>CM034307.1:30973804-31656744 GCA_019925795.1 Dendrobium chrysotoxum | reverse complement strand
CCCCTTGACCACCTGGTGCAGCGCTTCGACCAGTGGGAGGCCCGTTTTGACTCCTACGTGGTTGCCCAGGAGCAGCAGCACAACGAGGACCTCCAACGCTTCGCGGATTATGCTGCGCAGCAGCAGCAGCAGCACGACCAGGACATGGCCTGGTTTGGAGCTCACTTTCAGGCCATTCACCATTACTTCTACCCTCCACCGCCACCTCCTTCTTTCGATCAGGATCCGCCTCAGTTTTAGTTTTTTGTCGTGTTGTTGTTCTGTATATGTTTTATTTTATGTTTTATTTCCGTGTTTATGTTTCTCCCTCCTCCTTTTTGTGATGTCAAAAGGGGGAGTCAGTTGTAGTCGTGTCGTGTATGTTTCTGTTTTCTATTTCATGTTTTCTGTATTGTTTGAGCTGTTAAATGAAAATTAAAAAAAAAAAATGTTTGTTTTGTTTGATCTGCTAGTTTACCTTTGTTTTCAGACTAATTTACAAATGTTTGCCATCATCAAAAAGGGGGAGATTGTTGCAAATCTGGTTTTGATGATGACAAACATGTTTCCAGTGTGTTTTGCTTGGCTAATCTGTTTCAGGCACAAAAGACCGCGAGCCACTCAAGCCAACTCAAGATCGGGTCCAAGTGTGTCAAATGTATGATTTTTCTTTTTATTGAGTCAATTGTAATGTAACTGATTCCCTAGCTAAGTAACCTTGCACACACACACTCAGAGGGAGAGATTGAGTGAATTAGAGTTTCTGTTGCAATTTTGTTCAGATCGTCCTGGACGATATCCACATCGTCCTGGACGATCCAGTTAAAACAGAAACCCTAATTAGGGCGACTAAGTTAAGAAGGACTGATTGAGCCGATCGTCCTGGACGATCTACGGATCGTACGGGACGATATTCCCAAATCAGAAATTCTCAGCCGCCAGATTAAGTTAGGCAAGTTTTATTTTAAGTATTTTGGTCTGATCGTCCCGGACGATACGTGTATCGTCCTGGACGATTCACTACAATCATGCCTAAATTAGCCTGGTAATTAAGGAAAGCAATTAATGTTTAATTGATACGATCACATCGTCCTGGACGAGCGCAGGATCGTCCCGGACGATCGTGATCGTCTTGTGCATTTCAGCTGTACGTCCAGAACTATGTACAGGACGATTTGGGGCCTTTTTGAACTAATCATACCGGACGATTACCCTATCGTCCGGGACGATCAAGTCATTTTTTGGTCGTCCAGCACAGATTTCTCTGGACGACCCGAACTGTCTTCTGGACGATTTCCTTCAATTTGAACTAATCGTCCCGGATGATCGCAGGATCGTACGGGATGATATGAACAACTTTTTCTACTGATCATCCAGAAGAGCCAGATCGTCCAGGCTGAAACAGCTGAATTTGAACTGATCGTACAGGATGGACGATCTTGGCCGACAAGTTGAGATTTAGGGCAAATTTTAAGCCCTCCTTTAAAAGAACTTTTTCCTAGATTTGGAAAAATCTTTTGCTGCCTTCCTTCCCTGAGAAATCCTAGAGAGAGAGAGAGTTGGGAGAGAGAGAAGAGATCTTGTGAGGGGGAGTTAGTGAGGGATTCACTAAGGTTGCTCCAAGCACGGATCAGAGTCGTCTTCTCCGCTCGTCGTCTGTCGTCTAGTCGGTGTTCTTCGTGGGAGGATCGTTCGCAAGAAGATCCGGGTTCTCTGCCCGCTTCAGGAGGAAGCGAAAGGAGTTCGTGGGTTCTCTGCCCGCTTCAGGTGGAAGCAAAAGGAGTTCGAAGGTTCTCTGCCTGCTTCAGGAGGAAGCGAAAGGAGGTCGGGTTCTCTGCCTCACCGTGTGGTGAAAAGGAGGTGTTTTGTACAGGCTTCTCCGCCTTGCTGTGGGAGCAAAAGGAGAGTCACTTTCATTTAGTGCAATACCCGGAGGGGAGGCTCCGGGGAGTGGACGTAGGTCAAGTTGACCGAACCGCTATAAAATCTGGTTTGCTTTTCTGATTCAGTTTTTGCATTTTACTTTTCAATATAAACTGCTTGGGTGAATATCGTTGGTTGATCTTTTCGTTATTGTTTACTTGTTTCCGCTGCTAAGTATCGAAAAGATTTTTGTAGTTATCGTGAAATTTTTAAATAACCAATTCACCCCCCCTCTTGGTTAGCCTCGGGACTAGTTCACTAGGGCTTAACATCCCTTTCGAACTTTCAAGTACATTGCCTTAAGAAGTTCTGTGGCCCAAGTCCTTTGGTTAAAGCAACAAATTTTGGATTTATGATTACCTGTGGGCACAATTTCTATTCTGTGTGATAATACTAGTGCCATCTATATTTCTAAGAATCCAATCCAACATTTTAGAACCAAACACATTTATATAAGGCATCACTTCATTAGGGACCATGTTACAAAAGGGGACATTGAGCTACATCATATAGCAACTGAAAATTAGCTGGCTGACATATTTACTAAACCACTGGCCTTTGACTCATTTAGCATTTTGAGGACCAAATTAGGTGTGATTGACATAAATGCTTGATTCTGATGACTACTAATTTTTGATTTGTCTATTTTTATTCTATTTCTATTAGTTAGTTGTTTGATTTAATTATCTATTTCCTGTTGGTTTTTATTTTTCTATTGATTTTCATTTTAGTCTAGTTGTTAGTTTGATTCAAGTATTTATTTTGATGCGATTTCCTACTTGTTTTTATTTACTATTTTATTCCTTTCAAAATCCGATCACTGCTCACTACTACTGATAAATTGGATCTCTGACTAAGAGTTTTATCTTGTTTCTATTTGGAAGCTTGTAAGCAGTGATTGACTCTTCTGAATCTGTTAAAGGGAAGAAACGTTGATGATTATTTCTCTTCCTCTAACTCCCTTTAATGGTATATTATTTCTTTTGGATAAAAATCTTTTTCAAAATTAAAAAGTTGGTTTTTGAAAGAGAAATCTATTTTATCTTCCTCAGTAATCTAGCTCATATGAATAGTGTTTTCAAAGCTTTGAATTAGTGTTATATTTTTCTTAATCAAGTGACTACACTTATCATATGATGTATGATTTTTGTTTTGTGAATTACTCTTCCTTATTATGGAGAGTGAGTTTTTTCTTCTCCTATGTCTGGAAGGTAATTTCACAGCTGAGACTCTTTAACGTTTATGAAAGAAAGCAAGCTTACAAAAGATGCACAAAGAATGTTAAAATGAAAAGAGGCATAGAATAAACCCAAAACTAAAAGGATGCGCAATGTCGCCAAATTAAAAAATATATAAAGTGTATCAAAAATCAAAAGACGCGTAAAGCGCCAAAGAAATTAAAAAAGAGGCACAAAATGAGCCCATAAAGAAATAAGCTTTCTTCCCTTTCCGATCATTAAATGTCTTGGAGAAATCCATGCATCACTTAATATTTTTAAAAGCTTGAGACACAAAATCATGATTTCTGATTCCTTACTTTGTAATACTATTATATCAGATATTTTTCTAGATTGAGGCTTGAAAGGATCTCTTTTTGAATCTAATTTCTTTTCTTCTGAATTAGAATTTTGTTTGAAAGGAATTTGAACTGGTAAGGTGTCCGAGGTAGGAGTTATGAAAGTCGATTTTTCAACTTTTCTAAGTTTCAGCGGTGTAGATTTTCTTCTTATTGGCTTTTGAATTAAAAATCAAGGGAAAAATCTAATTTTCTGGAGCTGATCGATTAAAAAAAAAATCAGTGTTTTTAAATTTGGTCTTCTCATTTTTATTTGTATTTGATTTTGTATTTTCTTTTTATTATTTGTATTTTTGGGATCCCTTATCTTTCCTCTCCATCCTTCATCTTTTTCACTTTTTCTTCACATCGTCCTGAATGATCCCCACATTGTCCTAGACAATCCTCATCATCCTGGACGATCCATCATCATCTTGGGTGATCCATTCAAATCATCCCCACTCTGATTAAATGATTGAGATGCTCCAATTATTGGTGATCATGCTGGACGATCCTTACATCATCCTGGTCGATATGATCTAGTTTTCTTGATCCTGATCAAACATCTGAGAATGCACCAATTATTAGTCATCCTGGATGATACACCTCATCATCTTGAATGATCCATGTGTCAGCAATTGGATGATTCAAATTTGGCCCGTCCTATACATTTATTGCATATCATCCCAGATAATCTACCTAATTATCCTGGATGATACTTTTCATCAACGGTCGTCTAGCTGGACTCCTCAGGATGACCGCCTGTCTCTAATCATCCTGGATGATCTCTGATCGTCCTGGATGATCCGACCGCCTTTTTGACCAATCATCCTAGCCGTCATAATTACTCATATCGTCCTGGAAGATCCTGTGATTGTACGGGATGATATAGATGATTTATATTTAAACAGCCAATTTCTTCATCTCTTCTCATCCATCTTCCTTCAATCCTTCATCTCTTGGTATTCTAATGGCTGGTGGAAAGAGATCTAGGCATCACGGTGTAAGTTCCTCCCAGGGCAATATCGATCCCCGCTTTTCAAATGTAGCCGATCTGGCTGCCTTCCAACGCTATCTTGAAGTTGGAATCACATAATCCAAGATCGTCAACCCACACACTCATACCTACCCTATCATGGATCTGTTTGCGTATACCTCCCTCACCTTCATCCTCACCTTGGCCTTCCCCTTTAGCTTTGAACTTCTCAGGGTCTTTTTACAAATCTTTGCATCACCGCTGACTACTCCACCCTTCACTCCTTCGTTAATCAGTGACCTGTAGAACTCACCGCCTAGGATTTTCACCACATCCTTGAACTCTCTGCACTGGTGATAAACTCCACACCCTAGTTTTTGATCCTGATTATGATTGGAGTGTCGCCAATCACTTCCTTAGAAATACCAACGCCCCCTATCACGATAATGCTTGCTCATCCCTACTTAAGGATGCCCGTACCATTCAACATGTCCTTCACTCCTCCATTATCCCAAAGGCTGGGGATCACATCAACAGCACACCTTTACTTTCCCTGACCACCTACTACATCATGGCCCACCAGTAATTCAATACTATCGATCTCCTTTTCCGTTATATCAAGCATCTCACTAGCATTAGGGATCCGGGCCATAGACGACACCCAAATCTAGTTCTAGGACACATCATTACATATGCTCTGGAGACCAAATATGATCTATAATATCCAGTCCCTGCCAATGTCCCTCCTTCCTACTTCACAAATAATTCTTTCCATATACTCCACAGTACCCGACTATATCTGGAGCCCGCACCGGATGTTGAGGAGGAAGAGGAAGAAGGTGTTCCTATTCCTGCTACACCTGATGCCTCTGCTCCCCTTCGCATTGCATCTCCCTTTGATCATCTGGTGCAGCAGTTCGACCAGTGGGAGGCCCGGTTTGATTCTTATGTGGCTGCCCAGGAGCAGCAGCACACTGAGGATCTGCAGCGCTTCAATAAATATGCTGCTCAGTAGCAACAGTAGCACAACCAGGATATTGCCTGGTTTGGAGCACATTTTGTCACCATTCATAGTTACTTTACGCCACCACCTCCTCTTCCTTCTGATTAGGATCAACCTCCTTTTTAGTTTTTTTTGTGTTGTGATGTTTTCTATTTGTATGGTTTTGTTTGTTCATCCTCCTTTTTGTGATGTAAAAAGGGGGAGTTAGTGTTTTATTTTGAGTAACTAGTAGTTTCTTGTACTGTTCTTATGTTTGTAATTATTTTCCTTATTATAATTTATATTTAGTGAAATTTGAAATGAAATGTTTTTTTTCGTATGTGCGTTGAGTACTCCTATCTATTTGATTTGAAACTACTTAACAAATGTTTGCCACCATAAAAAAGGGGATAATTGTTGCAAATCTAGTTTTAAAGATTATGATTTTGATAATAGCAAATATTTCTGTCTCTGGTTGCCTGTTTAATCTTTCAGGTATGTAGGATCAATTACATGATCAAGCCAGTCCAAGATCGAGTCAGTCTATTTTGAAATTTAGGTCCAATGTACTATTTTGATCTCTATTGAGTCAAATGCTATAGGATTGATCCCCTAGCTAAGTAACCTTGCACACACACACTCAGGGGAAGAGTGTTAGTGAATTAGAGTTTCTATTCAATTTTTATTCTGATCGTCCCGGACGATATTCAGATCATTTTAGATGATCCAGTGAAAATAGAAACCCTAATTAGGATGATCATGTTAAGTCAATTTGATTAAGCCGATCGTCCTAGATGATCCTAATATCGTACATGACGATAGGATAAAATCAAAAATTCTCAACTGCTAGATCAACTTAGGCAAGTTTTATTTTAAGAGATTTGATCTGATCGTCCCAGATGATACATGTATCATCTTGGATGATCCATTATAATCATGCCTAAATTAGTCTGGTGATTAAAGAAAGTAATTAAGGTCTGATTAATTCGATCATATCATCCTAGACAATCGCAGGATCATATAGGATGATGTGTTAAAAATCCTGACCGTCCAGTGCCTATCACCTGTACGTCTAGAGCTATGTGTAGGATGATATTCCTGATTTTAAACTAATCATTTGAGATGATACCCATATCATCCTGGACGATCAAGTCATTTTGAAATCATCCAGTATGTTTTGACCTGCACGTCCAGAGCTGTGAACCGGTCGATTTTGGCACTTTTTGAACTAATCGTACAGGACAATATACATATCATCCTGGACGATCAGGTCATTTTGAGATTGTCCAGCACATGTTCCCCTGGACGACCAGAGAAGTCTTCTGGATAAAATTCCTAATTTAAACTAATCATCGCGAACGATCGTAGAATCGTACGGGACGATCTGAACAACTTTTTTCTACTAATCATCTAGAAGAACCAGATCATCTAGGCTGATACATGTGATTTTGAACTGATCGTACAGGATGATCTAGCGATCATCCTGGATGATATTGGCTGACCAGTTGAGACGTATGGCAAATTTTGAGCCCTCCTATAAAAGATCTTTTCTTCCAACAAGAAAAATCTTTTGCCATTTTCCTTTCTAGAGAAACTTTGAGAGAGAGAGATAGAGAGAGCTTGGGAGAGAGAGAGAGAGAGAGTATCTTGTGAGGGGGAGTTTGTGAGGGATTCATAAAGGTTGCTCCAAGCAAGGATCAGAGTTATCTGCTTTGTTCACCATCTCTCATCTTGTCAGTGTTTTTCGTAGGAGGATCATTCGCAAGAAGATCCAGGTTCTCTGCCTGCTTCAGGAGGAAGCGAAAGGAGTTAAGGTTCTCTGTCTGCTTCAGGAGGAAGCGAAAGGAGTTTGGGTTCTCTGCCTACTTCAGGAGGAAGCAAAAGGAGTTTAGGTTCTCTACCTCACTGGGTTGGTGGAAAGGAGTTTTATATAGGTTTCTCCGCCTTACTGGGGGAGCAGAAGGAGAGTCACTTTTGTGTTAGTGCAATACCCGTAGGGGAGGCTCCGAGGAGTGGACATAGGTCAAGTTGACCAAACCACTATAAAATCTAGTGTGCTCTTTTTGATTATTTTCTGCACTTTACTTTTCTGTTATTATTTGCTTGAGTGAAATCTGTGGTTGATCTTTTCATTTCTATGTTTACTTGTTTTCGCTGCAAATTATTGAAAAGATCTTTCATGTTGCTCACAAATTTTTTTAAATAACCAATTCAACCCCCTCTTGGTTAGCCTCAGGACTAGTTCATCAGGGCTTAACATCCCTATTGAACTTTCACTAGTGAATACACCCATGAGTTCTTTAGTGCAGTTAGATAAGGATCCTAAAGGAAAATAAGTTGATCAAAAGAAGTTTAAAGGGATGATTGGATCTTTGCTTTACTTGATAGCTAGCAGATCAAATATTCTGTTTAGTATTTGTTTTTGTGCTAGATGTCAAGCAGATTGAAAAGAGTCACATCTGACTATAGTTAAGAGAATTATGAGATATCTTTTGGGGACTCAAAACCTAGACAATTGGTATTATAAGAATAACACTACATTTGAAATTATTGGATACTCTGATTCAAATTTTGCTGGTTTTAGGGATGATCGAAAAAGGACTTTTGAAACTTGTCAATTTGTAGAAAACTCCTTAGTTTCTTGGGCTAGTAGAAAACAAAACTCAGTAGCCTATTCAACTGTAGAAGCTGAATATATTGCCTTAAGAAGTTGTGTTGCATAAGTGCTTTGGTTAAAATAATGGTTAATTGACTTAGGATTTTCTTTTGGCATAATTCCAATCTTTTGTGATAACACTAGTACCATATGTATTTCAAAGAATTCTATTCAGCATTCTAGAACCAAGCGTATCTATATAAGGCATCATTTTATAAGTGATCATGTAGCAAAAGGGGAAATTGAATTACATCATGTTGCTACTAAGGATAAAATTACAGATATTTTCATAAAACCACTAGCTTTTGACACATTTAGCATTTTAAGGACAAGGCTAGGTGTGATTGATCTTAATGCATAAATGAAATTTTTGCAAACTTGTTTTGTGTGTGATTATATGTTTGTTTATGTCAAATTTGTGCAGTATTAGTTGTATATTTTTATTTTGTTTTTGATTGTATCTAATCGCTTTATTTTTTATTATTTGTACTTTAATGAAAAATAAAAATATTTTTCTTTGAAAGGTTTTTATATTTTCCATGTACTTTTTTTTGTTGTTCTGTTCGTACTGTATGAAATTATTTCGTATAATACGAATTCTGTAGCGTGTGTATTAAAATTTATAGAGTTGAGGGAGGAAATAATATTTTTTTATAATTGTTTGTACTGTATGATGATGTCATCATGCTGTATGATATGTACAGTTTTATCTGTATGAATGGGGACGTGTTTATAGTTTTAGTCAGCTATTATTTCTGATCATACGTATGAACGTGTCGTTCGTCTATATGATCCATGTTGTCATTTTAGGATAAGGATGAAGCCAACCATCATCAAAATGATCTTTAATATTCTGATCATCCCCGACGAACACATGATTGTCTGTACAATCGTGTAGTCAAAATGTCTGTATAAAAGGATGTATCGGGAAGGGTAGTTTACGAAGAGCCGTTTCATTTTTGTCTGTTTCGTTCATACATATGAAATTTATTTCATCCAGTATAAAATTTATTTCGTCCCACACAAAATCTTTTCATACTATATAATTGATCATTTTTCTTTATATAGAAGGGGATTTTTCATTCTTTTCACTTCCATGTCAAACCCTTCAAAGCCACGAATTAGAGATGTCTGGCAGAGGGAAGAGATCACGACATGCTAGAGGATCATCCTCCAGATAGGATTGGGATGACAACTTTTTGTCCCAATAAAATGTGGATATATACCTAAAGTTTAGTGCATGCAAGATCATACCCTCACGTATCTTAATACAAGATAAGATCCATTTTGCTGTAATGCCATTTTTTGACTTTACTCAATTTTTGTTCATCCTCACCCTCATTCATGCATACAATAAGGATTTATTTCATATTTTCCTCGCAAATATGAAAATAAATTATGACCACATAAGGATCACTTCTTATATTCTGAAATAGAGAGTAAAAATTACTAAGGAGGATTTGGGGGCTTTTTTTCACCTTAGAACTCTAGGGATTTGAGTACACACCCTGACCTCCAGAGCTGACTATGATTGGTTAGAAGTCAATCAGGTTCTTAAGGGAGTAAGCCAACCAATGTTGCAAATCTAGTTTTGATGATGACAAATATGTTTCTATTATATTTTGCTTGGCTAACCCATTTTAGGTACAAAAGATCAAGAGCAACTCAAGCCAACTCTAGATCGGGTCCAAGTGTGTCTAAATATACTGTTTTCCTTTTCTTGAGTTAATTATAATATAACTGATCCTCTAGCTAAGTAACCTTGCACACACACACTCAGGGGGAGAGCTTGAGTGAATTAGAGTTTCTGTTCAATTTTTGTTCAGATCGTCCTAGACGATATTCACATCGTCCTGGATGATCAAGTAAAAATAGAAACCCTAATTAGAGTGACCAAGTTATGTCTGTCTGATTAAGCCGATCGTCCCAGACGATCATTACATCATACGGGATGATAGGCTCAAATCAGAAATTCTCAGCCGCTAGATCAAGTTAGGCAAGTTTTATTCTTAGATATTTGGACTGATCGTCCCGGATGATACATGTATTGTCCTGGATGATCCAGTATAATCATGCCTAAATTAGTCTGGTAATTAAGGAAAGTAATTAATATTTGATTGATACGATCATATCGTCCTAGATGATCGCAGGATCGTCCTGGACGATCATGATCGTCTAGTGTGTTTCAGCTCTATGTCCAGAGCGGTGCTTAGGATGATTTTTCTACTATTTGAACTAATCATACAAGATGATATCCATATCATCCTGGACGATCAAGTCATTTTTAGATCGTCTAGCACAAGTTTCTCTGGATGACCAGAGCAGTCTTCTGGACGAAATTCTTTAATTTACACTAATCATCCCGGACCATCGCAGAATCATATGGGACGATATGAACAAGTTTTTCTACTGATCGTCCAGAAGAGCCATATCATCCAGGCTGAAACAGCTAATTTTGAACTGATCGTATAGGACGATCTATAGATTATCCTGGATGATCTTGGCCGACCAGTTGAGATTTAGGGTAAATTTTGAGCCATCCTATAAAAGATCTTTTTCTTTCAACAAGAAAAATATTTTACCACTTTTCTTTACAGAGAAACCCTAGAGAGAGAGAGAGTTTAGGAGAGAGAGAGGATCTTGTGAGGGGGAGTTTGTGAGGGATTCACAAAGGTTGCTCCAAGAAAGGATCAGAGTCATCTTCTATGTTCGTCGTCTCTCATCTACTTGGTGTTCTTTGTGAGAGGATCATTCGCAAGAAGATCCGTGTTCTCTGCCTGCTTTAGGAGGAAGCGAAAGGAGGTTAGGTTCTTTACCTGCTTCAGGAGGAAGCAAAAGGAGTGAGGTTCTCTGCCTGCTTCAGGAGGAAGCGAAAAGAGGTTAGGTTCTCTGCCTTACTGTGTCGGTGAAAAAGAGTTTTTGTACAGGCTTCTCCGCCTTGCTGTGGGAGCAGAAGGAAAGTCACTTTGGTTTAGTGCAATACGTGGAGGAGAGGCTCTGGGGAGTGGACATAGGTCAAGTTGACTGAACCACTATAAAAATCTGGTGTGTTCTTTCTGATTACTTTCTGCACTTTAGTTTTCTGTGATTATCTGCTTAGGTGAAATTTGTGTTTAATCTTTTCATTTGAGTATTTACTTATTTTCGCTGTATATCATAGAAAAGATTTTTACTATTGCTCTCGAATTTTTAAATAACCAATTCACCCCCCTCTTGGTTAGCCTCGGGACTAGTTTATCACGGCTTAACATCCCTATTAAACTTTCAAGTGGTATCAAAGCGGGATTCATAAAATCTAGTTTTGAAAACTTTAGAATTTAATCCATAGCTAACTTTGGTAATTGTAATACTGCTGAAGGTTATTCAATTACATGACCGTCATTATTTGATAACATTCCTTTTGATTTTTGGAAAACTCACATGTCCACTTTTCTTTAATCAATTGATTATCGCATGTGGATTCTTATTAAGGATGGATACGAACCACCTTTAAGAATGATTAATAATTTGAAAATTGAACTGCCCTTTACTGATTGGACTTTTGATGATCGTGATTTAGCACAATTAAATGCCAAATATTTGAACTACTTTTTTTGTGCTTTAAAATCTGAAGATTACATACCTGTCTCCACTTGTACGACTCGTAAAGAGATTTGGGATAGATTGTGCATCACTTATGAGGGTATAACATAAGTCAAACAATCTAGGTTAAATATATTGCTTCATGACTATGAACTTTTTTGCATGAAACCTACTGAATCCATTTCTGAAATGTATACAAGGTTCACTCAAATTGTCACCTCTTTGCATGCCATAGGTAGAGAACTTACAAACTATGAAAGAGTGAACAAAATTCTTAGATGTTTACCTTCTTCGTATGATGCTAAGATAACTGAAATCACTGAATCTAAAAATTTGAATACTTACTCTATTGATAGCTTACTTGGATCACTCATTGCTTACGAGTAAGGGGTGAACCAAAGACAGCTTGATGCAGGTGAGAAGAAGAAGGAGAAAATAGTGCACTGAAGGCCAACGAGAGTGATACTAGTGCTTCCAGGTCTGATAGCGATGACGTTGCCTTGATCACTAGGAAATTTAAAAGCTTTCTAAGGAAAAAACACAAGAACTTTCAGAAGTGGAACAAGGGTAAGTCCAACAAAAATTTTAAAGGTTCATCTGATACTGTCTGTTTTGAATGCAGGAAGCCTGGACACATTAAGGCTGATTGTCCTACACTTAAAGCTCACCTAAGAAAGGAGAAGGGTGAGGAGAAACACAAGTTCAGAAAGGACAAGAAGTGGATTCAGAAGGCATTCTAGGCAGACTCTGCATCTGACGCCTCTGAGACTGAAGCTGAAGAGGAGGAAACAAATTTGTGTCTGATGGCTGATGATCATCCTGGCCAGTCTGACCAGGAAGAGGTATGTGAGCTTACTTACGATTAATTATTTGAAATATCTAAAAGAATTCATACATCATATAGAAAGCTTAATAAAACTCATGCTAGCCTGAAACTAGAATTTCTGAACTTATACAAAGAGCATGAAATTTTGATTAAAGATTATTCTACTGTTGATTGCAATCACATGTCTTTACTTGATGAGTTTGATAAGTTGAACAAAAAATATTATGATATGACTACTGAGCATGATTTACTGAAAACCATGCATGTTGATTTAGAGAAAGCTTTCAAAGAATTAGACAATCTAGCATGTGAAGTGGAGAGTAGTAATGGTGCTTTGAAATTTGAAATTACAAGTTTAAAGAAAGAAAATGAATTTTTGAAAGTTAAGATCAGTGCTTTTGAGAAGCATGAAACACCTCCTATATTTGCACAGTTTTATGCACCTCCACCTTTTGTAGAATCTGTTTCAAAATCATCAAAGCATGTTTCATATAAATCTAGGAAGAGGTAATATCACCCACGAAGATTAGTTAACCCTTTTCCTGGTGTTAGATGTTTTTCCTGTGGCATATTAGGACACATTTCACACACCTGCACTATTCATCGTAGTTCACATTGGGTGTGGAGGCCCAAAATATCTGTTTCACAGTACAGCACATATGCATTGCATTCTTCTTTTCATAAGAAGGAACCCAAACCTATTTGGGTTCCTAAATCTGACGTTTGATGATTTTGTAGGTGTGCTCTCACACAAGACCTCATGAGAGCATGTGGTACCCAGACAACGGATGTTCAAAATACATGACTGGAGATGCAAATCAGTTCATTTCACTGGAGGCCAGAGCTTGAGGCAAGGTTCTACTTGGAGATAACACCACTAGGAAGGTGGTAGGTTCTGGTATAATTGGTGATTCAAAGAATTTTATGATTGATAATATTTTTCTTGTAGATGGACTGAAACACAACCTGCTGAGCATCCGTTAACTCTGTGATAAAGGATATAGCATCAAATTCCTGCCCACTTACTGCATTTTAAGCTTAAATGACAAGTTGTTTTGTAGGGACAAAGGATCAACAATGTCTACAAGCTGGATGTAAGTTGCATTAAAGCTGAAAATTCAATTTGCTTAAAAAATGCTGCTAATGAGTCTTGATTGTGGCATAGGAGATTGTGTCATGCTAGTATGAAAACCCTTAGGAGAGTCACCCAAAAGGACTTAGTTAGAGGTGTGCCCAAGCTTAAGTTCATTAAGGACCACCTATGCGATGCCTATCAGTTAGGGAAGCAAGTCTAGTCCTCCTTTCACTTTGTTAAGGACATTAGCACCTCTAGACCTTTAGAAGTCCTTCACATGGACCTTTTTGGACCCATTAGCATTGCCAGCTTAGGGGGAAAAGTCTATGGTTTTGTAATTATTGATGATTACTCAAGGTTCACTTGGATTAAATTTCTATCACATAAATCTGAGTCATTTGATGAATTTAAGTCTTTCTCCACTTGGATTTAGAGGAAGTTAGGTTGTGAGATCTTGACTATTCATAGTGATCATGGTGGAGAGTTTAAAAATGTGAAATTTGGAAGTTTTTGTGAGGAGCAAGGGATTAGTCATAATTTTTTAGCTCCTAGGACCCCTCAGCAGAACGGGGTAGCTGAAAGGAAGAACATGACCTTAGTTGAAGCCGCTATGGCCATGCTTGCTGAGTATTCACTTCTAAAAGACTTTTGGGCTGAAGCAGTGAACACTGCCTGTTTTGTGCTGAATAGGGTGAATGGAAGATCAAATCTGAACAAAACACCTTATGAGATCATTAAGGGTAGAACTCCAAACCTGTCCCACCTCCATGTCTTTGGATGTAAGGTTTTCATTCTGAATATCAAGAAATCATCCTTAGGAAAGTTTGACCCCAAATCTGATGAAGGAGTGTTCTTAGACTATTCTCTTGTAGGGAAATTCTTTAGGGTGTTCAATAAGAGGACTTTAGTGGTGGAAGAGTCAACTCATGTGGTGTTCGATGAATCTGATCCTAAGGTGACTAGAGTTGAGGAAGAAGAAGAGGTAGAGGAGATTACCCAAGGGGTTGAAAATGCAAATCTGGAGAAGTGGGTAGAAAATAAACCACGTTGCCAAGAGATTGGAGATATTCTTCGAGTCATCCTAAAGAACTGATCTTAGGAGACCCTTCTGAAGGTGTTTGGACTAGGCATGGACTTAGGAAGGAAGTAAACCACTATGCCTTTATCTGAATTACTGAACCCACCAACATCAATCAAGCCTTTTCTGATGAGTTTTAGATCTTAGTTATGCAAGAGGAATTGAATCAATTTGTAAGGAATGATATTTTGGAGTTAGTAGAAAGACCTAGAAATCAAAGTATTATGGGAACCAAGTGGGTCTTTAAGAATAAGATGGATGATTCTGGTGTGGTGGTTAGGAATAATGGAAGATTGGTGGCTAAGGGGTATAATCAGATTGAAGGGATTGATTTTAAGGAGACCTTTGCCCCTGTAGTTAGATTGGAAGCCATTAGAGTGCTACTAGCCTTTGCCTGTTATAAGAGATTTAAGCTATTTCAAATGGATGTCAAGAGTGTCTTTTTAAATGGGGTAATAAAAGAGTATATTTTTGTAGAATAACCCCCAGGTTTTGAGAGTTCCTAATATCCAAATCATGTTTACAAATTGAAAAAGTCCTTATATGGATTGAAACATGCACCCAGAGCTTGGTATGAGAGGCTTAGCACATTCCTGTTGGAAAGAGAGTTTGTTAAGGGGAACGTAGACACCACCCTTTTTCTGAGGAGAATAGGAGATGACTTACTCATTATCCAGATCTATATTAATGTTATAATTTTTGGATCTTCTGATAAATATCTATGTGATGAGTTTTCTAAAATAATGAGTAAGGAGTTTGAGATGAGTATGATGGAAGAATTGTCCTACTTTTTGGGGTTTAGTATAAGGCAAATGGATGATGGAACCTTTCTTAATCAATCTAAATACACCTAGGACATTTTGAAGAAATATGAAATGGACAAAGCCAAGCCAATCAAAACTCCCATAAGCTCCTCTGTTTAGTTAGATAAGGATTCAAGTGGAAAATCTATTGATCAAAAGAAGTATAGAGGAATAATTGGATCACTGCTTTACCTGACTGCTAGCCGATCTGATATCATGTTTAGTGTTTATCTTTGTGCTAAGTTTCTGGCTGATCCTAAAGAGTCCCACCTGACTGTTGTTAAGAGAATTCTCAGATATCTTTAGGAACCTCAAACCTGGGAATCTGGTACCATAGGAATAGCACCTCTTTTGAGATTATTAGATATTCTGATTCTGACTTTGCAGGATGTAGGGTGGATATAAAGAGCACTTCTGGAACTTGTCAATTCATAGGATAGTCTTTAGTCTCCTGGTCCAGTAGAAAACAGAACTCAGTTGCACTTTTCACTGCTGAAGCTGAGTACATTGCCTTAGGGAGTTGTGTAGCCCAAGTTCTATGGTTAAAGAAATAAGTCTTAGATTTAGGATTACCTGTGGGCATAATTTCTATTCTGTGTGATAATACTAGTGCCATCTGTATCTTTGAGAATCCAATCCAATATTCTAGAACCAAATACATTGATATAAGGCATCACTTCATTAGGGACCATGTTACGAAAGGGGACATTGAGCTACATCATGTAGCAACTAAAAATCAGCTGGCTAACATATTTACTAAACCACTGGCCTTTGACTCATTCAGCATTTTGAGGACAAGATTAGGAGTGATTGATATAAATGCTTAATTCTAATTACTGCTGATTTCTGATTTTTCTGATTTTTATTCTGTTTCTATTAGTTAGTTATTTAATTTTCTTATTTGCTTTCAGTTGTTTTTATTTTTTCTTCTGCTAATTTCTGTGTTAGCCTTGGTGTTAGGTTGATTTGAGTATTTATGTTGATGTAATTTTCTTCCTATTTTTATTTACTGGTTCATCTCTTTTATTTACTATTTTATACTTTTCAAAATCTGATCACTGCTCGCTACTTCTGATAAACTGGATTTCTGACTGAGAGTTTTACCTTATTTTTATTTGGAAGCTGGTAATCAGTGATTGATTTCACTAGATCTGTTAAAGTGAAGAAACATCGATGATTATTTCTCTTCCTCTAACTCTTTACTGGTGTACTGTTTCTTTTGGATAAAAATCTTCTTCTAAATTAAAATATTAGTTTTTGAAATAGAGATTTATTTTATCTTCATATAGTAATCTACCTCATATGAATAGTGTTTTCAAAGTCTTGAGTCATTGTTATGATTTTCTAATCCAAGTGATTGCACTTATCATATGATGTATGGTTTTTATTTTGTGAATTACTCTTCCTTACTGTAGAGAGTAAGCTTTGGCATCTCTTATGTCTGGAAGGTAATTTTATAGCTGAGATCCATTAATGATTTGGAGAGGGAGAAAGCTTACAAAAGATGCGCAGTGTGCCAAACAAATTGAAAAAGAGGCTTAAAATGAGCCCAAAGCTGAAAAGATGCAAAATGTCGCCAAGCTAAAAGATACACAAAGCGTATCAAAAATCAAAAGATGCGCAAAGCGCCAAACAAATTAAAAAGAGGCATAAAATGAGCCCAAACCAAGCTTTCTTCCCTTTCAGATCATTAAATGTCTTAGAAAAATCCGTGCGCCACTTAATATTTTCAAAAGCTTGAGTTTGAAAATCCTGATTTCTGATTTATTAATTTAGAACACTATTATATCAGATATTTTTTTGGAACGAGGCTTGAAAGGATCTCTTTTTGAATCTAATTTCTTTTCTTCTGAATTGGATTTTTTATTTTGAAAGGGATTTACATCAATAAGGTGTCCGAGGTGGGAGTTACAAAAGTCAATTTTCCAACTTTTTTTGGATTTCAGCACTGTCAATCGTCTTCTTAGTGGTTTTTTGGATTTAAAATCAAGGGAAAATTTTGATTTACTGGAGCAGATTGATAAAAAAAAAAATCGTTGTTTTTTGTGTTCTCGTTTCGAGTTTTATTCACCTTGGTTTTATTTTTTCTGTTTGTACTATTATTTCTGTTTCTCCTCCTTTTTGTGATGTCAAAAGGGGGAGTCAGTTGTAGTAGTTTTTATTTTATGCATTGATCTTATCTTGTAGTGTTGATGTCATTTGTAGTTATTTTCCTGTACTGCTCTAATTGTTCAATGAAATTTAAAAAAAATTATTTTTCGATCTCCTAGTTCTTTTATTTTTTAAACTACTACACATATGTTTGCCATCATCAAAAAGGGGGAGATTATTGCAAATCTGATTTTGATGATGACATACATGTTTCTATTGTGTTTTGCTTGGCTAACCCATTTCACGTACAAAAGATCAAGAGCAACTCAAGCCAACTCAAGATCGGGTCTAAGTGTGTCTAAATATACTGTTTTCCTTTTCTTGAGTCAATTGTAATATAACTGATCCCCTAGCTAAGTAACCTTGCACACACACACTCAGGGGGAGAGCTTGAGTGAATTAGAATTTCTATTCAATTTTTGTTCAGATCGTCCTGAACGATATTCACATCATCCTGGACGATCAAGTAAAAATAGAAACCCTAATTAGGGTGACCAAGTTAAGTCTGTCTAATTAAGCCAATCATCCTGGATGATCATTACATCGTACGGGACGATAGGCTCAAATAAGAAATTCTTAGCTACCAGATAAAGTTAGGGAAGTTTTATTTCTAGATATTTAGACTGATCGTCCCGGATGATACGTGTATTATCCTTGATGATCAAGTACAACCATGCCTAAATTAGTCTGGTAATTAAGAAAAGAAATTAATATTTGATTGATGCGATCATATCATCTTGGACGATCGCAGGATCATCCTGGACGATCATGATCGTCTAGTGTGTTTTAGTTGTACATCCAGAGTGGTGCTCAGGATGATTTTGCCACTATTTGAATTAATCGTACATGACGATTTCCATATCGTCCTGAACGATCAAGTCATTTTTAGGTCATCCAGCACAAGTTGCTCTGGACGACCAGAGCGGTCTTCTGGACAAAATTCCTTAATTTACACTAATGATCATCCAGAAGAGCCAGATCATCCAGGCTGAAATAGTTGATTTTGAACTGATCATACAGGATGATCGTCTTGGATGTTCTTGGCCGACCAATTGAGATTTAGGACAAATTTTGAGCCCTCCTATAAAAGATCTTTTTATTTCAACAAGAAAAATCTTTTGCCACTTTCCTTTATAGAGAAGCCCTAGAGAGAGAGAGAGAGTTTGGGAGAGAGAAAGAGGATCTTATGAGGGGGAGTTTCTGAGGGATTCATGAAGGTTGATCTAGGCAAGGATCAAAGTCGTCTTCTCCATTCTTCGTCTCTCGTCTAGTTGGTGTTCTTTGTAAGAGGATCATTTGCAAGAAGATTCGGGTTCTCTGCCCGCTTCAGGAGGAAGCGAAAGGAGGTTAGGTTCTCTACCTGCATCAGGAGGAAGCAAAAGGAGTCCGAGGTTCTCTGCCTGCTTCATGAGGAAGCGAAAGGAGGTTAGGTTCTCTGCCTCACCGTGTCGGTGAAAAGGAGTTTTTATACAGGCTTCTCCGCCTTACTGTGGGAACAGAAGGAAAGTCACTTTGGTTTAGTGCAATAGCCGGAGGAGAGGCTCCGGGGAGTGGACGTAGGTCAAGTTGATCGAACCACTATAAAAATCTGGTGTGTTCTTTCTGATTACTTTCTGCACTTTAGATTTTTGTGTTTATCTTCTTGGGTGAAATTTGTGTTTAATATTTTCGTTTGAGTATTTAATCGTTTCCGCTGCATATCATAGAAAAGATTTTTACTGTTGCTCTCGAATTTTTAAATAACCAATTCACCCCCTCTCTTAGTTAGCCTCAGGACTAGTTCATCAGGGCTTAACTGAATGTTCTATAGGGATGTTAAACCCTTATGAACTAGTCCCAAGGCTAACCAAGAGGGGGAGTGAATTGGATATTTAAAAAGAAAAGAAAATTCTTTTTATTTCTTTTAGCAGAAACGAATTAAAATAATGATAAAAAGATCAATCACAGATTTTACCCAAGCAGATAATCATAACAAAATAAAGTGAGAAAAATAATAAGAAAGAACACACCAGATTTATAGTGGTTCGGTCCAACCTGACCTACGTCCACTCCTCGGAGGCACCCTCCAAGTATTGCACTAAACCAAAAGTGTCTCTCGTTTAGCCCTCACAGCTAGGCGGAGAAGCCCTTACAAAATCACTTCCACCTTCCCCGGTGCGGCGGAGTAGTTGGGTCCTTCGACACTAAAGAGATATTCTTCTTCCCAAAACTTCCTTTGAGATGAGCCTTGAATCCGATGGTACTTAGGTGCAAGCTTGCTAGAGCAACCGTGTGAACCCCCTCACACTCCCTCGAGAAACCCCTTCCCAGGTTCTTCTCCCACTCAAACTCCACCCTTTTCTCTCTCCCTTTCAAGCTCTCTCTTCAAGTTTTCTCCAAAAGAACTAAGACTCAATGGCTGCCAAAGACACCTATCAAGTGCCTTGAGAAAGCTTAAATAAAGAGCTCCAAAAACCCTTCCAAATTAGTTATGACAGTAAAGATCATCCAGAATGATCACCGGATCATCCAGGATGATGTGCTCCAAAAGACGGCTTTAGAAAACCCTAAAAACTCAATTTTTCCGCCAAAGATCATTCAGGACGATCGCAGGATCGTCCAAGACGATTGCAGGATCGTCCAGGATGATGTGCTCCAAAAGATGGCTTCAAAAAGCCCTAAAAACTCAATTCTGCCGCCAAACATCATCCCAGACGATTTGCAGAATTTGACCTGATAGTCCCGTACGATCTTGGGATAGTCCAGGACAATCAGTACAAATTTTGCACAAATCATCCAGTACGATATACATATCGTCCAGGACGATTAGAACAAATTTTGACTCTTAAATCCTTGCATAAATTATGATGGCGGCTAGGATTTTGAGATCATATTGGGTCGTCCAGGATGATATAAATATCGTCTAGGACGATTAGTTTAATGAACAGATCGGCTTGGATGATAAAAAATTGTCCAGTATGATTTGTTCAAAAGTTGAACTTCTGGTTTTGACAGGATCTCACTCCCCCTGAGTATGTATACACATAGTCACAAATAAGCATACACCCTTACAGGAGTTGACTCAAGAAATTAAAAAGTACATCAATGAGAAATACAACAAAGCCTATTCTACTCATTCTTGAGTCTTGAATCTTTCTTGGATTGATGCATGCTGTTCCTGAAATGCTAGTACACACAAACAAATATATATTCTAAATACTAGGAGATGAACCATAATATTTATTATCATCAAAATAAGAACTCGTGAGCCCGAGTTGCAATAATCTCCTCCTTTTTGATGATGACAAATATTTCTGGTTGGATTTGCAAATAAAAGTATTTTCTCCTAATCTCCCCCTCACTAAGAAAAGACTTTTAAAAATAGGGAGAAACACATTTTTAAATTTTTTTTTATTTAAAAAAAAACTACATAATACAAATAAATATCACAAATACAACAGTACGTTAAAATAACCATCACAAATACAACAGTACGTTCTTCCCCTTTGACATTATCAAAAAGAGGAGGAGCATAAAAAAAAATTGAAGCAAAAAGAAAGACTAAAGATCGAAAAATGGTCTCTGATCTGGTAAAAAAAATGTTTTTTTTTTGAAGAATCAAGAATTTTTTTGTAAGGAGAAAGTCACCTCTTGATTTTACCCAAAAGCTTAGTAAGGCATGAATTGACTACTCATAACCCAAAAATGTTAGAAATTCAAAAATTATTAATCCAAGTTCAGGTTTTAAGCTAAAAAACTTTTTAAGCCAATATCTAAATCAAGGAATAAATTAGATAAGGAAATAAAAATCTTTCAAAACTCCTTTCATGAAATATATCTAATAGAAGATTAAAGCAAAGTAATGAATCAAAAATCTTAATTTTCAAGCTCAAGTAACGAATCTATCAAAAAGGCATAAGAGTTTTCTAAACTTTAGAGATTTACAAGAAGGGAAGCTAACTTTTTATGGGCTTATTTTGTGCCTCTTTCAATCTGGCGCACTTTGCGCATCTTTTAATTTTTGATACACTTTGTGTATCATTCTATTTTTGGCGACATTGCGCATCTTTTGATTTTTGATACACTTTGTGTATCCTTCCATTTTTGGTGACATTGCACATCTTTTGATTTTTGTAATTTACCTCATTTCTAAATCTTTAAAATCAGTAAACCTTATTATTTTGATAAAGACGAACAACCTGAATAAGATAATCTTGAAGTTGGTTCAATAATTTGCAACAGATTCCTATGAGATAGATAAAATGTTGGGAGATGGAAAAAGTTTCAATTTCAAAAACCAATTTATAATTTGAAACAGATTTTGAATCAAAAGTGAAATAGCCTAATATAAACAAATAAGATGGAGATACAAAATTATTAGTTTCCTTTCTTTGCTTGATTTTTAGAGAAATCAACCACAACTTACATAGAATTTTTTGAAAAATAGGAGGTAAATTTTTCATTTTTAGAAAATATGATCTTTGAAAAATAATTTTGATTTTTAAAGTGTAAATAAAATAAAAAGTGATAAGTGTGTGTTGATCAGAGAAACAACTAAAATAGCAAAGAAACTAATTTTTTAAATAATTTAAAAGAAACACAAAAATAATAATAAAACATAAAAAATAGAATGAATAAAAATCACAAACAACAAAAGTAAAAACACAAAAACAAACACACAAGAAAAACATTAGTTCACATTATCTCGCTCCTGATCTGATGATTCAGAAGCTTGGTCTGCCCAGGACATTTTTCGTTTTTCATTATCAGCCCTTATTATAATTTGCTTACCTTTACCCTTTTCCTTTTCAGGAAGGGTTCTTAAGTTTGGGCATTGATTTTTCATATGTCCAGGCTTCCTACATCCAAAACAAATAATGTTAGAAGAAATCTTAACATTCTTACCTTTTTACCTTTGTTCCACTTTTGTTGATGTTGATGTTTGTGCTTTAGTAGACTTTTCAATTTGTTTGTCATAGATGCTAACTCCTTACTTTCATCATCTTCTGAGTCACTTTTTCTAATGTCTTCAACTTTCAGCACTATAGTTTCACCTGCATCCAAAAGCTTTTGACCCAAACCTTGCTCGTAGGCAGTGAGTGAGCCAATCAGATTATCAATAGAATATTCATTCAAATTTTTAGATTCAGAAATTGCAATGACTTTGGCATCAAATTTATCAAGTAGAGAACGTAGGATTTTATTGATTTTTTCAAAATTTAAAAGGTCTTTACCTAAAGCATGTAATGATGTCATAATTTGAGAAAACCTAGTAAACATGTCCAAGATCATTTCATGCGGTTTCATGCTAAAAAGTTCATAATCATGCATTAAAATATTTAGCCTAGATTGCTTGATTTCATAAGTACCTTCATATGTAGTGCATAATTTATCCCAAATTTCTTTTCCAGAAGTGCATGCAGATATTAACATATAATCATTAGAATTCAAAGCATAGAAAAAATAATTCAAAAATTTAGCATTCAATTGAGCATTAATCTGATCTGATCTACTCCATTTAGAAAAAGGAATATCAACTTTAATTTCATTTATAATATGTGATGGTACAAATAACTAACTTGAATCATATGCTACATGCAATAATCAATAGATTGCAAGAAAGTAGACATGCAAATTTTCCAAAAATCAAATGTAATATTTTCAAAAAGTGGTGGCTGGGTGATCGAATAACCTTCCGCAATATTACGATTACAAAAATTAGCCATGGATCGAATTTTAAAGTTTTTAAAAACTTAATTTTATGAATCCAGCTCTGATACCTCTTGAAAGTTCGATAGGGATATTAAGCCCTTATGAACTAGTCCCAAGGCTAACCAAGAGGGGGGGTGAATTGGATATTTAAAAAGAAAAGAAAAATCTTTTTATTTCTTTCAGTGAAAACGAATTAAAACAACGATAGAGAGATCAATCACATATTTCATCCAAGCTGATAATCGCAACAAAATAATGTACGGAAAATAATAAGAAAGAACACACCGGATTTATAGTGGTTCGGTCCAACCTAACCTACGTCCACTCCTCGGAGGCACCCTCCAAGTATTGCACTAAACCAAAAGTGTCTCTCCTTTAGCCCCCACAGCTAGGCGGAGAAGCCCTTACAAAATCACTTCCACCTTCCCCGGTGCGGCGGAGTGGTTGGGTCCTTCAACACCAAAGAGATCTTCTTCTTCCCAAAACTTCCCTCGAGACGAGCCTTGAATTCGATGGTACTTAGGTGCAAGCTTGCTGGAGCAACCGTGTGAACCCCCTCACACTCCCTCGAAAAACCCCTTCCCAGGCTCTTCTCCCACTCAAACTCCACCCTTTCCTCTCTCCCTTTCAAGCTCTCTCTTCAACTTTTCTCCAAAAGAACTAAGACTCAATGGCTGCCAAAGAAACTTATCAAGTGCCTTGAGAAAGCTTAAATAAAGAGCTCCAAAAACCCTTCCAAATTAGTTCTGGCAGCAAAGATCACAAAATGATTGCCGGATCATCCAGGATGATGTACTCCAAAAGATGGCTTCAGAAAACCCTAAAAACTCAATTCTATCGCCAAAGATCATCCAGGACGATCGCAGGATCATCCAGCACGATGTGCTCCAAAAGACGGCTTTAGAAAATCCTAAAAAAACAATTTTGTCACCAAACATCATCCCAGACGATCACAGGATCATCCTGTACGATGTGCAGAATTTGACCTGATAGTCCCGTACGATCCTGGGATAGTCCAGGACGATCAGTACAAATTTTGCACAAATCGTCCAGTACGATATACATATCGTCTAGGACGATTAGAATAAATTTTGACTCTTAAATCCTTGCCTAAATTATGATGGCAGCTAGGGTTTTGAGATCATATTGGATCGTCTAGGATGATTAGTTCAATGAACAGATCGGCTTGGACGATCAGAAATTGTCCAGTACGATTTGTTCAAAAGTTGAACTTCTGGTTTTGACAGGATCTCACTCCCCCTGAGTATGTGCACACATAGTGACAAATAAGCATACACCCTTACAGGACTTGACTCAAGAAATCAAAAAGTACATCAATGAGAAATATAACAAAGACTATTCTACTCATTCTTGAGTCTTGAATCTTTCTTGGATTGATGCATGCTGTTCCTGAAATATTAGTACACACAAATAAATATATATTCCAAATACTAGGAGATGAACCATAATATTTGTTATCATCAAAATAAGACCTCGTGAGCCCGAGTTGCAACATTAACTTCCCTATCAAACTTTCAACCAAGTCATTTACCTAGAGTCTACACCCTGAACCAAAATGCAAGGATCATCCAGCATGTTCTTAGAACCTCTATTATCCCAAAAGCTGGAGATCGAATCATTATGATACCCCTCCTGTCAATTATTACCTACTTAATCATGACTGGTCAACCTATAGATGAAGTCCAATTGATCATTGACTACTTGTATTCTCTTACTAACATTGGGCATCCTAGCATCAAGAGGAAGAAAAACATTGCACTAGGCCATTTAATTTTGTATATCATAGAGAAGAAGTATAACTTAGTCCACCCTGACGGACCTACTGAGTTGCTTGTGTACTTTACTGATGCCTCTTTTCGGGCACTTTTTGGGAGAGAGAGTTCTAGAGATGATTCTGAGGAAGAAGGAGCCCCTGCTCCACCACCAACACCTGGACCTGATCAGAATTTTTATCAAGAAATGGTCCAGTATTTTGATAGAATGGAATGTCATTTTGATCAATAATTTGATCAAATTGAGACTAATATGAACCAGCAGGATGCACGATACATTGAAGACATAGGGTGGGTTCGTGAATAATTTGATTCAGTGAATGCAAATGTAACTAGCATAAATAGCTACTTCACAATGTTCAGTCCTCCACCACCACTAGATCAGGGCCCCTCAGGATTTTAGATGATTATACTTCTATTTTGATTTGGTTGTGTCTATGTTATTTTTTTTTTCTTTAGGCTTGGATGATTTCTGACTTGGTGTTTGTTCTGATTGTACTTGTAGTATTTGATTATATTTTGTTGTTTGTGAAAGATTTGATGTATGAATGGTAGTCTTTATATTGGAAAAAGTATGGAAGGATGCATGTAATAAAAATACATATTAAATGAAATGAACGAATCATGTTTTGATGCATATTCCATTGTGACTTGATTTTTTTTTATTTATTCAAACGTAGTTGATTGTCTTCATAAAATGTTAGTTGAATATGTTTTACAATTGTAATCTCTATGCATAATTTATTCTCTCAAAATATTTAGATTACTTTGTGACTGGTTGTAGATTAAAAGATCTTTTTATTATTTTTTTTAGACATGTATTACTTAACTTAAATTATAACATATTTGATGTCTTAATATTGCTCTTATTTTCTATCTCAAAGTGTTCATTATTATATTTGTGTCAAGAGATTGTGGTGTTGGAAAGAAATTTTTTTAAGTAGGCACAAAATGAGCCTAAAAATGAAAAGATGCACAAAGTGTGTCACAAATACAAATGATGCGCAATGTTCACCAGATTATAAAGAGGCATAAAATCAGCCCAAAATTGACAAGATATATAAAGTGTTCCATTCAATTTGGAAAGATACGCAATGTCGCCAATCGTTCTTTCCGTTATCATTTTCTCAATTACATTAAATAATGATCATCACTATTGAATTTGAAAATTATTAATTTTATTTTATCATTTCTGTAACAGTTGTGTTTACTTAATCTGTCTATTACATTACTGACATAGATCAACTTTTCTTATCCTTGTTATTTTGTGATTTAAACTTTTGAGTCTTTATCTTTTTCATTTGATTTCAATAATGTAATTATAAATTCCTTTGACATTATCTTATTCATCAACTACTTTGTTTGTTTCCCTTTTTGTTGCTGTCAAAAGGAGGAGTTTATTTGATATGCTTTGTTTGATATATTTTGTTTGATATGCATGTTATGTGTGCATTTATTTTGTCTTATTTTATCTCTCTATTTTTTTCTTCTGTCCCCTTGTTTCAAATAGATCATTCATTTAGGGGGAGCTTATTTTTAGGTGGAGCTTAGGAGAAAATTTGCGTTTACTTGTTAACTCAAATAATAATTATTTTGCCATCATAAAAAAGGGGATATTATTAAGAATGGTGCAAATCTGATTATTCAAGTGAGTTTTTGATATGAGTTTTTGATAATTACAAAATCTTATTATTTGATCTTATTGCTTGTGTATTGTTTCTCCTAAAAAATATTAGAAATTCTATTTTGTGTGTACTAACTTTTCATTTCAAGAAAAATCATATTTCAGACAGTGGAAGACTTCAAATTGATTGAATTAGAGGTTATTAGTCTTGAAGTTTATATTTTTTTCTTTTCTTGAGTCTAAGATATATGATTGTAATTGGGTAACCATGTACACACACACTGGGGAGTGAGACAAAAACTTAATTTTTAAAACTAATCATACTATACGATGTATAATCATATGGGATGGTTTGTGCAGTTTCTCCTCTGCAACAAACCTGCCTGTTTCATGAGATAAATTTTTTTAAGTGCTGTTCGTACAGTATAAAATATTTTTGTATTTGATTTTCCAGAGTATGAAACAGGGATTACATGGTTCATACACGATATTATACGGGATGAACCGTTCATTTTTTGAACTATTCGTACATTACGATCTGGTTTCTTATATCATTTTTAGAGTACGAAATAGGGATTACAAGGTCCATATAGGACATCATACAGGATAAACCATTCATTTTTTGAACTATTCATACAGTATGATCTAGTTTCGTATATCATTTTCTAGAGTACAAAATAGGGATTACATGGTTCATATAGGACATCGTACAGGATGAACCATTCATTTTTGAACTGTTCATACAGTACGATTGGGTTTTGTATATCATTTTCCAGAGTACAAAATAGGGGTTACATGGTTCATACAAGATATCGTATGGGCCGAACCATTCATTTTTGAACTATTCGTATAAGACGATCTGGTTTCGTATATCATTTTCTAGAGTAAGAAATAGGGCATACATGGTTCGTACGGGATATCATATGGAATGAATCGTTCATCTTTGAACTGCTCGTACAGGATGATTGTCGATCATACGGTATGATCCTACTTCATAAAACTTGAAATTTTCAGTTTTTGGATGATTTCTCTTGTCCTTTATATATAAGATTCCTAAAAACTAAATGTCCAACTAATCTTCTGTGAATTTCTTCTTGAGAGTGGAAGGGAGAGTGATTAGGGAGAGTGTTTGGGAGTGAGTGTGGTGAGATCTTTAAAGAAGAAATTATGAGGGGATTCACAAGGTTGCCCAAAGGTGAGGATCTCATTATTTATACTTTAAGTCTCTTCCTATCTCTTTGAAGATCTTTGAAGAAGGTCTGGTTCTCTGCCATCACCAAGAGGGTGAAAAAGGATGCTTGGTACTCTGCCATCACCAGGAGGGTAAGAAAGGACGGTGAGTTCTCTGCCTTCACTAGGAGGGTGAAAAAGGATGACGGTTCTCTACCGCACCGGGGTTTGTTGGAAGAGAGTTTGTAAGGGCTTCTCTACCTTACAGTAGGGGCAAAAGAAGAGTCACTTTAGTTTAGTGCAATACCTAGAGAAGGAGTCTCTAGGGAGTGGATGTAGGCCGTGTTTGATCGAACCACTATAAATCTGGTGTTATCTATTCTTGTCTTTATTTACTGCATTTTTAATTTATATATTGCACTTTATTTTTCTGTGGTTGAAAAAGTAAAAATTTCATAATTATTCATATTATGCAATCTGGATCATACTGTATGATATACATAAAGTTTATTTTACTTTGAAAAGGTTTTCAAAACATCCAAGAGATTTTTTAAAATACCAATTCACCCCCCTCTTGGTTAGCCTAGGGACATAATCAATAGGTCTAACAACCTATTTGCACTTTCATGGATAACTTGAATTTGTCCACATTTATAGTGATGTAAAGTGAGTGATAGTGGTCGGCAGTTCCCAGGAGTAGATCCTCATAAAAAAGGTTACTCTTGGGATTTCCTTAAAGTATAAAGCTTCTTCTTCAAAAGTTGAAGTTAACTAAGCTAAGAAGATTTATGGATCAAGAAGTACTTTAATTAAGGATTCCCTCATCTCCTTAGAGAGGACAAGGTCATCATAGATGCTCAACTTAGCAGGAAACTTTCTAAGATGAGCGAAGACATTATATTCTACTTTTGGAACATCAAGATTAGGACCTAATAGATTTGAAGGAAGATTTGATTATTGAGTAGGGATTTGAATTAGATCATCAGAAATAACTTGCTTTCTATTTTCTTGAGGAAGAAGCCTAGGGTGTAAGACCTTACCACCTCATAGTTGTACTTGTACAATATCCTTTAAAGAATAAGCTGTAGTGGGGTTTACACTCTCCTTAGGCGATTGATTATCCTTAGGTGATTGATTATCATTTTTTGAATGGGTTTACACTCTCCTCATAAAAAGTTTATCATGATGGGACTCTCTTGAAAGTTAATTTCGGGGGTGTCTCCATCTGATAAGACTTCAGACTCGTTCCCCCCTTGAGAGGTTAAATTTGGGGAGTTGAGTTTTTGAATGTCTTGATTAATCTCAGCTAAGCTTTGTTCATTATCAACAGAAGTATCATTTTAAATCACATTCTCAATATTAATCATCAAAACTTTGTAGAAGGATCATTCTTTTTTATTAATTTTTAACCTTTTGCCTTTGATGGGGCAAAGTAAAAGTTAGATAACATCAAAGGGGATAGTAATTTTGAGCCACCATCCACCACTTGTACACATCTATCATCACAACATTTTCTCTCTACAAAAGTATCTTTCTTTTTGTTTTTATTAATTATAGTAGTTCCTACAACTACTGGAGAAGAAATTGTCCCAACATTTTCCTGCGAAGCCTCTAGGTCAACCTCTCAGATCGGGCCCTGAGCTCTCATCAATAACTATTAAGAAAGATGAAAAGATTTATTAATTAACTTTTTAAATGCTCGGGATAGTGCTATATCCCAACCATCATCAATATACCAAGAAAGATTAGAATTTTTACCTGAGATGGACTTGACAGATCCCTGATCTAGATCGACCAGGTACTCTTTTAGAATTATGATATTACCTTGACAAAAGTTCTTTTCAAGCTAGTCATTAAAATAAAGTAGTCTTCGATTGCATGGCCTAACATGCGGTGATAGGGGAAAAATTTAGGATCATCTTTTTTATTTGTCTCTTCCGGCATCTTGGCCTCTAGCAATTAAAAATCTAGTTTCTTAAAAAGACTCTTAAAATTTTTTCTTACTGACTCCCTTTTAAATGGATAAGGTTGAGCCAATCTCTCTTTCAAAGAAATTGGGTAAGGCCCCGTTGGTGGACTAAGGGGTTACCTGGAATAGTTGATGTTTTTGGATTTGATGAGGTGGAGGACCACTAGACTGAGGATTAGCTGGTTTCTTCCCTTTATCAATTGTAGACACTGTATTAGCGCTCTTTTCAAATGTTTTCACTAATCTACTAGTTTTCTTCTCTTCTAAAGCTTCCTTTAGGAATAACATTTTGGAAGCCTCTTTCTAAATATTATTAGCTTTATTGAGAAGTTTTTCAAAAGTTTTGATAGTGAACCCTTTCAATAGAAAAGTAATAGGTCCGTGCATATTCTTTATAAGAATTTCCACAGTATATTGCTCTTATAGTTAGGGTTCACACTTCATCGAGAAATTTCATCATCTCAAGATGTATTCGACTAAAGACTCTCCCAGTTTTTGTTTCTCAACTACAGGATCGCGAATAGTTATTCTCTCTGAGCTCCTGAGAATCTCTTTAAGAATAAACCCTTGAGCTTGGTGAAAGTTTTCACTGAACTGTTTGGCAGATCTATGTACCACTCGAGAGTAATACTGGAAAGATTACTGATAAACTGGCAAAATAAAAGAGTATCTGACCCCCCTGCATTGCAATAGTTTACTAGAAAGTGGGCTAGATGCTATCTCAGGTTTTTTAAGCCATTAAAAATCTTAAAAGAAGCTAGCACAAAGCCCTTTGGATAAGGAACTAGGTCATATTCTTTGGGGTAAGGCCTACCGTTCGGAATAGACATAGTTCCTTTAGAATGGGCTAAGGCTTCCCTTACACCATTTATTTGATATTAATATGAGGTTGAGCTGGGGGAACTGGGAGAACTGTAGTCTGAACCTATTGAATCACTGGTTGTACTGAGGTAATTACTGATTGAACGGGGGATTGGTGCCAACTCAGGAACCTTTAAATTGAATTCTGGCTTTCTACCCTGATCATCTATTGATTGAACTACAAGTTTTAAGGCTCAAAAAAAGACTACTGTGTCTTAATTAACTGATCCTGTATTTCCTTAAGCTACAGTGACATTTCTATAATATGTGCTTCTACATTCTTTATATGTTGATCATCATTTCAGGCCTTTATCGATTCATTAAAATCTGACCTAACAGCTATTGAACTCTCTTCTTTACTAGAATGGGGTGAAAGTTTGATAGGAATGTTAAGCCCTAGTGAACTAGTCCCGAGGCTAACCAAGAGGGGGGGGGGGTGAATTGGTTATTTAAAAATTTCCCGAAGAAAAAAATAGAATAAAAAAAACAAACTAGATTTTATAGTGGTTCGGTCAACTTGACCTACGTCCACTCCCCGGAGCCTCCCCTCTGGGTATTACACTAAACAAAAAGTGACTCTCCTTTTGCTCCCATAGTAAGGCGGAGAAGCCTGTACAAAAACCTCCTTTCCACCACCAAGTGAGGCAGAGAACCTAACCTCCTTTTGCTTCCACCTGAAGCGGGCAGAGAACCTTTGGACTCCTTTTTGCTTCCACCTGAAGCGGGCAGAGAACCCAACATCCTTTTGCTTCCTCCTGAAGTAGGCAGAGAACCTTGGATCTTCTTACCGACGATCCTCTCCCAAAGAACACCGACACGACAAAAGATGAAGAGCGGAGAAGATGACTCTGATCCATGCTTGGAGCAACCTTAGTGAATCCCTCACTAACTCCCCCTCACAAGATCCTCTCTCTCTCTCCTAAACTTTCTCTCTAGGGTTTCTCTGGAAAGGAAAGTGGCAAAAAAGTTTTCTTGTTTCAAGAAAAAGTTCTTTTATAGGAGGGCTTACAATTTGCCCTAAATCTCAACTGGTCGGCCAAGATCATCCAGGACGATCAGTATATCGTCCTGTACGATCAGTTCAAAATCAGTTGATTCAGCCTGGACGATCTGGCTCTTCTGGACGATCAGATCAAAAAGTTGTTCATATCGTCCCGTACGATTTTGCGATTGGCCGGGACGATTAGTGTAAATCGAGGAATATCTTCCAGAAGACAGTTCTGGTTGTCCAGAGCAAACTGTGCTGGATGACAAAAAAATGACCTGATCGTCCAGGATGATAAGGGTATCCTCCTATACGATTAGTTCAAAAAGAGCCAAAATTGTCCTTTGCATAGTTCGGGTCATACAGCTGAAATGCACTAGACGATCATGATCATCCAGGACGATCCTGCGATCGTCCAGGATTATATGATCGCAACAATCAAATATAAATAACTTTCATTAATTACCAGATTAATTTAGGCATGATTATACTGGATCATCCGGGATGATACATGTATTGTCCGGGACGATCAGACCAAATATCTAAAACTAAAAACTTGCCTAACTTGATCTGGCGGCTGAGAATTTCTGATTTGAGCATATCATCCCGTACGATCCCAAGATCGTCCAGGACGATCTGCTTAATCAGACCCTTTTAACTTGGTCGCCCTAATTAGGATTTCTATTTTTACTGGATCGTCCAGGACGATGTGACTATCATCCAGGACGATCTGAACAAAAATTTGAACAGAAACTCTAATTCACTCAAGCTCTCCCCCTGAGTGTGTGTGTGCAAGGTTACTTAGCTAGGAGATCAGTTACATTATAATTGACTCAAGAAAAAAGGAAAATAGTACATTGGACACACTTGGACCCGATCTTGAGTTGGCTTGAGTTGCTCGTGATCTTTTGTGCCTGAAATGGGTTAGCCAAGCAAAACCCAATAGAGACATATTTGTCATCATCAAAACCAGATTTTTAACAATCTCCCCCTTTTTGATGATGGCAAACATTTGTACAGTCGTTTGAAAATAACTATAAGATCAAAAAATAATTTTTTTTTTAAATTTCCATTTAACCACCAAACTAATACAGGAAATATAACACATAACAAAGACAGAAATGACTACAACTGACTCCCCATTTTGACATTACAAAAAGGAGGAGGGTAAATAGAAATACAAAAACATAAGCACAAAATAGAAAATGGAAAAATAAAACAAAAAATGAAGAAAACTCGGAACGAGAACACAGAAAAATTAATGATTTTTTTTTATCAGTCTGCTCCAGTAAAATAGAATTCTCCCTTGATTTTTGATCCAGAAACCAATAAGAAGATGATTGACAGCACTGAAATCCAGAAAAAGTTAGAAAAATTGACTTTCGTAACTCCGACCCCGGGCACCTTATCGATGCCAACATCTTTCAAAACAAAAATCCAATTCAGAAGAAAAGAAATTAGATTTGAAAAGAGATCCTTTCAAGCCTCGTTCCAGAAAAATATCTGATATAATAGTGTTACAAAGTAAGGAATCTGAAATCAGGATTTTCAAACTCAAGCTTTAAAAATATTAAGTGGCGCACAGATTTTTCTAAGACATTTAACAATCTGAAAGAGAAGAAAGCTTGGTTTGGGCTCATTTTGTGCCTCTTTTTCAATTTGGTTGGCGCTTTGCGCATCTTTTGATTTTTGATACACTTTGTGTATCTTTTAGTTGGTGATATTTCGCATCTTTTCAGCTTTGGGCTCATTTTATGCCTCTTTTTCAATTTGTTTGGCGCACTGCACATCTTTTGTAAGCTTTCTCCTTTTCATAATCATTAAAGAGTCTTAGCTGTGAAATTATCTTCCAGACATAGGAGATGACTCTCCACAATAAGGAAGAATGATTCACAAAATAAAAGCCATACATCATATGATAAATGCAATCACTTGGTTTAGAAAATCATAATAGTGACTCAAGACTTTGAAAATACTATTCATATGAGGTAGATTACTGTAGGAAGATAAAAAAAGTCTCTATTTCAAAAACTAATGTTTTAATTTTGAAAAAAATTTTTATCCAAAAGAATTCATACACCAGTAAAGGAGATAGAGGAAGAGAAACAATCATCAACGTTTCTTCCCTTTAATAGATCCAGTGGAATCAATCAGTACTTACAAGCTTTCAGATAAAATAAGGCAAAACTCTTAGTCAGAAATCCATTTTTTTTTAATTTTCAAACACATAAGACAGTAGATAAATGAAATGAATCAGTAAATAAAGCAGGTAAAAACTAAACCATATCAAAATAAATACTCAAATTAAACTGACACTAAAGCTAAAATAGAAAATAGAAGAATAAAAACTAAAAACAACTGAAAGAAAATAATCAAATCTAATAACTAACTAATAGGAACAAAAATAAAGATCAGAGAAATCAGAAATCAGCAGCCATCAGAATCAAGCATTTATATCAATCACTCCTAATCTGGTTCTCAAAATACTGAATGAGTCAAAGGCCAGTGGTTTAGTGAATATGTCAGCCAGCTGATTTTCAGTTGCTATAAGATGTAGCTCAATGTCCCCTTTTATAACATGGTCCTTAATGAAGTGATGCCTTATATCAATGTGTTTTGTCCTAGAATGTTGGATTGGATTCTTAGAGATGCAGATGGCACTAGTATTATCACACATAACAGAAATTGTGCCAACAGATAAACCTAAATCCAAAACTTATTTCTTTAACCAAAGAACTTGGGCCACACAACTTCCTAAGGTAATATACTCAGCTTCAGCAGTGGAAAGTGTAACTGAGTTCTATTTTCTACTGGACCAGGAGACTAGATACTGTCCTATGAATTGACAAGTTCAGAAGTGCTCTTTCTATCCACCCTACACCCTACAAAGTCAGAATCAGAATACCCAAGGATCTCAAAGGAGGTACTGTGCCTAGGGTACCAGATTCCTAGGTTTGGGGTCGCTAAAAGATATTTAAGAATTCTCTTAATAGCAGTCAGGTGGGACTCTTTAGGATCAGCCTGAAACCTAGCACAAAGACAGACACTAAACATGATATCAGGTCGGCTAGCAGTCAGGTAAAGCAGTGATCCTATTATTCCTCTATACTTCTTCTGATCAATAGATTTTTTGCTTGAATCCTTATCTAACTGACCAGAGGAGCTCATGGGAGTATTGATTGGCTTGGCTTTATCCATTTCATATTTCTTCAACATGTCCTTAGTGTATTTAGATTGATTAAGAAAGGTTCCATCATCCGTTTGCCTTATGCTAAACCCCAAAAAGTAGGATAATTCTCCCATCATACTCATCTCAAACTCCTTACTCATTATTTTAGAAAATTCATCACATAAATATTTATCAGAAGATCCAAAAATTATATCATCAATATAGATCTGGACAATGAGTAAGTCATCCCCTATTCTCCTCAGAAAAAGGGTGGTGTCTACGCTCCCCTTAACAAACTCTTTTTCTAACAGGAATGTGCTAAGCCTCTCATACCAAGCTCTGGGTTCCTGTTTCAATCCATATAAGGCCTTTTTTAATTTGTAAACATGATTCAGATATTAGGAACTCTCAAAACCTAGGGGTTGTTCTACAAAAATATCCTCTTTTATTACCCCATTTAAAAAGGCACTCTTGACATCCATTTGAAACAACTTGAATCCCTCATAACAGGCAAAGGCTAGTAGCACTCTAATGGCTTCCAATCTAGCTACATGAGCAAAAGTCTCCTCAAAATCAATCCTTTCTATCTGATTATACCCCTTAGCCATCGATCTTGCCTTATTTCTCACCACCACACCGGAATCATTCATCTTATTCTTAAAGACCCACTTGGTTCCCACAATACTTTGATTTTTAGGTCTTTCTACTAACTCCCAAACATCATTTCTTACAAATTGATTCAATTCTTCCTGCATAGCTAAGATCCAAAATTCATCCGAAATGGCTTGATTGATGTTGGTGGGTTCAGTCATTGAGATAAAGGCAGAATGGTTTACTTCCTTCCTAAGTCCATGCCGAGTCCTAACACCTTAAGAAGGGTCTCCTAAGATCAGTTCTTTAGGATGACTCGAAGAATATCTCCAATCTCTAGGCAATGTGGTTTGAGGTTCTACCCTCTCCTCCAGATTTGTATTTCCAATCCCTTGGATAATTTCCTCTACCTCTTCCTCTTGCCCAATTCTATTCACCTTAGGATCATATTCATCAAACACCACATGAGTTGTTTCTTCCACCACCAAAGTCCTTTTATTGAACACCCTAAAGGATTTTCCCATACTAGAATAGCCTAAGAACACTCCTTCATCAGATTTGGGGTCAAACTTTTCTAAGGGTGATTTCCCATTGTTTAGAATGAAAACCTTACACCCAAATACATGGAGGTGGGATAGGTCTAGAGTTATACCCTTAATGATCTCATAAGGTGTCTTGTTCAATTTTGATCTCACATTCACCCTATTCAGCACATAACAGACAGTGTTCACCGCTTCAGCTCAGAAGTATTTTAGAAGTGAATACTCGGCAAGAATGGCTCTAGCGGCTTCCACTAAGGTCCTGTTCTTCCTTTTAGCTACCCCGTTCTGCTGAAGGGTCCTAGGAGCTAAAAAATTATGACTAATCCCTTACTCCTCACAAAGACTTCCAAATTTCCCATTTTCAAACTCTTCACCATGATCACTATCAATAGTCAGGATCTCACAACCTAACTTCCTCTAAATCCAAGTGGAGAAGGACTTAAACTCATCAAATGACTCAAATTTGTGGGACAAAAATTTAATCCAAGTGAACCTAGAGTAGTCATCTACAATCACAAATCCATAGACTTTTCCCCCTAAGCTGGCAGTGCTAATGGGTCCAAAGAGATCCATATGAAGAACTTCTAAAGTTCTAGAGGTGCTAATATCCTTAATAGAGTGAAAGGAGGATTGGACTTGCTTCCCTAACTGACAGGCATCACACAGGTGATCCTTAGTGAACTTAAGCTTGGGAATACCTCTAACTAAGTCCTTTTGGGTGACTCTCCTAAGGGATTTCATACTGGCATGATACAATCTCCTATGCCACAACCAAGACTCATCAGTAGAAGTTTTTAAGTAAATTGAATTCTCAGATTTAATGTAACTTACATCCAGCTTGTAGACGTTATTGATCCTTTGCCCCTGCAAAACAACTTTATCATTTAAGCTTAAAATGCAGCCAGTGGGCATGAATTTGATGCTGTATCCTTTGTCACAAAGTTGACTGATGCTCAGCAAGTTGTGTTTCAGTCCATCTACAAGCAAAACATTGTCAATCATAAAATTATTTGAATCACCAATTATACCTGTGTCTACCACCTTCCTGGTGGTGTTATCTCCAAGTGCAACCTTGCCTCCAGCTCTGGCCTCCAGCAAAATGAACTGATTTGCATCTCCAATCATGTGTCTAGAACATCCGCTGTCTAGGTACCACATGCTCTCACGAGGTCTTGTGTGAGAGCACCCCTACAAAAATATCAAATGTCAGTCTTAGGAACCCAAATAGGTTTGGGTTCCTTCTTATGAAAAGAAGAATGCAATGCATGCGTGCTGTGTTGTGAAATAGGTAGTTTGGGCCTCCACACCCAATGTGTACTACGGTAAACAGTGCATGTTTGGGAAATATGTCCTAACATGCCACATGAATAACATCTAACACCAGGAAAAGGATTAACTAAATATCGTGAGTGATAGTGCCTCTTCCTAGATGTATATGAAACATGCTTTGATGAACTTGCAACAGATTTTTTAAAAGGTGGCCGTGCATAAAACTGTTCAAAAGTAGGTGGTTTTTTGTTCTTTTCAAAAGAAGCAATTTTCACCTTCAAAAATTCATTCTCTTTATTTAAACTTACAATTTCAAATTTTAAAGCGCCGTTGCTACTTTCTACTTCACATGCCATGGTATCTAATTCTTTAAAAGCAGCTTCTAATTCAACATGCAATGTTTTTAATGCATCATGCTCAACAATTAAATCAGAATGCTTTCTATTCAGTTCATCAAACTCATCAAGTAAAGATATGTGATTGATATTAATAGTCGAATGATCTTTAATCAAAACATCATGCTCTTTTTGCAAAGTCAAATACTCCAGTTTAAAGTTAGCAAGGGTTTTCTTAAGCTTCCTATACGATGTATGAATTTTTTTAGATACTTCAAATAATTGATCGTAAGTAAGCTCACATACCTCTTCCTGGTCCGACTGACCAGGGTGATCATCAGCCATCAGACACAAATTTGTTTCCTCCTCTTCAGCTTCAGTCTCAGAGGAGTCGGATGAAGAGTCTGCCCAAAACACCTTTTGTATCCGCTTCTTGTCCTTTTTGAACTTTGGTTTCTCCTCACCCTTCTCCTTACTTGGGTGAGCCTTGAGTGTAGGACAATCCGCCTTTATGTGTCCAGGCTTCGTGCATTCAAAACAAACAGATTCAGATGAACCTTTAAAGTTTCTACTGGTCTTACCTTTGTTCCACTTTTAAAAATTCTTATTCTTCTTCCTTAGAAAGCTCTTGAATTACCTTGTGATTAAGGTAACATCATCGCTATCAGACTCGGAAGTGCTAGCATCTGAATCTTTGGCCTTTAGCGCCACTGTCTTCTCCTTCTTTCGTTCACCAGCATCAAGTTGTCTTTGGTTCACCCCTTGCTCGTAAGCAATGAGTGATCCAAGTAAGCTATCAATGGAGTAAGTATTTAAATCTTTAGATTCTGTGATCGCAGTAATCTTAGCATCATATGAAGATGGCAAGCATCTAAAAATTTTATTCACTCTTTCGTAATTAGTTAATTCTCTTCCTAGAGCATGCAAAGAGGTAACGATTTGAGTGAACCTTGTGTATATTTCTGAAATCGCCTCACTAGGTTTCATGCGAAAAAGTTCGTAATCATGTAACAAAATGTTTAACCTAGACTGTTTGACTTCCGTTGTACCTTCATATGTTATACACAATCTATCCCAGATTTCTTTACCCATTGTACAAGTAGAAACACGCATATAGTCTTCAGATTTTAAAGGACAAAATAAATAGTTCAAACATTTTGCATTTAACTGTGCTAAATCACGATCATCAAAAGTCCAATATATAAACATGAGTTCAATTTTAATACCGTTAACAAGTCTATGTGGTGCTTCGTAACCATCTTTAACTAACATCCACATACAATAATCGATTGACTGAAGAAAAGTAGACATGCGTGTTTTCTAAAAATCAAAAGGAATGTTATCAAACAACTGTGGTCTTGTAATAGAATAACCTTCAGCAGTATTACGATTGTTATAGTTAGCCATGGATCAAATTCAAAAGTTTTTAAACTTAAATTTTGAATCCCGCTTTGATACCACTTGAAAGTTCGATAGGGATGTTAAGCGCTAGTGAACTAGTCCCAAGGCTAACCAAGAGGGGGGTGAATTGGTTATTTAAATATTTCACGAGGAATAGAAAAATCTTTTCGATACTTAGCAGTAGAAACAAGTAAACAAGAACGAAAAAATCAATCACAGATATTCAGCCAAGCAGTTAATATTGGAAAAGTAAAGTACAATATAGAATCAGAAAAGCAAACTAGATTTTATAGTGGTTCGGTCAACTTGACCTACGTCCACTCCCCGGAGCCTCCCCTCCGGGTATTACACTAAACAAAAAGTGACTCTCTTTTGCTCCCACAGCAAGGCGGAGAAGCCTGTACAAAAACCTCCTTTCCACCACCAGGTGAGGCAGAGAACCTAACCTCCGTTTGCTTCCACCTGAAGCAGGCAGAGAACCTTCAGACTCTTTTTACTTCCACCTGAAGTGGGTAGAGAACCCATCATCCTTTTGCTTCCTCCTGAAGCAGGCAGAGAACCTTAGATCTTCTTGCCGACTATGCTCTCCAAAGAACACCGACACGATGAAAGACGACGAGCGGAGAAGATGACTCTGATCTGTGCTTGGAGCAACCTTAGTGAATCCCTCACTAACTCCCCCTCATAAGATCCTCTCTCTCTCCCAAACTCTCTCTCTCTCTAGGGTTTCTTTGGAAAGGAAAGTGACAAAAGATTTTTCTTGTTTCAAGAAAAAGTTCTTTTATAGGAGGGCTTAAAATTTGCCCTAAATCTTAACTGGTCGGCCAAGATCGTCCAGGATGATTTGTATATTGTCTTGTACGATCAGTTAAAAATCAGCTGATTCAGCCTGGACGATCTGGCTCTTCTGGACAATCAGTTCAAAAAGTTGTTCATATCGTCCCGTACGATTTTGCGATCGGCCGGGACTATTAGTGTAAATTGAGGAATATCGTCCAGAAGATAGTTCAGGGTCGTCCAGAGAAAACTGTGCTGGATGACCAAAAAATGACTTAATCGTCCAGGACGATAAGGGTATCGTCCTGTACGATTAGATCAAAAAGGGCCAAAATCATCCTGAGCACAGTTCGGGTCATACAACCGAAATGCACTAGACGATCATGATCGTCCAGGACGATCCTACGATCGTCCAGGATGATATGATCGTATCAATCAAATATAAATAGCTTTCCTTAATTACCAGATTAATTTAGGCATGATTGTACTGGATCGTCCGGGATGATACACGTATCGTCCGGGACGATCAGACTAAATATCTAAAAATAAAAACTTGCCTAACTTGATCTGGCGGCTGAGAATTTCTTATTTGAGCATATTGTCCCATACGATCCAAAGATCATCCAAGACAATCTGCTTAATCAGACCCTCTTAACTTGGTCGCCCTAATTAGGGTTTCTATTTTTACTAGATCGTCCAGGATGATGTGACTATCGTCCAGGACGATCTAAACAAAAATTTGAACAGAAACTCTAATTCACTCAAGCTCTCCCCCTGATTGTGTGTGTGTAAGGTTACTTAGCTAGGGGATCAATTACATTATAATTGACTCAAGAAAAAAGGAAAATAGTACATTGGACACACTTAGACCCGATCTTGAGTTGGCTTGAGTTGCTCATGATCTTTTGTGCCTGAAACGGGTTAGCCAAGCAAAACATAATAGAGACATGTTTGTCATCATCAAAACCAGATTTGCAACATGGGGTTTTGAAGGATCAACATCCTTGGCAAACGCTCTAGTTTTAACCAAATAAATATCTCTAGCTAAATCTTCTTCTTCGAATAAATCATCTGTATCTAGATCGAAGGTCTCAATTACCTTCTTCTTAAGAATTTCCTAGATCTCCTAGACTACTTTATTGGTGGGTTTGCCGTCGATTGTCGTATGATCTACTGGGTAATACCCTTGACATTCTATCATTTCCTCAAACTCTCTCTTATCAAGCTTAGAGAATATCTCTTAGATCTTCTGGTTTCACTCAATAACCAATTCGACTAGTAACTAATCCAACATTTCCTGATTAAACTTTAGAACTATCCCCTCCCCTCCGACTATCCTGAGGTCGATAGTCACAATGGTGGAATCCTTAGTAGGGTGAGGGATATCCATCTTAACAGGTGATGGAGTTTGAAAAGTGGGAACTCCAACATTAACAGAGTCATCCCTCAATGGGGAATCAGAGGACATCAACTGGTAATGAATCTGAACTGTCTCGAATATGTATCCCTACAAATCTACTCAACTTCTTCAGTATATAGTGCTTTTTAGGTGACATGGGCCTCTTGGCCTTAATGTTCATTGGTTTTAAATCCTTGATAATCTCTTTAGACTTGGCTATCACAGGGACCATCTTGGAAAATCATGAAGGAGGGGCCAACGATTTATCACTATGAGGGAAACCCCTATCAGATCCCATTAGAACTATCTCCCTTATCTTTACAGATGGGAGGCGAGGCACTCGGTGAAATCTGTCAACCAAAATAGAAGTGGCATGCTACTTAACAAATTTTTTATTTTTCCTCACTGGCTGAGAAGTCAAGGTTTCTAGCTTCTAATTTTTCTTCCTTCAAAACTTCCTTCTCGAGTCTATGGGAAATCACCCCCTTCAAGTGTTTCATGTATTGCTCTTTAGTTTGACCTGCTTGAGCAGCATAGGTATGAATGATATTTTTTTAACATCCTTATTTTAAATGTCTATTTTTCTTTCAGGGTCTTATTTACAGAGTAGTCTATCAGGTATGGTGGAAAGCTAGCAATCTTGAAAACTCTCTGCTCTCCTGTAGCAGCTGTGAGGGGGTAGAAATGACTCCCCTTGAGGAGTGGAGAAATGGCAGGAATAGGCAGCTCTTCATTAGCCTCAGGTTCAACTACACTTAGGGCCTTCAGCTTGGTAATCTTCCTTGTCTTAGTTATCCTTTTCCTTACTCTCCTCAAGTAATTCTTTCTGGCACTCTTACTACCAAAGAGGGTTTCAGAACTGGAAGATCCCTTCTTAAATACAATGTTGATTTCTGGGTCAACTGCATATTTCTGTTCTTTGTCCTCCAGTGAGGGTACAAACAGGTATTGGGGTGACATATACTTCCATTTTAAGAATGGGGGGAACATCCTTCCCCACCCCAACTTCTAACTTGACTATTGGAGCATCCTTATCACTTTTAGTGGTAAGATTAATTATAGTTCCACCATTCACTGACAACTTCAGAGACTTGAAACCTATCCCAAATTGGATCGTACTATTATGGATCATTTCTTTAATATATAGATCTCAGTTGATTGAAAAAAGAAGTTTTTCGACTGTTGCAGATATTTGATTAACTGGAATTTGAAGAAAGGAACTTGGATTAGACTCTTGAAAATGAATTTGAAAGGATCTTACATTTTATCCCATATACCAAAGTATAAGAGCTATAATCTAGTTTATGATGATAAAATATAAGAATTTATTTTGATTTATTTAAAACCTGAATTTTCATTATATATGTTATACTATAAGAGAATGTTGTAGATGAACATATAACAAAGATAATCGGGATTTGATTTAAATGGAGCTTGAAGAAAAATTTAGATTTTTGAGAATTGAAAAATTTTCTTCAAGTTTTGAAACTCAACAGGTTAAATTTGCATTCAACATGATGGCTTACAAATTGAAAGGGAAATTAGGAAGTTTTTGACTCGACTCTTTTACGTCCACTGATTAATTTAGGGGTAAAATGTTAGAGCATGGTTTAATGTTAAAATTGCATTGTATGTGTTATAGTACAAGGGAATATTATAAGAAACACATAATAATGACAATTGAAATTGATTTGAAAAGATTTTGATGAGATTTTGAATGTTTGAATATTAGAACAGGATCTTCCCTAAATTTCAAAACTCAACATGTTGAATGTAGACTCAACATAAAGGTTTAAAAATTTATAGGAAATCAAGGGTTTCAGCTCGACTCTTTTACCTTGCAGATACACTTAGGGGTAAAAATGTGAAGTTGATTTTGGAAAGGATTGACTTTGCATTATCTATGTTAAACTACAAGAAAGTGTTGTTGTAAAACATATGATAACGATGATTGAAATTGAATAATTTTGAAAGGAGATTTAAAATTTTGAAAATTCGACAGCATCTCGCCTTATTTTTGAAACTCAATATGTTGAATTTGTATTCAACTTAATGGTTTATAAATTTTGGGGGAAGATTTAAGAAGCCGATTCGACTCTTTCATCCCGATGAACGGTTTGGGAGTGAAATGTCAAAGGCTGGCTTTACTAGAAAAATCAAAATTTTGAATTAAATTTGGATAAGGAGTATATATTATATCACATATACTAAATTATAAGAACTATAATCTCATATGTAATGATAAGATATAGAAACTGATTATGATTTTAGATAGGTAGATTCTACTAATGGATTGAAACTTTAATTTTAGGATTGAAGGAATTTTTATAAATTATGAAACTTAGCATGCTTGAGATTTATTTGAGTATGCAAGTTTACAACAACCAAAAAAGGGTTTTGAAAAGTTTGGCTTGACTCTTTTGCTCTGCTAATGAACTCTGAGGCAAAATGTCAAAGCCCGACTTTGATAGAAGTTTGCTACGCTCACCTTTCTTTTGACACATCTTAATTAATGCTGGCCACACTCACCCAAGAATGAAATGGGAAGAGGGACCAACGGAAGGAAGGATAGTCAAAACTATCAATGCAATAAAATTTATACCACTATCAAAGATGAAGAGAGAGATATTTCTCCATTGGAGTCGCCTTTTTTGTTTGATTAAAAAGTTTATTATTTTAAAAAATGTTAATTTTCTTTGGGAAAGATTATTTTTTTGGAAATTTAGTTTTGAATTGAATAACTCATTATGAATAATATATCACCTTGAAAGGTGATCATATCATTGCCTAATAGGTTCAGATTAAAAAAATTTAAATTTATCCTTATTATCATAGCCAAACTCAAGAAAGACAACATATTATCCCGAAGAATCAAAATGATGTTCGATCGAGTGTTTGAATATAATAATTTGGATAAAAGATTATTAATTTCATAATCAAAATCATGAAAATAGAATGATATATCTTCCCGGAGAAAGAAAATATCATTTACTATCAATTATTTTAAAATGATGATAATGATCATCAAGTTTAATTTTTTTAAAGATAATTAATTAAATTTTTTAAAAAGATTAATTTTGAAAAATTTGTTTGATTTGGGTTACTAAATGTTCTATGAGCACAAGCCCTCGTAGTTAATTACATTATAGGAAATTAGAGTTTCCTATAAATACTCTTGATTAAAATAGCGGTGGAAATTTTATTTTGAGATTTCAAAGTTTGATATAAAGGGAGGTAAGGATTGGAAATTCAATTGGGATTGGATCAAGATGAGAACTTATTTCTGGAGGCCAAAGAAAGAAACGTAGGAGATGCTTCAGGATTCTGAAATATTTTAGAACCATCTCAGCCGATCCTAAGTGTTGAGTTTGAATTAGGATTGAAAGAGATTTAAATTTGAGTTGTTAATTTTATTAGAAAATTAAGATTTAATTCCTAAAGGTTGAGATCTTATAGCTTGAGCCTACCTCAGAACCTATGTCTAATTTAAAAACTAGTAACCCGAACCTATCTAATGCAATATAGGATATGGACTTACCCCAGCCTGGATTGGGGAGCCAACTAACCATCTAAATGCTTCAAAATTATGAGTTCGATCTTTTATGTGAGAGTGGTAGGGATTTTTAATTAAGTTAAGTTTATGGAGTTGGGGCTAACATCAAGAGCATATCCTAATCAGGCCCCTTAACTTATGTTAGGTAGTTTGACGCTTAAAGTAAATGTAATTAAATTTTTGACTCATTTTAATTTGTTTCTAATGTAGTGCATACTAGTTGACTCAATGAATGCTTAAATCAAATATGAAGTAATTTTAAAAATATTTAAAAATAGGCTTTTTTTAGAGATTATACAGATTCCCCTTGACAAATCTGCACCCTCATAGGCCAGGTGGTTTGCCAAAACCTACAAACAAGGAGGTGCCTAACAAAGGTAAGAAGGTGCAACAAAATGCTATACGAACTCCCGGTGATCCCAGGCTTACTTCCTAAAAGTGTTAGAATTTCTATGTGAACTTAAAAATTTTTAAATTTAATTGGAGAAGAAAAAATTTTAACGATCCCTTACGAGCCTCCGATCGGGTTCCAAGCAAAATCAAAGATCAACATGCAAAATTGCCAAAAAACTACTAAAAGCAGGCAATCATATATCATAATTAATATATCAATCATTAATAAAATTAATTAAATTAATATTTAAATTAACAGTTCATATGGCAAGTAAACTTAATATTATAACCCAAGGTCTGCAAAAAGTAAAGTGGCTGGGTATCACTCACAACAACCCGGATTCTACTCCTAAGATTCAAGTGAATTTGAGATTAGGATTTTTTTTGATCTTCACTTCTTCATCCTTATGTAAACTTCTTGGATCCATCAGGTTCGATTATCTAAAATAAAAGAAACTCCCCGTCGAAAGGGGTATTTTCTTTTCCCTTTGGATATTTAAAAGTATCCAAATCTGGATATCTAAATGAAGAGGGACTCTCCCAAGGGGATGTCTCCCTTCTTTTTGGATTCTAGATTGGATATTTATCACACATCAAATTATCACTTTAATAATTACAACTCAATAGAATTTAAATTATATTACATGAAAATAAAAAATCTAGACTCTAATAACCTGCAGGGTTATCCTAAGCAATTAACATTTAAATAATCCCAAGCGGTTATATATAAAAATTAAATTCTCAAACCAGCCACATTTGGCCATACTCTTTTAATTTTAATGGGGGACTTAGCATTCTAGAGCACCTGCAGAAACTTGATTAATTTAAATTTAACTTTGCCCCTTTTAATTACAATGCCATGTAAGAGATTGCTTAAACCAGCCACACTTGCCACCTACATAAGATTGTATTAGCATTTAAATCGCCATTAATCTAATGGTAAATCTAACGCATAATCAATCACATCATAAAGTGCGAAAATTAAATAAATAATCATAGTACTTATCTAATTCTAACAGCCATCATGTAGTGAAAGCTCAAAAAATCTTGCACATAGCAGAAAAGTAAACACCGATCTAGCCTAGATCTAGAAGTGGTGCCCTAGAAAATCATTTAAAGTGTGTGAGGTGAGATGTGTGGTTTGGATATGTCTTATATAGGATGATTAATTAGAGTTATTTGACATTCTAGTTGGTTGAAAGGTTTAAACGAAAATTTTGATTAAAGTCTAAATCATAATATGTTAAAATTAATTTTTAAATATTTAAGGTTTAAAGATTGATTGTTAAGTAGTTAAAATATTTTGGAATGATTTTGTTAGTTGATGATTGTAGAATTAATTTAGTAAAGTTTATCATCAACTAGTTTGTGGTGTTATTTCACAGGCTCGAGGACCGAGCCTCCTTAGGACACTTAGCCCCACAGCCCGAGGAAGTCCATCCTAAAAACCTAATTGATGTAGTTGAGTTAAGAGTTTTAATTTGATTAAATTATTGATAATTGAAAGTTTGATAGGGATGTTAAGTCCTGATGAACTAGTCATGAGGCAAAAAAAGGGGGGGGGGGGGAATTAGTTATTTAAAAAATTCATGAGCAACAGGAAAAATCTTTTTGATAATTTGCAGCGAAAACAAGTAAACACAGAAAAGATCAATCACAGATTTCACCCAAGCAGATAATAACAAAAAAATAAAGTGTAGAAAATAATCAGAAAGAGCACACCAGATTTTATAGTGGTTTGGTCAACTTGACCTACGTCCACTCCCCGGAGCCTCCCCTCTAGGTATTGCACTAACACAAAAGTGACTCTCCTTCTGCTCCCATAGCAAGGCGGAGAAGCCTGTACAAAAACTCCTTTCCACCAACCCGGTGAGCTTGGCAGAGAACCTGAACTCCTTTCACTTCCTCCTGAAGCAGGCAGAGAACCTGGACTCCTTTCACTTTCTCCTGAAGCAGGCAGAGAACCTGAACTCCTTTCACTTTCTCCTGAAGCGGGCAGCGAACCTGGATCTTCTTGCGAACGATCCTCCCACAGAAAATACTGATAAGATGAGAGATGGAGAATAGAGATGACTCTAATCCTTGCTTGGAGCAACCTTTGTGAATCCCTCACAAACTCCCCCTCATAAGATCCTCTCTCTCTCTCCCAAGCTCTGTCTCTCTCTCTTAAGGTTTTTCTAGAAAGGAAAGTGGCAAAAGATTTTTCTTGTTGGAAGAAAAAGATCTTTTATAGGAGGGCTCAAAATTTACCCTAAATCTCAACTGGTTGGCTAATAACATCCAGGATGATCGCTAGATCGTCCTGTATGATCAGTTCAAAATCATCTATTTCAGCCTGGACGATCTGGCTCTTCTGGACGATTAGAAGAAAAAGTTGTTTATATCGTCCCGTACAATTCTGCGATCGTCCGGGATGATTAGTGTCAATTGAAGAATTTCATCCAGAAGACTGCTCTGGTCATCCAGGGGAACTTGTGCTGGATGACCTAAAAATGACTTGATCATCTAGGATAATATGTCTATCGTCCTATACGGTTAGTTCAAAAAGTGCCAAAATCATCATGTTCATAGCTCTGGATGTATAGGTAAAACATGCTAGACAGTCAAGATTTTTAACACATCATCTCGTACAAGCTTGCAATCATCCGGGATGATATGATCGAATCAATTAGACCTTAATTAGTTTCCTTAATCACCAAACTAATTTAGGCATGATTGTAATGGATCATCCAGGATGATACACGTATCATCCGGGACGATCAGATCAAATCTCTAAAAATAAAACTTGCATAACTTGATCTAGCGGCTGAGAATTTCTGATTTGAGCCTATCATCTCGTACGATGGATGGATTGTCCAGGATGATTGGCTTAATCAGACAGACTTAACTTGGCCACCCTAATAAGGTTTTCTATTCCCACTGGATCGTCTAGGACAATGTGAATAACGTCCAGGACGATCTGAACAAAAAATGAATAAAAACTCTAATTCACTCAAGCTCTCCCCCTGAGTGTGTGTGTGTAAGGTTACTTAGCTAGGGAATCAGTTACATAGCATTTGACTCAATAAAGATAAAAAAATACACTGGACCTAGATTTTAAAACAGACTGACTCGAGCTTGGACTAGCTTGAACTTATAATTAAACCTGCGTACCTAAAAGATTAAACAGACAACCAGAGATAAAAATGTTTGCTATCATCAAAATCATAATCTTTAAAACCAGATTTGCAACAATCTCCCCCTTTTTGATGATGGTAAATATTTATTAAGTAGTTTCAAATCAAATAGACAGGAGTAACCAATGCACGTATGAAAGACAAATATCATTTCAAAATTTACTAAACAGAAAATATAATAGGGAGAATAACTACAAAATAAGAGCATTATAAGAAACAACTAGAACATTACAAGAAACTACTAGTCACTCAAAACACTAACTCTCCCTTTTGACATCATAAAAAGGAGGAGGAACAGACACAACAGTACAAGTAGAAAATAACACCAAATACAAAGCTAAAAAGGAGGCGGATCCTGATCAGTAGGAGGAGGAGATGGTGGCTAAGGATGGAGAAGAAAGATCAGGGATCCTAAAAATACATACATTAAAATGAAAAATAAAAGCAGAGTAAATAAAACTCGAAATGAGAAACACAAAAATACATAAAAAATAATAATTTTTTTTGAATCGATCTACTACAGTAAATCAAAAATTTCCCTTGATTTTGAATCCAAAAACCTATAAGAAGACGATCGACAATGCTGAAATCCAAAAAAGTTAGAAAATCGGTTTTCGTAACTCCCACCTCGGACACCTTATAGATGCACATTCCTTTCAAAACAAAAATCCAATTCAGAAGAAAGAAATTAGATTTTAAAAGAGATCCTTTCAAGCCTCGTTCCAGAAAAATATCTGATATAATTGTATTGCAAAGTAAGAAATCAGAAATCATGATTTTTCATCTCAAGCTTTTGAAAATATTAAGGGTGCATGGATTTTTCTAAGACATTTAAAGATCTGAAAGGGAAGAAAGCCTATTTCTTTGTGGGCTAATTTTATGCCCCTTTTCTTTTAATTTGTTTGGCGCTTTACGCATCTTTTAATTTTTTATACACTTTATGTATTCTTTTATTTTTTTGGCGACATTGCGCATCTTTTTAGTTTGGGCTAATTTTGTGCCTTTTTTTATATTTTGGCGCTCTTTGTGCATCTTTTGTAGGCTTTCTCCTTCTCAAAATCATTAAAGAATCTCAGCTGTAAAATTACCTTCCAGACATAAGAGATGATAAAGCTCACTCTCTACAATAAGGAAGAGTAATTCACAAAATAAAAATCATACATCGTATGATAAGTGCAATCACTTGGTTCAGAAAATCCTAATAATAACTCAAAACTTTGAAAAACACTATTTATATGAGGTAGATTACTGTAGGAAGATGAAATAGATCTTTATGTCAAAAACCAACTTATTAATTTTGAAGAAGATTTTTATCAAAAAGAAATAATACACCATTAAAGGATTTAGAGGAAGAGAAATAATCATCAATGTTTCTTTCCTTTAATAGATCCAATGGAATCAATCACTGCTTACAAGCTTCCAAACCAAAAAATAAGGTAAAATTTTCAGTCACAAATCCAGTTTATCAGCAATAATGAGCAGTGGTCAAATTTTGAAAAGTATAAAATAGTAAGTAAAAACCAAGTAAGAAATCACATCAAAATAAATATTCAAATTAAGCTAATAATAAGATTAAAATAAAAATCAGCAAAAAAATAAAAAAATAATAGAAAATAGATAATCAAATCAAACAACTAACTAACAGAAACAGAATAAAAAAACAGGCAAATCAGAAATCAGTAGTCATCAGAATTAAGCATTTATGTCAATCACACATAATCTGGTCTCAAAATGCTGAATGAGTCAAAGGCCAGTAGTTTAGTAAATATGTCAGCTAGTTGATTTTCAGTTGCTACATGATGTAGCTTAATGTCCCCTTTTGTAACATGGTCCCTAATGAAGTGATGCCTTATATTAATGTGTTTGGTTCTAGAATGTTGGATTGGATTCTTAGAATGGCAGATAACACTAGTATTATCACACAGAATAGGAATTATGCCCACAGGTAATCCTAAATCCAAGACTTATTGCTTCAACCAAAGAACTTGGGCCACATAACTTCCTAAGGCAATGTACCCAGCTTCAACAGTGGAGAGTGTAACTGAGTTTTATTTTCTACTGGACCAGGAGACTAAAGACTGTCATATGAATTGACAAGTTCCAAAAGTACTCTTTCTATCCAAAAGAGGTGTTGTGCCTAGGGTACCAGATTCTTAGGTTTGGGATCCCTAAAAGATATCTAAGAATTCTCTTAACAACAATCAGGTGGGACTCTTTAGGATCAGTTTGAAACCTAGCATAAAGACAAACACTAAACATAATATCAGGTCGTCTAGCAGTCAGGTAAAACAGTGATCCAATTATTCCTCTATACTTCTTCTGATCAACAGATTTTCCACATGAATCTTTATCTAACTGAACAGAGGAGCTCATGGGAGTGTTGATTGGCTTGGCTTTGTCCATTTCATATTTCTTTAAAATATCCTTAGTGTATTTAGATTGATTGAGAAATGTTCCATCATCCATTTGCCTTATGCTAAACCCCAAAAAATAGGATAATTCTCCCATCATACTCATCTCAAACTCCTTACTCATGGTTTTAGAAAACTCATCACATAAATATTTATTAGAAGATCTAAAAATTATATCATCAACATAGATCTGAACAATGAGTAAATCATCCCCTACTCTCCTCAGAAAAAGGGTGGTGTTTATGCTCCCCTTAACAAACTCTCTTTCTAACAGGAATGTGCTAAGCCTCTCATACCAAGCTCTGGGTGCCTGTTTTAATCATATAAGACCTTTTTTAATTTATAAACATGATTTAGATATTAAAAACTCTCAAAACCTGGGAGTTGTTCTACAAAAACATCCTCTTTTATTACCCCATTTAAAAAGGCACTCTTGACGTCTATTTGAAACAACTTAAATCTCTTATAACAAGCAAAGGCTAGTAGCACCCTAATGGGTTCCAATCTAGCTATAGGGGCAAAAGGTCTCCTCAAAATCAATCCCTTCAATCTGATTATACCCCTTAGCCACCAATCTTGCCTTATTCCTAACCACAACACTAGAATCATTCATCTTATTCTTAAAGACCCACTTGGTTCCCACTATACTTTGATTCCTAGGTCTTTCTACTAGCTCCCAAATATCATTCCTTACAAATTGATTCAATTTCTCTTGCATAGCTAAGATCCAAAACTCATCAGAAAGGACTTGATTGATGTTGGTGGGTTCATTCATTGAGATAAAGGCAGAGCGGTTTACTTCCTTCCTAAATCCATTCCTAGTCCTAACACCTTCAGAAGGGTCTCCTAAGATCAGTTCTTTAGGATGGCTCAAAGAATATCTTCAATCTCTAGGCAAAGTATTTTGAGGATCTACCCTTTCCTCCAGATTTGCATTTTTAACCCCTTGGGTAATCTCCCCTACCTCTTTTTCTTCCTCAACTCTAGTCACCTTAGGATCAGATTATCAAACACCACATGAGTTGTCTCTTCCACCACCAAAGTCCTCTTATTAAACACCCTAAAGGATTTCCCCACACTAGAATAGCCTAGGAACACTCCTTCATCAGATTTGGGGTCAAACTTTCCTAAGGATAATTTCCCATTGTTTAGAATAAAAACCTTACAACCAAAGACATGGAGGTGGGACAGTTTTGGAGTTCTACCCTTAGTGATCTCATAAGGTGTCTTATTCAGATTGGATCTAACATTCACCCTATTTAGCACATAACAGGCAGTGTTCACCTCTTCAGCCCAAAAGTATTTTGGAAGTGAATACTCAGCAAGCATGGCTCTAGCACTTCCACTAAGGTCTTGTTCTTCCTTTCAGCTAACCTGTTCTACTGAGGGGTCTTAGGAGCTAAAGAGTTGTGACTAATCCCTTGCTCTTCACAGAAAGTTCCAAACTTCACATTTTTAAACTCTCCACCATAATCACTATGAATAGTTAAGATCTCACAACCTAACTTCCTCTGAATCCAAATGGAGAAGGACTTAAATTCATCAAATGACTCAGATTTATGTGACAAAAATTTAATCCAAGTGAACCTTGAGTAATCATAAACAATCACAAAACCATAGACTTTCCCCCCTAAGTTGGCAGTGCTAATGGGTCCAAAGAGATCCATGTGAAGGACTTCTAAAGGTCTAGAGTTGTTAATATCCTTAACAGAGTGAAAGAAGGACTGGACTTGCTTCCCTAATTGACAGGCATCATACAGGTGGTCCTTTATGAACTTAAGCTTGGGGACACCTCTAACTAAGTCCTTTTGGGTGACTTTCCTAAGAGTTTTCATACTGGCATGACATAATCTCTTGTGCCACAACCAAGACTCATCAGCAGTAGTTTTTAAGCAAATTGAAACATCAGCTTTAAAGAAACTTACATCCAGCATGTAGACATTATTGATTATTTATCCCTACAAAATAATTTTGTCATTTAAGCTTAAAATCCAACAAGTGGGTAGGAATTTGATGTTGTATCCTTTGTCACAGAGCTGACTGATGCTCAGCAGGTTGTGTTTCAATCCATCTACAAGCAAACATTATCAATGATAAAATTCTTTGAATCACCAATTATACCTGAACCTACCACCCTCCTAGTGGTGTTGTCTCTAAGTGTAACCTTACCTCTAGCCCTGGCCTCAAGTGAAATGAATTGATTTGCATCTCTAATCATGTCTTAAACATCTGCTGTCCAGGTACCATATGCTCTCACGAGGTCTTGTGTGAGAGCACACCTACAAAATCATCAAATGTCAGATTTAGGAACCCAAACAGGTTTGGGTTCCTTCTTATGAAAAGAAGAATGAAATGCATGTGTGCTGTACTGTGAAACATGCAATTTGGGCCTCCTTGGGTTCCTTTTTATGAAAAGAAGAATGCAATGCATGTGTGCTGTGCTGTGAAACAGGCAATTTGGGCCTCTACACCTAATATGTACTACGATGAACAGTGCAGGTGTGGGAGATGTGTCCTAACATGCCCCAATAAAAATATCTAACACCAGGAAAAGGGTTAACTAATCTACGTGGGTTATAGTGCCTCTTCTTAGGTTTGAATAAAATATGATTTGATGATTTTGAAACAGATTCTTCAAAAGGTGGAGGTGCATAAAATTGTGCAAAAGTAGGTGGAATTTCATTTTTCTCAAAAGCACAAATTTTTACACTCAAAAATTCATTTTCCTTTTTAAACTTGCAATTTCAAATTTAGATGGTGTTCACTACTATCTAAATCAGATGCATGAGTTTCTAAATCTTTAAATGCAGCTTTTAATTCAACATGCGATGTTTTTAATAGATCATGCTCAATAATTAAGTCAGAATGCTTTTTGTTTAACTCACCGAATTCATCAACTAGTGACATATGATTGCAATCAATAGTAGAATGATCTTTAATCAAAATTTCATGCTCTTTTTGTAAATTTATAAGTTCTAATTTCAGGCTAGCATGAGTTTTCTTAAGCTTCCAATACGATGCATGAATTATTTCAGACATTTCAAATAATTGTCCGTAAGTAAGCTCACATACCTCTTCCTGGTTAGACTAACCAGGATGATCACCAGCCATCAGACACAAGTTGGTTTCCTCCTCTTCAGGTTCAATCTCAGAGGAGTTGGATGCTGAATTTATCCAGAATGCCTTTTGAATCCTCTTCTTGTCCTTTCTAAATTTTGGTTTCTCCTCACCCTTTTCCTTGCTTGGGTGAGCTTTAAGTGTAGGACAATCAGCCTTAATGTGTCCAGGCTTCCTGTGTTCAAAACAAACAGTATCAAATGAGCCTTTAAAATTTTTACTGGACTTACCCTTGTTCACTTCTGAAAGTTCTTATATTTCTTCCTTAGAAAGCTTTTAAATTATCTAGTAATTAAGGCAACATCATCGCTATCAGATCTGGAAGAATCAGTGTCAGTATCATTGGCCTTCAGCGCCATATTTTTCTCCTTCTTCTTCTCACCTGCATCAAGCTGTCTTTGGTTCACCCCTTGCTCGTAAGCAATGAGTGACCCATGTAAGTTATCAATAGAATAATTGTTCAAATCTTTCGATTTAGTAATTGCAGTTATCTTAGCATCAAATGAAGAAGAGAAACATCTCAAAATCTTGTTCACTTTTTCATAATTTGTAAGTTCTCTTCCAAAAGCATGCAAAGAAGTGATAATTTGAGTGAGCCTCGTATATATTTTAGAAATAGATTCATTAGGTTTCATGCAAAAAAGTTTGTAGTCATGCAGCAATATATTTAGCCTAGACTGTTTGATTTTAGTTGTACCTTTATAAGTAATACACAATCTATCCCAAATTTCTTTGCCAGTTATACAAGTAGAAACACGCATGTAATCCTCAGATTTTAAGGCACAGAAAAAATAGTTCAAATATTTAGCATTCAGTTGGGCTAAGTCATGATCATCAAAAGTCCAATCAGTGAAAGGCAGTTCATTTTTAACATTGTTAATCATTCTAAAAGGTGGCTCATAGCCATGCTTAACAAGCATCCACATGCGATAATCAATTGATTGAAGAAAAGTGGACATACGAGTTTTCCAAATATCAAAAGGTAAATTATCAAACAATGGTGGTCGTGTAATTGAATAACCTTCAGCAGTATTACGATTACCAAAGTTAGCCATGGATCTAATTCAAAAGTTTTTAAACTTAAATTTTTGAATCCCGCTCTGATACCACTTGAAAGTTTGATAGGGATGTTAAGCCCTGATGAACTAGTCCCGAGGCTAACCAAGAGGGGGGGGGGGTGAATTGGATATTTAAAAAATTTGTGAGCAACAGGAAAAATCTTTTCGATAATTTACAGCAAAAATAAGTAAACACAGAAAGGAAAAGATAAACCACAGATTTCACCCAAGTAGATAATAATAGAAAAATAAAGTGCAAAAAATAATCAAAAAGAGCACACAAGATTTTATAGTGGTTCGATCAACTTGACCTACGTCCACTCCCCGGAGCCTCCCCTCCGGGTATTGCACTAACACAAAGTGACTCTCATTCTGCTCCCACAGCAAGGCAGAGAAGCCTGTACAAAAATGCCTTTCCACCAACCCGGTGAGGCAGAGAACCTGAACTCCTTTCACTTCCTCCTGAAGCAGGTAGAGAACTCGAACTCCTTTCACTTTCTCCTGAAGCAGGTAGAGAACTTGAACTCCTTTTGCTTTCTCCTGAAGCGGGCAGAGAACCCGGATCTTCTTGCGAACGATCCTCCCACAGAAAACACCGATAAGATAAGAGATGATGAACAGAGAAGATGACTCTGATCCTTGCTTAGAGTAACCTTTGTGAATCCCTCACAAACTCCCCCTCGATCCTCTCTCTCTCTCCCAAGCTCTCTCTCTCTCTCAAGGTTTTTCTGGAAAGGAAAGTGGCAAAAGATTTTTTTTGTTTGAAGAAAAAGATCTTTTATAGGAGGGCTCAAAATTTTCCCTAAATCTTAATTGGTAGGCTAATATCGTCCAGGAAGATCGCTAGATCGTTCTGTACGATCAGTTCAAAATCACCTATTTCAGCCTGGACGATCTGGCTCTTCTGAATGATTTGAAGAAAAAGTTGTTCATATCGTCCCGTACGATTCTGCGATCGTCTGGGATGATTAGTGTAAATTTAGAAATTTCATCCAGAAGACCGCTATGGTCGTCCAGAGGAACTTGTGGTGGACGACCTAAAAATGACTTGATCGTCCAGGATGATATGTCTATTATCCTGTATGATTAGTTCAAAAAGTGCCAAAATCGTCCTGATCACCGCTCTGGATGTACAGGTAAAATATGTTGGACGATCAGGATTTTTAACACATCGTCCCGTACGAGCCTACGATCATCCGGGATGATATGATCGAATCAATCAAACCTTAATTAGTTTCCTTAATCACTAGACTAATTTAGGCATGATTGTAATGGATCGTCCAGGATGATACACTTATCGTTCGGGACGATCAGATCAAATCTCTAAAAATAAAACTTACCTAACTTGATCTGGCTGCTGAGAATTTCTAATTTTAGCCTATCATCCCGTACGATGGATGGATCATCCAGGACGATTGGCTTAATCAGATATACTTAACTTGGTTACCCTAATTAGGGTTTCTATTCACACTAGATCGTCCAGGACGATGTGAATATCGTCCAGGATGATCTGAACAATAAATGAACAGAAACTCTAATTCACTGAAGCTCTCCCCTGAGTGTGTGTGTGTAAGGTTACTTAGCTAGGGAATTAATTACATAGCATTTGACTCATTAAAGATAAAAAAATACAATGGACCTAGATTTTAAAATAGACTGACTCGAGCTTGGATTGGCTTGAACTTGTAATTAAACCTACGCACCTGAAATATTAAACAGACAACCAGAGACAGAAATATTTGCTATCATCAAAATCATAATCTTTAAAACCAGATTTGCAACAATAATAAATTTATTTTAAGGTCTTACACTCCATTGAATCTGTTTATAGCGTTGTGCCACCAGGCTCTAGGAACTAGGCCTCATTAAGACACTTAGCTCTACAGCCCGGAGTAGTCGATCCTAAAAAATATCATCTTTGGAGTGGTTATTGTGGATTAAAAGGTTAATTAATAAATTTATGAATCGAATTAATAATTTTTGGAATTTTAATTGATTATTAAATTTTTAGAATTTTTTAGATTATTTTAATCATTAAATTAAGGGATCAAATTTTAACTTTTAGATTAAGGTTAATTTCTAGAAAGTTAGTATTTTTATTAAATATTACACCTTAGGATGAGCAATTAGACTATAAGTTTGTTAGATTTAAATTTTTCTATAATCAGTTTTAAATTTTTGAAATTTGAGTTAAAATTTGAATTAAAGTTGACTAAAAAGTTGACTTTTTGATTAAACTTAAATTCTAAAGTTTTGATATTTTTCTCAAATACTAGATGTAAACATGAGTAATTAGGCTTTGAGTTTATTAGAATTTGATTTTTCAATATTTAATTATGAATTATTGAAGTTCAAGTTAAAATTTGAACTAAAGTTCACTAAATAGTTGACTTTTTTTATTTTAAGTAATTTTTGATGGTTTACTATTTTTAATAAATATTAAACCTTACATGGAGTACAATACCTTTTAGTTTTCTTAATTTGGAGTATTCTACATTAAGTTATAAAGTTTTGAAGTTTTGACCTAATTTTGAACTTCGGTTGGCCGAGGAGTTGACTTTTTGACTTTGACCTATTTCTGTGGGTTAGTTATTTTTAGAAAATACTAGACCTTAAATGGAGTTGATGATATTAAGTTTGGTCAATATGGATTTTTTAGGAATTATTTATGATTTTTCAAATTTGGTTAATTAATTAAAATTTTAAATTATTTAATTAAGAAGACTTTGATTATTTTGATCCAAACTCATCCTAAACTGTATGGAATTACTCCCAAAGTCCAGGGATAAACTATTGGAGTGTCTTCAGGTGTTTATAATTTATTTGGAATTTTTAATAATTTTTAATTATTTTATTTAATTAATTATTAATTTTCACTAAAACTTAAATTAAAGTTAAACTAAAGGTCCAGTGATAGAGCTTTTATTTGTTCTAAATAGAGAATACAATTTTAGTCTGTTTGATTTATTATTTGTAATTTTTGTATTTAATTTTAATTTATTAAAATTTTTAAAATTTTTTAGGTTAATAAAAAGGCTGAATTTTCACATGCTTAAATTTCTGACATAATGATCTCAAATCTAGTGAAATTTAGACCTGTGGTATAAAATGTCACTAAGTTTAATGTTTTAAAGTTTCACCCTTATTGGGTATGCATATAATTTTTTAGAATTTTTTTAAGTTAGCTAGACCTTGTCCTTAATTATTTTTCTTAGGTGTCACTAGTATTCAATTGGGTTTGAAACTTTGGTCACCTAACCTTGAGACATTTGCAAGCACACCACTTCAATCAGATAACCTAATTCTATCAATTTGGAGATTTGTAAATTTACAAAGTTTTGGGTCCAAAATGGACCCATTACTTTATAAATTCATCCCACAGCAATCCCTTGAGCATCTAGACCTAAAACAAATGCAGGGGATGCCTAAGTTGCTTAAAAATATTTCACCAAAAGTTGAGTCCAATTTCACCACTGGATTATGAGAAAATTAAAAAAAAAAATTTAATAAAACCTAAATAACTCACAATCTAGTCATAAAAACACTTTAATTTTTATTTTAATAAATAATAGGGATTAAACCCTTTCTAATGAGCCAAAGAATACTTAACTTAATGAAATAATAGATTTTCGGTGATGTTTTGGAAGTTCTAGGTAGTTGAATTAAATTTTTAATTCATTTTTATTCAAATTAGTGGCGCCGCCATTTTGGATACTGATACGTGTCAGTGGACGTGGTAAATTAAAACCGCACACACAATTTTGAATAATCCATGTCAGTAAATGATCATGGCCATTAGATCCGATCCAGTTAAGATCTTACCTTGCAAACTCTCGCAATTTCAAATAGACCCGCGTTCAAACCCCTCTTGCATTCGCAGTATTGGTTGGACGACGCGACCAACTTTTGATCATCCAATCTGGCAAAAGGAAAGAACGGATGGTCCAGATCTGCCCAGAATCAACAGTTCAAAAATGAATTGAAATTTTAAAAGCCTATAACTTTCAAAATACTCAACCAAATTCAACAAAATTTGAAACACATGTTTAGGATAACATAATTTTCCTACAACTGAAGTTTGGAGGCTTCATGAGTTATAGATTTTTTGTAGTTTCAAATCAAATTTTAAGAGAAAAGTTGAGATATCTTACAATCATGTGAATGTATTTTGATATTCTTGGGCTTGTTGAAAAGGTAATTGACTCCTCTACAACTTTACTGAAGAGTCTAGGAGCTATTGATTTCTAGATTAGATTCTACGATAGCAAATATATTTTCTCTCTCTTTCTCTCTCTCTATCTCTCTCTTCTCAATAGGTTTTTTTTTGAGAAAAAAGAGCTATAATTCATTAATAGCTAAGAAAAAAAACTAAGTACAAAGAGTTGATTCCTTCTTCAATAATTCCACAATTGAAGAAGGAATCTTATTGAAAGAAATGTCTTCCCAAGAGAAAGAAGAAAAAATTGCAAAGTTAGCACAAAGGTCTGCTAACTTATTACAACTCCTATTGACAAAATTGAAAATCATAAAATGAAAATTCTTTACAAAAGCCAATTCTTCAGCTCTCTGATCGCCGGATCTCAAGATTTTTTGTAAGAATTTGATAATGTTAACATTATCACCTTCAATGATAACACCCTTGTATTCCAACATCCAATCCTTAATAGCACTTTGAATAGATAAAATAGCTTGGATCTCCAAATGGGAAGCATCCCAGTGCATGTAAGAATGACCAAATGCTAAAAGAAACCTCCCTTTATGATCACGAAAAATACCACCAATTCCTGCTTTATAAGAAGAAAGGAGAGCTGCATCCATATTTACCTTGATCCAATCGGGTGGAGGAGGACGCCAACGTTCTTCCAACAGCTGTAGCTGATTAACGTCCAACCATTCCAAGGAGAAATTAATAAAAATAGGAGAAGTAGACACATATGAAAGTGTTTCAGCTGCAATCCTCAATGAGCTTTCTTCCGATCTACCATGCACCAAATAATTTTGTTGTTTCCAGACTAGATAAACAACAGTACAATATAAATTAATCATTGCATAATTTTGTTTGGAAAGCCAAAGACAGGAATGATCAAAAGATTCCCTAAGTTTAACATCAAAGCCCCACTCATTTAGATGAAGAACAACCTCTTTTAACTTATTGCATTTGGATACCACATGATCTAAGATCTCAATCTCATGACAGCCTCTAGGACAATAGTTACAGTCAATCAATCTTCTATATGCTAAGAAATGATTGGTAGGAATTGCATTGTGAAATAATCGCCACCAAAAACATTCAACCCGAGGCCTAAGTTTAGCCATCTTCATCCAATTCCAATTTTTAAATATTGGAAGGTCCTGTTCCGTTGCCTCTGCCGCCAACGATGCAATGGATCTTCCAGAAATCTGCTGCAACAGTTCTAGTTTGTCTTCAGATAAAGAGTTCTTGATTGGAATCTTCATAATCAATGCTACCAGATCTTGGCCAAAGATATTGCTTAATACATTGAGATTCCATTCCCCATCAGAAATAAGATTCTCCACTGATAACCCAATGCAGTCAGCTGACGCTACAAAGGTTGGCCATCTGTTAAGACATTTATCAAGGATCCAAGTATCCATTAGGACATCCACTGATTATGCTGTCACAATACCCCATATGTCAATTGGCTTCAAATATTTTGCACCATGCAATATCAATCTCCAAGCCATGGAACCAGATTTATTCCCAGCTTCTTTCTCCCAAGGCAATCCATATTTCGAAAAAAAGACTTTATGCAAAAGAGATTCCTTATCATTTACATACTTCCAAGCCAATTTAGTTCGCAGTGGACCAACTTTGCTGGAACAAGAATGCAATCCTCTACCTCCATATCTCAGTGGCTTACACAAGGTGTCCCAACTCACATAATGCATACCCATTCTTCCATTAAGTTTATTCCAAATAAACCCCCTACAAAGCTTCTCAATTTCATTTAGAATTCCTTTAGGAATCAAGGAATGAGAGGAATGAAATGTAGGATAAGAAAGTGCTACTGTTTTAACAAGAGCAATCCTTCCAGCCAACGAAATCAATTTGCTTCCCCAAGAATTCAACCTCTTCAGCACCTTGTCAATAATAAATTGAAAATCTGATTTTATAAGCCTTCTCAATGCCACTTTAACTCCTAGGTAGCTGAATTCCTTAACTGATTTGAAACCCATAGTTTTCAAAATTGATTTCCTACGCTTCCTTTTAACAGACTTCCCAAACAAGATGGCAGATTTTGAATAATTAATCCGTTGCCCAGTCCAATCACAAAAACTGATTAAAATGCTTTTGATTTCCTTAACAACCTTGAGATTGGCTTCAGAGAAATGACTATGTCATCTGCATACAGCAAGTGAGATATCCTGGGTCCCTTAGAATTAACTTTAACCCCAATAGATTCTTTCCATAAAAAAGCATTAGAGAGTAACTGTGAGAAAATGATAAAAAGATAGGGGGAGAGTGGGGCACCCTTGACGAAATCCACTACTAGCATCTAACCAACAAGAAAGGTTACCATTGATCATCAGAGAGAAAGAAGGATTTTTCACACATTCCGTAATTAATTTAAAGAAACGAGGAGGAAAGCCAAAATAAGTCAAGGTCTTTTCCAAGGTTAGCCAACTCATTAAATCATATGCCTGCTCCATGTCAATTTTAAAGGAAACTAAACCCTTAGAAGATTTAGAATATCTGAACTTGTGGAAGATTTCTTGTGCAATCAAAATGTGATCTGAGAGTGATCTTCCTTTAAGGAAAGCCACTTGTTCATTTGTGATCATCTTAGGAATAATAGAAGCCATCCTATTTAAAAGAATCTTTTCCACAATCTTGTAAATGGTATTACACAAGCTAATAGGTCTATAGTTGGAAGGATTTAGTGGATTACTCACCTTAGGGAATAAAACAACTATTGTTTTTTTCCAATCTTCACACATCACAACAGAATTAAAGAATTGAACCAAAGCATTCCATAAATCTTCCTTGATGATAGACCAATAGCATTTGAAAAAGGAATAAGACATACCATCCTTCCCAAGAGCCACATATCTGCCACCTTGTCTGATAACCATCTCCACTTCTGCTAATACAAAATCTTTGTTCAGCCACCTGACATCCTCCTCATCTAGCATTCTGCTCGGAGCTGGCCAACCTTCCATAGAACAATTTCGTTTCCGCCATTTATTCTTGAAGAATTGAACCAAAACTTGTTCAATCTGATTTGGATCCTCCACCAAGCAGCCATTGAAATCTTTTATGCTAAATATGGAATCAGAATTCCTTCTAGCACTCGCATAAGATTGAAAAAATTTGGAATTATAGTCCCCTTCATTCAACCACTGAACCTTAGCCCGTTGTCTCCACCAAGTGTTTAAACGAGCTAATGTAGCATTTAGCTCATTAATTTTTGTTTTAAGTAACCAAAATTCTTCGGCTGAGAGTCCCCCATTCTCAGATTCTATTGTTTGGAGGAGCAGAATTTCCTCCTTAAGTTTCTCCTTCACCTGGTTGAGATTGTGAAGCTTCGACCTGCTCCAGAAAAAGTAAGGCCCTTAAAGTTCTGTTCAGCTTTTGATTGAGAATTTGAGCAGCACCTCCCTTAGCATTCTTACTCCAAGCATTTTTAACAATTGCAGCAGCCGCCAGATAGGAAGTCCACACATTTTCGAATCTTAACAGTCTCTTGGTCGTAGGAATGAAATCCATGAGATTTAACAGAATTGGACAGTGGTCAGAGGCCACCCTCTGAAGGTGTCTAACCACCATACGATGTCCCGAACTGATGGCAGAAGAATTCAAAAAGCACCTATCCAATCTTTCAAGGATTCTATCAGCTCCTGATTTGTTATTAGACCAAGTAAACTTCAGCCCAATGCAGCCCACCTCATGAAGATCATTTGAAGTCAAGAAGGATTTCATCTCTCTAGGACCTATAGAAAACGAAAATCTTCTTCCCCCCCCCTTTATCTTCTCTAGAAAGTATGCAATTGAAATCTCCTCCTATTACCATAGGATAATCAATACCAGAAAAGGTGCCAAGCTTTTCCCACAGTAGCCTTCTAATATATACATCTTTACTACCATAGATAGTAGCAACCCTCCATCGACCTTTATTTACAACATCCAACTCCCCAATGATGAATTGAGAAGAGGAATCCAGCATAGTAAAAGAAGCCATACTACTCTCCCAGCAGACCAGAATTCCTCCAGCCAACCCAATAGAAGGAACATGGAAAAAATCCCAACCATCGCCAAGAAACGAAGAAACATCCCTCTTATCAATAAAAGATAACTTAGTCTCCAATAAACCAACAAAGAAAACTTTATGATCTTTCACAATCTCCTTGAGATAAAGAGAAGCTTTCCTCTTCCTAGCTCCTCTACAATTCCAGAAAATTATGGAATCCATTAGTGGATAAGAGGGGGAGGTATCCCCACTTTCTCCCTAGCATCTCCATCCATTCTCATACTCCTATTAGCCAACTTAATGGGTCCCAAACTTTTAATTGCTTGGCACCTTTCCTTTTACTGATAGAAGAACTAATCTCCTTAACATCCTTTATCTCTGCTAAACCCAATTTACTTCTACATTTAGTATCATCCCCTATTCCTTCTTTAGGATTAGAAGACGTAGGAGATAATAACACCTCTCCTTCCTCCAACCCTTCATTCAGGACTTCAAATTTATTAGCATTTCTAAGAAGTGAGGAGTTATCCAGAACCATACCTTCTGCAGATTGTTTGGCCGAGATTTCTACCACAACATGATGGATTCCCTTCAATTCAACAATATCTTCACAACCAGAATTCACCTTCTCAGGTTTAGCACCATCAACTGCCTTTAATTCAGCATTCTGACCTTCACTAACTGCCATAAGAGCCTTGGCAGCTATTGAATTCGCTGAATCATCCATAACTGCCACAGAAATTTTTTCTGCCCCTGAAACATTATTTGTTGTATAAGAAATTTTGTTCTGCTTATTTCCGTATTTGACTTGGGTTCAAGTTCCATCTTCAATCTCATTATCAGGAACTTCCTTCTCCACCACAGCACGCTCAACCTTAGATCTTACATTCTCCTTAGAATTACCCAAAATGGTAGAAGCATTATGATGTTCAGGACAGCTTACCAGACAATTCTCTTTTAAATGCCCAACTCTGCTGCAACTAAGATAGAATGTAGGCAGCCTCTCATATTCAATGTTTTGAAAGAATTTTCCTAAAGAACCTTCCACCCAAACTCCCAACGGCAGATTGCTATCAAGCTGGACCCGCACACAAATCCTCACAAATTCTCGTCTGCCCCACTGGAACATGTTCCCATCAATAAGATAGGGAGTGCCTACCATTAAAGCGATCCTACAAACATTAATTTCATCCCAGCAATGCAAAGGTAGGTTCGGCATTCTAATCCAAATAGGAGTAGTCAATCCTTTCAATGAAGTAGGCGAGAAGGAAGGAGACCATCTATCCAATCCAACGATATGTCCATTAACATACCATGGCCCCTCCTCTAAGACCTTCTCCAAAGCCATAGAATCTTGAAATGCACACAGCACCCAGCCCATACCAAGCAAAGTCAAGTGGAATTTACCAATAGGAGACCATTGTCTCCTCAATTAAGTGCTAATGATGTGAACAGGGACGTTATCCCCAAAGACCTTGACTACCAAGGCTTTGTTAAGTTTATTAGTATTCTCCAATTCCTTCTCAACATGAAGCATTACCACCGAGTCTTTCCTAATAAAATTTTCACCCAGTTGTAAATCTGATACTTTAATATTTTCTTTCTTGATCCACACATTTGATCGGTCACTGCTAAACTTCTGCTTGGAAGACTCCATATGAACTTTCGGTGAGTTACAATTACCCAATTCTCCAGAACCATAGTTACGAACTACCTGCAGATCAGAAAACTCTTGATTAAGGGGAACACCCTTAATCGTATTAGCAGTAATGGAACCTCCACCATTCTCTGTTGAGTCTTTAGGATTATCTCTACTCACATCTCTTGAACCTGACGAAACCCTACAATAGCCATCTGGGAGACCCATACTACCATCATTACACTTTCCATCTTGATCTGCCAGAGAATTTGCTCCACAAGAAGATGAAGCCTCAATACTAGATTTACGAACAACCAGCACAACTTGATTTTTTCCAGAACCCTTCGGAATTTTAACAGAGCTATCAATCAACACATCTTTACCTTTTCCTTCAACTTCAGTTTGTTTTTTTGTAACAAGAAGACCACCTTCATTGATGATCAGAGGACGGTTTGATTTGAACTTCCGTGAATCAAGATCAGAATCCCCAAAAGTCGGAGGAGACATTCTGCCATTGAATTGAGAAAAAGGATGGATAGAAGAAGAAGATGAACGGCGAATATCAAAGGAGCCACCGACAGAAGAAGACCGGCGACTATCCACCGCCATCGGAGAAGGATTTTCTTCGTGCCAATTTGAATTTTTGAATTCCAGGAGTTTCTCTCTCTATAATTCCAAGAGTTTCTCTCACTTGACCCCTGAAAGCTCTACCTAGGATCCTCTTCTCAATAGGTTGGAAATACTCATTTGGGCCCTTAAGGGAGTATTAGGTTAACCTAGGTTTACTTAGTCAACTAGGTTGACCTAGGACTTAGATTTGGGCTCAATAAGTTTGAAAAGATATTTAAAGTTTATTAGAGGTGATTCGAGGGTTTGGGGAGGTCATTTCAATCAAATTGACTGCTTAAATCTTTAAATGGGTTATTTTGGTCAACCTAGGTTGACTTGGTCAACCAAGTTGACCCAAGACCTAGGTTTGGGTCCAAAAAGTTTGGTTTAATATTTGGAGTTGAATGGAAGTAGTTCCATCCAAAAATAGGGTCATTTGATTCAAAATGACTATTGACACCCCTAAGGGGTATTTTGGTCATTTGAGTTGACCTGGTCAACCCTCTGTGTTTGAGACCTATGCACTCCTAATGATGATTATGATGCATTGGAAGAGTTTTTATGGTTTGAATTGAAAAGGCTATGTTGGAGTTTAGAGATAACTCCAAAATTACCCTTTATGGGCATTTTGGCCATTTTGACCCCTGGTCAACTGGAGGTCAAAGTGGATCCACCAAAATACAGTTTAATGCTTAACATATCATGATTAATGATTTGGATGTGGTTAAAGGGTTTGGAGAAGGCTCTAAGGTTAAAATCCACTAGGTGGCAGGTCTAGTGGCATAGGCCATAAATATTTGATAGTTTTATAGCCTTTGGAAACCAATTCAATTTTTGGGGTGAGAGACCTCAGATGTAGCTCAAATTTGAAGGGTTGTCTCTAGATACATGTCTTATTAATATGCAATTGATAGATTTTGAATCAAAGGTCACTTGATTGGAGTTAGAAGTAATTGAAAAATTACTAAAAAAGGCTTTTAGGATAGGGTCTTTGAACCTTGGATTTTGGGTTTGAAAATCTAGATTTGAGCTAGATTGTGGATTTAATTACTTAAATTTAAATTAAACAAAAGCCTTAGTTAATTTGAATCAAGATTGATCCTAGGATTTGAGTTGATCTAGGATCGATATTGGTCATAGTGACCTCATACAAAAATGAGGTCAATAAAGTCAACCCTCCAAATTTGGGCTCATTCTGAGGTCTCTAACCCCATAAACTTAATCTATTTCCAAAGGCTACAAAATTTTCAAATATTTATGGCCCATGCCACTAGACCAGTCCCTTTAATGATTTTGACCCTAGGGCCTTTCATAGAGCCCTTGACCATGCTCATAATCCTTATTATTGTATGTTGACCAACAAACCATACTTTGCTAGGCCTAGTTTAACCTAGTGTTGACTGGAGATAAAAATGATCAAAATACCTTTTAAGGAAATTTTTGGACTTTTGGCCAAAACTTAATATGGTTTAATCTTTTCAACCTTTAAAACCTCTTCCAATGAATCCCAAATATCATCTAGGATCCATTGGACCCAATCTCAAGTTTTGGTTTTACCCGATAGATGAATTCAACCATAGTTGACCAAAAAGACCCCTTAAGGGTTTAAATAGCATTTTGAAATAAATGATCTCACAAGTGCATGGGACCACCTCTATTGATCCCAAAACACCCATTTGAACATCTTTGACACAAACTCAATCCATGATTTGAATAGGTTAACCAAGTCAATCATGGTTGACCAAATCAACCCTTTAACCTACACTAATATTATTTTTAATGCTTAAACTCATTTTAAATTAAATCAACCATTCAAAAATACTCAATTTGACATTTCGTACATGTCAAAAAATTTTCAACTCAAATGTTAATGGGCTTGACTTGGTCAACCCTTTTTTTTTTGGGGGGGGGGGGGATCAAAACCCTCTCCAATTTCATGTATTTGCTCAAAACTCCAATCCCTTGACTCCAAACCCCCTTGGGATACTTTTTATAGCTCCCTTGACCCTCTCAAGGCCTATCCAAGTCATGATTGACTGGCAATAGGTCAACAAGTCAATAAGCCCCATTAAACTCATGGGAAAAATGTCAAATCATGGCCACATCACCATGCCACCTTGGTAATCCAAGCATCCCATCTAAATCCTATTCAAACCTACTGGAAAGTTATTAATTTCCTCTTCTAAGAGGCCCCAAACTAGACCCTTAAACCAAGCTTAGCTTGGGTTTAGCCAAATGAGGGAAACAGGTGTGGTCCCCCTCCCCATGGACCAAGGGGAGTCACACTCAACCCTAGGCCTTTCTTGTGGTTTTGAGCAGCTTATAGGACACATGTCACCCATCTAAAACCCCCCTAATTCAATCCAAGCCATTCAATCAAAATTAAGGGCTTAAGGTGAGGGGAAACCTAATCTTAGGCCTAATTCTTGTTAATTTTCAAATAACTCTAACTCCAGTAGCCTCCAACTTTCAAAAACCCTTTACCATCTTCTCCAGCCATTTCTAGTGCCTTCTCAAACACTCCCCCATCATTTCTAAGCCTAAAATCACTATTTTAGTGAGGAGAGAGCATTCTAGTGAGAGAAAGAGGGTTTTCTCCATCAACTTTAAATTAACCATCAAAAGCTTTTGGGGTCTTCAATAAACTTATAGAGGACCTCTCCAGAGGAAAAGGAGTCCAAGATCTAAAAAATCCAATGGTTGGATTATAAGTTATTCTCAGTTTAAGTTTTAAATTTCAATTTTAAACTGCTCAAAATTTTTATTGCATGGGCCCTGTAAACTCCAGGAAATGAAAGTTCATGTTCCAAAGAGCTTATATTTCAAATTTTGTTAAATTTGAATGATATTTTTGAAGTTATAAGCATTTGAATTTTTAGTTCATTTTTAAACTAAAATCGGCTGATCAATAATAGTCATAGATTTTCCTCATGTCAAGATCAGACGGCTTAGAACCAGCTAGACCGCACATTATCTCCACTCGGATTCAAACGCGCACCAGTTTGAATCATGGGTACCTACGTGGCTGTCATCACATGATGCACCAGTGCCGTTTTGGTGCCAATCATTACCAATGATTGGCAACGATAATTAATGATTGAAATTGGATTAAAAAGAATCCAAAAAAGCTTAAAAACTTAAAAAATTCATAATAAATTCATTCTTTTACCAAATTGAGTGTTCTTGGTGTTGTTGAAAAGATAATTTATTGTAGTATTTATTAAAATTAAAATCAAGTTGATTTGTTCATTATTTCACAAAATTTATGGAATGCTTGTATTGGTATCAAGGTTAGCTCAATAGGTATTTGAACTTAATTGAACAATAGTGAAACCTAAGAACAATAATTAAGAACCATGTATAAATAACTTAAAAATTTTTTAGGAAATGATACACATACCCAATAGGGGTGAAACTTGACCAGATTGAACTTAGTGACATTATACACAATTGTTTAAATTTTATTGAATTTTGAGCTCATTAGTTAAGAAATTAACCATACAAAAATTCAGCTCTTTTAAGGACCGAGAGATTTCAAAAAATTATAATAAATCCAATTTAAATAAAAAATACAATTAATATTCTAAGCTGACCATAATTTAATCCTCTACCTAAGAAAAATAAAATCCCCATGATCAAGCCTTTAATTTAATATTAATTTAATTTCTATGGAAAATTAAGAATTAATTAATTTAATTAGTTAAAAATATTTAAAAATTCAAAAAAAAAAATCCTAAATACTTGGAAACATCCCCTTAGGTCATTTCTGACCTTTGGGGGTGATTTCAGTAGGTTTGGGACTGATTTGAATCAAAATCTAAAAATCCCCTCAAATTAAAATTTTTTTAAAATTCCAAAAATATCCAAACTTTGAAAAAGTACCATTAATTTTAGAAAAGTCAAATTCAATCAAACTCAAAGCCATTCAACTTTAATTTAAATCTATTACCTTTTTAAAATTTCAAACCTCCAAAATTAAGTCAAAGTTAAAAAGTCAACGTTTCGATCAACCATAGTTCAAACTAGGTCAAAATTTTAAAATTCATAACTTAAAGTAAAAAATTCTAAATTGAACAAAATTAGAATGTAGTTACTCATCTTAAAGTATAATATTTAGAAAAAATATTAAAATCCTAGAAATCACTTTAATTTTAAAAGTTAACTTTTGATCCCTTATTTAACAATTTTAAATAATTCCAATAATTCCAAAATCCCTCATATTCTATAATTCACTTAAATTTCTAGAACTTTGAATTTAACCATTTAAACCAATAATCAACACTTTTAATTCAATTTTATGAACTCCTAATCCTCAACCAATTAAATCAACTCAATCAACACTAATTACTACTTGGTAACCCAGGCCTACGAGACTATTAAATTAGCCCCAAGAAAGGTGAAATAAACTTCACGACCGCAATAAGAAATAAAGGTGATAACCATTTAACAATTAAAATAGACCTAAATTAAGCTCTAGCACATTAGTATTTAAACTTAAACATAAAATTCCCTTAGACCTTTAATAAATTAGAACACTAGATATCTTCAACAAATTGCCTTGCTTTGGATATACCCAAGCCACACAGCCTACCTCACACACTTTAAATGATTTGTTAGGACAACTAACTCAAGTTTGGGATATCTAAATCTAAACTTGGATTCCAAAGAGGAAAGGACATCCCTCACAGTCCTTATCTATTTGAAAGCCCAAATTTGGATTACTTTAATATCCAAAGAGGAAAGAATAATATCCTGTTGGAGGGAGAGTTTTCTTTTCATTTGGGTATCCAGATATGACAAGTTCAAGGAGCTTGACGAGGAGAAAGATTAATATTTGAAGATAGAGAGTATCCCATTTAAAGGCACTTGCGTCAGTCCTAGGATTAGAATCCAGGTTTGTTATTAGTGATGGCCCACCACTTTTAATTTTATATAAATTCTAGATTATAATAAGTAGGCAATTTGCCTATGAATATTTAATTAATTAATTTGATTGATTGATTTAATTATTTTAATTTGATTAGGATTAGGGGTACCTATGTTTCTTAATTTTTTGGCGATTTGCTTGTTGAGTTTTGATTTAGCCTAGATACAACCGGAGGCTCATGAGGGTACGTTAAAAATATTTTCTACTAAATCAATTAAAAATTTTAGGCTAACATAGATACTCTAATGATCAAAAAAGTATGCTCAGGACCACCGAGAGTCTGCATAGTCATATTAATTTACTTTTCTTCCTTGTTAGGCACCTCCCCGCTTATGAGTTCTGACAGGCCACCTAACCTATTAGGGTGCAATCCTGTTAAGGGGATATTATGCAATATTTAGGATAAAATTTTTTTTAAGCATTTTTAAAAAATGTTACAAATAAATTCATATATTTCATCGAGTCAATCAGCATGAATTGCATTAGAAATCAATTTAAAAATGAGTCTAAAATTTTAATTACGTTTGATTCAAGAATTCTCACCCAAAATAAAGAATTAATTAGGATTTTCTCTAGACGTCGGTCCCAATCCTCAAAAACTTTAACAATAATGTCCCTACCACTCTTTCATAAAAATGATCAAACTCATAGATTTTATTGTACTAGGTGGTTAGCTGGCTCCCCAATCCAGGCTGGGTTAATTCCAAATTTTGCATCACATTAGCTAAGTTTAGGTCACTGTTGTCTAGTGCCCAATTTAGATTTAAGCTTTGAGGCAGATTTAGGCCTTAAGACCTCATTTTTTGGGAATATAGCCCCAGATTTCCAAAAAAAATGATCAACTCAAATTAAAACTTTTCTCAGTCCAAAACTAAAAGCCTAACACTTAGCTTAGGTTGAGACACTTCTAAATTAATTCAGAATTCCAAAGTGTCCCCTATCTCTCCTCCTTTGATCTCCAAAAATAAGGGTTTAAAATTCGATCCAAACCCTATTTAAACTCCAATTCCACTTCCTTTGATATCACTCCTAAAAAATATCTAAATAGAATTTCTATCATTATTTTAATCCAGGGTGTTCGTAGGGAATTCAACCTTTTTACCATGTAATTAAATATGAGGGCTTGTAGTCGTAAGAGATTTAGAACCCATACCCACTCTTTCAAAAAAATTAATTTTTAAAACTCAACTAGTCTTCTTTGGAAAAACTAAGTCCCAAACTCGATTCTCTATGTGGAAAAACTTTCTGACCCAATTGATCATCCCAGACTTGATCATTCCAAACTTGACCCTCTTTGTGGAGTAAGTTTCCTCCCACTATGATCATCCCAGACTCGATCCTCTATATGGAGCAAGTTTTCTCCCCATATGATCATCCTAGACTCGATCCTTTATATGGAGCAAGTTTCCTCCCCATATAATCATCCCAGACTCGATCCTCTATATGGAGCAAGTTTCCTCCTCATATGATCATCCCAGATCGATCCTCTGTGTGGAGCAAGTTTCCTCCCCATATGATCATCCTAGACTCAATCCTCTGTGTTGAGCAAATTTACTCCCCACATGATCATTCGCTAGTGGTGGAGAATGCTCTTTGTGCCACCATCCTAATTTTAATCTATCCTTGATCCTCTATGATTAGTTATGAGTCCTTGTGTTACCTTTCCTTAGGATCAGAATCACTAGTGGTGGATAACGCCCTTTGCGGTGCCATCCTAATTCTACCTTCTACCTTTCTTTTCCTTTAGGTTAGGCGCTGCCCTTCCTTAGGATTAGAATCACTAGTAGTGGATAACACTCTTTATGGCACCACTCTAGCTATTCTTTTTACCTAATTCTCTAAGGCTAGATCTCCTAGTCCCTTAGGATCAAATATTCAAAATCTTACTATTCTATTCAGTCAATGCCAATATGTGTAGTAGAACTTCATTCTACTACACATATTGGGGGTCTATTTGTTGACCTCATTTTTTATGAGGTCATCAAGACCTATCTAGACTACTACTTGGTAATCCTATGGTTGATAGTTGTCCACTTGTTAATCATAGAGCCCCTAATCAAATTCAATCTACCCTTCAATCTAATTCTCACTTCAGACTCCAATCTTGCCTACAATCAAGATTCAATCTGACCTTTAATCAAACCTTGGTCTTATCCAATCAACCCTAATCATTTATCTAATTGTGATTGATTTTGATATTCTAAAACTTAACTAATCAAACCCAAAATCCATCTTAAACTCAGAATTCCAATTTAAAACCTAAGGCAAAAAACCTAAGTTCTGAAACCTTTTTGGGTAATTTTTCAATCACTTTGAAATCCAATTAAATGACCTTTGATTCATGATCTATTAGTTGCATATTAATCAAACATTTCTCTAGAGTCAACCCTCCAAATTTGAGCTCAACCTCCTTACAATGTAATTAACTATGAGGGCTTGTGCTCGCAGGAGAGTTAGAACCCACACCTACTTTAAAAAAAAATTAATTTTCAAAATTTAACTAGTTTTGTTTGGGAAAACCATATCAATAATGGTCATTATCATCATATTTAGATTATTAATGAGTAAACAACATTTTCTTCCCTTGGGAAGATATATCCTTTCTTATCAGGACTTTGACTATGAAACTAATGATTTCTTATCCAGACTATCATAGTTAGGTACTCGATAGAACTTCATGTTGACCCTTTGGGGTTACATGTAGTTCTTCCCTCAATCTAACTATCATAACCCAGATAAAACTTTCAGCTTCATCATCTGAACCCGTTAGGGAATGATATCTTTGTCTCCTAGGGCAATATATTATTCATAATGATGTGTTATATTTTGAGATAGAAATTCCAAAAATTAACTTTTCCCAAAGAAGATTAACCTTTTTAAAACATCTTTTTCAACACTTTCTACACAAAAAATGGCACCCCCGGTGGGACTGAATTTCTCTCTCCATCTTTAATAATGGTATAAATTTTACGGCATCAGTAGTCTTAACTATCTTTCTTTTGTTGGTCCCTCTACCCATTTTTTTCTTGGGTGAGCTCAACCAATATCAAAAAGACATGTCAAAAAGAGAGGCGAGTAAAAAAACTCTACCATAATCAAACTTTGACCTTTTTGCCCCCAAGCTAGTTGGTGGAGCAGAAGAGTTAGGTCAAACTTTTAGGATCTTCCTATCAATTTTATAAACCTGCATATTTGAGTGAAACTCAATATGTTGAGTTTTAAAATTTGAAGAAGATTCGTTCAATTTCAACTTCAAGTTCAAAGTTTAATTTTGATTTCAAGTTTAAACCTAGGCTTTGACATTTCACCTCCAAGTTAATTGGTGGGATGAAAGAGTCGAGTAAAATTCTCTAGATTTTTATATCAATTTTGTAAACCCTCATGTCAAGTGAAACTCAACATACTAAGTTTCAAAACTTGAAGAAAATCCATCAATTTTAAATTTGAGTCTAAATTTCTCATCAAAATAATTAAAAGTAAACCTTTGATATCATTTCCAGGTGTTACCCTATAATATCTTCTTGTAGCTGAGTGCATACAATGATGATCCAAATTTCTCAAAATCATTTATAATTTTTGAAATCAATTTCAAATTTCTAATTCAATTCATCTTATTTCAACTTCTTTATCAAAATCCAGGCTTTGACATTTCGCCCCCAGGTCAATTGGTGGAATGAAAGAGTCAAACTAAATTCTTAGGATTTTTGTATCAATTTTATAAACCTACATATTTGAGTGAAACTCAATATGCTATTTTTTAGGATTTGCAGAAGATCCGTCAGTTTTAATTTCAAAATTTAAAATCCTCTAACAAAATTTAGGCTTTGATATCTCACCCCAAGCTACTTGGTGGAATAAGAGAGTCATGCCTAACTCTTGAGTTCTTTTTGCCAATTTTGTGAACCTCATGTTGAGCAAAACTTGACATGTTGAGTTTAAAATTTTGAAAAAATCAATCAAGCTTAAAATTTAAATTTCATTTCAAAATTAAGTAATTCATATCACCTTTCCTTATATCCAAGAAATTGCATATACTTGAATAGCTAGGAAACTCATCTTCTCATTGGAGGAATTACCTATGGCAGTTCAGTTCATTTCAGTTTGGGATGGAATTTTAAAACTTGAAGCTATCAGATAATGGAAAAAGAATCATGGATATGTCTATTGGGACACAAGTGGATGTCCCCTTAGTTGAGATTACATTAGGGCTGGGGACTTACTCCTCCATCTCTAAAATGGAGGCTATTGTCACCCCCTTGCCCACTGTACCCTCTACTTGGGAGGATAAGAAATAGAAACTAATGACAAAGGATGAGAGGTTATCTGTGTCTGAAATCGGGTTAAGTTCCAGCACCCCCTTCGCTGGCAAAAATTAGAAGAAGAACTACCTACGTAGAGCCAGAAAGAAAATCATTAAGGCTAGAAAGATTGCTGAATCAGAAGCCTTAAAGCAAGTTAAACCCGAGGCTAATGGAGAGTTCGTTTCTCCTCACACATGGATCATCTTTGGTAGAAGTCATTTCCACCCTCTTCTTTTTACTCAAGGGAGGGATGTTGTGAGAAGAATAGAACGATCCCCACCATACACATTTGACTATTACACAGAAAGGATCAATCAAGTTAGAAGTGGGCATTTACTAGTAATAGACCATATGCCCCCAGTTAAGGGTTATGACCCATTCACTCTATTAGAAGATGTTAGGTCACATTACCATACATACCCTACTACATCACCTATAGAGGATGAAGTATAAAAACCACTCGGGGTGCCACTCTTATAATTACTAGTTCATTAGTAATATGGGAGGGGGAATAATGATGGATCTGAGATCTTATCACATAGTGACACCATCGGAAGTAAGCTTTTAAAAGGTGTCCTATCATAATAGATCTTTAGACTGAGATGATGCATCATCATCTAGGGATAGTGTAGACCCAAAGATAGTCTCTTCCTTCTAATAGATTATAGAAATATAATTTTATATTGATAGGGTCTTACCACCTAGACTTACGATTTTAAAGGAAAATATATCATTTCTTAAGTGTACTTGGTCTGGAGTTTTAAGATAGTTGATTCATCTTTTTAATGCAAATTGACCTTTGCTTTAAATCATAAATAGGAAAGCGTTATGGTTGATTCCACTAGATGTTTAAAGATCCCTCCCTCCCACGACTTCTGTGGGTAGATTTAATTTTTGAATTAAACTCTATATCAAACTTAAGTTGGTTTTAAAAATGAAAATCTTCTTAATCTTCTCATAATTGTCTATCTTAATAAGCATCTCTTGCATGATTTAAATTTATTAAATGATTTTCTAAGTTAAGTTGATATTCTTATTAAACGATTTTGCCTTTTTGAGGATTATTCTTCCTTGTATAAGAGAATTAGTTTTCTTCTCTTAAACATGAGATATAATCTTGTCATTAGATAAAAAAGGAGAATAATCATTTTATGGTTTGAAGAAAGTGAAGCATCTTCTCAAAATAAAAAAAAATCAAAAGATGCATGAAGTATGCTAATAAAATCAAAAGATGCGTAAAGTGCGTCAAAGAAATCAAAAAAGATACTCAAAGTGTGCCAAAGAAATTAAAAGATGCGTTCACCACAAAATAGGTAAGAAGCTTCCTTCTTTTTAAATTTCTGAAATCTCAGAAAACCCAATCAGCTTTAATTACTTTACTTTGAAAAATCTTGTATCTAGATTGATCATCATGCATGGATAGTCTATCAGATACAAAGAAAAGGTCATGCAAGAGAATTGAAAAGATTAAATTTCTCTCTCCAACTTAAACCTTTTGGATTGATTCTAATTTAAAAAATTTATACAAGGGAGAACCCTAGTTTAATTTATATGAAACTTAATTTGGTTCAACAAAACCTAAATCCTTAGCACTTTTCAAGTTAGTTGTAGTCACTCTACTTCTCACTGTACTTTTGAATTTGTTCAATTTGTCATTCTGACATGGCCCAAATGGTTAAGAGGAAAATTTTTTAATAAAAAGAATAAATCTTCTATTCAATGAAAAAATCTAAATCTCATTCCTGAGGAATATGTGTGGATCCTTACTCATAGGTATTTTTTTCTTTAAGGTCCTCTCAGCAAGATCACACTCTACGCTTGGTCCAAGATCATTCCCATCTAGAGGTGCATTTTCCATCACTACAAATTACCGTTCAAGATCAAATCACAATTAATTAGAGTGTCCGACTCTGATTGGAGGAGCTTGAAGGTCTCAAAGAAAGTCGCTTACAAGTTCAACAAGATTTAAAAAATACATAGGTCACGAATGATTCTAGATCATGATAAATTATTTCATCTCATGACTTTCCAAATAGGAGACTTGGTCGTAGTCCTTTGGAGACCTATTTTAGTCCATCATAAGATCGATAGAAACTTTGAATCAACGTTGACTAGATCGTTCCCCTTAGAGATGATCTATAAGGGAGGTTCATATCAATTAATCAATTTTGAAGGATGACACTTGATATTTTTAACATTAGGGTGACTCTTCAATAAGTACCACACCTGATGAGTATCAAATTTAACATAGAAGAAAACTCTCCAAATTCAAAGAAATCAAATCAAATTCAAAAATCATCAATCAATCAATTCCTATTTTCTTCTCCTTAATGTTAGATCTTATCTTTCCTTAGGATTAAACTTTATCCTCTATATGGAGTAGGTTTTCTCCCCACATCATCATCCCAGACTTGATCCTCTATGCGGAGCAAGTTTCCCCCCTACATTATCATCCCAGACTCGATGTTCTTTATGGAGCAAGTTTCCTCCCCACATGATCATCCCAGACTTGATCCTCAGTGTAGAGCAAGTTTTCTTCCCACATGATCATCCCAAACTCGATCTTATGTGTGGAGCAAGTTTCCTCCCTAGATGATCATCCTAGACTGGATCCTCTGTATGGAGCAAGTTTCCTCCCACTATAATCATCCCAGACTCTACCCTCTATGTGGAGCAATTTTCCTCACCACATGATCATCCCGAACTTGAACCTCTATGTGGAGTGAGTTTTCTCCCCATATGATCATCCTAGACTCGATCCTCTATAAGTTTCCTCCCTATATGGTCATCCCAGACTTCGTCCTTTGTGTAGAGCAAGTTTCCTCTCCATATAATAATCCTAGACTTGATCCTTTATATGGAGAAGGTTTCCTCCCCATATGATGATCCTAGATTGATCCTCTATGTGGAGTAAGTTTTCTCACCATATGATCATCCCAGACTCAGTTCTTTGTGTGGAGAGTGTTTACTCCCCACATGATCATCTGCTAGTGGTGGAGTACGCCCTCTGTTGCACCATCCTAGTTTCAATCCAGCCTCGATCCTCTATGGTTAGTTATGAGTCCCAGTGCTTTCTTTCTTTAGGATCAGAATCATAAGTGGTGGATAATGCCTTTTGCAGCGTCGTCCTAGTTCTACCTTCTACCTTTCTTTTCCTTTATGTTAGGCGCTGCCCTTCCTTATGATTAGAATCACTAGTAGTGGATAATTCCCTTTATGGCACCACTCCATTTCTTCCATCTATGTAATTATCTATGGCTAGATCTCCTCTTCTCTTAGGATCAAAGATTCCAAATCTTACCATTATGTTGGGTTAACGCAAATATGTGCAGTAGAACTTCATTCTATTTTATATATTGGGGGTCCATTTATTGACCTCATTTTTATATGAGGTCATCAAGATCTATCTTGACTCTTGCTTTGGGATCCTATGGATGATAGTTGTCCACTTGTTAATCATAGAGACCCCAATCAAATTTAAATCCAGCCTTAAATCCAATTCACACTCCAGACTCCTATCCTGCCTATAATAAAAAGTTAACATGACCTTCAATCAAACCTTGGGGTTATCCAATCAACACTAATCATTTATCTGACTGTGATTGATTTGGATATTAAAAAACTTAACTAATCAAACCCAAAATCTAGCTCAAACTTAGAATTCTAATTAAATACCTAAGGCCAAAAGCCTAAGTCCCGAAACCCTTTCTAGGTTATTTTTCAATCACTTTGAAACCCTGCTAAATGACCTTTATTTATTGATCTATAAGATTCATATTATTTAAACATTTTTCTAGAGTTAACTCTCTAAATTTAAGCTCATTCTGAGATCTCTAACCATAGAAACTAAATATATTTTCAAAGGCTGCAAAACCTTTAAATATTTATGGCCTATACCACTAGACTAGTCCCTTTGTTGATTTTGACCCTAGGGCCTTTCCCAGAGCCCTTGACCATTCTCATAACCCTTGTTATGTTATGTTGAATAGTAAACCACACTTTGTTGGACCCAGTTTATCCCAGAGTTGACTGGAGTTAAAAATGACCAAAATGCCCTTTTAGGGATTTGTGGACTTTTAGCCAAAACTCAACATGGTTCAATCTCTTCAACCTTTGAAATCCCTTCCAATGAATCCCAAATATCATTTAGGATCCGTTGAACCCAATCTCAAGTTTTTGTTTGTTCTGGTTGACCAAGTCAATAATGGTTAACCAAAAAGGCCCATTATATCATTTTGAACCAAAGGACCACACCAGTATATGGGACCACCTCCATTGATCTCAAAATACCCATTTGAACTTATTTGATCTAAACTCAACCCATGGTTTGACCAGGTTGACCAAGTCAACCATGGTTGACCAAATCAACCCTTTAACCTACGTTAATGTCAACTTCGAATCCAGCCATCAAAAGCTTTTGGGATCTTTAACAAACTTATAGAGGACTTCTCCAAGAGCAAAAGGAGTGTAAGATCTAAAAAATCTAATGGTTGATTGTAAGTTATTCTCATTTTAAGTTTAAATTTCAATTTGAAATTATTAAAAATTTTCATTGCATAGAGCCTCCAAATTCCAGGCAATGAAAGTTTATGTTCCCATGAGTTTATATTTCAAATTACATTAAATTTGGATAATATTTTTGAGGTTACGAGCGTTTGAATTTTTAGTTGATTTTTGAACTAAAATTGACTGATCAATCACAATGGTCCAATTTTCCTCTTATAAAGATCGGACGACTCATCACTAGCCAGACCATGTGTTATCTCCATTTGGATTTGAACGCACGCCAGTTTGAACTGCGGGTGCCTTCATGGCTGCATCTCAGCCATCAGTTCATTTTGCAGCTGAATCAACGATCTTGATGGAGCACCAATGTGGATAAGTGGTAAATCCCATTTTGCCACGTGTTAGCACACCATGCGCCACCGTCATTTCGGTGCCAAACATTACCAATGATTAGCACTGGCAGTTAATGATTGAAATTAGATTAAATAAATCCAAAAAATCTTAGAAAATTAAAAAAATTACAGTAAATTCATTCTTTTACCAAATGAAGTGTTCTTGGTGTCATTAGAAAGATAATTCTTTATAGTATTTATTAAAAATAAAATCAAGTTGATTTTGCTAGTGGATTATGAGTTATCTGTATTTATTTAAAATTAATTTTCTCCAATTTTCTCATAATCCAGTGGTCAATCTAGACTCAAACTTTGGTGAAAAGTTTTTGGGTATCTTAGGCATGCATTGGAATTTTCCTAGGATCAAATACCCATTGGATTGCTGTGATGTGAATTTTCAAACTAGTGGGTCCATTTTGCACACAAAACTTTAAAAGTTCGTAACTCTCTAAATTCTTAGTATTAGCCTATGAAATTTTTGCGGCATGCTTGCATTGGTATCAGGGTTAATTGGATAGAGATTGGAACCTAATTGAACAGTAGTGACACTTATCAAAAATAATTATGAACTATGTCTAGATAACTTAAAAAATTTCTAAGAAATTCTACACAGACCCAATAGAGGTGAAACTTGACCACATTGAACTTAAATGCATTATAGACTGTAGGTTTAAATTTCATTAAATTTTGAGCTTAGTAGGTCAGAAAATTAACCATACCAAAATTCAGCCCTTTTAGTGACCAAAGAAATAAAAAAATTTTAATAAATCCTATTTAAATCTAAAAAAATATAATTAATATATCAAACTGACGAGAATTTAATCCTCTATCTATGAAAAATAAAATTTGCATGATCAGGTCTTTAATTTAATATAAATTTAATTTTTAAGGAAAATTAATAATTAATTAAAAATATTTAAAAATTCCAATGAATTCCAAAATAGTTGGAAACATCCCCTTAGGTTTTTTATGACCTTTAGGGGTGATTGCAAGAGATTTGGGAATAATTTAGATCAAAATCTAAAAATCTCATCTAATTAAATAATTTTTAAAATTCCAAAAATATACAAATTTGAAAAATCACCATTAATTCTAGAAAAATCTAATTCAATTAAACTCAAAGCTATTCAACTCTAATTAAAATCTAGTATTTTCTAAAAATGTCAAACCTCCAAAATTAAGTAAAAGTAAAAAAGTCATCCTTTTGGTCAACTATTGTTCAAACAAGGTCAAATATTTAAAAATTCATAACTTAATGTAAAAAAAATCAAATTTAGCAAACTTAGAGTCTAATTACTCATCTTAAGGTCTAATATTTAGAAAAATTATTGAAATCCCAGAAATCACTTTAATTTTAAAATGTAACTTTTCATCCCTTAAATAACACATTTAAATAATTCTAATAATTTCAAAATCCCTAAAATTACATAATTTACTTAAAATTCCAGAACATGAAATTTAACCTTTTAAACTAGAAATTAACACATTTAATTCAATTTTATCAACCACTAATCCTCAACCAATTAAATCAACTCAATAAACACCGGTTACTACTGGTAACTCGGGCCTACGAGGCTATTAAATTAGCCCCAAAGAAGGTTCAATAAACTTCACGGCCCTGGTGAGCAATAAAAGTGGTAACCATTTAATAATTAAAATACACCTAAAGTAAGGTCTAATACATTAATATTTAAAGTTGAACATAAATTTTCCCTTCGACCTTTAATGAACCTGAACACTAGATAACTTCAACAAATTACGTAGTTTAGGACATACCCAAGCCACACAGCCTATCTCACACACTTTAGTGTTACAATCTGGGATCCTTAGCGCTTGATTTTGATGATGAAAAATAATATTGACTAAATTAATATGTTCATCCCTAAAAATATAAATGTTTATTTTTGTCTGTGAGTACTAACATTTCAGGTAAGATATACACCGCTCAAGATTGCTGGAGACTCAAGACTAGGTAGACTAGGATGTGTAAGAATTTGTATTTTTTATTTTCTTTAATTTTTTTTATTTATTGAGTATGCCACAAAAGTATGTATGCAAAAGGGGTGACCAGACACACACACAGGGGGATAGTTAAAATTTCTTTAAACTTACATTGAAGTTTTTAACAAAAATTATACTATACAATTTTTAATCGTATTGTACGATATGTCATTTAAACTCAGGCTTAATAGCTAATTCTGGATGATTAGTTTTATAAACTAATCGTACTATATGATCGTGATCATACTGTACGATTTGTTTCCACTAGAAAACCCTAGCCACCAGGACAGTTTAGGTAAGATTTTAAATATGATTTTTTGATCTAATCATACTATACGATTACAATCGTACTGTACAAATATTTGAAATCTTGCCAAAATTATCCCCCATAATCAGGCAATTAAATCATAATTTCTTAATTATATTTAATCATATTGTATGATATCGATCGTACTGTATGATGAATATAGAAGATTTTGGTTGTCCCATATATCATACCAGATGAAACCATAAATTTTTATACTGATCATCTCGTACAATATTTATATCATACAGGATGATGTTCTAAAATGAACTAATCATACTGTACGAATGGTATAGTACAGGATGATGAACAGAGATGATTTCATTCATCCCATAGATCATCCCGTACGAACAGTTGAAAATAAAATGATCTTCCAGTACAATCTATGGATCATACTGTATAATATTTATGAAATTTGTGAACTGTTTGTTTACATTTGTACTGGATGAAACTATTTTTGAATTGATCGTACTATACGATATTAGATCGTACTGTACGAACATAATCATCAAATTGGAATTTTTAATATTTTCTGAAGCCTAATTTAAAAAGGAGTTTTTTTTATTCAATTAGAAGTGGTTGAGGCCGTGGTTGACAGAGGAACGAACTCTTGAGAGGGAACTTTTGAAGAGATCCAGGGTTTGTGAGAGGAAGGAGAAGGTGAGCTTGAGCGTGAAGGAGAAGGAGTGTGAGGGGATCACATGGTTGCTCCAAGCTAGCTGCACATTTGCTCCTTATGTAGCCTTGGTGAGTCTCATGAAGGTTCTCTAGGAGAAGAGGCTTCAAGATCAATGTCCTCGAGGTACTCTGCCGTCTCCAAGAGGGAGGAAAAGGAGATGGTTCACTACCGTCACCAAGTGGGTGATATAGCGTTTGGTACTCCGCTACACCAGGGAAGGTGAAAGTGAGTCTTGTAAAGGCTTCTCAGCCTTGTTGTGGGAGCAAAAGGAGAGTCAACTTTTAGTAGTACAATAATCGGAGTGGAGGACTCTAGGGAGTGGACATAGGTCAAGTGACCGAACCACTATAAAAATTTTCTGGTGTATTTTTTCTGTATTTTTTGCACTTTAAATTTTCATGCATTTATATACTATGCTAATTGCTTGGTAAAAACTTTAATTTTAACCGAGTACTGTGATATTTGAAATTGTCTCACCATCATCATAATTATGAATGGGTCTTTTGCTTTGCACTTGATTAATTAAGTTTTCTAATTTAAAAATTAAAAAAAAGGTGAAAAAAAAAATTCACAAAAAGATTAGAACTCTTGCTAGGATTTATTTTTAAAAAAATACCAATTCACCCGTCCTCTTGGTGCATATCTAACTTTTAAGTGGTATCAGAGCGGGGTTTCAAAATAGTGTTTTACAAAACCTAGAAACATACGATCCATGGCACAGTTCGGTAATCGTAACACTGTGGAGGGTTATTCAATAACTCATCCACCTTTATTTGATAATATACCATTTAATTTTTGGAGAATTTGCATGTCTATGTTTTTATAATCTTTAGACTATCGCATGTGAATGTTGGTTCAATAAGGTTACTCTGCACCGTTTCATATTTTGAATGGAATTAAAACTGACTTATCATTTAATTGATGGAGTAATAAGGATAGAAAACTTGTGCAATTAAATACAAAATGCTTGAATTATTTCTATTGTGCATTAAAATTAGAAGATTATATGTGAGTGTCTACTTGTAGTACTGGTAAAGAGATTTGGGTAGATTGTGTATCACATATGAAGAAACCAGTGAGGTCAAACAATCTAGGCTAAATATACTGCTACATGATTACGAACTCTTTCGCATGAAACCTAATGAAACTATATCTGAAACGTACACTAGATTCACCAGATTGTGACATCCTTGCATGCTTTAGGAAGAGAGTTTTCTAATTTTGAAAAAGTGAAAAAAATATTACGATGTTTGCCTAGTACTTATGATGCAAAAATAACTGTAATAACTGAATCTAAAGATTTAAATGTTTATTCAATTGACAATTTGCTTTAGTCACTCATTGCCTACGAGCAAGGAGTGAGTCAAAGGCAAAGTGGTACAGGTGAAAAGAAGAAGGAGCAAACTATGACTCTAAAAGTGAATAATTCTGAAAGTGACAGTTCTACAGCAGAGGAAGATGACGATATAGCCTTGATGACTCATTAGTTTAAGAATTTTTTGAAGAGAAAGCAACTGTGTTATTAAAAAAAACTGGAATAAAGGTAAAAGCTCAAATAATATTAAATTTATATCTGACATAATTTACTTTGAGTGTAGGAAACCCGGTCATCTCTAAGCCGATTTCCCCAATGTAAAGACTCATTAAACCAAGGAGAAGGGTGAGGAAAAGTCAAGATTCAAGAAAGGCAAACTGAGGACACAAAAAGCTTTCTGGGCTGACTCTTCTTTAGAATCATTAGAAGAAGAAGCAGAGGAGGAGGTAACAAATCTATATTTTATGACTAATGATAATCTTGATCAATCAGATCAAGATGAGGTATGTCAACTTTCTTATGATGAACTGCTAGTTATTTCTGAAAAGATTCATAATTCGTATAAAAAATTGAAGAAAATGCATGCTAGTCTTAATACTGATTTTAATACTTTGCAAAATGAGCATGCTAGTTTAATTAAAGAACATTCTGACATGGATAGAGATCAAATGTCCTTGCTTGATGCATTAAATAAGTATGTTGAATTAAGTACTGCACACGGCTCCTTGAAATCATCACATATTGAACTAGAAAATTCATTTAAGGAATTAGAAGAACTTACATCCGAGCTAAGTAGTAGTGAGCATGCATTGAAATTTAAAATTACAAGTCTTAAAAAAGAAAATAAATTTTTAAGTGTACAAATTCATGCAGTTGAGAATAATGAAACACCTCTTATATTTGCTCAATTTTATAAACCTCCATCACTTGAAGAATCTCATTCAAAATCATCAAAGCATGTACCATCCAAACCTAGGAAGAGGCACTATCACCCTCGTAGATTAGTGAACCCATTTTTTGGTGTTAGGTGTTATTCTTGTGGCATGCTAGGTCACATAGCCTGCACTTGCACAATTCACTATAGGATACATCTAGTGTGGAGACCTAAGCTACATTCATCACAGCATAACATACATTCATTCAAGCATAAGGAGGAATCCAAACTCACTTGGGTTCCCAAAACTAATCTTTGATTGACATTATAGGGATGCTCTCACACAAGACCTAGTGAGAGCATGTGGTACCCGGATAAAGGCTGCTCAAGACATATGCTAGAGACATGAAGCAGTTCATGACACTGGAGGCTAGGTTAGGAGGCAAGGTGACTTTACGAGACAACACCACCAGGAAAGTGGTGGGCTCAGGTATCATTGGAAATTCTAAAAATTTTATAATTAAAAATATTTTGTTAGTTAGTGGTTTAAAGCACAATCTTTTAAGTATTAGTCAACTACGTGATAAGAGTTTTGATATAAAGTTTCTTTCTAATAAATGCATGATTAGCTTAGATGATAAACTTGTGTTAGAAGAAAAATGGATAAATAATGTTTATATGTTGGACCTGAATTGCATTGAAAACTTAAATCCTCTATGTTTGAAAACATTAGCTAATGACACTTGGCTATGGCATAGGAGATTATGCCATGCTAGCATGAAAACACTTAGGAATATCACTCAGAAAGACCTAGTTAGAGGCATACTTAAGTTAGACTTCACTAAGGACCACCTATGTGATGCCTGCCAACTAGGAAAATAAGTAAAATCATCATTTCATTCAATCAAGGACATCAACACCAGTAGGCCACTAAAAATTCATCACATGGACCTATTTGGATCTGTTAGTACAGCTAGCCTAGTAGGGGAATCTTATGGATTTGTAATAGTGGATGACTACTCTAGGTTTACTTGGGTAAAATTCTTAGCACACAAGAATGAGTCCTTTGAAGTGTTAAGAACGTTCTCCACTTGGATTCAAAGGAAATTAGGATGTGAAATTTTAACTATCCATAGTGATCACGGTGGAGAATTTGAGAATAATAAATTTGAATCATTTTTTCAAGAGATAGGAATAGAACATAACTTCTCTGCCCCTAGGACCCCTTTAGCAAAATGGAATAGCCGAGAGAAAGAATAGAACCTTGGTTGAAGCGGTTAGGGCAATGTTAGCTGAATGTACTCTTCCTAGATACTTTTGAGCTAAAGTAGTGAATATCACATGTTATGTTTTAAATAGGGTAAATGTTAGACCAAAATTGAATAAGATACCCTATGAACTGCTTAAAGATAGGACACCTAATCTTTCTCACTTATATGTTTTTGGTTGCAAATACTTCATCTTAATCAATGGTAAGTCACCCTTAGAAAAGTTTGGTCCTAAATCTAATGAAGGCATATTCTTAGGCTATTCATCTGTATGTAAAGCCTATAGAATCTTTAATAAGAGGACCCTTATAGTAGAAGAATCTACCCATATTATATTTGATGAGTCGGATAAGATATCTGAACCTAATCCTGAAGAAGAAGAAGTTGAAGTCACTTATGGGGTAGAAACCATTGCCATAGAGAATAGAGTAGAACCTCAGGAGCATTTTCCTAGAGATTGGAAATATTCTTCTAGTCACCCTAGATAATTGATCCTAGGAGACCCATCATAAGGTGTGAAAACTAGGCATGAACTTAGGAAGGAAGTTAGTCATTCTGCATTTATTTCGATGATTGAACCCACTTACATAGATCAACCAGATGGAAGATGTAACATTCCTTAGCCAATCTAAGTATATCAAGGATATTCTAAAAAAGTATGAAATAGATAATGATAAGGCAATGAATACTCCCATGAGTTCTAACATTCAATTAGATAAAGATCCAAATGGAAAGTTAGTAGACCAAAAGAAGTATAGGGGAATAATTGGATCACTTCTTTATTTAACTACCAGCAGACTAGATATAATATTTAGTGTATATCTCTGTGCTCAATTTCAAGCTGATCCAAAAGAATCCTGCATGACTACTCTTAAGAGAATCCTTAGATATCTAATAGGGACCCCAAACTTAGGAATTTGGTATCCTAGACACAATGCTACGTTTGAAAGCTTAGGATATTTAGATTCTGATTTTGTAGGATGTAGGATAGATAGAAAAAGCACCTCTGGTACCTATCAATTCATAAGATAATCTTTAATTTCTTAGTCAAGCAGAAAACAAAACTCGGTAGCTCTTTAAATGGCTGAAGCGGAATATATAGCAGTAGGAAGCTCTGTTGCTCAACTCTTATGGTTAAAGCAACAGCTTTTAGATCTTGGACTACCTGTAGGAACCATCCCAATAATGTGTTACAAAACTAGTGTAATTTGCATATTTAAGAATCCAATTCAGCACTCAAGAATAAAATATATAGACATTAGGCATCATTTCATAAGAGATCATGTAGCCAAGGGTGATATTGAATTGCACCATATAGCTACCGGAGATCAACTGGCTGGCATATTTACAAATCCATTAGCTTATGACACCTTTAGCATCTTAAGAATAAAATTGGGTGTCATAGACATTCATGCTTAATTAAAAAAAATAAAAAAGAATTTTCATGTGTTTTGTGCTTCTTTGTGTGTTTTTTTATAATAAAAAAAATAAATAGGGAATTCCTGATCTTCTCACACTCAACTTTATGACACCAAAACTCTGTATTTATGTACCTATCATGTTGTACGATTCAAAATCATACTGTATGATCCATTCTGATACATAAATCACAGCCTTTAATTCCATCAACGGTCCTGATATGCCTGCTGGTGCACATATCGTACTGTACGAATCACATTATTGAACATCTTACTATACGAACCACCATTCATATTATATGATCCATGTGTCAAACTGGATTGGGTTGAATTTAAACTCGAACGATATGGTCATTATTGTTTTTTGTACTGTACGAACACCTGTTCGTACTGTACGAACACCTGTTCGTACTGTACGAACACTTTTGTCTAAAGTCATTCATACGACTCCTCTAGATGAACGTCCTCTCTCAAGATTATCCAGTACGATCCTTATCGTACAGTATAATTTGACCATTTTTTTTGACAAGTTGTCCAGACAAATTAAATCCCATGATTGTACTATACGAACCACTATCGTACTGTACAATTAGCCAAAAAGTTTATAAATTGGAGGGATTCCTTGGTGCATTTCACTCACAACTCTTCCAAATCCTTGATCTCTTCAAGATTTCTGTTCTATGGCAGGTGGAAGAAAATGAGGATGAATGATCGAGGGGAGCTTTTCCTCCTCTCGGTGGTTCGATGACCGCTTTCTCTCTGCCACTGATGAAAAAGCTTACAACAAATTCAAAGAGGCAAAGATCACTCCTTCACGCATCCTTAATCAAGCTGCTCTAAACTTTAAGGTTATGAATCTCTTTGCCTCCACGACTCTCCAATTTCTTCTTACCCTGGCTTTTCTATTTCACTATGAACTCCTCTATGAATTCTTAGCCAATCTTAAGATAGACTTAGAATGCATAACATTGACTTCCTTTATATGCAAATGCAATCTCGTTATCACTAAAGATGACATAGCTAAACATATTGGACTCTCCACTGAAGGACCTCGTCCCCAATCACTACTCACTAATAACTTTAATTGGACCTCAGTCAACATGCTCCTTAGGAATGTGCCCACAAATCAACACCTACCACTTATCCAAAGTCTCAATCAGAATGCCCACGTTATCCAGCACGTTCTTCGAACATTCATTATACCCAAAACTAGAGATCCCATACACATTACCCCATTGCTGTCCGTAGTCACCTATCTAATCATGTCAGCCACCAAATTCGATGAAGCTCAAATGATCTTAGACTATATTCATAACTTATCTACTATCTGATATCTTAGAGCCTGAAGAAAGCAAAATGTTGTATTAGGACATATCATAGGATACATCCTAGATGCTAAATATCAACTCCACTATCCTATTCCTCTAGATAATCATCATATCTTTTACACGGATGCCTCCTTTTGCATTCTTTTCCATCAGGGGCATGCGCACGCTGATCCTAATTTTGATGAAGAAGAGGCTGCTGCTCTTGCCGAAGGACCTCCACCACCACCCATACCACCACCTGGACCTGCCTACCTGCCTACCCTCAAGATGACATTATTTAATGACTTGATTGCCTAGAAACTATACTGGATTACCACATTGATCAATAACACCGCCAGCATGAAGATGATATGCAATGGTTTGGGGAACGTTTCGCCTCAATAGATTAATTGTTCGCGTCCCTCCATCAGCACTTTCAGCCACCTCCACCAAAACCACCATCGGATCAGGATACCGACTTTTGAGTGCTTTAGCTTATTTGTGTTCTATAGTACTTCCTTTTGTACTACTTTTTTGTACTATTTTACTTTTGCTTGTGTGAACAGTGTTCTTCCCTTTTTGTTGCTGTCAAAAGGGGGAGAAGGTCTGTGATATTATGATGTTTTTAAGTTTAATGTTACATGTTCTATGTTATGCTCATATTTTATTGTTGGTGTTTTTATCATATTTTTTATTAATCCTATTATGTTCTGCTTTTTTTTAAATTATAAAATTAAAAAAAGATTTTTTTTAATCCTCTCTTTTTTTAAAATCTATTATCTAAGTGAGGGGGAGCTAAGAAAGAAATAACATCTATGTTGCCTATCTGGTAACATTATTTGACATCATCAAAAAGGGGGAGATTGTTATAATCCGGGATACCTAGCACTTGATTTTAATGATGATAAATAATATTCACTGAATTAATATATTCATCCCTAAAAATATAAATGTTTATTTTTATCTGTGAGCACTAACATTTCATGTAAGATACAAACCATTCAAGACTGCTAGAGACTCAAGACTGGGTAGACTAGGATGTGCAAGAATTTGTATTTTTATTTTCTTTAATTTTTTTATTTATTGAGTCTGCCACAAAAGTATGTATGCAAAGGGGTGACCAAGCACACACACATAAGGGGAGAGTTAAATTTTTTTTAACTTAAATTAAAGTTTTTAACAAAAATCATACTATATGATTTTTAATCGTACTATACGATATATCATTTAAACTCAGGCTTAACAGCTAATTCTGGATGATTAGTTTTGTAAACTAATCGGACTGTATGATTATGATGGTACTGTATGATTTATTTCAACCTGAAAACCCTAGCCGCCAAGACAGTTTAGGTAAGATTTTAAATTTGATTTTTTGAATTAATCATACTGTATGAACATTTAAAATCTTGACAAAATTATCCCCCATAATCAAGAAATTAAATCATGGTTTCTTAATTATATTTGATCGTACTGTATGATATCGATCATACTGTATGATGAACAGAGATGATTTTGGTCATCCCATATATCATACCAGAAGAAACCATAACTTTTTGTACTAATCATCATGTATGATATTTATATCATACATAATGATGATCTAAAAATGAACTAATCATACTGTACAAATGGTACAGTGCAGGATGATAAACAGGGATTATTTTATTCATCCCATAGATCATCCCGTATGAACTGTTGAAAATAAAATGATCATCCAGTATGATATATAGATCGTACTGTAAGATATTCATAAAATTTATGAACTGTTCATTTGCATTCGTATTGGATGGAACTATTTTGAACTGATTATACAGTAGATATTAGATCATACTGTACGAACAGAATCATTAAATTAGAATTTTTAGGGTTTTTTGAAGCCTAATTTTAAAAGGAGTTTTTCTTATTTAATTATAAGTGGTTGAGGCTGTGGTTGACAGAGGAAGGAACTCTTGAGAGGGAGCTTTTGGAGAGATCCAGAGTTTATGAGAGGAAGAAGAAGGTGAGCTTGAGCGTGAAGGAGAAGGAGTGTGAGGGGATCACACGGTTGCTCCAGGCTAGCTGCATGCTTGCTCCTCCTGTGGCCTTTGTGAATCTTATGAAGGTTCTCTAGGAAGAGAGGCTTCAAGGTCGACAACCTCGAGGTACTCTATCGTCTCTAAGAGGGAGAAAAAGAAGAAGGCCTGCTGCCATCATAAGGAGGGTGACATAGCGTCTGGTACTCCGCCATACTGGGGAAGGCGAGAGTGAGTCTTGTAAAGGCTTCTCCACCTTGCTGTGGGAGCAGAAGGAGAGTCAACATTTAGTAGTGCAATACTCGGAGTGGAGGACTCCGGGTAGTGGACGTAGGTCAAGTGATCGAACCACTAAAAAAATTTTCTGGTGTATTTTTTTCATATTTTTTGTACTTTAATTTTTCATGCATTTATCTATTATACTAACTGCTTGGTGAAAACTTTAATTTTAGCTGTATGCTATGATTTTTGAAATTGTCTCACCATCATCATAATTGTGAACGTATCTTTTGCTTCTGCACTTGATTAGTTAAGTTTTCTAATTTAAAAATTAAAAAAAAGGTGAAAAAGAAAAATCCACAAAAAGATTAGAACTCTTGCTAGGATTTATTTTTTAAAAAATACCAATTCACCCCCCTCTTGGCGCACTTTAAACTTTCATTTAGATGGTTTGCTAGGACAACCAACTCTTATTTAGGCTAGTCTAGTATTTGCTTTTTACTATAGTGTGCCAGGTATTCTAAGTTTTCACTGTATTTTGTATTTGAAAATTGATTGAAGTGAGCGTTTACTTACTTTAATTATAATCTCTGAATTAATGTGATGGGTGGTAGATTACTCTTAGGTTTGGAATAATCTGGTTGCTCATTAAAATTTTTGCAGGTGGACATGCTCATACTTGGCTAAAATCAAGGGGAAAAAGTTATTGATTTAACTGACATATCTTTATATAGGTGCTAAAATTGCTCAAGTATCCCTTGAAATCAAAAGAGAGTGGCCAAGTTTTACTAAGTTTTTATTTATTACAAATATATAAACTACTTGGGATGTGGATTATTTTATTTAACTACCTAGGATAACCTTGCAAGAGAGTCTAGATTTTTTTTGATTCAATGAAATTTAAATTGAGTTGTAATTGAGTGTTAAAAGTCAGCCTTTGAGTAGGGATATCTAAATCCAAACTTAAATTCCAAAGATGAAAGGACCACCCTCACAGGAGAGTCCTTTTTTATTTGGAAGCCCAAATATGGATTACTTTATTACCCAAAGAGGAAAGAATAACATCCCCTTAAAGGGAGAGTTTTCTTTCCATTTGGGTTTCCATATACAATGAGTCCAAGGAGCCATAAGAGGAGAAGGATGAAGAGTTAAAGATAGAGAGTATCCCATTCAAAGTCACTTGCATCTATCATAGGATTAGAATCTAGGTTTATTGTTAGTGGTGCCAGACCACTTTTAATTTTTTTGTAAGTCTGGGTTGTAATAAATAGGCAATTTGCCAATGGACATTAAATTAATTAATTTGATTGATTGATTTGATTATTTTAATTTGATTGCAATTAGGGCTGCCTATTTTTTTTTTAGTTTTTTGGTAATTGCATTAGAAATCAATTTAAAAATGAGTCTAAAATTTTAATTTTGTTTGATTTAAGAACTCTTACCTAACATAAGGGGCCAATTAGAATCTGCTCTAGACGTTAGTCCTAATTCTTAGAAACTTAAATAATAATGTCCCTACCACTCTTTCATAAAAATGATTGGACTCATAGATTTTAATCGACTAGGTGGTTAGTTAGCTCCCCAATCCAGACCGGGGTAAGTTCAAATTTTGCATCTCATTAGCTAAGTTCAGGTCACTATAGTCTAGTGCCCAATTTAGATTTAGACTCTAAGGCAGGTTTAGGCCTTAAGACTATATTTTTAGGGAATATAGTCCCATATTTCTAATAAAATGATCAATTAAAATTAGAAATGCTTAATCCAAAACTTAAAGCCCAACACTTAGCTTAGATTGGGACACTTCAAAATTATTTTAGAATCCCAAAGTGTCCCCTACCTCTCCTCCTTTAATCTCTAGAAATAAGGGTTCAAAATTTTATCTAATCACTGTTGAAACTCCAAATCCACTTCCTTTGATATTACTCCTATAAAATGTCTAAAAAGAATTTCTATAGTTATTTTAATTGAGAGTGTTCGTAGGGAATTCAACCTCCTTATGATGTAATTAACTACAAGGGCTTGTGCTCATAGGAGAGTTAGAACCCAGACGAACTTTTTTTAGAAAATTAATTTTTAAAATTTAACTATTTATCTTTGGAAAAACTAAATCAACAATGATAATTATCGTCATATTTAGACGATCGATTAGTAAATGACATTTTCTTCCCTTGGGGAGATATATCCTTTCTTATCAGGACTCTGATTATGAAACTAATGATCTCTTATCCAGACTATCATAGTTAGAACTTCATGTTGACCCTTTGGGGTTACTTATAGTTCTTCCCTAAATCTGACTATTATAGCCCGAAAGAAAATTTCAACTTTGTTATCTGATCCCATTAGGGAATGATATCATTGCCTCCTACGATAATATATCATTCATAATGGCATGTTTGATTTTGAGATTGAAATTATAGAAATTAGTTTTTTCCAAAGAAGATTAACCTTTTCAAAACCTCTTTTTTAACACTTTCAACACCAAATAGTCTGTCAGGCATCAGATGAACTGGCGTTGCCACTCTAAAAATATTATGAAGAAAATGACATACTACTAATCAAGTAATTTATAATTTATATTAAATTACATAATTTTTTTTCATAACATTTTTGATCCTCCATAGAGTGGTTAATTCATCTGAAATTGTTGCATAAATTGTCTCATCTCATTATGAAATGTGTTGAACTTCTCTCGAAGACTTGCTATTTGAGCAAAGTTGCTACCGCTACCACCACCTGCTTCACTTCTGCTTTGAGGAAAGTGTCAGGTCGGCATTGCACCAAATTTTTGAGAATCAACTCGACTCGAATGTTTTGGTCCCATAACTATACTAAAGACTCCCTCATTAGCTTCAATGTTTCCCACTTCAGGTGTAATCCCTTTCTCGATAAGAAGATTACATGCTTGCGTCAACATTATAATTATATATAGTTAAATTTGTTGTAGAACTGATTATAAAAAATAATTTGTAATCACTATATATATATACCCAATGCTGCATAGCGTCCTCAGATGATCAGGTCCCATTTTTGTACATCCTATTAATTTTCCATAATTTTAATCTATCTGTAATAGACTATAAAAAATTTATAATAAAAATGTAAGTTCGAAAATGAAGCATTTAGTAGTTATAATTAAACATTTAAATTTATACCATTTCCTTCTATCTCTAAACTGAGCTCACACGACCCACTATGTGGGGATAAGTTTGTTTTTTGGCATTCACAAAATTTTTGGTAGCCCTTTACTATGATACATAATAATGATAAATTTAAAAATTTATAATAATAATAAATTTTTAACAAATAAGCTTAATCTTAATACTTACTTAGTCCTATAGCTTTGACTATTATGTAATAAGTTGGCACCATTGCATTTGATCAACTCTAGCTGGAATAGTCTATATAATTTCCTCAATTGGTCTATTGTCCCAGTGCTCAACCTTTAAAGTGGTTTTATAGTTACACTATAGAACACCAAGGGATTGAAGAATCCAATGGCGTATATGGCCAGGAAACTCAAATTTAGATTGTAGTTTTCAATGTTATTTAGTTAATAATACATAACTGAGAAAATTTTAAATTTATTGTGAATTCTACATACCTCAATTTTAGCCAACATCTTCTTCTTGAAGGGCTCCATACCCTTATTTCTCCAATCAAGGAAAGCTATTAGAGCCAAAATAGGATCTCTTGCAGCAACACCAAGATATGATCCTAGTAAAATAGAATTAGGGCTATTACAAGGGATGTTATTTTCCTTTACCTCTATGTGAATTTGTGTCCCTGGCGGCATATTCTATATATCAGCACATGTTGTATGCCCCCTACGCTTGATAAGATTTCCTTGCGCATCTTCACAAATCAAAATAAATAAAATAAGCATGAATAGTATAACAATTTTGAAATAATATATATTCATACCTGTGAGACCATACCCACTCTTTTGGAGTAGGAGCTTCACTGCAAAATGAATGTCGTGGAGTCTGTTGGGTCCTAGTATACTTACTCTCTTCATGTGAATCTGGGTGGACTGAATAGAAGGGGTTTTAGTTTCCCTACTACTTTCTCCTCTACTTAATCCAGCTCTATACATCACTTTCTTTGCTTGGTTGAAAAGACTACCACCTATCATTTCCTACAAAAAAAATTAAAAGTGTTTAGCATAAATAAAGAACAATATATAAAGAGCAATATATAAAGAGCAATATGTGAAGAACAATTTATAAAGAGCAATATATTAAGAATAATATATAAATATCAATATATTAAATACTTACATTTACAAGAAATAAGAAATATTACAATCAAATGCATCTCGTGGTTTTACTTTTACAACAAAATTCCAATTCATATTTTTAGCATCTTGAATGTAGAATAACGACTCCACTTGTGAAGAGAAAATAAAAGGATCATCCTGAAGTTTCTGACCTGCAGGAAAAGTCTTGAGAAGTTCGTAAGAGTATAACCAAGTTCATCTTATTTTATGCCTGTTGAACTTGTGTTTGCCCAATCATATATAAATAATATCACCTTGGATATATTAGAGTAATTAATTTCAATAATATCATTAATTTTTCCATACTAACTAAAGTTCCCAATATCTATTATATTAATAACACCAAAATTTTGTATTTTTTTTGCCTTCATCTTGTTCTTTTGTGACAAAATATAACCATTAATGAGAAGACCCTTATATCTATTTGTAATTTTGTTAGGGCCCTTAGCCAGTTCTTTGATTTCTTCTGAGATTACTATATCAATGGAACTTGAAATCTTATGAGAAATAAAAAAAGTTAATTCATTATGTTAACTACTTTAATTTAATGTCATTTATGAAGTTTAGCAAATATAAAACACGAAAGCATATTATGTCACTCAACCACTCATGAAATCATTCATTGATAAGTCTCTCTAAATATGATATTATTAGATGTGTATGCCTGCGTTGCTTTCTCATCTCTCCATCTTTGAAACTTTGTCCATAGCATTCATTACTATCACAATCTCAGAGGACATATCTATGTGCCTGAACTAATGAAATATCATCTAAGTTGAATTGAGTAACCTTTCCCAATGGAGTACCACCACTTGAAAACTTAAAAATAAATTATTCCTCAGTTGTTATTACAGCCTTATTCAAAAATTGAGTCCACTCTAAATATTTAGAATAAAAAGATATCCCTTTTTCAACAATATAACCCACCGAAATAGAACCTTCAGGTTGTGCTTTATTAGTTACATCATCTTTTAATACTAAGAAAAACCAATAAGTAATAAAAACCATTATAAAGCATATATAAATCTGAACGATATTAACATGAATTAATAATTATTATTGAATTACCTCTCAAATAGATACATCCATCTATATTGAACTGGACCACCTAATTTTACTTCCTTGGCTAAGAGAATAAGTAGATAAACCATGATCTTGAAGAATGATAAGATTATTAATCTTTCCATTTTACATAATATTATTATAATATATTCTCTACCATATCCAACTTGTTTGGATTAATAACCTTGGCACAAATTGCCTTCAAAACTTTTAATGTCTCCACAATAATATGTATAATTTCATTGGATGTAGAACATGACCTCAAGGAAATTGGTAGAATTTCTTCAATAAGCACATAAAAATCATGGCATTTTTGGCCCACAATCTTGTATTCAGTAATATTAACATGCCTTAAAATATTAGATGCATAACCTTTGGCCATTTTCATATTTTTTAAAACTTGACATAACATCAAATTCGCCCTTTTTGACATTGTAAAGTAATATGGGAGCAAAAAATAAGAACCATTTTTAAGAATTTTTGGATGTAGCTTACTCTTAATTCTAATGCCAACCAAATCTTATTGTGCTTGCAAGTTATCTTTAGATTTCTTAAGTTCAAGTAAAGTGCTAATGAAATTATTACATATATATATTTTCAATATGAATGATGTCAAGATTGATTGGTAGTAAATTATACTCCCAATAAGGTAGCACAAAGAAAATTAATTTTTTCTTCCAAATTTGATGTTCAGTTAGTTCCACATTTCACCCTATTTTTGAGCTTCTAGATTTGCCAAAAGGAAACTAAACATTCTATAATTTTTGTAAAATATCACTACTAGTATTCCTTCTAGGTGCTTTACTGATCTCCTCTATATTATCAAAGTACTATTTTTATCGACAAAATAAGTGATTCTCCGGTAGCCAATGATAATGGCCCATATATGAGAATTTCTTCCCTTTATATATCCATAAAGACTATGTATTTTTGGTATAATAATGACAATCAAATATGCCTTTAGTTCTTTAACCAAAAAGTGTACCATAAGACAAAAAATCATTGATCGTCCACATTAATATAGCTCGTAAGTTAAAAGATTGTCCAGAGGCTGCATCGTAGGATATTACTCCATGCCATAATTCATACAACTCATTTATTAGTTGTTGGAGATAGACATCAATATTGTTTCCTGGACTCTTCTCCTCTGGTATAATAGTAGATAAAATGAAAGACATTTATTTCATTGCAATCCAAGGAGGAATGTTGTATAGAACCAAAAGTAAAAACCAAATGTTGTATGTACTACTCAATCTTAAAAGGATTAAACCATCACTTGCTAATGTGAAATGAACATTAAGTGGATCTGAAGAAAAATCAGGATATCTAGAGTTAAAGTATTTCTAGGCTTCTCCATCAGCTGGATACCGTAACAACCCATCTATATTTCTCTATTTGGCATGCCAAATCATCTCTTAAGCAGAGTTTTTTATTTTAAATAATCTTTGAAGCCTAGGAATCAATGTGAAGTATCGAACAACCTTAGCAGACTTCATTTGATTTTTCATTCCTGTAGCTGAACTTCTTTTAGCACTTACCCACCATGAAGAACCACAAATTTGACATACCTCTTTATTAGATCCATCTTTCCAAAATAGGCAACAGTCATTTGGACATGCATCAATCTTTATATATATAAGATCGAACACTTTCATTATCTTATTCACTTCATATGTATTCTTAGTTATCAATGAACCATTAGGGAAAGCTTCAATCAATAACTCAATCAATTGACCAAAAGATCTTGCAGACCAAGAGTGTAAGCACTTTAGGAGAAATAAATGTAAGATGAAGGATAACTTCATGAATGTCTTACAGCTAGGGTATAACTTTGCTCTTGCTTCCAGTAATAAATCACCAAATTTCATCGCATTATCATTTGTTAAATCTATGTTGTTTTCATTATGTCCATCATCTAAATTTGCATTGCCTGAGGAGAATATGTCCCTTAACAATCCTTCTATATCATTTGTTCTTAGTTGCTCCCCTTAATTTATACTTTGTTAATATTATAAGTATCACTAAATGTTTCAGATCTTGTAATTTCAGATACAAAGCATGTTCCTCTCCATGTCGATTCCAAATGATGTATCTAGGGGAAAATTCCTTAGAGAGTAAATGCAACTTGACATCTTTTACATAATGAAAATATCTTTTAATGCATAATTTGAATGGACATAAAATTTTTTGTGCTGAACTTTGACTTGGAGTTGTAAATTCTAAAAAATTCTTAACACCTTTAATATAATCACTACTCCATTTAGGTTTTGATATACAACTCTTATCCATAAAAATTGAGAAAATAAATTCCCAATAGTTTTTGAGAAAAAAGTATTACCCAATTGGATTAATTAACTAAATGAATTGTAAGATTAATTAGGATAACTTTTTAGTTGGTACAATGTTTTAAATAAAAGACTAGTGTGGTAAAACGTATGCGAGTAATACTTTTTCTTGAATAAAATTTCACATAATATACCATTAAATGATTCCTAACTTGTTAGTAATTTATTATCAATCCTTAAATTATCGCATCCATAATCATAAATACAATCTTTGTCTTAGGCAAGCTTAAGCTAAATCATATAAATTTTAGTGCTCTTTTGTGTTACTTGAACACTTTTGGGATTACTTTATAGTTCATATTACTTACTCCAAGATTTATATTTCATAGCATAAAGTTAAGCTTGCTATTTTATTAATAACTGATAACATAGTTGAGCTTTTCAAAAACTATATTGTCCATCAAGTTTAAGATTAAGAAGTTTTATTTTTTTGAAGAATTTTGGGCTTTGACGATTAAAGATGTGGGATGTTCTAACTAATAGAAACTTGAGAAGATACTCATGGGGCATAATTAAATTAATTATGAGTGAAAGAAGATGGAGATCATTGTAAATACTCTCTTAGTGATTTAATTGTACAAGGAGAATAAAGATTGAAAAGAATTTTTAAAACAAATTAACTCACAAGATTTATATCTTAAGAAAGAGTTTTATTATATGACTAAAAGTCTTTTTAAAAAACTTTATAAAGTTACAAATAGGAGAAAATCATCTTAACATTATGCTGCTTGTTGCAAAATTAAAACACAGTAGTAAGAGAGATGACATCACTTGTCTTTCCCAAAATATTCCTTAAATAAGCTTGTCGAGTTTTATAGAATTATCTCAAAACCTCATATTTGTATATATCTACATAGAGCCACTCAACTATATCAGGGTGCAAATAGCTAATTATATTAATATGGATCAATAAATTGACATTTGTATAACTTTACATAAAGCAAATTTATCCACTTTCATTGATATATTCTTTTGCATGCGCCAAAGAAAGTTAAACATGAAAAAGTGTATATGAATAACAACATTCAAATCATTTTATGCCATAAAAGAGAGAACAAAATAATTCAAATAAGAGATGGCTCCAATCAGTAGATATTAGAATGAAGGAGAGAGAGACTATGTTATTCTATTGATTAAACTATTTGTAAAATGGATCATAAATCACCTTACAATGCTAATCCTCCGCTTTGAATTGCTATCACAATGCCATAAAATGGACAAATAACGAGCACTCAATGGAAGAAAATTTTCCTTTCACGATTTTGAAACCCAACAAAGGAAATCATGTATAATTTTATAATTTAAATGAAATGATTCTGAATCTATTGACAAAATTATTAAGATATGTATCATAGAGGGGGCCTGAGAAGATTTTCATCTTCAATAAAATCTATTAGCCCTTTTTTCATACCAACCATTACTAATAAAAAATTTCAACTTAATCCACAAAAAATGGTAAAACAAAAGAAAGATGACACAAGCATTTTTAATAAAACCCCAAGTTAGGCATGGACGATGGAGTGTGAGCTCAGGATTGAAGACAAACTGACGAAGGAGAGGAAGAAGTAGAAGTGCATAACTGGCATTAGTGATTGAACAAGGGGTTTGACACAACCTTCCACTCCGATCGAAGGCTAAGATTATAAAATACATGAAATAAAGAATTCAAAGGCTAAGGTCACGACTGAAATGCATGAAACAAAGAAGAAGAAGAAGAAGAGGGAAGAATAGGGAAAGATGAGAGCGTCAAATCATGTACATCGGGAAGGGATTGTGGCAGAAGTGAAAACTGGTGCTTTTTGGACTGGTTAAAATTGATACAAATAGTACCGGTCTAAATTGCTGCAAATTTAGGGATTTTACGGTGGTTTTCAAACCGCCCCAAATAATTACTGAGAAAAATTATTTTTTTGGTAGAGAGTGCTCTAATGCTAGGTTGAATTAGTGCTTTTTAAAATATTAAATATCTAAAGTGGCAATTCCCCAAACCCATAGCTCGTAGCTTGCCAAAAAAGAAGGGATAGGAGGAAGGAAAAAGAAGGGAAAGGAAGGGGTTTGAGGTCCGAAATCTAATTTTAGCCCATCTGCCTAATTAAGAAAATTTTCAGGTTTGAGATAAGCAACCCATATGCCATTTCTATTTTTAATTTTGTCAGGTAGAATGAAAGTTATGATTTTAAAAGTATTTTTCTTAAGTTTTACAAATGTTTTACTATGTACTTTTTATATGTTGCTTTATACTCTATTTTGGATGATAAGACTATTAGAATGAAAATTTTCACCGGCTAGTTTGTTTTGTATTGATTTTTGAAGATGTCAGAAAATGATGGTACTTTTGATTGGTAGTACAATTGATAAAGTAGGTAATTTTAGAAATTTAGGTAATCTTTATGATTGTGATAAAGTTCTAAGCACTTCGTGTTGGAAACTAAAAAGTGGGGATTTTTTTATACTAGTGGATATATGATATAATTTTTCTCAGAAATGACACTGTATACCATATTTTCATTATCATGCATTTTATGACTTGGAGCTCTAGATTGAAAAGAAAAAATGCTATGATAATTCTTTACTTAGGCCAAAGGTGAAAGTATTTTGTATTGGAAACACTTTGTATTTGAAACTATTTTGTATTGGAAGCTTATTCTATCTTGGTTTTACTCTGCTTTGCACCCATCTTGAATATGTGGGAGGTAGAAGATTGAGAGTTATAAGGGGTATTAATGCATGTGCATGCTGCATTCATAAGTGCATTTATCCATTATGGTTTAAAGTTAAATAGTATTTATACAATTTTATTTTAAAGTTATATTTTTAATATAAAAAACTAAATTCATTGATGGGAAATGAGGTTAGCCTACTGAGTTATGTGCTCACTCCGTTGCTTGTACAATTTCATTTAAAGTTAAAGATACTGATAAGCATATTCCATTTGGTAGTAAGCAAGAAATTTGGGTCAGTAGACACTTATGATTTTGGAAGTCTAAGTTATATTATATTTTATGGAACATATTTGGAATCTGGATATTTGTAGAAAGTTATTTGGAAAAATAAAATTTATATTTTACATTCTCTGGATGTATATATAAAAATGTTCTTGAAGATTAATAGCTATGGTATATTTTAACTTATGCGATGATTAGCTTAAAATAATTAAGAAATTAGGGTTAAATTTCTCCTTAGGTCTTGGGGTGTCACAGAGTGGTATCTTTGCATCGGTTGAGAGAAATTTAATTCATACTAGAGCCTTAGGAAATGATTTTTTAAGTGTAATATAGGTGATCTTGTGTTATAGCTAGTGAATCCTACATGTTTAATTGAAAGTGAATGAGTTTTATGTTAAATCTCTCTTTATTTTGAATAGTTTAAAGTGTTGCTATGATGGGCTTGCAAGAACCTGAGGTAGCCAATGAGTAGAGGTCCACAGATACTATGATTCATTATAAAGTAGAAGCTATGACCTCTGATTTGATGATGTAATTTGTTAGGCTATTAACAGAAATGATGGGATATACTCAGAGTAGGATGTTAGGTGTTAGTGGAGATGAGATAAGTTATCATTTACAGGTAATTTTGAGACTGAAACTTCCTCTTTTTAAAGGAGCTACATATCCTCAAGCTATCAAGGATTGGTTATTATGGTTGGAAACATTAGTTGATGGGATGCAATATCTTTGGATGAGTTTCTTCTAGATGGAGAAACTGAGGACTAGTGGATAAGCCACTAGAGACATAAATTTTAAGGTAGAGTCAATGCTGAGATTTCCTTGGAGGAATTCATGGAGACTTTTAGAGAATAGTTTGTTACACCCTCAATGAGGTAATAGATGTAGGAGTAGTTCTGACTAGTGAAAGAAATTAAAATAGTAATGAATTATGAAACAGAGTTTACAGCCCTAGCATGCTATAATCCTCAGTCAGTCAGCACTCTGGAGGAGAAGTGTTATCATTTTTTGAGAGGTCTAAGAGATAGTTTGAGGCACCCATTAGTAACATTCCACAATTGAATCTTTTTTGAGTTGGTTGAGTGCACAATATTGGTAGATAATGATCTGATAGTAATACAACAGAGATGGGATGCTAGTAGAAGAAGAATATTTGGAGAGCCCTCTAGTAGTAGAGCTAATGGGAAGTGGCCTAAGTTTGGTGGTAGTAGGGAGTCAAAGAAGGAATGTTATACAATTTCTATGAACATAAGTGGTTTTTTGTCTTTTGGCACTATTCCTTTATATGGGTTTCACGGCTGGAGTCACTATAATAGATGTTTCAAATATACTAGTTAGTGTTTTCATTATTGCCAGTCAGGTCACAAGATATCCTAGTGCCTCAAGAATATTTCGATAGGTAGATTTGAAGTTGGAGGAAGTCAAAGGCAGCTATTAGCAGTAAACCTTTTCAGAGCTGTCAACGAAGGGTCGACAATGCATAGTAGAAGAAGAATTAGTGGAAGACCCTCTAGAGTGCAGAGAGAGTCTACAAAAAGTACATATATATATGTTGAATTAAAACTCTTAGAAAAGTAATTATTTAATAGAATTATATGTTGGAGGGAGAAAAGCTATTACTTAAATGATAAATGTAGCAGATAGAATAAAACTTTTATGGGTGCCAAAGAAAATTGATGAAATTTGATATTCATACATATGAGTTAATTTATTGATCACAATAATACATTTTTTTATAAATTATATATTAGAAATTTTATGATGAAAGAGATTGAGAGTTTTGTTTGAACAAGTAATTAAATATCATTCATACAAGAATAAATACGATTAAAATTTTCCAAATACTTTGGAAAGAAATATTTTTTACAAGAAATTTTTAGAGTTAGAAAGCGTAAGGTCTTCTCCAGTCATGAGGAATCTAGTAATCTCACTACTCATTGATGCACTAATCTCATCATTTTGCTTCATTAATGGTTCTACTATCATTATATCTGCATGCCTAAGTTTCTTCCTCAAACTCTTTGTAAGTTCAATCGAATCGATGCCATCACCTATCAATATAAAAGGATTTTTATCTTCTCCTTCCACAACAATTGTCTCCACTCCTAATTCATAAGAAAAAATGCATATATTATTTTGATAAAATCTTAAATAAAATAATGTATATCGTAACATGAGCATTGAAGGAAAGAAACTTCTTTGCATGTAATGGTTGTAGCACACCTTCGGCAGAAGCAATCAATTGCATGGCATTTTTTTGGGACTTCTTGTAATTAATTTGCACCTTGAATGTTATGTTTTGCTACAATGTTATATACATTTATATTCATTACACTCAAATCAATAACTAGTGATCTTTAATTTGAATGCTCTTCTATTGATTTGCATGCATTCACATCAATCAAATCATTGAGAATTTAATCAAATAAATAAAATGAAAGTTCTATCCAAATTCTTAGGGGAATGAATATTCACAAAGAACACATGACACACACACACACACACACACACACACACACACACAGAGGAGAGAGAGAGAGAGGGTTGAGCTACACATTTATCTTCCTAATATATATTGATGGTATTCTTTTCTTTTTAAGTATAGAAAATCTTATGCAAGAAGAGAAGTAATATGTTGTGTTATGAGGGACAAAGGAAAGTTTTATCCCACATATAAATGGTTTAATTTTGGGAACCATATTAATTTTGTGAGAAATATTGGCTGGAAAATTTCTTCGCTCTTAAGTCTTGAGAAGTTTAACTTGTGAATGCAGCAGAACATGCACTAAATGGATTTTTTTAATAATTGATATATCTACAAAGAATTGATATGATCAGCATGAATCTCCAAAAAAAAATTTGAATTAGAAAATTTTGGAGTTAAATTCAAAATCATATGAACTCCAATTTCAACAAACTTATAGTGGATCTAAACAACAAAATGAGGCTAACCCAACGATATCGAAAGTGGTCAAATTTGAGCCTAAAGGAGCTCAAATAAAGCAGTTGAAGCATAATTGAAAACTTCAAATATTAATTGGTTTACCAAATGATCTCTAAATTAGAAATGCCTATAGTACAAATCCCATGAGCATAATATCACTTAATTCTAACATTATTAAGGCACTTAATGCTGAATAAACCCTTCATAATCAAGGGAATTAATATGATTTATATGATGGAATATTTTAGATTTTGGTTCAAATTACCAAAATGTCTGACCCAAAAATCCTATAAATAGAACCTTATTCTTCACTTGATGGGAGAGAAGAATAAAGGGAGAACTAAAGAGAAAGCTTTCTTATATTTTTAAGCCATCATCGTTGACAATCACCACTAGCTATTGCCACCGACAACCACCATCACCATCGACAGTCATCAATAGAAATTGCCATCATCTCTAGAATACTGACAAGATTTAACCTTATTGTTTGGTATAGTTGTCTGCATGCGGACACCTATTTTTTGTAATCCTTAATTAGAAAATCAATCACTGTTGTTAGGTGGTAACTACCCCTCTATGGATAGTTGATTTTTATTAACCCCCATAAAAGAAATTAGTTATCTTATTATCAAGTAGTCCTTTTCTTTTTCAATTGTGAGAAGGAAAGATACTTATATCTTATAATATATAGTGAATTTTTCATCTTGGTCAGGCCCTATATTTTTTTTGTCTTTATGGATTTCCACTTTAAAAGGTTATGATCTTATAACATTTCTTTGTGCATATTGAATTTTTGTACAACATTGAGATGTATAACATACATTCTACTCACTCAAAATTTTGAGCACTTAATAATTTTGGCGCCATATGTGGGAACATTCCCAACATACCCCTTAAATGGTTAATAATCAATCCCTCAATCAAGAACAATAGAATATAGGTGATGAAGACCTCCTTGGCCTCACTTTAGAGGACTGTATGCATAGGATGGAGGAACTTCAAAGTTAAATCCTATAATTTTTGAGGAGGATGGACTATAAAGGGCACCATCACATTATGATTGGGGTTCTCCCTTCACAAAATAAATAATAGTTTCAAGATAACACTGATCAATAAACACCCCCTTCCCTACAAGCTTCTCAAGTTCTCTCCAATACAACTAGCTTAACACTTCCTCTCCACATTATTTAACCAACTAGTAATTCTCTACCAGTCATGGACGACATAGATCTACATCATTTTATGGATGCCCCTTATGTGTTTATAAGAGATATGTTGTGATATCTTATTCAAGAGGAATTATCTTTAAGGAAATTGAATAAATTTACTTCTCGATGTAGTTTCCAAGAATGATCACCCTTAACAAGTGGAATTCTCCAGCATCTTATTCTAGTGAGAGTCAAACTTCCCACTATTAATTTATATGAAGAATCCTTTGATCAATACGAACATATTGATCATTATAAGACCATCATACACATCCAATAAGCCTCTGATGCATGTGTTTACTAGGTTTTCAATGCTACTTCAAGGGTCAAGCTCGCACTTAGTTTTACTCACTCTTTAGAAATATTATCCATAACTTCACCCACCTTGCTAGAATTTTTATTGAACAATTCATCTTCAATAAAAGAATTATTAAGGACTCCTCTCATATTTTTGAGATTCATTAAAATGTGGGAGGAACACTAAAAGAATACTTTTAAAATATTTTCTTCTGAAGCACATCAAATTCTAATAGTAGATATAGAATTTTTTAGAGGTGTTTATTGAGTGGTCTTTGGCCTAGAGCACTATACTCCTCATTGATACGAGAGAATGTATTATACGCTGATATAATCCATCACATATAAGCTCAAATAACTATAGATGAGGCCATCAATTCTCATTAAGAGCAGTTTGAGTAGTCCTCCACCAAATGTAAGAACTTACAAGAATTTGATCAGGCTATAAAAAGAAGAAGACATGATATGTCTAAAGACCATCCTCATCAAATTTATTTGGAGTAACCTAAATACACCCCTTTAAATACATCAAGGGCTAATATTCTAATGGAGATTCAAAATTTAGAATAACTCAAGTGGCCAACGCCCCTAAGAAATCCATGCAACGAAGATCTATCTCAATATTATAACTTCCATTATTCAGAAGGATACTCAATTAAAAAAGGCTTTTAATTGAAGGATGAGATTGAACATCTAATTTGTTAAGGACATTTAGGCTAACATTTGTAAGAGTAACATGCAAATCATCAAAATAAAGGAGAGCAGAAGAGTCATGATAAAGAAATTGTTGGCATTATTGATTGGGAGTGTTATCATATTAAAATTAGTTAAAGAATTTAAACTCTTTAGAATTTTCAACTTATATATATTTCAAGTATGTTTTTATTTAAATTTTTAAAAAAGTTATATAAATAATGCTACATATAATAAAAATTGAAGAAGGCATGCCCATGAGGTAGCTTCAATGGGAAGCTAGTAGTGGACATAATCATCCAATTAAAAAAATTGGAAGACAGGGTCCCCACTCATAACCCAAGGAAGGCGTGCCCAAGAGGTAAACTCGAAGGGAAACTAGTACTGGATAAGGTCCTCACTAGAAAGAATCCATGAGAGTACGTGATTGATAGAGTCTCCACTCATTCAAAAACCAAAGAAAGTAAAATCCTTAAAATATTTAGGATTATCCAAAAACCTTCAAATGCGAAGGACTCAGAAGGAACACGTATATGCAAAATTTTGAATGAAAAAAAAGCCTCAAAAGGTATATATACACCTAAAATGTTAGAAGGAATAAGCCCCATAAGGTATAGGATTATCCAAAAAATCTTTGAAGACATACACCTTTGAAAGTACATATACACCAAAAATCTTAGAAGGCATAAGCCTCATAAAATATAAGATTATTAAACAATCTCATAAGGTAAAAGCCTCAGAACATTCAAGATTATCCAAAAATATTTAAAGGCAAAGCCTCAAATGAAACACATGTACATAAAACCTTAAAAGGAAAAAGCCTCAAAAGGTATATATACATTTAAAATATCAGAAGGCTTAAGCCTCATAAAGTATTGGGTTATCCAAAAATTATAGAAGGCATAAATCACAGAAGGTATAGGTTAACCAAAAACCTTAGAAGAGTAAAAGTCTCTAAAGGTACAAGTACATAAAAATATTAAAAGGCTAAAAGCCTCAGGATATACACTCCTTCGAATCATCAAAAATCTTAGAAAGATAAAAACTACAAAGTGAATAATTTTTTTTAATATAGTTGCTCTAACTAGGGGATAACATCTCAAAGAACATCTTAAAAATGCATATAAGACTTGGTTTCCTCTTGAGGGTATGCTCACAAATTAGAATTATTATTGCTTTAAGATTGAGCATTCATTACTACAAATAAATTGAAAGCCAACATTAGTCAAGCTTATATAAACCTCTAAAAGTCATATACAAGATTGATGCAAGGATCTGAAGATAAAACTTCATGAATTAAAGTACTTTCATCAATATTTTTCTACATCTAGCATTACAATAATTTGCAATGATAACCTCCCAATTAAAGAAAATTTTTAAGCCTTGGAATAGGATGAAAAATCTCCAAGAATGGAGTTAATGAACTTCCTTTCAAGATAAAGGCCAAAGTTTGCTATAAAAAAATCCTAGGTATCACTCATAATTCAACATAAACAGTTACTCATTCTCTACACAAAAAGGAACAAGAGCTTGAAAGGGGATAATGCCTATTCAAGTTAATGAAATGCTTCACATGTGAGATGAAGTAAAGAAGAGAAAGAAAAGGGGGCAAGAGCAATTAAATTATTCTCTATAGAAAAGGGAACTTTCCCTTATTTAAGATAGTGGAATGCCTCTCATGAGAGAATAAGTGGAGAAGATAAAGAAAAGGGGGGCAAGAGCAATTTGCTCTCTACAGAGAGGGACACTGAAGTTTAAAAGGTGATTCTGCCTATTAAATACAGTGGAATGCCTCTCGTGTGAGAAAAAATAGAGAAGATAAAGAAACGGGGGCAAGAGCAACTTGTTCTATACAAAGAGGGGCATTGTAGCTTGAAAGGGGAAACTGCCTATTCAAGATATGGGAATGCCACTTGTGTGAGAAGAAATTGAGGGAAAAAAGGAGTAAGAGAAGATTGGAGAAGAGAAATGGTCCCCTTCTCATGAAAAGGTATTTATAATTGAAGGAGAATGAGGAGAGTTGCAAAACTTTAAATAAGAGAGTTTTGTAACTTTAAGGAATAGTGTTACATGATAAAAAGTAAGTGAGTTATATGACGTAGTGCAATAGAGTTATAGGACATAAAAAAAGGGAGTTATATGGCCTCAAATAAAAAAAGAGAAAAAAATCTCTTTCGTGAAAAAAAAAAAAAAAAAAAAAAAAGCCAAAAATATCTCTTTCCTTATTAAATAAATATATAACAGCAAAAAAATCTCTCTTTCCATAAAAAATAACAAAAAAATGGTAGGCACCAAGCAACACCCCCATTATGGGGCAAAAATGGTGGATGCCAAAATGCCAAAACTGCCCCCATACACGTAACATGCGCCAAGTTTTCCCAATCGGCCTAACCCAATCTAGGCCCAAACAAGTCTATTACGATGATTTTTGTATCCCCATGATAATTTTTTAAAGTCCTTGACTCAATTTTGGCACTTTTAAAGCTCAATGGAACCTTTCGAGCTAATTTGAAATTTTGGAGAAAATTTTCCAATAATTTTTACTTCAATCAATGCACTGACTTTATGAAAGGTTATAAATAAAATTCAAAAGATTTTATTTCATTCTTAACCCTAAAAAGAGGTCCATTCTGATGTCCAGGGGGTGATCGATTGTTCTAATATTTATGAAATTATAATTTTAAGTTATAATAATTTTTAAAAACTTGGAATATATTTTTAGATGCAATAAAGTTTATATCCAAAAATAGGGAGGCAAATGATATATCTTTAAAAATTCAAAATGATAAGAAATACAAAATCTGCAAGAAAAAAATTGAATTGGGCTACCGATGGATTTTAATTTAAAATTATTTGAACTGTAATTTCAACAAACTTATAATCAATCTAAACGTCTCAATGAGATGAATGCACTAAAACCCCAACAATACCAAAAATGATCCAATTTGACTCTAAAGGAGCCTAAATCAAGCACTTGAACATAATTGAAAATTTTAAACACTAATTGGATGAGTGAATGCCTCCAAATTAGATGTGCTAATAGTTGAATCAAGCGGCTCAACATGAAAAATTCAACAAACCCAAGATCACTCAATTTTGACATCATTAAGACACTTAAATGTTGAATAAACTCTTCAATATAAAGGGAATCAATATGTTTCATACGATAAAATGTTCTAGATTCTAGTTCAAAATACCAAAATTACCATAAAAAAGCTTGTAAATAGAGCCCCATTCTGCATATGATGGGGGAGAAGAATAGAGAGAGAACTAAAGAAAGAAGTCTTTTCTATTTTTCATCCATCATCGCCGCCGACGACCACCAACTATTACTGCCTACAACAGCTGTTGCCACCGATAATCATCATCATCAGAAATTACCACAATTTCTAAATTACGACAAGATTTAACCTTGTTGTTGGGTATAGTTGTTTGCCTGAGGATACCTATTTTCTGTAATCCATATTCAGGAAGTCAAGCCTTATTGTTAGGTGTTGACTATCCCTCTATGGATACTTAATTCCTATTAACCCTCTTAAGAGAAACCAAACATTTTATTCTAAAATAGTCATCTTCTTATTCAAATGTGAGGAATGAAAAATTCTTATATCTTCTTATATATAATAAAATTTTCATTTGGGCCAAGCTCCATGGTTTTTTTAACTTTCTAGGTTTTCTACATAAAAAGTACTGATCTTATAACTTTTCTCTTTATGTACTCAATTTTGGACGTAAAATATATATTCTACCGACCCAAAATTTCTAGCACATAACAAAAATTATGAGACTTTTCATGGCATTTTTTTAATAATTTACTATTTAATTTTTCATTATTTTTCATGAAACATAAAACATATGCAACATCTAATATTTTTCCTACTTATATATTAAGAAATGTATTGCGTAAGTAATTAATGATCCATTCAAATAAATTAGTTTTTTTGATAATATATTAATTCTTTTTGCAAAATATGCTCAAATTTGGGAAGGAATCATAAATTTTGAATGTTGGATAATGGACATACAATTTTTATGAGTTTGAAAAATTTACAATGGTAGAGTGAGAGAATTTTACTTATGATGTTTGTATGAGGATTCACCATACAAATAGAAATATACATAAAGAAATACATGTGGATTTCCATTGATTTTCAATGAAAAAATTTTTTGTAGAGCAGGATAGTCAAAAGCTGGTCTCTCTCTCTCTCTCTCTCTCTCTCTCTCTCTATATATATATATATATATATATATATATATATATCTGTGTGTGCGCGCGTGCTCACATACTATTCCATTGTTCTACTTTTATTTTTTACCCTTAAACATAAGGTTTTCTGAAGCCATAATAAATCTATCAGATGTGATATTCAAAATTTTACTCATTATTCATTAATGCATTAATTTTCACAATTTCTAGTACTTTCTCCTGATTTCTTTTACAAATTCACCCTGGGAGCGAGGGGCGGAGCCAGAAAATTTTTTTTATGTGGGGGAACAAATTATTAAATTTAATAATACCTTCAATCTTTTTCATTACCTAATTAAAAAATTTATAAAATTGAAAGGCATAATAAAGTGTAAAAAATAACATAAAATCTTAACTTACTTGCTTAGAGTATTTCCAATCTTCTTACAAATGTAGATGACTCCAAATTAAAAATTGCTTAATCTAAATATTGAAATAGTGCAAAAATTATATAATCAACCTGCACTTAAATACACTGGTATAAATACACGTGCACATGGTGCACGTGAATAAAATTTAAAAATAAAAATATATAATAAAATAAAATAAAAATTTATGACATGCTATATCAAAAATATAAAATTCTATGTCAATATGAAATAAGAATTTGTATAAATATAAATGATTTATACTTCTATTATACTTGAATTAAGATAAATTTAAATAAAATAGTTAATAAATTTTTTTAAAAATAATATATTATATTTAAAAATAGTTCTTAATAAAATATTTATTATACATATATCAATTTTTTAATATTATTTTAATTTAGTTGCATCTCAAATAGAGTTTATGGCATTTTCTCATAACCATGTTATGCTCACCCATATTATTCCTGAGCTGCTTCGATATAGTAGTTTAATGTTATTCAGTGATTTACCTGATAGCTGGAATGAATCTATAATCTATGTACAAATTCACTTTTCCTAGGCGTACATATCATGTACATCTTAAACCAAGAATCAAATAAATTATGTTGCAGCTTCAAATAAGACTATAAGAGTTATCTAGTACATAACATAAATTAATCACGATTTCTACTCTTAAAAACTGTCAAGATAACATAATCTATTTGCAATGGTTGAACTACAGGAAGAAAACCCATTTTAGCAGTTTTTCTGTATGTAAGTGAACCGACAAAGCAAGTAGAAAATTAGTTAGGACAGACAAAGCCTAAGAAATATAATTCTTGCCATAATTCAAAGAACAATTATGGCAGAAACAAATCTAAAAAGGCCAAAGTGCATATTTTTAGCCCATATTGAGACACTTACGACAGAATTAAGTCCTTAAAAGAATATCATGCTGCTAATAAATATAATATTGAAAACATCTTTGTCGTACAGATCACTATATATTATAAGAAATAGCTACATCATACTAAAAAAAGCCCTCAACAAATAAATCTAAAGAAAATATTGATTGGTTGGGAGGAAGAAAAAACATTAGAAAAATACAATTGTTGTAGTTTTCTAAAACAATGCCCCTGCCATTTAACTATGTCAATCACATTGACAACAGAGATTCATCATTTCTATACATGGTCATGTAAATTTTGTAATTGCTAACATCAATACATCATGATCATAATTAATCTTACACCAACATTTCCTAGGCATTAGGCATCCTCAATCTTGATTTCTGTTCAGCACCATCAGATGCAATTTTTTTTTTCACACATCATCCTGCACAACTACTTAACTTGTTAAATTGGTTTAACCCTTCTTCTTTAGAATTCATTTAGTGGTTGTTTGTTTGGATGCTTGCAAAATGCATGCCTCTTAGACATACAAATTAAAAAAAAATGCATGCATCTTAAAGCTACAAGAGATGTTTAATTGGATGCAAATCAAATGCATTGAAATAATTTTTTTTTTATTTTTAGGATAAATTTCAAATACATTAAAATGTCTCATTCTCTCTATTTTAATAAAAATGCAACTACGTAATTACAGGAGAAATCATCTCCTTATACTTGCAAGAGGATTAATTTTTCTTTCCTTGAGAAAATTATTTCTTGTCCATTTCTTCTATAGAATTTGTTATTGTTTATTTAATGGTTTTGATTTTGGTAAGAAAGTATAATTTTGTGAAAACTAATTTCTTTGCTCATTGATTTTATTATTTTTTTTGAAAAAAATATTTACAGGTATTTTAATGTCAATTATATTTAAACTCCTCTATTACTTATTTTGAAAAAAATAAAATGAGTAGTTGATGTAATTGGTAACTTGTTATCGGTGAATTATCAATAAAGCATCATAAGTATCATAATAGTTGCATTAAAAAACATAATCTTGGGTCATTAAACATTACTTAGGTTAAATTTAAGCATTTATCTTAGGTATACCACATATTGTTCCTAAGGTACAAGCTAATTATGCCAAGAAATCTAATCATAGAAAGAACTTTACCTGTACCATTAGAATAGCATCGCACACATCTACTTTGATATTTCAAGGATGAATATCTTTGTTGTTCAGGTTGAGACATATTTCTTAAATCATAGACATTTAAATCATATCATAAATTCTATGACAATATCTTTGTTGTTCAAGGATGAATATCTTTGTTAGCTGCTTAGCAGGAACAACTAACAAAGAATATATGAAAAATAATAAGATCTTAAAAAATAGTATTAATGACATACTCCAAGAGAAGGTATAATGCTTACATTTTTGTAGTCATGAGCAGCCATCACTTCTAAGAGAGTTATTGTACCAATAAGATTGTTGTTATAATAAAGCAAAGGCTTATGGACACTTTCGACCGCAGCCTTCAAGCCAACAAAATGAATAACAGTATCGAACCTGAAGGTTAAAAAGAGATTAATACAGTAACTACAAGATCAAAACGATAAAATCCAAATTAGATTATTGAGAAATATTAACATCTATAGCAATATTGGTACATCGACTAAAAATTTAAGCTTGATAAATGGTACAAGTATCTAATGATTGTTAATCTAGAACTACAACTGAAAGCAAAGCCAAATGTGCAATTCATGCAATTCCTCAAGCCTTTTAATGAAAATAAGCAATGCATGCACAAAATTAGCAAATAAACGTTTATGATAAAAGCAATTAAAAAGGCTTAGCTTCACAACAACGACATAAAAAAAAGTGTACAAGGAGCTGGAGTATTTCAAAACTTTTAACACACATCAAAAATTTTAAATAAACCATTTCAAAACTTCTAAAAAGTACAACATCAATTGTTTAAAATGCACGCACACAGAGGGAGATCTGAAAAGATAGAAATTATAGAATAAGTGAATAAAAACTTACTTTGTAGAAGCAAAAACAGTGTCCAATGCTTCTCTATCTCGAAAAGCAACATGTAGAAATAAAAAAAAAATTTACTGTGAAATTCATATTGAAGCATAAATTCAAGAAACAATCATCCAAAGATTTATAAATTATGCCAAGATGACAATGGAGGATATTCACTAGCTCAAATGGCATGAAGCCCAGAACAATGCAATTAATCAAAGTAATCTAGAATACAACATTCACTCAACAGTTTTAAATAGTAGAAGCACATGCAATATTACCCTTGGCATTGTTGAGAAAGGAGACCAAGTTGTGTGTCGGTTGTTAAACAACAGCGCATAAGATTCCAGCAACTTAATAAATGAAATGCAGCTTGGAACAAAAAAAAAAAGAGTTGGAATGGATTTCTTTTACTTACAAGGAATTTGGCGACCCATACAATTTAAGTTGTTGTCTATAGAATATTAGATTGGCAAATATTATTTGTTTAGTTAATATTTGATATGGTAAAACAAATTTTATTTTAATAGAAAGAATTTTTTATTTTAATAGGTGGGAATGGAGCATGTGGGTCGGGCCTAGAGATGTGGACAAATTTTCGATAAGCTTGCATTTGAAATATAAACTGGTAACACAAGGTGAAGCTGAGGGATCTTGTGAATGGATAGCCCAAGGGTCCATTCTATATGCTGAAGGGAGGAAGGTGTTAAGATTTGAGCAGAAAAGCCTGAGGAGGGAAAGGGGCTAGAAACTTATTCATGTGGAGCAGGTCGTGAAGAGGAGAGGTTGAGAAAGAAAAATTAAATGCGAAAGAGAAGTTCGCTGTATCTGGCGAACCCGATCGACTCGGCACTGGGTGGTGCTAATCGAGAGACAAAATGATAATGCCGAAGAAGAAATCAGGTATGCAAAATAAGAGAATGCGAACATATAAATGACACATAAATGACCAAATTGCAAAACCTAGAAAAATTTTAAGCAGGAATTTAGGCGTTTAAAGGGAAGAAAAATTCTTATTTTTTGAGAGAGGCAGTAGCATAGAAAGGGGGCTTCAGTGATCGGATGAGGCAAGTAAAAAGAACTGGGAATAAGGTTAATAGAAACCACAGAAATTGAAAAAAAAAACTCACTTTGGGATGTTTGATATCTGGCTAGCAAAATAGTCGAGTGTATAGACATTTTTTCTACGAGCAAATGGAATTTTATACAAAGGGAATACACCATTTCGTGTAGGGATGTGTTGATAGGAAGAAGAAATAAAGATAATGTTTCACGAGCAGATGAAGACATGTCGTTAGGAAGAAGAAGGTATAGGAATATAGTTAACAAAATTAGCAATGTATATTAAGTTAAGTTTTTTTAACCAACAGTCAAGATTATTCATTGGGAGAATCACAAGCGACACTTTAATAGTAGTATAGATATACATGTATTTTCCACAAATGTTTAGCTTAATAAACATAATTGAATTAAAATAAATCGAACTCAAAAAAAAATTGTGATGTATTCGGCGAGCAGAACGTGCATCTAATTAAATTTATGAATAGATATTTACCATAAGAAGTATCTAATTAGTTTAATTAATTGAAAGTACTGCACGGACTTAAAAAAAGTTGTTTAGAAGGATTGGAGAAAAAATGTCAGGAAATTGGAGAAAGAAGCGGAACAGAATTTGAAGAAATCAGTGATAAGAAATCAGAAAGGTTTAGAAGGATATGTGTTTTTTGTGGGAGTAGAGTAGGGAAAAGGCCTTCTTTCAGTGCTGCAGCTCTTGAGCTTGACAAACTACTAGTCAGAAATAAAAAAAACTTACCAACTTTAGCTTTCTTGCCATATACAATAGCTTTCTTGGGCAAACCAGTCGAAAAGGATAATCAATATATTAAAAAATTTACTTGAAAACATCAGTATAGGTTGCAAGTGCAGGCTGCAGAGGAAAAATTAATTGTAATACTCTTTGACGGACAAAATCAGAAAAATGATTTGCTTCTAAAACAAAAAGCATATATTGCAATAACTTACACTACATAAATTAGAACCTCTAATTTAGCTTTGCTAATAACAATTAAAGAATACAACTAGTGTTATCAGCAGGTAGTCACTTGCTGTACCTTGACAGCATAACAACTACTCCAGGGAAACATACAGAAGAATAGACGAGCATGGTTCACTTAGCAACTGATTTTCAATTTGATGGATTATTTAAATAAAATTCCAGATGTTTTTATAAACAGGGCAATAGTTCCAAAACATTTTAATAAAAATAAAGTTAGCATATTTTGCAGATAAAGACAACCAACCTAGTTTTATGGCAAGGGTTATTTTAAAACCCGAACAGTACTACTGAAATTTGTTATGAAACATTGACATTACTCGGAGGGTTTGTTAAGAAACTCTGGCAAGATCTATACAAGGATTCATGGTAAACCCTATAGTGCTGCCATAATTTAGATGAAACCCTAATAGTAATGCTATAATTTAGAAGAAACACGACAAAAACTTTAAAAATTTCAAATAAACCTAGCATAAGGTCAGTGTTAATTGTACTCGTTGTTTGCAAAACAGGCTAAACTGATTTCCTTGTTTATAACAAGGAGCTTTATACAATGTTTAAAGATTTCAAATTTTCTTAATATGCTCTTCACTAATTACATAACATGTAAACTATAAAATTGTATCATTATATCGACAAGGAAGAGCAATGCAATATGTTTTATATTAGAAAATATGTAGAGTTCAAGAAATCTTATAATGATGTTGTAGATCAAATTATTTTCTGTTCCTACGCAATAAATATTAATTGTTATCACAAAGAATTTCTTAAATGTTAAAAATAAATTGAAAATATATATATATATTTAAATTAGAAAATGAGTAATGAAATATCATCTAACACCTTACTTTCAAAAATACTGAAGTTGTATAGAAGCTTACAATGAAATGGGAAAGTTGTTATTGAAGAAAACCCTTGGAACGTGCATTAAAAAGCGGAGATAGGTTGTATTTGTTGTTGTTCCTGTGGGAAATTTCCATCTGAACATAGATGGAGTTGAAGAGTAAAATTTAAAGAAATTTAAACCCAAATGGTTTGGTAGATAATCTTACCCTCAACCATTTTCATCCGTGCTTGGGACCGGAATTAACGGTTTTAAGAAATTTTTGCATAATATTACTTTTACATTGAAAAACATGAATTGTTCTTATGAAGGAGAACAAATTAAGAACATTAAAAGAATAAACTTACAGGAAAGTTGAATCTTTTAATGTATTAATGAATAAATTGAACAATAGGAAGTATAAAATAGCCATGTTTTAGAAAGTTTTTCATTTTTCCTACAACAAAATAAAATTACATGGACATCGCAAACATAATTTACACAAAAAAAAATTATAATTCCCAAGTTCATAAAAAAAAATAACTTCTAAGGAATGTGCAACAAAATAATCATTATATAGTAAGTAATACATTAGCATTTGAAATACCTTATGAATTAAATTTAGAAGAAATTTGATTTGCCTAACTAAAGAGAGAACAAATAATAAACATGCAGCTACCATGAAGGAAACATGTTATTGTGATCATATAATTGCATAGAAAAATTATATTATGTTTAAGATAATATATGAGTAAAACCATGTGGCAAGTATAAGAAAAAGTTAATTATTAAAAAAAGATATTCAACATAATGTTCAAATCTAACGAATGTCATCAACTCTTAAAGCTGCTACAACCTACAATAAAGAAAAATAAAAAGAGAGATAGAGAGAGAGACATAGAAATAAGAAATACATATTTAGAGTATCAAGAGTAAAATATGTATGTCAAACATGAATAATGATAAAAGTTTAAAGTTCTTCTAATTTGATTCTTTTAGGTTCGATCTCAATAACTTTATCAGAAACTTTTTTTACAGATTGGACTGTAATTGAACGAAAGGTTCGATTGCCAAATTGTTTATCTTGAGCCTTTACTCAGAATATCAGCTCCTCATCACAAATATTTGTGATAATATTATTATAATCTTCTATGTTGGATGCCTATATTAAAAAGGAAAAAATAATATAAGCGTATGCATATATAAGTTCTAATGTAAAGAGAATGACATAAAAAAGTATTTACCTTTATTTTCTCTAAATTTGCAACTAGCATGCCAATAATTTCTTCAACTTCATTATCAAAAACTGTAAATATTGCAGTTGAACTAATATCCTCAACACGCAATTTGACAAGATACCTGTATAAATATTTTTCAAATATGTTATAAAGTTTAGATTATTTAATTCAATTAGGATAACATTATATTAAAATATTACCTCAAGCTATATTCAGCATTTTCTTTTTAACATTTAGAACATTTTGCAATACCATCAATAATAAAAACTTTTGATTTACATGTATTGCATGAATTGTACCATATGTTTCCTTCTTCATTTAGTCCTTTGATTACCACTCTTGTAGAGTAGTACTTTACCTGAAATGTATAAAAAATAATATATTAAAAATAAATCATAATATTAATTGATCATATTAATTACCTCTCCCAATGAAAGTTCAGATGTATTGATATTTTGTAGATTTCTCATCAAATATGTATCAAAAGTAGATGATGTATGTTAAAGAATAATTTGATTGGACCTGTAAATTGAAATATTTAATAAGTAAAATGAGGAGATGTAAAAAAAAATCTGACTAAAGCATTAAAAATTTTATACAAATCCAAGAGTTCTTTTGATGATGGTAGATCTGGATTGATTTCTAAAGTTGTTGATTGCGTTGTTGAGAGTATGAAACCTGATATTATAAAACATGATTAAAATTATAAATATATAAGATATATATATATATATATATATATATATATATATATATATATATATATATATATATATATATATATATATATATATATATATATGCACCATTAAAATATTTGCCAATGACGTCTTTTGCTAAAATGATTATTTTTTCATTTTTTTTCTTTCAATTGTTTTCCTTCTATTGTTGCCAATGATTCCCATAAAGTAAAAGTACAGACTTCTAACCTATTAATATATATATATATATATATATATATATATATATATATATATATATATATATATATATATATATATATATATATATATATATTAGATACAAAATTTTTTTTAAAATAATGTAAAATAAAATGCATTACATACCTTAAATCAGGAACTTGTAAATCTCGTTTGAAATGTTTTTTATCAGTCTGTCTGTAGATCATACGCACTTCAAAAATGTTCAAAGCTAATAAAATGATATCTGTAATAAAAAAAATTTAATTCTTAAAAAAAAACTATGTTAAAAATAATTAATTTAAATTTAATTACCTGAAGGAGAATTTGGATTTGACTTGATATCTTCAATTACCGATAAATTGTTTGTTCCTGGTTCTATATCATCGGTGATTGGAACTTGTATTTCTGAGGTGTTGTTTAAAATAATCTTGAAATTTTTATTAACATTGTAAAAATCTTTATTTATAGGTTTGATTTGCCCATTTAAAAAAATATAAGTCTTTTCAATTTGTAGCATGTTGTGAAATCTGTCAATTGTTTCATTGAACATGATGGCATATATTTTTGAACCCTGAAAAAAAAACAAAATTAATTTTTCATATAATTTATTAGAAGGTAATGAAAATACATAAACATTTAGTGTTTTTACACAATAATATGAGTATTATTCATTGAAATGGAAAATTATAAAATTTTATTACCTCTTTATCCATTAAAGTAAGCTTCTAAATCTTTCCTTGTCCAGATTTGAACAGTATGACAGCGTCAATTTGAGTTATTACAACAGTAATACTCCAATAACGTTGATGTAGAGATAAACTCTTGATAAGACTTGATGAATCCATGAAGTTTAACCTGATTTTAAAAGAAAAAAAAAATTTCATCATTAAAATTTATAAACAAATCTTTAGATTAATATATTATAATATGAAATAAATAATAATATGATACTTAATATAAATGTATATACATACCCGTTGATTATTTGAAAGATGTGAAAATCTCTTTATACACAATATTTTTTGTATAAGAACCTTGAGTAGAATTATATTTATCTGGTATAATAAGTAGCTTTGTTCTGCTCATTGATATACCTCTTGATAATGCGACATATAACTGCACATGTGAGAAAATATGATGTGGAAGGTAAATCCCAACGTTAGGAATTGTTTGACCTTATGCTTTATTGATAGTCATTGCAAAGCACAAACGTACTGGAAATTATTTTCTTTGAAATTTAAATGGAAGAACTTCATCATCACTTATACATAATGGAATCCGAGGTATCATAACTGTTTTCCCTGAGAATTGTCCCATTGAAATTTGTGCAATAATCACATTGTTTTTAAATGATTTGCAAATCATTCGTGTTCCATTGCACTGACCATTTGAAGGGTCTAAATTTCTCAGTAGCATTATTGAAGAATTTATCTTGAGAACAAGACGATGAGGAGGAAGTCCATTTGGTGTCAATGAATTTAGAAATTCAACTTGATAGAGATTATAACAGTCATCAGTGACACTGTCAAAGCTGAAATAAGTAAACTCATCCCCTGGAAAGATATTAATGAGCTTTTGATTAAGCTTATCAACGTACTCATTTTTAGTAGCAAGAATTGACCTTTCCATAATGTATGCCGACGATGAATAATTTTCACGCAGAGAAGGAAAAATATTACATATTAAAAAATCTTCTGAAGTTTCTTTATTTGAATATTCAATCACCATTTCATTCGGAATATGCACCAATCCATCTTCGATTTCCTCTTCATCTCCATTTTCAATTCTAAGAATAAAATCACTGAATAAATGATCTATTCTAGCCCGCATATTTTCTTTTAACTTGAAAACTTCCATGTCTTGCCATAAGTATGACTTTACCATGCTGTAACTAATAGTTTCTATTCTTGATGCACGTCTTACAACTGGTAATACTTGTCGGAAGTCACCTCCAAATACAATAACTTTACCACCAAAAGAAATAGAACTATTAATAATATCTTTCATAGTTCTATCTAAAGTTTCAATAGCTGTTCGTTTTACCATTGGAGTTTCATGCCAGAGTATAATACTTGATTGTTTAAGTAGCTGAGCAAGTCCACTTTGTTTGGTAATTGCACATAAAGTTGTTTCTATTGAATTTATAGGTGTTTTGAACCGTGAATGAGCTGTTCGATCTCCAGGCAATATTGAAGCGGCTACTCCTGATGTAGTTATTGCGATTGCTATATGACCATCATTTCTTAAAGTTAAAAGAATAGCACGATACAGATATGTTTTACCTGTACCTCCAGGACCATCAATGAAAAACATGCGATTACGTTTCTGATTAACACGATTGATGATTTCTTCAAATGCGTTCTTCTGATTTGAATTGAGTGTATGTATTTTATTTATATCTTCAACTGGAGTAATGACATTTCGCTCTTCAGATATTTCTTTGTTATTGACCTCATAATTTAAATCATGAAAGATATCTTCGACATGTGGCAATTCAGGCAAGTCAAAATCATCAATGGACTTTCCCATTCTCTCAAGAAATAAGTTAATATCCAATAAAGTTTTTGACACACAAGCTTTATAAGAAATATCCTTAATGGTTTGATAATCGTGAGACAGATCCATGTAGTAATCATTCCATAATTGAAAAACATTAGTTGGCTCGTAGTAGATTAGAAGAATAGCAAATAATTGTCTGAGAGCATTTGGCATTTAATAATTTGATGCATCATTTAAGCAATCAGATATATAAGTATTTGTTTCTAGTAAACCATGCATTTGTGCAGCTTCTTTAAAGGTAGAGCATTGGATTCCATGAACTCGTAATAAATCCAAAAATGATGTTTGTCCATACACATGGTTTAACAAAATTCTGAGATAATATCTTTCACCATCTGATGGATTTATTGTATTTACACGACCGATCTGCTCATATTTCATCCTCCTCTTCCATAATTTATTTGATTTATCCCACACATATTTTTCAGGAATTTCTTTATACAGATACTTCTTTGCCTCTGAATCAGTTTTATTGAGATTAAAAAACTCCGTTAGCATAGTTTTTTTCCCAATGTCGGTTCTTAATATATCAAGTAAATTTTGATTGTCCTTATAATAAACTGATTGCTGGTCTTCTAAATGTAGTTGTAAATTACACACTGATGGATACATCTCATTTAAATCAAATTCACAAATTCTCCATAATGCTTCCGGTGCTGATACCCATCTGCCATCTTGATATTATTGAATTTCATCAAAATCATGTTCTCCATTTTTATGTGAAAATGCCACTAAAATTTTATCATGTCCCATATAAATATACTTATAAATATATTTCACTGCTTTGATACCGGAACATATCTCAACATTTATGTGATAATTATATCTGGATAATATATATGGATTATAAGGAACAACCCAATGATTATCTAAGAAACAATTTCTTACTTTTACTTGATGACCATCTTGTCTTCTTCGATAAATTGGATATGAGTCATTCCCAATTATAGTTTGATTTGAGAAAGATCTGTGATATTTATTCTTACAAAATCCATTTTTCATGCAAGCACTTTTTTGGTTCAAAGTTCCACATGGACCATGCATCATATGTTTTACAACATACTCATGCAGGCTCTTATATTTTGAAGGATCCGGTAATTCTGCAGATATAATTCTATCAAAATGTTTTGGAACTATTATCTTAAATGCAGTATCCAAGATAATTAAAAAATGAGCATGTGGAAGTCCTCTTTTTTGAAATTCAATAACATATACACGGGCAGCTACAGTTCCAAAAATTGATTTCTTGAATAATTGATCCTTTAAATCTTGTAATATAGCCCGAAAAATACGTGTTGTTAGGTCGGGTCTATCTTGTGCCGTTTGACCTGTCTTTAACTCATTCTGAATTTCTTTCCATTCGGGATTATATGTCATTGTTATGAACAAGTCTGGTTTTCCAAACCGTTGATAAAGAGCCATTGCATCTAGATATCTTCGACACATATCACGAGGTCTGCCAATGAACAAAGGTGGAAGTATAATTCTTTTACCAGTATTATTACTTTGTGTTTCTCCAGCGGCCACACTATCAATAATCCCTTTATATAAATCAGAACGTATTGTATGTTTGTTTTGTCTGTAGAAGTCTAAGCGACTTGTTTCAATCTTCACGTATATATCGACAACATATTGATGTAGCAATCTACCAGCATACAAAATAACTGATTTCTCATGTTCTCGAATTTGAAGATTGTAACTATAATATTCTCTGCATGAAACTCTTTCTTTTGATGTCTTCTTGATAACTGAAATATTTAAAATTAATTAATTATGATAATTAAAATTGTTTAAATTATTATATATAAATATAAATCTTTTAATAACATTCCATTTTCTTGTTGGCTAAATAGTTCTTCTTCTATTGGAGATGAACTTATTACTAAAATTGTTATTTCTTCATTCCTTCGAAATCTGGAATTTTGATTTATATTTTGATGCCATCCAACTTCTCTATTTGTGAATAGAATTGGATATTGCAAAGGGTCATAGCATCCAAAATAATGCTTGATTTTATGATATGTCCCAGAATGTGATGTTAATATGATATCACGTTTAATGAAACATGTACTTTGTCCTTCAATCCATATTGCTGCTACTTGTGACACAGTAGGAGCATTATAAACTCTTTGATCAATTCTTACATCAGATCTAATGCATATTACTAAGTTTTCCAACATATCTCTATTATTCAAAGATCTGAAGAATTGTGTGTATGGATTTATAGAAAGTATATCCATCAATTTCTTTACCAATTCCTCTGAAAGATTTAAATCTTCAATAACATTCATTCGATTATTTGTTTCTACATCAGATTAATAAATATATAATTGAAAGTAGCATGGACCATTTGAACCTTTTGTGATAGGAGGTAGGCTATGATAAATTTGACCTTGAGCTCTAAATGTGTAAATTTCTTGTCTTGCATTTGCCAAATTTGTATCTATATGGGCTCCGAAAGATGTGAATGCAAATATACTGGTATATGCCCTGATCTTACTTCTAAATTCTTTTGAATCAGGTGAACACGAGGTGAATAATTCATATAAATGATTAGGAATAATTGTCGGAGCAAGCATGACTTCTCCATTGTAACAGCAAAATGTTGGCGGTTCAAATTGAAATAGTCTTGCATTAAAATAACAACATGAACGCTGTTCTTTAAGAAAATGTAACTCTGACAAACTTGATTCGTAATCAATAATAACATCGTTGATATTAGATGCTTCTATATTTGTTTATTAAAAGATAAAACATATTAAGTATTAAGAATTATTAAATAAAAATAACATAATATTAGCTTAGTAAAAAGTAACCTGAACAATTTGATGTTGACGACAAACAAGCAATTTCTAAATTAGAAAACTACTTTTTTCTTTTTCTAGCAATATTACTATCACGTATTTTTTTTTGTTTTTCTTCAACAGACATTTTAGCATATCGTTGCCTTTGATATTCTTTTTTCCTTTGTCCCTCCATGTCAAATAAATCTATAAAAATTTTTAGCAATATTAATCAATTAACTGATACAAAAAAAATTGAAAGACAAATTAAATGAACAAGCATTAAACAAAGAGAAAATGAAAAAACATTAAAATTTAATGAACATAAAAATAAGTTAAGTAATAGTTAAAATTGTAAATGGAAAAGATAAAAATAAATTGCAATTAAAGAAATTGTGTAAGCTCTAAATAATTGTTAAATGACAACTAATAAATCATTACTTTTCATAGAAAATTATTCCACATTAGATCTTTTTTTAATAAGTAAAATTGTCTTAATAGAAGACAAACTCACAAAAAATAATAATTGTTGACATTGTTCACATAAAGAAGTATGCAATTAGCATCAACAATTAATGTATTAAAACAACCTATTAAAACAAATTATTATCATCATGAAATAAATAAGAAAAAAATAATATAAATAATTATAGTCTAAATGAGGGCATCATTCATAACATTTCATATGTTCATGAGTACAAGTTATAACAACTAAAGTTTAATAAAATTGGACAGATGCTTTCACAAATTTTATAACATCAATGTAATTATGGATAAGCTTTCAAAATAATGAATAAAAAGTTGTATGGAGAATTGAAAAATACAAAATAATAGAAATAAAAAATTGCATTAGAGATCAATATATGTATCCTGCAGAATCACTTTGAACATAAAATTAAGAAACTATAGAGATTAATAAAAATTTAATGAACTTAGACATTAATATATAAAATCTGTTAAAAAAATATGTAGATTATTCTAAATAATTATAATTTTCATGCAAACTAATTCAAACTGTTTAGAGATTTTTAAAAAAAAAAAATTATCGAAATAGAAGACAAACTCACAGACGTTAATAGTTGTTTGCCTTGTTCAAACAAAAGAGTATGCAATCTGTAACAACAATTAGTGTATTAGTAAGAAATAAAATAAATTTATGTCGTCATGAATTAAATAAAAAAAAATTATTTTATATGATAGGATGCATAATGCGGTATAAGGAGAGAATATCAAAATAATATATGATTTTTTTTATTATATTTTTTTATAAATTGATAAAGTACACAGATTGTAGCAAGTAAACTAACTCTTAGTAGATAAAAAATATCATGTGCATTTAGGTAAAAAGGGATTATAAAATTTATTGTTTCATAATCTTATTGAACATAATTAATTTGAGAGGTTAATATAAAAGGTTTGTGCTAAGAAAGAAGTGATAAGTACATTAAAAATTTAATGTGCATTTAGGTAAAAAGTAATGCTAAAATTTTTTTTGTTGTATAATCTTATTGAACCTAATAATTGTGACAGATTAATATAGAGGGTTTGTGTTAAGAAATACCTATTTTAATGAGGAATCTATTGCTACTAATAAAGTTATAAAAATAGTTTATTATCTATATATTTCCCCTAAAAAAGGAGAGAATTAGATCTACTAAAAAGAAGATAAATACATATATAAACAAATGAGGGAGTAAATTTGGATATGTTAAATACAAGTGAAATTATCATTAACTAAGCTGAATAATACTAACATGCTACCATATGCTTCTCAACCTAGATCACAATGTGTACCAACAACATCATACTTCCCTTCTAACTCTCACAGAATTAAATTTGCTTTAGCAAGAATTAAAAAAAAAACAAAATTTTACATGTGCATTTAGGTAAAAATTTATTCTAAAATTTTATTATTTCATATTCTTATTGAACTTAATAAATTTTAAATGTTAATATAACGTGGTTGTGGTAAGAAAAATATGTTTTAATGAGAAATATCTTGCAACGAATCAAGTTATACAAATAGTCTATTATCTATGTGGTTCTCCTAAACATTAATCTAGTCTAATATAATGAAGCAAAAAATGTGTACTCTTACCAACGATGTCTATAGGCCTGTTTATATTGGCTGACAACTATGAAAGACCTAAAGTTTAAGGTCATTCGATTAATGTATTTTTTTAGTTTTATCATACCCTGAAGACTTCAACAATCAAAACTTTTGTGATATTTAACTTTCTAAAATTTTTTTTTCAACCATTTTTTTTGATATTTATAGTGATATGATGTGATTCTACTTATTCTGTATCCTAATATATTTAATTTATTTAATTTTATTAAAACTATTATGGTATATTATATCATCAATATGAGATATAACATGATTCTTCTAAATTCCTCTCATGGCACAAGGTTCTCATAAATGTTCTTAGTGATAAAAATGTTTTATTAGTAAATTTCATATTTTCTTGATGCTTTTAAGAACTTTTGAATATTTTTCTATTTTATGAAAACTATATCTAGTTATTGATATAGAGAGCTGCTTAGCTTCTCTCGTGTCTTATTAATTCTAATAAAATTGAAATGTTAATATAACTGGTTTTTGGTAAGAAAAATCTATTTTAATGAGGAATATCTTGCCACTAATCAAGCTATACAAATAGTATATTATGTATGTGGTTCCCCTAAACATTAACCAACTCTAATATAATGAAGCAAAAAATGTGTACTCTTATCTACGATGTCTATAGCCCTCTCTATATTGGCTGACAATTATGAAAGACCTAAAGTTGAAAGTAATCCGATTAATTTATTTTATTTAGTTTAATCAAACCCTAAAGACTTCACCAATCAAAACTTTTGTGATATTTCACTCTGTCATATGATTTTTTCAGAAGTTTATTTCGATATTTACAATGATATGAATTGATTAAACATATTTTGTATCCTAATATATTTAATTTATTTAATTTCATTTAAACTGTTATGATATATTGTATCATAAATATGCAAAAAAGCATGATTCTTCTCAATTCCTATCATGACACAAGGTTTTGCATAACAGTTCATAGTGAAAAATTCTTTTTTAGTAATATGTTTGGTTTGAAGGAATGGAAAGAGGAACATAAAAGAAAATGGGAGTAGTAAATGAATTGAACTATGATGATTTTAAATTTATTTGCAAACTTGTTTGGTTGAGTATAAATTAAATCTTATGTACCATGTGATTTTTAGGAATAACAACATGAACATTGTGGTATGAGGGAGAGCCGATCTAGCTCTCTTATAGTAAATACCATGTATCTTATTATCTTGTTGAATACATAATACAAAACCGCCCACTGTTGTGGTATTAATGAAGTTTTCTATAGGTTTGCTAGCTTTTTTTACATTAAAGACGCATCAGAGTGTTTGCGTAATACATGTTTTAGAAATCATGTATTATATTTAGTTTGAAAATATTTTTTTGTTTAATAGTCTAATTAATTTGCTTTCTTTTTAATTATGAAGGTGAATTTACAACGATTAGACCCATGGATGCTATTGATGGTGATGATTATGACACTGTGGAAAGAGGCAAAGATACAAAGTGTAATAGTGATAATTGTAAGGTGTAGAAAATTTGTTATTTAAACATAGAAATATTAAATGGGAAAATTAGAGTTATTTAAAGTATTAGGTTGGTTTAATGGTGGTTGTTGAATGGATTAAACATTATGGAATTTATAATATAATTGGTGAGATGTTGACAAATAACCCAAATAAAAAAACTTAAATATCATCGCTTTTAATGCATTTATATCAATAGCCTTATAGCAGAAGTAGAGGCGAAGTAAATTGATTCTTAATTAGAACACTTGCTATAGAAGCCCAAAAAAGATGAGATGTGGCAACATCTACTTGTTATGATAGTATAATGTAGAGTGACTGGAGTTCTGTAGTCGAAGCAGAGGAAAAACACCCAAATCAAGAGTAATCTACTTCAATTGAAAATCTGATAACGAGAATCAACAAGTTCAATTGAATATACACCAGCTATATGCACATCTAACAAAAAAGAAAGAATAGTCTCAAGTCTAAGGTGACATATCAAGAACATACCCACAATATAGAGGGAAAAATTAGCTAGTTATGAAATAAAAACATTTTAATAAATAAGAAAGGACTTACCTAAAATGCAGAGGGACGTAATTGAGGAAGATCTAATTATTGACTAAAAGTCAATGAAAACTGAGTAGGAGAAGCAAACCTATAAGAAGAAGCTTTCAATCCCCCAAAGGAACACCATGAACCTAATTGTCTAAATAAATAGTAGGTGATTTCCTTAATCTTGAATAAGCTTCAAAGAAATAAGAATATTTGCACCTAAAATTTTGTAAGATGTCCAATACAATGGAATACTTTTAAATTCAACCTTCTGCCAATATTCATAAGATAGAAACCCAATCCAAAATTACCTATCTAGACGGAAAGTAAATTCCATCTCAATTAAAACCCTTGATACTAAAGGCCTAAAATGCTGAAACTTGAGAGATAAAACTCTAGAAGTATATGAGTTGAAAAAAAAAAAATAGATCGAAGGGCTGCTGCACAACAAAAAGAAGCAACTTGAGAGATAAAACTATAGAAGTATATGAGTTAAAAAAAAATAGTAAGAGCTCGAGTGGTCAAAAATATGAATAAGAAATATCTATTAGTAAATATTTCATGTAAATAAATTTTAACTAAATAAATAGTAGTCAATATTTAGAAGATTAAATCAGAAATAATAAGACTTATCATCATTATCCCGATCAAAGAAATAAAAAAAATGATGAAAAATAATAAATCTACCATAAAAAAAATATAGAACCATATAGCAATAAATTTGGGGAGGTCCTAATACCAAAGACAACAGAGGTTAGGTTAAGAGGTCTGAAAAGCATACAGAATATATGTACAGATAAAGTATGAATGAGCTCCGACAAAAGGTTGGAAAAAATAAAATACTGAATTGTGTTATATAGTGGTGCAGTGATAAATGGTAGTAAATATGATGAGAACATGATGAGGAACATATCAGAACATATTATAATGGAGAAAAAAATCAGCACAGAAGCACTGATTGAATATGCACAAAAGGTAGCTCAATGTCTGACCATATTCTCTTAACCCAAGAAGTATGTAACAAATTCAGATTTTCTAAGTCCAAGAAAGGTCTCATGGCAATTAAAATTGACATGGAGCAAGCTTATGATAGCATGGGTTGGGCCACTTTTAGAAAGGTATTAGACAATTTTGGGTTTCCATACAAGTTTGCTAATCTAATTCTTCAATGTGTGTTGGACCCAAAGTACTCTATAATTATCAATGGCAAGGAATCTACCTGGATTGAAGCTAAGAGTGGATTTAGACAGGGGTGTCCCCTGTCTCCTTTTCTGTTCATTTTATGTTCCCAACTCCTTTCAGATGCTTTTACTCAAAAAGAAAATGATTTGCGTATTAATATATCTCCTGGTGGTGAGAGGATTTTGCATTTGCTCTATGCCGATGCATATTGTTGTTTGTAGAAGCCATTAGTAGGAAGGTAAAAAAAGGCAAATAGTATCCTATTGGAGTACTGTAGATGGACGGGTTTGAAGATCAACATCAAGAAATCATCTAATTTCATTGGAAAATCTATCAGGAAACCTAGAGGAAGGTCCCTGGCTAGAATTTGGGGATTCAAAATGGTGAAGATGTTCACGTATCTTGGTGTTAAGATCTCTTTAAAAAGGGGTACTGCTAGTGACTACAGAAATCTATTGGGGAAAGCAACAAAATATTTGAATGCTTGGGGTAATCAATTCTTGTCTCTTGCAGGAAAGGTTCTTTTGGCTAGAACAACCTTGTCTTCCATTCCGATTTTTCTTGCTACTCATTCTATGGTCCCAATGAGTGTGCTTCAAACTTGGGATAGGATGTGTAGGGGTTTCTTGTGGAACAAACATGATGGGAGTGGAGGAATTCACTATGCTTCTTGGAAAGAAATGTGCAGGCCGAAGAAGATGGGAGGACAAGGAATCATTTCGGTTGCTTCTAAGGTGGGCGGCTTGAGGGCCAAGTTTGCTTGGAATTTTGTTTCAAACTCTTCTTCATTGGTTTATAGATTATTAAGGCATAAATATGGGCAACAATTATGGGATTTTCAGCTAAACAGATACAACTCCAATACTATGAGAATTATTGTTAATGGCTTTAAATCCTTAAGGAAGGTAGTAAGGTGAAGGGTGAGTGATGGTGTTCATATCCACACCTTGAATGATATCTGGTTGTTGGACAAACCCATTGCTAAATGGCCTACTTTTGTGGGTAATATGGAGGATCAAATGATGCATCTTGATAGTTTTCTGTCAAATGGAGGTTGGGATGAAGTCAAGCTGCATCAGTTTTTTGGTCATCAACTAGTTCATACTATTATGCAAGTTCCTGTTGCTCCGGAGGAGGGGAGTGATCAGCTTGAACTAATGTCTCTCTGTTCAGGTAAATCCATTTCTTCTTTAATCTCCCTAAGGTGTAGAGGGAATGATCATGAAGACTTGCATTGGCGTTTGAGAAATTGCTTAAAACTGAGACCTCGAGTAGATCTTTTTTGGTGGCGTCTAGCAAAAAATGCATTACCTTCCAAAGATTTCTTGCTAAGGATGTTAGTATCATCTGCAGGTTGCCCAAGAGGATGTGAGGATCAGGAGAATGTAGAGCACATTACAGTTAACTACAGCAAGCTTGTACAAGTTTTTGATATTATTAGGAGATGGGGTGTTTCTATCCCGGTTGTTTCCTCTATTGAGGATTGTTTTGTTTGCTTGGATGGTGCTGCTAACGAGGGTCCTTTTATAGGTAATGTGTACTGTTCAGTGGTCTACTTAACTTGGCCTAGCAGGAATAAGGCCATTCACGGAGACAAGGAGGATAACAACTCATTCATATCAAGTTCTGCAATGTGTATGGCTACGACTTCTTTTAAAGGAAATTCGGGTCACTGGGGTTCTAACCAGCTCTTTGAGCTATCTTATCATTGGCACCCCCCCTCCTCCCGGATGGATTAAACTTAATCTTGATGCTTCACTTGGAAGTAATTACATTGCTGGAGTAGGGGGAGTTTTCAGGGATCATCAAGGTAGATTTTTATGTGCTTTTGGTAAGAAATGCATGCACTGGGATTCGTCAAACTTGGAGCTGTTTGCTATATTGTCAGCAAGGAGATATGTCCAAGATTGGATGTATGAGTACAAGGGGATCATTATTGAAGGAGACAACAGGAATGTAATTGATTCGGTTAATAAAATTTTGAAGAAGCAGCCAGTTGGTACAGCTTTTCCAAAACTCAAGGAATTTTCGTTCCTAGATGGATTTCATCAAGTATTAATTCATACTGTAAATAGGAAGAGTAATAAGTTGGCAGATTTTTGTGCCAATTATGCTCAATCTTTAGATTTCTTTTGGGCTCGCTTGAGTTTTAATAATGCTCCTCCCTCTTTTATTTCTTTACTCAAGGGGGATTATGATTGTGGAGCAGTCACTTAGTTTGATTGTTTCTTTCTAGTTATTAATAAAATTGCTTTTTGCAGCTTTCAAAAAAAAAAAAAGAATATGCACAAAAGCAAAGGTTTTTGCTTGTTTGGCTGCCATACATTTAGGGAAGTACATGAATGAAAGAGAATTAAATTCAGTCTATTAGTGAGGTCAACTACTTATTATTTCACCTTCATATATTTTTAATTAAACGAGAATTTGACTTTGAACCGGACACAATGGAGAAAAAGGATTCATGTTGCCGACCCCACGTAGTGGGACAAAGGCTTGTTATTGTTGTTGTTGTATGTGGGATTATATTTTCATGTATCCCTCTTAACTGCAGGATAATGTTATTGGAGTCACAACACTAAGTATGCCATAAATGATGATAGAATTATAATATTCATAGAAAATATGAATTTTCAATTTTAGTTAAAATTGGTATTTTAACTAAAAAATAAATATTAAACAGAGATGCTTAAGCTCATGATTGGGAGTTGATAACCTACTTTTCTAATATGATTAAGCCTAATAGTGATGAATTTTCGAGAAGGTTGCATTTGAAGGATGAAATGGTCACGCAAGTTGAAGCTGATGGCTCTTGTGAATGGATGGCCCAAGGATTTACTCTAGCTACTGAAGGGAGGAAGTTGTTAATATTTGAGCAGGTAAAAGACTGATGAGGTAAACAGGCCTCGATACTTATTCATGTGGAGCAGGTCGTGAAGAAGAGAGGTCGTAAACAAAAAAGTAAATCCGAAATACAAGTTTGATGTATACGGCGAACCCGATCGACTTGGCACGTAGTTTTCTGCTCCAAGGACAAAAAGACAATGCCGAAGAAGAGATCAAGTATGTAAAACAAGATAATGCGGACATAGAAATGCAACATAGATTACTAAATTGAAAATGGAGAGCATTTATAGAATATCATTCATACAGTACAGAAGCACTAAATCCATATTTGCCATTGTTATGGTTAAGAATTAACCAATTTAATGGAAAAAGTAAATCATGAGATTCCAAGATTTTCTTCCAGAATAAAAAATCGTAGAGCGTGAACCACAAAGTAACTTGGAATTTGGAGTTAAATTCACACTTATCATTAATAATCCACACAAACAGTTGAAGAAGTAACTCTACAGTGAGAATAAAGGACCTACAATTTTCATGATGGGTAATTTTGTGTCAGCACAACAAATGGAAGCAATGGTTTAGTAGCCTCTATGTAAAAACACTAACCCCTTTACCAAACCATCCATTAGCGGGATCTGGAAGCTGAGGATATAAAATTCTTCCATGCATAGAAAATTAAAAGATTAGCTGAAAGTAATTTGATACACGTTTAGACAAGGCTCATATTAAACCAAAGAGATTTATTAATTATTTAATAAGCTCAATAAACAGTTTTATCAAAGTTGCCTTTGCCAAAAAAAATAAAACATGAAAATGGGCCACGAAAGAACAAGCCAGCTTCCATGCTGCAGCAAAATCACTTCCTTGAAGAGGGGATGAAGGATTGCATGAGGTACTGGCTGGTATGCCACATATCAAAACATCATGACTTAAAAAAATTTTAGGATCTTCATTAGCAACAAAGTTAATTGGTGGTGTTATAAATTGTAACTTGGATGAAAGGCAAGTGATGATAGTTCTAGGAAGTAATCTAAGCACTACAACATTGGGTGAGGATTATATCTTTTACATCTTAAGAATAAGTTATACATGTCTGTGACATCCTCTATAAATGTGTTTTGCATTCTGTTATATATTCCACAACATCATGAGTTTGATGAAGATGATTTAATCCGAATGTGGATTGCACTCGGCTTCATTCAGCCATTTCATACTCAACGAGAGGCTATGCAAGATATCGAAGGAAAGTAATTTGATGTTTTATTTAGAAATCTTTCTTAAACAAGTTTGATGATATTAGTATATGGAGATACATGGGTGCAAGGTCTGCAATATGGATGAGTAGTTTCAGTTTGATCTCTAATCTAAAATTGTATTGAAATATTGTAGGGAGTGGGAAACTCTTAGACATTTTCAGCAACTTCGTTACCTCGAGCCTCTAAAATTTGTTGACATGCAGAAACTAAAAGGGATCGAAAAATCAATTTCTTTGGAATGATAAGTACAATGTATTTCATTTCCTAGAGGTGGTACGTGTTGAGAGATTAGAAGCATAAGAGTATTGATTTGAGGTAGGAGTAGATGTTGAAGATGGATGTTTGTTTTCTTGGTTAACAATTGAACTGGTGGTAGGTTAAGTTGAAAGAATTGTCCTGGTTACCTTCTAAGCTCAAGAGTTTGAAGATAGAAGAGATTGGGTGTAAAATTTTGAATTATTGAAGCATTTCAGATTCTATTCCACTTAAAAATTTATAGGTGCCTCACAATAAAAAAATAACAAATCTTTCTCGGAAAGATGAAGTAGCAAGACTCGAAATTTAATGTATCAATTCGAGCCATTTTATATTGATATCAATTGATAATAAGTAGAGGTAAATAAGACTCAACTACATTTATATTTGTCATGAACAAAATTAATAGAAGCAATGTAGCAAAACGGACATCATATTGATACAGAAAAAAAAATTCTCATTTGCTCATCACTCATCCAAGAATAGTTTTACTAATTTGACTATTTAATCCAACTTGATCAAATGATAAGTTGAGGATATTTCAAAGAAATTAATTGAAAAGCAAACTTCTAATTAACTTATATCAAAGTACATAATAAAAAATAAAACTTTGGGGAAAACATAAATTGATATTATTCAAGCTGTATTATACCAACTTCTGCCACTTTCCTCAACCTCCCATCATAATGGCCAACATCGACCCTATGCTCGGTACTAATCAAACCACCTATAGATAAATATATAAAATTCTAAAATTATACATATAATGCAATTTCTTATAGGATTAACCCAAAACCTGGAACCAAAACCAATATAATTTTTTTATAGGTGTCTCACAATAAAAAAATAACATATATTTCTCGAAATGATGAAATAGCAAGACTCACAGGTATTGGAATTAAAACAAGTAAATCAAATATAAAAGAGTTTGCATTTGAGATAATACATAATGTTTTAACGAACTTACATGAAATGTGATTGAGCGTTCGAGCCAATTTGTGGGTTGATGGGTTCTGCGAGAGGAAGATGGATGAGTATCTGTGTCCGATGAGAGGAATATTAATAAATTAAAATAAAAAGCATTTACAGATATTTGAATGAAAATAAAAAAAGTAACTGTAAAAGACATTGCATTTGAGATCTTTAAAAAAAATTTATCAATGGTCATGTTCTAAATTCAAACTTGGATGATAGGCAAGTGAAGACAGTTCTAGGAAGTAATTTAAGAACTACAACAATGGGTCAGGAGATATCTTAGAATTTAAAAAAAATTTACCTTCATCAGTTTCGTAGATGAAATCATTATCATGATGGCTAAAGCTAAAATTACCTATGAAACGATGAAGGTAATGGAGCGATGACAGGAAAAATAGTTCGATTTGTTAAAAATTTCTAATGAAAAGTTATTTTATGACAAGAAAAAAATATATATCTTCCACCCAAAATTTTGGAAAGAAGCAGAACGATCGTATACGCGTGCTGTAGTTTTCTAGATAAGGAAGAAGAACATGAAGGGGAAGAAGAAGAGGGATCTTAGAAAGTCTTTGAAAGAGCCATTACATCTCAACACATGCAGGAAATAAAATGCTCATTTCTTCCCTCATGAAACGAAGAAGTAGAAGAAATTAATGGAGGGAAAGGAGTAAAGATTACCCAAACTGAAATTCCTCTCGAATCCCAAAAGATATTGCTAGGGCAGGCGATAGTTAAGGCAGGAAACGGCTAGGGAGGCATCAGACTTCTCTGGGTGGAACGAACGGGAGCGAGAAAGAGAGGCGTCTGACTTTGGGCTTCTCACGCGAGCGAGCGAGGGCGATGGGTCCTGGGGGATGTCGCAAAATGCAGAGGGGCGACGGTATTCTAGGCTTCGTTTCATATATGGATATTGACGCGAGGGAAATTAGAACATTTTAGGGCCGTGCGAAGAAAAACCTTTCATTTTGTCAGAGAAGAAATCGCACAGGAGGAGACGAAGAGCGCCATAGGCAAGTAAAAAAAACTGGGAAGAAGGTTTAAGAGAAACTGACCTGCGTATGTTTGCTATCCAGCCAGGACAATTTTCACGTGAATAGACATGTCGTTGTGAGCACATGAAAGTTTATACAAAGGGAATGTGCCATTTCATGCAGGGATGCATTGATCGAAAGAATAAGGAAGGAATGTGGGATTTCACGAGCAGATAAGGAGTCGTCGTCGTTACGAAGAAGAAGGTATAGGAATATTAACGATGGATATTAATCGGAGATTTTTTATCCAACGATCAAGATCATGTATTGGGAGAATCACAAGCGGCACTTTAATAGTAGTATAGATATACCATTTGGACCTTATAAGAATTGGATTAGAATAAAATAAAAAATGTGTTTAAAATATCATACCAATCATTATTCATTTGTAATCAAACCATGAATTAATAGTTATTTTATTTCCTTTGCTTTATCCAATCCAACACTGCTTTAGAAGAAAAAAGAATTGCATATTTACCTTGCTGAAAAAATATATTTTTGCCTGCTTTAACTTATAACAAAAGAACAGACAAAGTTCAAAACCCAACAACAGTTTAAGGCCAAAAAACAATAAAGAAAAAATTTCTCAAAAATGGATGGAACACCCTACTGATCCTATTCACTTTGGCAAAAATTCCTACAATCTGAGGCTTATATAGTTACACATTTATAAGGCAAAATCAAAAGAAAAAAACTCCCATGTCTATTTTTGTTTAGTTTTGAGGTGGAGATTGGAGAGAGAGAGAGAGAGAGAGAGAGAGAGAGAGAGAGAGAGAGAGAGAGAGAGAGAGACCTGCCATGAAAGAAAGAAAGGACGAGGAAGACAAAGGAGCTGCCAGTGAGCCGCGTGTGTGAAGAAGGAATCAGACTGCGTAAGCTTGAGGAAGATAAGGAAAAACAAACCTAAAGTAATTATTTTGTATTACTTTAAATGGTCTTAATTAGGCAGCAATTAAACAGCCAGTGGGGGCCGGTGCCCCCAGCTTAAATCCGCCCCTGCTGGGAGCTCTATCATTCATTGTGTCAATTTTTAATCATGCTTATTTGATTATATGATCAATCTAAATCTGTAGTTCATTCTATACCATTGTTTATATTCTACTTAAGATATCAATATTAATTTCTTTGATTTTGGTTGCTAAGGGTTAGGGTTTTAAAATTTTCTTAAAAAAATTGTTAGATCCTTCGTTAGTTAATGATTAGAAACATATTTGTTAAAAATATTTATGTTTTATGTTAGATTTAAGTTCTCTTTTGAAGATCTACACATATTATCTTTTGTAAGATCAATTAAGTAGAATTTATATTTTTTTGTTATGAATATTTAAGCAAAATTTATTAACATATTTGATATTTAGGTTTTTATTTAGGATTTTAAAAGTTTATATTTTAAATATATATATTCAAAATTAAAAATCTTGAATAAATAATCGATTATTACATGAGTGTAAAATATTTGTTGATGAATTCCTCAATGATATTGAATATTTTGTATATGTAGCTTCTCAACAATCATCCTCGTATTTGAATAGTGGATTAAAGACTTAAAAGCACACCTTCAGCTGAAGTAATCAACTACATGGTCTTTTTCAGCCATTTATCACTATTAATTTGCATATGTATCATTATCATTTGGTGCAAATCAGAAAATGCAGTGTTATAAAATGTATATTCTCTATAAATATTTATACTAATAATTTTGAACTCACAAATTCTTCTATTCATGTGTGGATGAGCATTGATCAAATCATTGAGAATTTCATATATTGAGAATGAAAGTTCTTTTGAAATTTCAAAATTTTAATGGGAATTTGATGAATTACGGTAGGAGAAAATATGCCTTCTAATTTGACAGGATTTAGATTTACATAAAATTTTGGATAAAATTCAATTAGAAAGATCCAGAAAAAAAAAGTTGAAAAGAGATGAATTGATCATAAGAAACTCCCTAATTCTAAATATTTTTTCAGTGAACATATGACAAGCTTGAGAAAATTAAAGTTGAAGAATATTTGCAAAGAACACAGAGAGAGAGATAGAGATAGAGAGAGAGAGAGAGAGAGAGAGAGAGAGAGAGAGAGAGAGAGAGAGTTAAGCTTACTTTCATCTTCCCAATGTCTATCGTTTATGTACTTTGCTTTTCAAAAATAGCAAACCTTATGCAAGAAGAGAAAATATATGTGGCATTGTGTGGGGCAAAGCAAAGTTTTATTCCATATATAAATAATTTAGGCTTTGTTTGGGGCGTCTTTCTTACTGTTTCATAAAGTTGCTAGGGAAAATAAAGTTTTAAAGTTATTGTAGAAAAAAATTTCCTAGTATAAAGATATTTTGAAAGCTATGAAAAAGCAGTGGCCAAATAAAAATTATTGTTGTGATCTGAAAAGAAAAGCAATAAGAAAGCTATCCCAAGCAAAGCCCTAATATGGGGAACCTTATTAATTTGGTGAGTAATGGTTGGGAAATTTCTTGGCTCATAAGTCTTGAGAAGTTTAACTCGTGAATGCATCAGCCCAAGTAATCTCTTCCAGTAATAATCCATGCACTGAAAGGATTTATTATAATTATACGGCTTTTCATGACATTTTTAATTATTTTATTGTTTGATTTGTCATTATTCTTCATGATGCATAAGACATACAAGGCATATGAAAAGTTAAATAATATTTTTCTTACTTATACATTAAGAAATGTATTGCGTAATGAATTAGTGAGCCATTCAAATAAATTAATTATGTTGATAATATGTTAATTTTGTTTTGCAAAATATGCTCAACATTTATCAAGGAATCTAAAATTTTTGATGGTTGAATAATGGAAATTATAAGTGTTGTGTGTTAGAAAATTTACAGTTATAAAGTGAGAGAACAAACATCAGATTTACTTTTAACAGATAAACTCATAAAAAACAAGTAAAATCATAAATAAAAAGTGAATAATATTTATACTTTTACATGGATAACACTGAGGAAGGTCCCCATACATCAGTGTGAATAAGTTTAAGGCTTTGAGTAGTTCTAAGAGGAGATAAAGATAAAGGTAGACAATGAAATTTTGTATGAGCTCATGAAGAGTAGTGAGAATGAGATGACAATGCAATGCTGGGAGGGGAAAAAGATAAAAGTAGCTTGTGAAAAGAAGTAGAGGGATGACTGAGATGTTGATGCCAAAATTATTGGAAGAAGAGCTGATGTAGGCTGCAGAAAGGGTGTTGAAATATTAGGCCCAACTTAATAGGGTATATACCTTAAAGGTTGGGACCATGAAGTAAGATCTAATTCATCATGGATTCCTTTATGGAGAAGCCATGAATATAAAAAATAACAACACAAGATTTAGTAACGATTAGTTGATGAACATATATCAAATTATGTGAGAGATGTGGAACTAAAAGACATTTGGTAAGTGAAGCAGATAGGTAGGAGTGGGAAGAATGCCCTAACTAAAGTGAGCAATGGGGGGCTTATGACCATTGCCAACTTGAACATTAGATGGGCCAGAGTATGGCTGAAGAGAATGGAGTTGAGAAGCATTAGCTGTCAGATGGGTAGATGCGTTAGAGTCCAAAAACTAATTTGTAGAAGAGGCAGCTTATTGTGAAATGTGAGCTTGCAGATTAGAGTGTTAATGTAGATCAGTTCAATGCCAACATTTGAGACCTCAATGTCCTTGTTTACCACAAACTTATCACTCTAAATCAAGAAGGCCACATCTGCCACCTCGTGTAGAGGATGAAGAAGAATAACCTCCACATGAAGGTGAGAACTCATGACCACAACCAATAAGAAACGAAGCACATCCATAAGGATGATCTAAAAAGGCAACAAGTTTAAAGGTAAGATCAATCGATGTCACAAGAGATCGATCATGAGTAGTTATGCCCGCGATGTTGAGTTTTTCATAGCATATCAGGGCATACAGATCATCTAGACAAATGTTGCATAGTTTAGTATGTATAACAGTCTTGAAAGCATTATAGGAAGGGGTTAGCCCATTAAGTGTGTATAGTATAATGTTTTAAGGTTCAACAGAGGAGCTAGCTGCAACAATGACATCAGCTTTCTATTAATTTTAGATAGATACTACACTATTATTTTATCTTTCATTTGAAGTAGATAAAGTTCATTTTTCAAGTAGAATATAAGAGTGATTTATGTATTGGAGTTGACATTCAATGGTGAGCCAAATATCATGAGTGTTGTCTAAGTTAAGAACATAAGAAAGCAAAGAAGGGGAAATGTAGAGGAAATAGTTGCAGCTAAGTTTTGATCAATGAACATCCATATTATGTTAAAATATGAATTAATGGAGATAGATTAAAAATAAGAAGGTGCTATTATATCAATTTAAGAGTGGAACAATTAAGATACCCCTCAAATCCCTTAGCAATAAAGAGTTTGAGGATTTGAAACCTCCAAAGAGGAGGATCATCAAAGTTTGATTAAATATTAATCATTGATTTTGTATTGGTCATGAGAAATTTTAGCTGAAGAGAAATGTGAATATCACACATTTTTATAAGAACAAAATTAAGGGAAGAAGAGGTAGAATCCAAAGACTGATTCATTCGAGATGAAACATAGAGAGAGAGAGGGGGCGGAGAGAGAGAGAGAGAGAATTTACTCATTTGTATTTGTCATCAGAGCCTTTACATATTACAGAGAGTATAATATAAAAGTTAATGCAAGACTACACTAGAGGTATTTAATAATCAATAATGTTGATGAATTGAGAAAAGGAAAACAATGATGATAAGTAGTTTTAGAAAGTGTATTCTGCAAATGCATATGGAGAGGAGCACTTTTGTAACCAATTTGAGAAAGGTTATCATATATTTGAGAAAGGTTATCATATAATTTGAGTGGAGATGGAGAGTGACAGACTGAGCATTTAAGGAGGAGGGGGTGAGTGCTGATAGCCCGTTTAATAGGAGACTAGCATAGTCAAAAAGTCTATCGCCCTGCACAACCACAACCTTTGATCGAAAATAAAATAATATAGTGAATAGCCAAGTTAATGGGTATAGGATTACATAAAGCGACAATGAGCCCATCACTCAGGCATTGATTCAGTGGCCATGTCAGCGTCTATTTTAAACTACTTAATTATTTATTTCCTTTTTTAAGGTGATTTAAAAAATTTGTCACACACACACACACACACACACACACACACACATATATATATATATATATATATATATATATATATATATATATATATATATATATATATATATATATATATATATATGCCCACATAGGCTATTCATGCAATTTTAAGCCCAATTTGATGTTGTTCTCTTATTGAACCGTCTTAAGTAAAATAAATAATTGTTCAACAAAATTATATTCATATTATAATTACAAAAATTTTGTTAGATTTATGATTATTTATTAAAAAAATCTTTTGATATTGGTATGAGTTAAATTTTTTATTAAAGTTTTATTTGGAACATTTTTCTTATTATTTTTTACAATAATATTTTAATATGAAAATTGTTTAAAATAGTAAAAAAATAATGACCAAAAGTTATTTCAAATGAAGCCTAAAACATCAAAGGCTTCTAATGAGGACCATGACTACTGTATAATGCATTGTTCTGCTAAAAGTATATAGGCCATTTGAGGATGTTTAATATTTTCAAAAGCTCACCATTGTAAAAATTTCTACACAAAACGAGTTATCCAGTCTAAATTTTAATTCTCAGCCAAGGTGTTGGCTGTAAATATGAATTGTTGATCAGTGGACAGTGGTCATAGTTACAACTACTTTTCCTTACTGTGATAACATAAAAAATTTTCATTATAATTGGTTCTGAAACTACTATGATAACATTAATAATTTTCATAATTCTCCTCATCAAGCCAACAAAAAGAAGTTAAAAAAAAAGAAAAAAAAGAAGGGCAGTTGAATTAATGCTTAAATTGAAAATAATTACAAAATCAAATACTACCCATAATTAATGATAGGTTCTTCATGCATAATAACTTGTGAAGGAGGAGGATAATTAGGGTGCCACTAAAAAAATCCATTTTCTAAATTTTCTCATTATTGATGGATGCACTGATCTTAGCATTCAAATTCATTAATGTTTCTACTATCATTATTTTTGTATGTCGTCAAATTTCCTCTGTAAACTCTCTATGAGTTTAATCAAATCGATCCCATCTCCTATTAAAATAAAATGATCTTTGTCTTCTCCTTCCATAGCAATTGACTCCACTCCTACATCATAAGAAAAAAAAATATAGAATTTTGATAAAAATTGACAAAAAAAATGTATATCATAGCATGAGCAAATGAAGATATAGTGTTCTTTTTTATAATAGTTAAAGGCTTAAAGGTACACCTTCCATGGAAGCAATCAAATGCTTGGTATTTCTGATTAGCCCTTTGTCACAATTAGTTTGAACTTTTATCTTTATCTTTTGCTACACAATTAACCTTGAAAAATTTTAGATAAGAGCAGAGAGAGAGATAGAGAGAGAGAGATAGAGAGAGAGAGAGAGAGAGATAGATAGATAGAGAGAGAGAGAGAGAGAGAGAGAGATTTGAGCATACCTTCAACTTCACAATGTTTATTGGTGGTATCACTACCAAAAAATAGGGCTATCGCAGCATAATTTTTGACTTATCCTGACGGTTATATCTGCCACATTTTCCTTTATAGCGGTTCTAAAACTGTGGCACCCCCGCTGTAACTGAAATGCACTGCAACCACATTCCATAGCAGTTTTAGGACTGGTGGGGTAGATCAAAGGATGTGCTAGTTTTTGCAGTAGTTATAACCAATGCAAAGTTATAGATTTGCACCGGTTATACATGCCACAAAAAATGAAAAATTAAACTTATTTCCAGTATTGTGATGGCTTTAACCGTCATAATTATGGATGTTTGTGGCTGTTAAAATCACCACAATTGTCCATATTTAAAAAAAAAAAAAAACCTAAATGTCCACTACAATCTCTTGGTGACAATCCTAGGAAATTCATGCCAGAAACTCCACACCAGGATATCCAACGTCCTTGATGCAGTACCATAAACAAACCACCGACTCATCCATCAATAATATAAGAACACTTTCTAAGATCCAACGATAGATGATTAAGCTACCATTTGTCTTAAGTTATGTCATCATCAAAGTGCTTTAGGGTATCTTTAATCAGCTATAAGAGAATCATTACCACACGAAAGATATAAAACCACAGCATGCACATCAGGAACTAGATAAGAGCAAGCAAAACCAGCAAACCTACCATCATAATCTCTATCAGGCCCCCAATCGAGTTATACACAAAAACATAATTGATGGTTTTGAGACTATAACAACATTGACATTTTGAAGCTAAAGTAAAACCTTTCTTTTGGTGCAAAACAACAACCAGAATGAATCCCTTAAGAAATCTCCAAGCTAATATAAAAAACTTAATAGGAATACTGGACTTCCAAATTCTAGCAAAGTAACAATAGGGTGATTTTTGTTCCTAATATAATGCCAAGTTTTGTTGAGATTAAAATCACCATTACAAGAAATCTTAGATATAATTTGATCCTTAATATGAGGATTAATAAGGATATGACAAATGATAATAACCAAACTTTTGGAAAGATATTGCAAAAGACCCTCCATGGAAAAACTACCATTATCAATGAAATTTGAGACTTTCAAAGAAGAGATAAAAGAGGAGTTAAAATAGGAATAAATAGAAACAACACCTAATCAATCATCTTGACAAAAAAAAGAATTACTATTTTCAATACCCAATTGAATAGTCGGTTCAGCCAACCATTTAATATTAGAAAGCCTTTTCTAACCCAGAGATTGCGCTTACTTATAGAAACAAAGAGTGGGATCAACATTCAGACATTATTTCTTATGCATGTAATTGGCCCATAGAGAATCATTTTTTTTTAACTTCCACCAAAGTTTAATAGAAAATCATTTAATTAAATCATAGATCGATTAACAACCCAATCCTCCTTCAATAAGGGGACCCATACAAGAATTCCAGTTGGTCCAATGAATTCTTTTGGAAGAATCAGAAGATCCCAAAAAAATTTATTGAATCTTTTCTCCAGTCTATCACAACTTGAATTAGTAGGATTAATGGTTTATAATAAATAAATAGGTATAGAACATAGAACACTTTTAATAAGAATCAACCGAACCCCCATAGAGAGCAACTTAGATTCCCAACCAGAGATTTTGTAGGCTATATAGAAAAAAGATCTTATCGAAAAGAAATGAATGCTTGTGACATTTGAATAAAGGAGTGCTAAGATAATATAAAGGCATAATCTGACTAGAAAAATCAGTACAAGAAATAATATTATTACTTTGCACAAAGATAAATCCTTACTGCCAATGAAAGTGCATTTACTATTATTAAAAGACAAGCCACTTTCATCTTTAAAGTTAGAGAGAAGTTTTCTTAATTTTCTCACCCATTTAATAGCTCGATTACAAAAGATAATGATATCATCAGCAAAACACAAATGACTTATTAGAACCACCAAAATTTTTATAAGAACATTTACTATTATTAGCAAAGAAATAAGACAACCATCTAGAAAGATAATCAACTACTATAATGTAAAGGGCAGGAGATAAAGGATCTCATTGTCTAATACCTTGGGAACCTCTAAAAAAACCATGAGATGTACCATTTATAATAATTGAAAACCATCAACTCTGAATAATGTTTTTAAGGAGCTAAATGACTTTATCATCAAAACCAAACAAATGAAGTATACTAAACAAAAAACTCCAGTTCAAGTTATCATACGCCTTAGAGATGTCAAGTTTTAGAATAAGATTATCACCTTGAACTTTTCTATTAATCTCATGAAGTAGTTCCTGTGCAAGGAGCACATTTTAGCAATATTTCTACCCTTAACAAAACTAGTTTGGTTTATAGAGGCAATTTTAGGGAGAGGACATGCTAATTTGTTATCCAAAATTTTAAAAATGAGCTTGTTGAAGGTAGAACACAAAATAATAGGTCTAAAATCACCCCACACAATAAGATTAATTTTTTTTAAGGAATTAACACAATAGAGGTGGAAGTGAAGCACTTAGGAATGACAAAATTGTTGAAAAAGGCCCATACAACTATACAAATATCCATCTTAAGAATACTCCAACAATCTAAAAAAAAGCAATAAAAAAATAATTCAGACCAGCAACAGAGTCTTTATTCATAGACATAAGGACTGAATAAATCTCTTCCATATCCAAAATTTTAGATAAAGATTGGTTATCAACATTGGTATATAAAGAAGGATTAATATTAGGATTAGAAATATCCTTAACACTTTTAGAAATGCCAAAGGAATTTTTTAAATAGTTAATAGCAGAATCAATAATAACATTTGAATCATTAGACCAAACACCATAATCCATCTTGATAAACTTAATAGAGGATTTAGCTCATTTAGAGTTGACTAAATTGTGAAAAAACTTAGTATTCTTGTCACCTTCAATAATGTACTAGCAGACAACTTTTTGTCTCTAGTACTCCTCCTCCATGCTTTGGAGGTGCAAAATATTGGCCTTAACCATCCTAACTTGGTCCCAATCAGAAACACCAGAGGAGAGAGCAATTTTATTCTCAAGATCAGCCACTAGATTTTCAGCTTTAATAAGGTTTTCAAAGAGATTCCCAAATTTGTTCTTGTTCCACCACCTTAAATATTACTTAAGCCATTTAAGTTTAAGAGAAAGATGAATCATGTCATTGTCACCTTGAAAATAATGGACAGGGGCTTCCCAGTTATCCTTCAAAATATAAACAAAATTAGCATCCTTAAGCCACATATTTTAAAAATGGAAAGGACTAACACCCTGAGTGTTAGATTTAGAAATTTGAAGTAAAAGATGATAGTGATCAGAGGCCATTCTACTCAGATGATGAATGGAAGAGTTTGAAAAGGAACTAAGCCATTCACCATTAAATAGAACACAGTCAAGGCTTTGCTAAACTCTACTATTAGACCACATAAAGGAAGAACCAGAAAAGCCAATATCAATAAGCCCACAATCCATAATCATATTTTTAAAAATCCTCCATAGCACTCAAGCTCAGAGTAGACCCCCAATTTTTCATTAGTATGAGAAGTAACATTAAAATTCCCACCAACAAACCAAGGACCACTAAACGATATAATAGATTGAGTCAGAATATTCCATAATGGAACTCTACCAATTTTAGAACAACTAGCATACGCAAAGGAACTAAAGATTTGGGTATTGAAAATAGTGAATGTGCAATGAACAACTTGACCACAATCAGCTATGATAGAAAGGCTATTTAAATCTTTCAAAATAACCCAATTTCTCCCAGACAAACTAGAAAAAGAAGGTTGAAAACCTAATTGTCTCATACAAATAGGAATCCTAGAATGATGAACCATAAATTCTAACAACATAAGCAGATTAATGTTGTGAATACGACATAAATTACAAATCCTAGACAAGGAGTTTAGCTTGGCAATTCCCCTAACATTCCAAATTAAACTACTAAACATTAAAGACATTTTTAGAAGAAGTAATAGATATAGTAATCCTAATATCACTAATGAATGGTTTATAAATCCTTTAATTTTTCTTATACCTATTTTTTTCTTTTAACATAGGTCCACTTAGAGTTGTCTTTAGAACCAAAAGATAAAAGTCCTTTACCCATATTATATAATTCTTTCAAAGTATACCTTTCATCATCAGAATTTATTTCCCCTTCCCCCCATTGGTCATCAGCTTTATCATAATGGAACACCCTTTCTGAATCAACATTAGAATGCACACCCTTTTTACACAACTTTTCAACCTCCCTAGCACCAGAAGTCAATAAGTCTTGGTTAGAATCAGATAACATGGGTATAATAACTATAGGAACCAAATTGAAGACACTCATAGAAATAGACTTATCATTACTACAGTTAGAAAGACCAACTATATTGTTTTCCACATCATCATTGCACAAAAGGGTAGTATTTGGTTTATGAGAACAAGCGATAGTGATGATATTATAGAGAGTATTAGTTCCATTGGCAATGTTACCTCCATTTTTATTTCTCAAACGACCAGAAATATTGGCGCACGGGGAAGTGACATTATTTGGGATATTGGGAGAAGGTCAAGTGGTGTTCAAATTTTGGATGCTATCAATTTCTTTAGGATCGGTCTGTTCAGCCATCATAGGAGCCTTGGTCTTAATACTTTGTGCTTTCCTAAGATTAGGATTAAGTTGATAGCATTCTTGTTTGCTATGCCCTAACATTTAACAATGATCCCAAAATCATGAAAGTCATTCATAAACACTTTTTGAACATAACCATATTTTCTTGGCCCTAACCAAATAGATGTATGGTATTACTTTATAACATCTAACTCAACTAGAACTCTAGCGACCAAGGGTCGAGACCTCATAGCCATATCATTATTAATTTGCAAAGTTCTACCAAATAGGCTACCTAGGCCATGAAGAATTCTTGGTGAAAAGAAATGCGGACAAAGTTTAAGGAATGAAATCCAAATTGGAACTATAGGGGATTCAGCTGAAATATCAAAAAATGGAGACCATTTAATAATCTTCTTGTTGCAAATAAAAACATAATATGATCAATGTCCAAAAATATGACTATAATCTAAATCATTTTCCAATTTAATCAAGACATGTCATGGATCTAGTAAAATAATTGAAAAACCAACAGATAGTTTGAGATTGAAAAAAAAACTAGCGAATCAAATCAGGTTTGGGTCTATGAGTTGAAAATTTCCCAACGAGAGCAAACTGGAAAGGAGACGCTAATACAAGCACTTCCTCTTCAGAGACCCACGGAGATCGAGGTTATAACATAGTGGGTGGTTGGCTTATTGTCAAGGAAGGAGAAAGTTGAGGATGTGCCGGAAATGACATCCTTAAAAGATTCAGATTTGTTAACCATAGACAAAAAGCTAGGATCAACAAGATTAGCTCATTTAGCTGGCCCACTATTAGAGGGAGCCCCCGATATTGGTGCATGCATTGACAACAACTGAAAACAAAATTGGCAAGCAAGAAATACAAATAGAAGTGATTAAAAGGGAACTTCCCTAACAAAAATGGTGAAAAAATGACTAGAAACTCGATCGGAGTGACAAAGGAGCACTCGCGAGGATGAATTGCCAAGAACCCTAGCAGAGCGATGTAAAACTTCTTTTTCTCTAATAAAAACTTGAAAAAAAAATTGTTAGATCTATCATTTGTTAAAGATCAAAAAAATATTTGTTACAAATATCTATATTTTATGTTAGATTGAAGTTCTAATTTGTAGATCTACAAATATTATAATATATAAGATCAATTAAGTAAAATTTATATTTAGTAGATGTTAAATTATTAGTTATGAATATTTTAAGCATAATTTATTTACATATTTGATATTTAAAAATTTATTTAGTATTTAAAAATTTTATATTATAAATATATATATATATATATATATTGGATATATTGGCTCTAGAATTTCTTTTCTTTTTGATGTAGCTCTTCCAAGCATTAGCGAGCTATTAATTCCTTTTAAGATTTTGTAATTTTATTTTGATGGAACGTTTAGGCCCCTCCATGGGTTTTAATATATATATATATATATATATATATATATATATATATATATATATATATATATATATATATATATATATATATATATATATATATTGTTATGCAAAATTTTATGCATTAAAATTAAATTTTACATAAATTACAACATATACATAGTTATTCAAAATTAAAGATTTTGAATGAATAATAGATTATTACATCAGCATAAATGATTAGTTGATGAATTTCTCAAGGATATTGAATATTTTGTATATGTAGCTTCTCAACACCCATCCTTTTTATCCAAAATTTAGAATTTAAGCTCAAAACAAAAAAAAATTAAGCATATGTACATCCAATGAAGTTAATATTGATTTATATCATAGAGAATTTCAATAAAATCATTGTTTCTAGAAATTACATGGATAGTATGAGTCGCATATTGACTCTTATTGTGATACTTCTATAAGCTACAAACCAATACACATTGAATATTTTTAGATATTTAGAGGTACAAAGAGATGGGTCTTCGATGCAACTGTCCCATACTTGATAGAATATACAAAATAATTTGTTAATATTAAAGCCCAAAAATTTTATGAATTATTACGTGTAGCTTAACAACCACTCTGAGTTATCACTTGTGGCTACAATACTTAGCATTAAAATAGAGTTTAATAAATAATGGGAATATTTTAATCAATTTCTTGGCTAAAAGAAATTTTTTGAAACAAAATGCAAGCATTGTAATGTACCTTGCTTCAAACCAAAAAGTGAAAATAATATAAGCAAAAGGATATCCCATATAGTAGATTATTTTCTTTACTTACCAATCCATGTCTACATTATTATAGCCGCCATCTGGAAGTCAGGTATATGCTAATAAGTGCAAACTTTCAATTGAATTGGTAGTAATAAGTATTTTTAAGTTGTTTAGAATTTAGAATGCTTAAAGTTTTGGGTTAAGGAAATGAGAATTTTAAGTTGAAAATTTTCTCTACAAGTGTTGTGCTATTAGAATTGGTGCTCCAGCTCTTTGTTCTCAGGAAAATGCCAAAACTATGGTTTTGGATGAGAATTTTTGCTGGATAATGTCATTAGTGTTGAAAATGGATCTTAAGGTAGTTCGTGAGAATTTTGAAAGAGTTTGAGAATTTATATATGAGTGCTACGACATTGGAGGCTTTAGCACTCAAATATTAGGCCGAACTAGTGCATTTTAAAAGAATAAATATCTATAGTCACTATTTCCCAAACCCACACCTCGTAGCTTGCCGAAAAAAAAAAGTAGAGGAGGAAGGGAAAATAATGGAAAGGTAAGGGTTTGAGGTCCAAAATACAATTTTTGCCGGTTAGTTTAATTAAGAAAATTGTGAGGTTCACGGTAGGCAATGCATACAAAATTTCTATTTTCAATTCTATCGAGTAGAATGAAAATTATGATTTTAAAAATATTTTTCTTATGTTTTACAAAGATTTTACCATGTAACTTTTGTATGTTGCTTTATACTCTATTTTGGATGATTTGACTATAAGATTGCAAATTTTCACCAACCAATTTGTGTTGTATAGATTTTTGATGATGTTAGAAAATGATGGAATTTTTGATTGGCAGTACAATTGATAAAGTATGTTATTTTAGAATTTTAAATAATCTCTATGATTGTGATAAAGTTCTGAGCCCTTTGTGTTGGAAATTAAAAAGTGGGGGTTTTTTATACCAGTTGATACATGATATGATTTTCCTCAGAAATGATATTGCATATCATATTTTCATTATCATGCATTTTATGACATGGAGCTAAAAATGGGAAAGGAAAAATGCTATGATAACTATGCACTTGGGCCAAAGATGGAAGTATTTCTTATTGGAAACACTCTGTACTAGAATTTTTTTTGTATTAGAAGCTTTTTCTATCTTGGTTTTACTCTGCTTTGCATCCGTCTTGAATAGGTGGAAGGTAGATTGAGAGTTATAAGGGGCATTAATACATGTGCATGCTACATTCATAAGTGCATTTATCCACTATAGTTTTAAGTTAAATAGTATTTATATGATTTTGTTTTAAAGTTATATTTTCAATATTATAAACTAATTCTATGATGAGAAATGAGATTAACCTATTGAGCTATGTACTCATTCAACATATACCATTTCAACAAACTTAAAGATACTATTGAGAATATTCCATTTGAAAGTTAGCAAGGAATCTAGGTCAGTAGGTACCCATAATTTTGGAAGTCAAGGTTATATTTTTATTTTATGGAACATACTTGGAATATGGATTTTTGTATAAGATTATTTTAAAAAATAAAATTTATATTTTACATTCTTTTGATGTATATATATAACTATTCTCGATGATTAGTGGCTATGGTATATTTTAACTTCTGAAATGATCAGCTTAGAATAATTAAGGAATTAGGTTTAAATTTCTCTTTAGGTCTTGGGGAGTCACAGAGTGGTATCAGTGCATGTTTTGATTAAAAAATATGTGGTTTTGAAAAGATTAATTATCTTTGGGAATAATCTAAAAATTGACATTTAAATTTTAATCCTAAAATTGAACATTCATTAGTAATGATATACTACCTCGAAAGGGTTCAAATTTAGAATTACAAATCTAATCGTGAATATCATAGCTAGATTCAGGAGGGAACCACATATGATCCCAAAGGATCAAAATGAAGTTCAATCAAATATCTAGCTATGATAATCTGAATAAATTATCAATGATTTCATATTCAAAGTTATATCAATAAATGATATATCATCTCAAAGGAAGAAAATATTATTCATTGTTAATTACTCGAATATGATGATAACGATCGTCAATTTTTTTGTTTGATTTCCCAAAAGTAATTAATTAAGGGTTTTTAAAAAAAAAAGATTTTGAAAATCAGGTCTGGGTTTCTAAATCTCCTATGAGCGCAAGCCCTCATAGTTAATTACATTGTAGGAAAACCAAAAATTTCTTACGAAAGCTCTCGATTAAAATAACGATACGAATTTTATTTAAGATTTCAAAGCTTGATGTCAAAGGAGGTAGGGACTAGAATTTTAAATGGGACTGGTTCAAGATTGAACAGTTCTTTTTGGAGTTAAAGGAGCAAGGGTAGGAGGTGTTTTGAGATTCTAAATTATTTCAAAAACACCCCAGCCTATCATAAATATTAGGCTTGAATTTGATTGAAAGAGATATTTAGTTTGAATGATCAATTTTATTAGAAAGTGGGAATTAAATTCCTGGAGGTTGAGGTCTTAAGATTAAAAATCTGCCTCAAAACTTAAGTCTAAAATGAGTACTGAAAATTAGTGACCCAAAATCTAGCTAATGCAATATAATCCTGGATTTATCCCAGCCTAGATTGGGGAGCTAGCTAAACCACCTAAGCACTTCAAAACTATGTGTCTGATCTTTTATACAAGAGTGGGTAGGGATGTTATTTAAGATTGGGCTTAAAGAGTTGGGGTCGACATCTAGAGCAGATTCCTAATTGACCCCTTGACTTATGTTGGGTGAAATGCTTAAGCTAAAAATGTAATTAAAGATTAGACTCGATTTTTAATGTGTATCTAATGCAATGCATGCTAGTTGACTCAATTAAATGCTTGAAATCAAATATGAAGTAGCTTTAAAATCAAGCTTAAAAATAAATTTCTCCTAGAGATTGCACAACATCCCCTTGACAGGACTGCACCCTAATAAGTCGAGTGGCTTACCAGAACTCACAAGCAGGGAGGTACCTAACAAGGTAGAGAAGGTTCAATATGTATGTATGAAAAACTCCCGGCTATCCGGGCTTACTTCTTAAAAGCATTAGAGTTTTTATGTGAGCCTAAATATTTTAAATTTTGTTTAAGTAGAAATAGTTTTATTATTACCCTCACGAGCCTTCAATGGGATTCCAGGCTAAATTAAAATTGATATGTAATAATGTCCAAAAAACTATTAAAAGAATGTAAGTCCTTAATCGTAATTAACATCAAATAATCAAACTAATTAAATAATTAAATTAATTAAATTAATGCTCAAACTGAAAGTCCATAGGCAAGTGCCTTTTAATTATACAACCCAGGGTCTGCAGGAAAAGTAAAGTGACCGGGCACCACTGACAACAACCCGGATTTCTAATCCTAAGACTGAAGTGACTTTGAGAATGGGTCATCTCGTTCTTCACTTCTTCATCTTCTTGAAACTCGTTGGATCATCAGGTCCGGATATCCAAATGAAAAAAAACTCCTCCTGAATAGGGTGTTATGTTTTCTCTTTGGATACTTTGAAAGTCATCCTAATTTGGATCTCCAAATGGAAAGGAACTCTCCTCTAAGGGATGTCCCTTCCTCTTTGGATTCTAAATTGGATGTTTAAACATCCCCTTCTCAAAGCACTTAGCATTTTACAACTTAATTCAAATTAAATTACATCAATAGAAATTAAAAAATCTAGACTCAATAATCTATAGGGTTATCCTAATAATCAACAGTTAATATTTAACATCCCAAGCAGTTAATATATTGAAATTTAAATGCTCAAATTCAAAGCCATGCTTGGCCATGCTCTTTTAATTTTAAAGGGGGGCTTAAGCGTATTCTGAAGCACCTGTAGAAAATAGTATTAATTTTAAAGCTTAATTATTTAATTGCCCATTTAATTTATAATTGCCTGTAGCATGGCCACCTGCATAAGATTAAATTAGTAGAAATCATCCCTAGCCTAGTGGTAGATCTAACGCATGATCAATCCAAATACAGAATGCCGTAAATAAATAAACAATCGATCAATTCCTTAAATCTAACAATCAACATGTAGTAAAAGCTTGAAAACTCGGCACACAACATAAAAGTAAACACCGGCCTAGCCTAAGACTAGAGTTGATTGTCCTAGTAAACCATCTAAAGTGTGTGGGGTAGGCTGTGTGGATTTGATATGTCCTAAATAAGGTACTTGATTGAAGTTATTTGACGTTCTGGTTGGTTGAAAGGCTTAAGGAGAGAACTTTAGTTAAAGTTTAAATTTTAATGATTTAAAATTTATTTTAAAATTGATTTTAAATATTTGTTGAATATCACCTTTGTTGCTCACCGAGGCCATGAAGTTTATTTCACCTTCCTTGGGGCTAATATAATAGCCTCATAGGCTTGAGTTACCTAGTGGTACCCAATATGATTAAGTGGATTTGATTTGATTGAAGTTTGAAAGTTAATTAAATCTTAGTTAAGATTGATTGGTTGCTAATTTTAATATGTGAACTCATTTAAATTTGACATTAACTGGTTCATGGCGTTGGGCCACCAGGCTCGAGGAACAAAGCCTCCTTAGGACACATAGCCCCATAGCCTGGAGTAGTCCATCCGATAAATCAAGTTAGTGTATTTGAATTAAGAATTTTAAATTTTGTTAAATAGTTATTAATCAACTCATTTTAAGATTTAACACTCCTTAAAATCCATTCGTGGTATTGTGCCACCAGGCATAAGGAACAAAGCCTCCTTAGGACACGTAGCCCTGCAGCCCGGAGTAGTCCAGCCTAAAAACATCATTTCAAAAGTGGTTATTGTATATTATGGGGTTGGTTGAGTGTTTTAAACATCAATCTAATATTTTCTGGAGTTTGAAATCAATTATTAAATTTTGGAATTTTTTGGATTATTTTAATGATTTAATTAAGGGGTCAAAAGTTAATATTTTGATTAAGAATTATTTTTAGAATGTTAATATTTTATTAAAATACTAGACCTTAATATGATCAGTTATACTATAAGTATGTTGAATTTGGATTTTTCGAGATATTATTATGAGGGTTTGAAGTTTTGACTTAATTTTGAACTAAGTTTGACCAAAAGTTGAGTTTTTTTTAAATTTGTTTGATTTATGGAAATTTGATATTTTTGATAAATATTAGACTTTAATGTGATTTGAATGCCTTTGAGTTTGCTTAATTTGGAGTTCATTTGAATTAGTGTAATTAAGGGTATAGTGTAAAATTTTTTTCCCACTAGCTGTATAATAAGTGAAAATGGAATTAATGTTTTACATGGAATCAAGATATATAATGTGTACATACTTGATTTGAATTTTATTAAATCTTTTAATGCTTTTTGTCTCAAAGTAATAACTGATGAATCATGGTTATGGCATAGGAGACTTTGTCATGTAAGCATAAAAAATTTAAGGAAAATTACCAAAAAAGAATTGGTTAGAGGAATACCTAAACTAGACTTTATTAAGGATCATCTATGTGAGGCATGTAAATTAGGAAGATAGCTGAAGACCTCCTTTCATTCCATTAAGGATCTTAGAACTAGCAAATGATTGGAAATCATTCATATGGATCTTTTTGGACCAATTAGCACTATAAGTCTAGGAGGAAAAGTGTTTGGATTTGTCATAATTGATGACTTTTTAAGATACACTTGGGTCAAATTCTTATCTCATAAGAGTGAATCATTTGATGAATTTAGAAATTTTTATACTTGGATTTAGAGAAAGTTAGGGTGTGAAACTATTTCAATTCAAAGTAATCATGGAGGAGAGTTTAAAAATGAAAAATTTGAAGATTTTTGTAGAGAACAAGGAGTTGATCATAATTTTTTAGCACCTAGAACCCCTCAGTAGATTGGAGTTATTGAACGAAAGAATAGAACATTAATAGAAGCTGCTAGAGCCATGTTGGTAGAATACTCACTTCTGAAATATTTTTGGGCTGAAGCGATTAGTACGGCTTATTATGTTCTAAATAGGGTGAACATTAGATCTAAGTTGAACAAAACACCTTATGAACTTCTTCATGGTAGAACATGGAATCTTTCACATTTGTATGTTTTTGGATGTAAGGTGTTCATTCATAATAATGGTAAAACTCCTTTAGGAAAATTTGATCAAAACTTTGATGAAGGAATTTTTTTTGGATAGTCTAGTGTTGGAAAATCTCATAGAGTTTTTAGCAAGGGAACTTTGGTAGTTGAGGAGACTACATATATTATTTTTGATGAATCTGGCATATCAAAAGAGCCAATCTTGGATGAAGATCATATTAAAAATATCTCCTATGAAATTAAAAATACAAATTTGGAAGAGAACATAGAAAAAGAAAAACCTTTGCCTAGAGAATGGAGATTTTCTAAGAATCACCCTAAGAAATTAATTTTAGGTGAACCTAGTGAGGGTGTTAGGACTAGGCATGGACTTAGAAAAGAGGTGAATCATTCTTCTTTTATATCGATGGTTGAACCAACTAATATAAATCAAGCACTTTTAGATGAATTTTAAATTTTAGCTATGCAAGAAGAATTGAATCAGTTTGTAAGAAATGATGTTTGGGAATTGATTGAAAGGCCTAAGGATCAAAGTGTTGTTGGAACTAAGTGGGTGTTCAAAAATAAAATGAATGATTAGGAGCTATGATTAGAATTAAGGCTAGATTGGTGGCCAAAGGGTATAATCAAATAGAAGGAATTAATTTTGAAGAAACTTTTGCCCCTGTAGCCAGACTTGAAGCAATTAGGATTTTGCTAGCCCTTACCTATTTTAAAGGTTTTAAATTGCATCAAATGGATGTTAAGAGTGTCTTTCTGAATGGGGTGAAATCAGAGGATGTTTATTTTGAGCAACCTCCAAGTTTTGAAATTCTAAATTCCCTAATCATATTTTTAAATTAAAAAAGGCATTGTATGGACTAAAACTGGCACATAAGGCTTGGTATGAGAGATTAAGCACTTTTCTATTAAAAATATCATTTATTAAAGGAATTGTGGACACTACTCTCTTCTTAAAAAGGGTAGGAGATGACATACTCATTATTTAAATATATATTAATGATATATTATTTGCATTGACTAATAAAAATATTTGTGATGAATTTTCAAAAATAATGAGTAGTGAATTTAAAATGAGGTTGATGGGAGACTTGTGTTATTTTCTTGGTTTTAGCATAAAGCAAAGTGAGGAAGGAACATTTCTTAGCCAGTCAAATTATGTTATGGACATCCTTACAAAGTATGAAATGGATGATGCTAAATGAGTAACTACACCAATGAGTTCCTTAGTGTAGTTAGATAAGGACCCTAAGGGAAAATCTTTTGATCGAAAGAAATTTAGAGGAATAATTGGATCATTGCTTTACTTGACTGCAAGCAGACCAGATATAATGTTCAGTATTTATTTATGTGCTAGATTTTAATCTGATCCAAAGGAATCACATTTGATAGTAGTTAAAAGAATACTGAGATATCTTTTGGAAACTCAAAACTTATGGATTTGGTATCCTAAGCACTACTCATCTTTTGAAATTATTGGATATTTTAATTCAGATTTTACAGGATGTAGGGTAGAACAGAAAAGTACTTCTGGAACTTGCCAATTTATTAAAAGTTCTCTAGTTTCTTGGTATAATAAGAAACAAAATTCAGTAGCCCTTTCTACTGCTGAAGCAGAATACATTGCCTTAAGCAGTTGTGTGGCACAGGTTCTTTGGCTAAAATAATAATTAATTGACTTAGGATTTTCTATTGGTATAATTTGGATTTTCTGTGATAATACTAGTGCTATTTGCATTTCAAAGTATCCTAATCAACATTCTAGAACCAAGCATATAGACATAAGGCATCACTTCATTAGAGATCATATAGCTAAGGGAGAAATTGAATTACATCACATTACTACTGAAAATCAACTTGCAGACATTTTCATAAAATCACTAGATTTAGACACATTTAGCATTTTAAGAACAAGGCTAGGTTTAATTAATCTTAATGCTTGATTTGAAATTTTGCAAACTTGACTTGTTGTGTGACTATGTGTTTGTTTATTTTCAGTGTATGTTTAGTATAGTTTGTATGATTTTATTTTATTTTGTTTGTTTTTGTTTACTTTCTTTTTAGTATTTTATTGTTGGTATTATTTTTAAAAAGTTTGCATGTCATTGATTTTAAAATGATTGGTTTTGAGAAGTTTTTCAGTTTATCATATTTTGTTTTAATGTTTTTTTTTATAATGTACAAAATTATTTCATACTATACGAATTATGTAGCTTGTACATGTTAATTTTCTAAGTTGAGGTGATGAAACTTAGTTTTTCATAGGGTTTCATACTGTGTGATGATGTTATCATACTGTATGATATGTGCAATTTTATCCGTACGATCAAGTTATTAGTTTCTCATGTGGACGAATCTAACTATCGTTGAATGATCTTTAATATTCTGATTGTCCCGGATGAACACCTGTTCGTCTATACGATCATCTGGTCAAAAAGCCTGTATGAAATGACTCCTTGGGAATGACAGTTTATGAAAACTTGTTTCATTTTTGGCCATTTTTATTCATCTATATGAAATATTTTTCATCCCGTACGATTTATGGATCATATGTACAAAAAAAATTTTATTTTATTTTTTTTAAAAAAGGGTCTTTAGATAAGATTTCCATCACTTTCTCATTCGTTCCAAACCTTCTAGAGCCCACATCCTAGGAATGGCAAGCAGTAGCAAATGACCTCGAACTTCAAGGGGCTCGTCTTCCCGATCTGGTAGGGATGAAGACTTTCTTTCTAAAGAAAATGAGGATGCCTTCTATAAGTATATTGTTGTGAAAATCACCCCTTCTCGTCTCCTCATTCAAAATGATATTCACTTCTCTGTCATGCCCCTATCCACCTTTACTCAATTTTCATTTATCCTGACTCTCATTTATGCCTACCATAAAGAAACTTTTCAATTTTTTTTGGCCAATATAAAAGTAAATCAAGGCCACACTAGGATCACTTCTTATGTATTCAAGCAATGAGTAGAAATTACCAAGGAGGACTTAGGCACCTTCCTCCATCTAAGAACCCAAGTTATTAAGGCACACACATTAACTTCTAGGACAGACTATGACTGGTCTGATATAGGGAGCTCCCGCACCTTCACCTAAACCTTACTAGAATTTCTAATAAGAACTGGTCCAGTGCTTCGATAGAATGGAAACTCATTTTGATCAACGCTTTGATCAAATTGAGAATCACCTGAATATGTAGGATGCTTGATATAATGAAGACATGGGATGCATTCAGGGATAGTTTGATTCGGTGAACATGAATATAGATACAATTAGTAGTTACTTTTCAATGTTCAATCCACCACCTCCTCCAGATCAGGGCCCTTTAGATTGTTAGTTGTACTCCTGTCCTTCTACTATTGTTGATGATGGTTTTATGGGTTTGTTGTTGTGATGTTTTGTCTTGTGATTTTAGTGAATCTATTATGTTGGTGTATTTCAGATGTTGATCATGTATGTGATGGTATGGAAAACTAGTTGTATGGGTTTATGGATGAAATGATATAATGGATGTTTTTATTAGCATGCATTGAATTTCACTACTTGAAGTGTTTATTTTTCTTTAGAAAAATCAATTGTAGTTGATCTCTAAATAGAAATTTTGAATTATTTTATTTTACAAATTAATTTCCTTGCAAAAAAAATTTAATCTTTCAAAAATTTAAATTAAATTATGATTGGATATTTTCAATGTTCAAAGTGAAAAGAGGCACAAAATTAGCCCAAATAAAAAGATGCACAAAGTGTTCCACAAAAATTGAAAAGATGCGCAATGTTACCAATTGAAAATGTTCGAATCTTTCTTTTCATTATCATGCTATCTCTAATTCAAATTCATATAATGGACAATCATCTTCACTACTGAATTAGAAATTAATTAATATTTATTTTGTCATTTTTGCAATAATCATTTTTACTTAAACTTGTCTAGCATGAACGATGAATCTGATTGAATTTTCTTATCCTATTGAATTTGAATTTTTCTATTTAGCAATAGGATTAGTTTGAAATTTTCATCTTCATCAACTACTTTGATTTCTCTCTAAAATTTTTTTCATTTCAAGATGTACTTCCCTTTTTGTTGTTATCAAAAGGGAGAGTCATAATATATTATTTGATGTGTGTATGTACTGTGAATATGTAAATATGTGTGTGTAATGGGTGAATATGTGTATATTTTGAAATGTATATGCATATGTTTTATGTTTTGTTCGTGTTCATGTTTTATTTTTGTTCGAGTAGTTTTTGGTGGTTTTTTTTTGGGTCTTTTATTTTTGTTTAGGGTTGTTTTTTATTTTAGTTGTTATTGTTCCTTTTTAACTTTAAGGTTTGTGATTTTTTCTCTTAATTGGAACCCCTTATTTTAAATTAGTTTTTTATTTGGGGAAAGCTAAAGAGAAAATTTGCTTTATTTGTTAACTTAAACAATAATTATTTTACCATCATAAAAAAGGGGGAGATTATTGCAAATTAGTTTTCAAGACTATATTTTTATATATCATGTGATTTTTTGATGATACCAAAATATTATTATGTTGATTATTATTTCTTCTAAAATTTATTAAAAATATTATTTGTGTTGTTTGTGTATTAACGTTTTCAGGAAAATCATACTCCAGACTGTTAAAGACCTTAAGACTGATTAGATTAGGGTTTATTGTAATTGAAGTCTATACTTTTTATTTTTCTTGAGTTTGAGAGAGTGCGATTGTAATTAGGTAACCGTGCACACACATACACAAGGGGAGTGAAACAAAACTTAGATTTTTAAAACTAACTATATTGTATGATTCTTCTATCGTACGGGATGATTTATCCTGAGTGTTCCTCTAGAACTGAGTTGATTGAATCATGAAAGGAAAATTTTCTAAGTACAGTTCGTATTATATGAAATGGGTTCATCTCAGACACTAATCAGAGTATGAAATTAAGTTCATACCAGGTCATCTAGTACTATCTCATAAATTTTTGAACAGATCATACTGTATGATATGGGATCATCTTAGACGCCGATCTTAGTAAGAAATGGGCGCATACAAGTTTGTCTCATATGAATTCACTAGAATTTGAACTGATTATACTACATGAAGTGGGTTCGTATATACACCGATCAGAGTATGAAATATGGTTCGTATATGATCGTACAGATGAAGGGTTTAATTTTGAACTGATCATACTGTACGATATTGGTTCGTATAGATTCTTTTCAGACGACAAAATTAGATTCATAAAACATCATACATCACTTTTTGAACTGTTCATACGATTGAAGTATGATCTTACTGTATGATCCAAATTTGTCAAACTTGAAATTTTTAATTTTAGGGTGATTTTTCTTGTCCTTTGTATATAAGGGTCCTAAAAAATAACTGCCAAAGAACTCTTGCTGCAAATTTCTTTTAGAGAGTGATAGAGAGTGTGTTTTTGGAGAGTGTTTGGAAGTGAGAATTGTGAGATCTTGCAAGTGAAAATTATAAAGGGTTCACATAGTTGCCCAAAGGTGAGGATCTCTTTACAAGTACATTAAATCTCTGCCCTACCTCTTTGAAGACTCTTGAGAAAAGATCTTTGGGAAGAGATCTGGTACTCTACCGTCATCAGGAGGGTGAAAAAGGATAATGGTACTCTGCCGACACCTGGAGAGTGTGAAAGGACATCGATACTCTGCTGTCACTTGGAGGGTGAGAAAGGACATTGGTACTCTGCCATCACCAGGAGGCTGAGAAAGAAGGTGGGTTCTCTACCTTCACCTGGAGGGTAAAAAAGGATGACAGTTCTCTGCCGCACCGGGTTGGTGGAAGAGATATTTTGTAAGGGCTTCTCTACCTTGCTGTGGCGGCTAAAGGAGAGTCACTTTGGTATAGTTCAATACATGGAGAGGGAGTCTCCAGGGAGTGGACGCAGGTCTTGTTGGATCGAACCACTATAAAATTTGGTGTTCTTCTATGTATTTACTTTTACTACATTTTTACTTACTGCACTTTATTTTATTATGGTTGAAAAGTTATTTTGGAGAAAATTTATTATTTGATAAGAAAGTTCTAAAACCGATTTTTCTAAAAATCCAAAAAAAATTTAAATTACCAATTCACCCCCCTCTTGGTTAGCCTCAGGATAATTGCACTAGGTTTAACAACCTACTTGGACTTTACATTGTTATCATCAAAATCACAGTACATGAATCAGATTTGCAACAACATTTAATCTTAATATTCTTAATTATTCTTGTATTCCTCTATCGAGGCTATACATCCTAATATGTTTCAATGACACACATGGTCACTATGTGCCTTAAATGAAGAATGGGATATAATTAAAAATTTAATTAAATCTTTAAAGAACAAGAGTCTTCATTATTACATAATATGCTCATTACATCATCAATATAAAATAAGAGATCTTGTCGAACAATGAATAAATAACAAGCAAACTCATTTTCTTTATATTCATATAATAATCAAAGTATAAGAGAAGTAATAGAATTTTATCACCAAGTAGGATTAAAGTTTCTCTTCCGCACTCATTCTTCCTTTACTTATAGAGTTTCTTAAAAAAATACTTGCAAAACACTCCAATAGATTATATCTTACACTTCCCTAGCCTCCCCTAGATTTTACTATAAGGGGATACTAGAGAAGTACTCTAAAAAGTACTAAGTTTTACACAAGTGACTGAACTCTTCTATAAATAGAACATAACATATAAAAAAAATACATGAAAGGTAACTAGCATTGCAATGCTTAAAAGTGTGGTATTGTGGCTCCAAAAAATGAACTAGCACTTCAGCTCTGAAATGTTTACTCTATCGCGGTGCTTGATGATGTGAAATGGTTATGAAGTGAACATATATATCTTTTCACTGAAGCAATGTGTCCCTTGGAAGTTATTAATGCAATGCCATGGCAATCAAGAGGAGCTCTGCAATGAAATTTATTGCACCGTGACATTCATTTTCATAAGAACCTGGTGCTGCCAAGTTGATTTGCAAATATTGTGGTGCCTTAAACATTGCAGCACAGACTACAATACTGTTTTAGTGTTTGCAGATAGAAAAGATAGCATTATAATGTCCAAAAGTGGGTAATTCAGTGCTGTTGAATGGGGTGTAGCAGTGACATTTCATTTGGCACCGCATTATTGATCGTTCCTTTGTATTTTTCACCATTTTGAATTTTTCCTATACAAACATAACTAAGATAACATATTTTTACTGAAATATAAACATAATAAATAGTATATAATTTATACTTATCAAATTCTACCCTGCTTAAAATTTTATTTGTTCTTAAGATAATAAAGAAATTAGCATAAAATATAGGATAATATGTCACAGTCTAGAAGTAATTGAAATAAACAAAATTATAATTCTAGTTTAGAAAAATCTTAACAATTATCCTAACTATTCACCCTTATTATTGCTTATTTTAAATTTATATGTTATAAATATAATCATTTTCCTTTGAATTTTGAAATATATAATATAACTTAAATATTGATATGTTTGTAGTTAAAATTGAAATTTTATAAGTTCACAATCATCTGTACTAGTTCTCCTATCTTATTCTTTGTAAATTTAAGTATAAGGTTGTAGTCGAGTTTAAAGCTTTTAACTAATACTAATTTTTAAATGTACTCTTCTTCTTTTCTTTCTTCTTAGAACTCTTTTAATATTTCTTTTCTTTTTATTTTTGTGGAGTACATAATTAATAATTTTTAATAATTGTTTTGCTTATATCCTCCAGTAATCTTAATTATTTTAATATAAGGATTTAATAAGATCACTTATTCCAATTTCAATTTATTATGATTTCCAATTTTAGGCTATACATATCTATTTTTTAACCTTAATTATTCATATTTTAATTTAAAGAGTAATGTATAATTGTATAACTTATAAATTTAAGTTAATTTAATAGCTTAAATGATCTAATTTAGTTAATTATTAAGTTTTTTTTCTATGAATTTAATGTAGTGGCCATTTAAACTATAATCTAGGGTTTTTTTATTATCCTAATTTTATATAATTTTTAATTATCTTTTTTATTTTAGTTAGGTAAACAATCAAAAGGTGTAGAGGCTAATGGTAGACAATGTAATAGTGTAAGCATAAGGGGGATTAAAACAAATATAAATTAAACAAATTAGAACTATAATTAATAACACATGCTTTTCATATGACTGAAAAAAGGCTTTAAAATATGTGATACATATAAAACTAAATAAATGAAACATGATAATTAGTGCTTAAGGCACCACTCTAACATCACAATAACATTGGCTCTCATGGCCATAACTCAGATCATATAGAACAATCCCAAATCACACATCACTGGGATCTCCCTCAAAGCAAAGAAAATGAAAAAGAAATAGAAGAAAAATATGCTATAAACCAAGGGTAGCGTTCTCTCTCTCTCTCTCTCTCTCTCTCTCTCTCTCTCTCTCTCTCTCTCTCTCTCTCTCTCTCTCTCTCTCTCTCTCTCTCTCTCCCCCTCCCCTCCCTCCCTCCTCACTCAAGCTAAATACATAAATACTCCTAGTTAGAAGAATCCTGATCTTCCTCTTCATCATCATCAACATCATCTTGGTATTTCTCTCTACGATGCCAAACAAAGGGGTCATAAATAGGTGCTGGAGAAAATTAATGTTGATTTGGATGCTCCATAAGTGGACTTTTTCTAAACATCCCAATAAGAGTATTATTGAAATCATAAGTGTGTCTATAATGATTCTCTTATTAGTCTATGATGTGGGCCATCCTCATCTTCATTTCAACTCAGCAACATGATCACTTAAACTTCTAGGAGTCTGAGCACTCCTACCACTACTGTTGCTATCAGGTCTACTATAAAATCTAGGCTCACTAGGACCCCCTTCTTCCTTGTCTCTCTCTTTGCTTACTTAAAGCCATAATTTTTCTCTTCGTAAGGGCTGTAATAGAGAACAACTGCTCCTCAGTTTAATCCTTCCTTACACCAGCTTCAACACACAAGGCATAAATAAGAGAAGGTTGCCCCAATCCAATAGAAGTGGTAACTTGAATGACGTACATCAAAAAGGAGAAAATACATTTTTCAACATCAATAGAGTAACCCATTTCAATAGCATAATTTAAAAGGGCATGATCACAAGTTACTTCACTAATGTTTCTACTCGGCATCATGTTGGATGAAATAAATAATGCTAGGCTTTAGTGGTTTGGGTGAGAAAGGTAGCAGGAAAATTAATGATTTTGTCTTCTCTCTTCTTCCAACTTGCTTCACTATTAGGTCCACACAAAATTCTTAGAATATCCCAAGGATTTATAGGGGTTCTAATGAAAGCAGTATATTCATTAAATTCATAGTCCCTAAGTTTATAGATTTTGTTAATGGCGATAGAATTAAAAGGGACCCACTTACCCCTCACATATCATCTATTATCTATGGCCTCCTTTAAAAGTTTAAATTTGGGGCGTTAAACTGACTTGAATTATAAATGCACACTAAGATGGGGGTGAATTAGTGTTTAAAAAATTCCCTTTAAAATTTATCCTTTTGAATAGTTTGTGATTTGACAAATAATTTGACAACACCAATCTAAATAAAACTTTGTTTTGACTTTAAATAATACTTGCAAAGAAGAAGATTTTATTTTTATTTTTAGTTTCTAAAATTTTTTATTTTTCTTTTTGAACAAAAATATGATATTCAATTTTTACAAAATAAAGAACTCACAAATCACAAATATGAAATATGTAAGATGCAAGAAATAAAAATGTGGAAAAGTAAAGGTAAACATAAGAACAAACACACCAGAGATTTATAATGGTTAAGCCAAACTTGACTTACATCCACTCCCTGAAGTCCTCCACTCTAAGTATTGCACTAACACTAGTGACTCTCCTTTTTCCCTCACAACAAGGCAGAGAAGCCCTTACAAATCTCTTCCACCTCATCAGTGCAATGGAGTAGTTGAATTCCTTTCATCTTCATAGCGTGGCAAAGTTTTCGAATCCCTTTCACCTTTCCAATGCGATAGACAAGCTGAATCCCTTTCACATTCCTGGTATGATGGAACGGCTGGATCTTTCCCACAAAGAGACTCTTCCTAGAGTTTGAAGGTGCAAGATCACTGAGAAATGGTGTGTAGAAACCCCTCTTACACACTCTCTTATTCCTACAAGAATTTTCTCCCTCAAGACCTCACATCTCTCACTCTCCCAAGGTAATGTTTCCTCTTTAAACCATTCTCATAAAAGCTCTCTCTTAGAAAAAGTGGCAAAAGATTCCCTAAGATTAATTAGGGAATCGTACAATATGATTAGTTTATTATTCTTATAATCATACAGGATGATCTTCGAGATGATCAAATATTGTCCCTTCTAATCATCCGGTACGATTGGCATCATACTATAGGGTTAGTTCAATAAATCAGGGTTTATCTAGGATGATCCCTATGGTAATCAAATATCATCTCTATCAATCGTCTAGTACGATCAACATCATAATATATGTTTGATCATAGAAATTAAACTTTGATTTTATTGACTAATCATGGGGATTATTTAGGTAATATTTTTAATATCATATAGTATGAATAGGTTCATATAGTATAATTAGTTTAGAATTCAAAAAAATATTGAAATACTTACCTAAATATGATTGGCGACTAAGGTTTTGATTTAAATGGATCATCCTATATGATCTAGTTTATTTAGTATGATTAGTTAAAAAATATTAATTACTCAATTAGACATTACAATTGATTTCTGATCAATACGAGATAAATTTAAAAATTTTAATTTTTACTCCTAGTGTGTGTGTAGGGTCACTTAGCAGGCATACACCTTTTACAGGTCTTTTGACTTAAGAAATATAAAATAAATAAATAAAAATAAAGACCCTTGCAAAAATATCAAACCTATTTTATCAAGCTTGAGTCTTAATCCTTTGTGCCATGGTGTAAGTTGTACCAAAAATTTTAGTGTACATAATGTAAATATCAAGTAATAATATTAGGAGAAAAAAATAAAATCTAATAATATTTGTTATCATCAAAATCATATGCTCGGGATCCCAGATTGTAATAACCTCTCCCTTTTTTATGATGGTAAATATTATTGGTTGAATTTTCAAGTTAGTTGTATTTTCTCCTAATCTCCTCCTCACTATGTAAATTATATAAAAAATAAGGAGAAATTTTTTTTTTATTATTTTTAATATTAAATGTAGAAATAATAAAGCAAAAAATAATAAGCACAAAGAGGATAAGCAAAGCTAAGTAATACATCAATAAGTACAATCAAACGCCTACTTCCCCTTTTGATATCACCAAAAAGGAGAGACAACCAAACAAAAAAGAGAATACAAACAGAGGCAAATAAAAATAAAATACAAAAACTACAATAAAACACACATACTTGAAGTAAGAAGGCCCCTGATCTGGTGGTGGTGGAAGTGGTGGTGGTGGTTGGAAATACTAGTGAAGGGTAGAAAACTGGTTACTAAATTAGGCTCAATTTACATCATGCTACTGCTAGATCTGTCAGTGGTGCTGTTAGAGTAGGATATGCAACTATTGATACATCTGTTAGATCTCCTAGTGTTACTACTGATACAGCTTGTACTATATCTAGAAAAGCTTATAATAATGGTGAAGCTAGTCTCAATGCTGAGTAGTTTCCTGATACTCTATAGCTGATTAAAACTTCAGGCAGTCAACACATTCCATGATCGAGTCATAGGTTAGGAACTGGTGAGCAGGTGCTATCACTAGTATTGTTGCTAGAGGTGGTGCTAGAGGGTCTTCCACTACCTTATCAAACTCATGCTCTTCTTTGGGATCATCTCCTTGGTGATGAAAAAATAAAATGTGGAAGGAACCATCAAAATAGATAATTAAGAATATGTCTGCTGGTGCGGGATACAAAAGTTGGTATTTTTGATCTTGGATGTAAGCGACTAAGTTTCCTAAAGCAAGGTTATTCTCACATCGGATTGATGATCAACGAATGCTAATAAGATTTTTAAAATAGCTAATGATTATGTGGGATTCATTAAATGTAGTACTGGACATGATGAAATAGGTGATGACAAATAGAAGTGGGGTGATATTTATTCTATCTCCAACCTTAGGAAGAATAGAAGTAAGGTGAACATGTTGAGTGACACGGGCATTCTGGTTGCGTGAGTGGATGAGAGGCTAGTGTTGATTTAAGGGAGTATTCCAAAGGGTTATATTTATAATGGTCTAATTAGAATTGCTCTTAGATGCTAACTTATATTGTTGAACCACTTCCGAATAAAGATGTAAAAATTCAGCAAGGTCCTATTTGATTATTTCTATAGAACCCCTACAAACATAGGATTTCATAGAGGAAAAATTAGTGTTCACTCTAAGGCTTGCAAAGAATTCAAAAAGTAGTTTAGAGTTGATGAAAAAAAGCAAGGGTTAATAGAAATTATAGAGTGGTTAAAGAGTTCCATAATCTGATAAATGAGAACTACTTGGTTCAGGATGTAGGAAGGTGTGATGTGGACTTCTTTGAAAAGGTGGTATGCAGATTTATCCTTAATTATTTTAAATCTTTCATCAAAAGGATCACGAGAGGAGCTTCATTGATAAAAATAGGTTCTCCTGATACTTGCCATATTGAAAGTTAAAGCTAAGAATAGAAGAGGATTAGAGTTCAGAGAAGTGTAATTCAATCCTTCAATTTTCCTTTGTTCTATAGATTTCAATTGATCATGCAGTATGATTGGGGATCGTACTGGATGATCAAAACAAGTTTAATCATCTGGATGACCAATCAAAAAAGTAGCCAAATCATATATTACAATCAGGATCATACTTAACAATTTTCTAAAAAGTGTTCATCCCAAAGAGTCATCTGGTACGACTTTTGACTATGAGTTTATACACTATAAATAGGTGTTCATACAATATGATTGCATAATATCTTACCAATCGATGTAATTTCATCCAACAGCTATTGACATGTGGATTGTAAAATATGAAGAGGTGGTCATATATTACGATCATTAATTATTGGTTAGATCTAGGCCATTGATTACATGAATGGCAAGGATGTGCAGAGGTGTATATATCATATAGTTCGATATGAATATTTTTTTTAAAATTTTTTGAAAATGTGTTTGGTGTGTGATGAACAGGGAAGGCTTTTACTAACTAATACCATCAAATAAATAAACCAAAATAAATAACAAAAAATAAAAGTAAATCAAAAAAATATAACAAACATGAAAACAGACAAACCACATAACTATACATGATGTTGATTTCACTTCTACCTTGAATATAGCATGAATGTCAATGAAACTAAATTTCGTTGTCAGATTGCTAAAGGTGTCATAGTTTAGGGGTTTGGTGAAAATGTATGTCAATTGATTCGTAGTTGCTACATGATGTAGTTCCATATCTCCCTGAGCTGCATGATCTTTAATGAAATGATGTATGATGTCTATATGCTTAATACGGGAGTGTTAAATTGAAATTTTGGACATACAAATGGCACTAGTGTTATCACACATGATTAACATAATGCATACATAGGAATAGCTTAGGAATACTTCTTTATAAGAATTAGGATTAAACTATCCAATAGGGGATTTTCCATTGATAAGGATAAAGCATTTACAACCAAAGATATGAAGATGTGAAAGAGTTGGTGTCCTACCCTTAAGCAACTCATAAGGCCTTATTCAATTTTGTCATAATATTCACCCTATACAAAATATAACAAGTAGTATTCATGTTGACCTCATTTTTGTATGAGGTCACTAGACCAGTCTAAACCCTAGGATCTACCTAGGTCTTATATCAATCCAAATCAAATCCAAATTTCAAATCAAAATTCTAGGTTCAAAGGCCCTATCCTGAAAGTCTTTTCGAGTGCATTTTCAAACATTTCAAACTCTACTCAAATGACCCCTGATTCATGATCTATCAATTGCATATTGATTATGAATGTCTCTAGGATCTACCCTCTAAATTTGAGCTCAATCTGAGGCCTCTAACCTCAGAAATAGGTTTGAAATCCAAAGGCTATAAAACCTTCAAATATTTTAATTTTTAAATAAAATAATTAAAATTTATTAAAAATTCCAAATAAATTTTAAACACATGAAAACACTCCCATGGGTCATCATTGAGCTTTAGGAGTGATTCCATGCAGTTTAGAATAAGTTTGGATCAACATAATCAAAACCTCTATAATTAAGTAATTTAAAAAATCCATTAATTAACAAAACATTAAAATATCATAATTAGTTCAAATTAAATCTAAAAATTTCAAATAATATATCAAATTAACCAAAATTAAATCCTTAATAAAAAAATTAAAATCACTTTAATTTGACTTTAATTTTGAGAATAATTTAATTTTAAGTAAAAATTAATATTTAATTAATTTAATTAATTAAAAATAATTTAAAATTTTCATAAAATTTCTAGACACTTGGAAATTTCTCCTTAGGTCATTCCTAACCTTTGGAGTTGATTTCATAGACTTGGGAGTTTATTTGGAGCAAAATTATTAAAAGGTCCTTAATTAAACTAATTAAATAATTCAAATAAATACACATATTTTGAAAATTATAACTAATTGTTAAAAACTTCAAATTGAGCAAACTCAAAGGAATTATACTTTATGTAAGGTCTAATATTTATTAAAAATATCAAATCATCAAAAATAACTTAAAATCAAAAAGTCAACTTTTTGGTCAACTTTAGTTCAAATTTTAATTAAAACTTAAACAATTCATAACTTTCCATAGAAAAATCCAAAAAATCTAACAAATGCAAAGCCTAATTACTCATTAAAAGGTCTAATATTTAACAAAAATATCAAAACTCTATAAATTTATTTGAATAAAAATTTCTATTTTTGACCCCTTAATTAATACATTAAAATTATCCAGAAAATTCTTAAATTTGATATTTAAATTTAAATTCCAAAAAATGTTAAGTCACTGTTAAAATCACTCAACAAACTTCTTAATACACAATAACCACTTTAAAGATGAAGTTTTTAGGATGAACTACTTCGGGCTACGAGGCTACGTGTCCTAAGGACACTTTGTTCCTCGAGCCTGGTGGCACAATACCACGAATGATTTCAATGGAGTGTAAGCTTTGAATCAAATCATTATTAATTTACTTAACAAAATTAAAATCTTTAATCCAACTACATGAATAAGGTTTTTAGGATGGACTACTCTAGGCTACGGGGCTAAGTGTCCTAAGGAGGCTTGGTTCCTTGAGCCTAGTGGTACAATGCCATGAATCGGTTGATGGAAGTCATAAATTAATTTAATCTTTAAAATCATCAACTAATCAATATAATTAAAATTTATTAATTCTTAATCTTTCTTTAATTAAACTTATTCAAACAATTAATCTTTAAAATATATCTTAAGTTAAGCTCTAACACACTAATACTTAACTTTTAACTTGAATCTCTTCCTTGGCCTTTAACAAATGTAAACTTTAGAAAAATTTAACAAACAACACAGTTTAGGACATATCTAAACCACACAGCCTACCTCACACACTTCAGATGGTTTTCTAGGGCACCACTTATATATCAAGGTTAGGCAGGTATTTCCTTTTTCTATGTGACGGGTTTTTTTTGAGCTTTCACTACATGCTGATTAATATAATTAGATGATTGCTATGATTATTTATTTAATTTCTACACTCTGTGATGTGATTTATGGGCATTATATTTACCCTTAGGTTAGGAGCGATTTAAATGCTGATACAATCTTATACAGGTGGCTATTCTTATATAGTGTATTAAACTTAAAGTGGGAAAAGTTAAATTTAAAATAATCAAATTTTTGCAAGTGCTCCAGAATGCTAAGTGCCCTTTTAAAAATTAAAAGAGCATAGCCGAGTGTGGCTGGTTTGAGCATTTTAGATTTCATTATATTAATTATTTGGGATGATTTAAATATAATTGCTTAGAATAACCCTACAGGCTGTTCGAGTCTAGATTTTTAATTTTCATTAAATATGATTCAAATTTATTAAGTTGTAAATCAAAGAGACATTTGAGAGGGGATACAAAGTATCCAACTTAGATTTCAAAGAGGGGAGAACATCCCTTAGGGGAGAGTTCTCCTCCATTTGGAAGATTAAGCTAGGATAATTTCAAATACCAAAGAGAAAAGAAAATACCCTTTTCAAGGGGGAGTTTCTTTTCATTTGGATAATAAGACCCGATAGATTCAAGGAGCTCATAAAAGCAAAAGGAAGTGAAGAATAAGAACCCATTCTCAAAGTCATTTATGTCTTAGGAGTAGAATCTAGGTTGTAGTTAGTGGTACCCGGCCACTTCACTTTTCTGCAACCCTTGGATTGTAATATTAAAAGGCACTTGCCTATGAATATTTTATTTATTTATTTAACTGGTTTAATTATTTAAGTGATTATTTGATGTTGATTGCGATATTAGGATTGCCTGCTTTTCGTAATTTTGTTTGAGATCTTGCATGTAAATTTTGTTTTTGCTTAGAACGATTAGAGACTTGTGAGTGTACGAACAAATTTTTTCTACCTTAATTAAATTAAAACATTTTAAAATAATGTAGCAACTCTAATATTTTAAGAAGTAAGCCCAGGATCGCTAGCAGTTCTCATATGCATAATTATTATATTTTCTTTCCATTTGTTAGGCACCTCCCTGCCTACAAGTTCTGGCAGACCACCTGACCTATGAGCGTGTAATTCTATCAAGGGGAATTTGTGCAATCTCGAGGATAAATTTATTTTTAAGCTTTTTTAAAACTACTTCATCCTAATTTAAGCATTTAATCGACTTAACAAACATACATTGTATTAGATACAAACTTAAAAGGTGTCTAAATCTTTAATTGTATTTACTTTAAGTTTCATTTTTACCCAACATATATTAAGTGGCTAATTAGGATCTGCTCTAGATGTCGGTCATATTCTCAAAAACTTAACTTAATCAATGTCTTTACCCATTCTTTCATAAGTGACCGGACACATTTTTAAAGCGCCTAGGTGGTTTAGCTGGCTCCCCAATCCAGGCTAGGATAAGTCTAGATTTTGCATTGCATTAGTTAGGTTCAGGTCACTGATTTTTAGTACCCATTTTAGACTAAGGTTCTGAGGCAGTCTTAGACTATAAGACCTCAACCTCCAGGAATCTAATTCCCACCTACTAATAAAATTAATGACTCAAACTTAAATCTCTTTTAAACAAATTCAACCCCAACAACAAGGATAGATTGGGGTACTTCTAAACTATTTCAAAATCTCAGGTGCCTCCTACCCTTTTCCTTTGATTTCAAAAATAAATGTTCAACCTTGAATCAATCCCATTTGAAAATTCCAACCCTTACCTCCTTTGACATCAAGCCTTAAAATATTAAATTAAATTTCTACTGCTATTTTAATTGAGAGTATTCATAAAAAACCTCAATTTTCTATGATGTAATTAATTACGAGGGCTTGCACTCATAGGAGATTTAGAAACCTAGATTAAATATTCAAAAGTTAAAGTTTTTAATACATCAATTAATTATCTTTGGGAAAATCAAACCTGCTTATCATTATCATTATTTTCAAAAGATCGCTATTAATTGATATTTTTGTTCCTCGGATAGATATATCAATTATAATCATAACTTTGATGATGAAATTAATGATCCCCTTACTCAGATTAACATAGTCAAACATTTAACCAAACATCATTTTATCCTTCATGGTAATATGTTGTCTCCTCCTGAGTTTGACTATGACAATCGGGGTAAATTCAAAGTTTTATAATTTGAACCCATTAGGGAATGATATGTTCACCTTCGAGGTGATATATCATTCATAATGATATGTTCAACTTTAAAACTAAAAATACTAGGAATTCAATCTTTCTAAAGAAAATTAAATTTTCAAGCTACACCTTTGCTTTTTAATCAAATAATATTATGTCATTTTTATAGTACCTGATAGTTTCTCTAAAATGGTTCATTTCCTATAATGTTCTAAAACCAATGATGCTTCCCATTTTATTAGACTATTACTTGAGAAAAGTATGCGAATGAGTGGTCTTTCTTCAACAATTTTCTATTCTCATGGTGATAGGTTTGTATCTTACTTCTAGAAGACCTCATAAAAATTATTTGGCACCAAATATCATCTAATTTTTTTCCTCAAACTAATGGACAAACCAAAGAAATAAATTAAATATTAGTAAACCTATTAAGATACCTCATATGAAAAAGCTTAAGAAATTGGGACTTACATTTGCCTACATTTAAATTTGCATATAATAGTAATGTTCTAAAACAACTTAAAATTCACCTTTTGAATTAGTGTGTGGTCAAAACTTTAGGTGACCAATTGATGTAACTAATCTCCCTTTTCATGCATTTTTTAATTCTACATTCACATTTTCTAAGAACATTCAAAGCATACATGATACCATAAGATAGCAAATAACTTCAAGTAATGATAAATATAATTCAAGGGTAAACCATAATCAATCAATAAAATAATTTAAATAAAGTGATTATGTATTGATTTGCTTCTACACTAAGCACTATCAAAAATCTAAGTTTAAGAAATTACATAAAAGGGATTGTGGCCCATTCAAAATTCTTAATAAAATTGGATCAAATGCTTATCACCTTGATTTTTTAGTTGATATACTAATTAATTCTTTTATTAATATTGAATACATTTTATCATATGAAAACGTTAACAAATCTCCACTTATTCAATCTAACACTTTAGTAGAGGACATAGTTCTCTACATGTAGAATCCCTCATTTATGGAGATTGATTATATCATCATTGAGGAAGCACCAACTAATATAGATGTTGAGCATTATTTCTTAATTCATTGGAAGAATAAACCACAAGCGATGATACATGGCTAATTCGTACTGACTTAGAGACATTGGCCCCACAATTTGTATAGTACTACTTAGATTTTTAACTTTATAAAGAAGAGTTCAATTGAGCCTAAGCCAGTTGATGTAGCATATCATGTGGGTCAAGATAATCATGTAAAAAGCTCAATTACAATAGCTAAGACCAAAGCTAAAGAATGGATTAAAGAAAAGGTTCAATTGCAGGCTCACCATCAAGAGCCCAATAATAGGCCCAAAATTTAAAATATTTTAAATATACTTTATATTTTATTTTCCATTTAAAAGTTAATATATACTGAACTGGTTAGGTAGGGACTAGGTAATAAAAAATAGGTAGGTGGAACTCCTCTTTAATGTCTGCCAACCCCCTCCTTTTTTTACTCTATTTTTTTTAATAGTTGTCTTGTAATGCAATAAATTTGAGCTGATATGCATTGTAATTTTTAGTTTTTGGAATCGATTGATTTTATGATGGAGTACTCATCATTTGCTTGAACCTTGGTGGCTTTAAGTGTATGCCTTTTCTAGGTGAGAATAGGTAGTTATCTTTATTTCCTTTTTGTTACTTACAACTCCTCTTAAACCCCTACTCTAAATTATTCAAATTATTCCTCCACTTTATAAGCAGCCCTTAATACTAATAATCCAACAATACAAATCATAAAACCCTTCTAAATGCTCCCATATAGCCATTTGTCTAAATAGTGAACACTTAGATCTAGTCTTATTATCTACTCTTCAACATCCTCATAAACTACACAAAACCCTACCAACAATACAAGATCAAAATTTCACATCCTAATCTAACCTTCCACAACATTTACAATCTTTTAACTCCTATAAAGGCCTAGTGGTGGAATTTTGAAAACAGGTTTTGAAAAGCTTGATTTTCTTTGAGAATTTTAAAATTGACGTTATGTTTTAATTCTAAAATCAAACGACCCATCCAAAAAGATATATCACCTCAGGAAGTGAAAATAAACATTCAAAATAGGGTTCAAATTTAGAATTATAAATCTTGTTTCGAATATAGTAACCAGATTTGAAGGAGAAGTTCATATGATCCCGAAGGGTCAAAATGGAGTTCAACCAAATATCTAGCTATGATAATCTAAAAGGATGATCATTAAGTTCATATCTAAAAACTTTATCAACAAATGATATTATCTCCCCAAAGGGGGAAAATATCATTCAATGTTAATTCTTCAAATATGATGATAACAATCGTTAATATTTTAGATTTTCCCAAAGAAATCCAATAAAGTTTTGAAAATCAATTTTGAAAATCAGGTGTGTGTGGTTCTAAATCCCCTACGAGCGTGAGCCCTCGTAGTTAATTACATTGTAGGAAGATAGAATCCCCTACGAAAACTCTCGATTAAAATAATGGCAAAATTTTGTTAAAGATTTTCTTGGAGTGATACGAAAAAAAGAGGTGAATTTTGGGAATATAAAGGGGAATGGATCAAGATTGAACAGTTATTAATGGAATCAAGGGAAGAAAAGTAGGGGACACTTTAGAATTTCTGAACTATTCGAAAGTGTCCCAACTTAATCTAAATGTTGGGCTTTATATTTTGGATTGAAAGAAGATTTAGTTTGAGTTGAATGTTTTATTAGAAATTTGGAATTATATTCCCAAAAGTTGGGGTCTTATAATTAAAGATCTTCCCAAAATCCTAAATCTAAATTTGGACACGAGACCACAGTCGTCACCTAGCTAATACAGTACAGGATCTGGTCTTACTTCGGCCAAGATTAGGGAGCCAGCTAATCACCTAATCGATTTAAAATACACAAATCTAGTCTTCTTATGAATGAGCGGCAGGGACATTTTCTTTAAGATTTTGGAGAGCTAGAGCCGACATCTAGAGATTTTCATAAGTGGCCCATTTGACTTATGTTGGGTGAAAAATGCTAACGACTAATGTGATTAAAATTTTGACTCTTTTAAATGTATTTCTAATGCAATGTATGCTAGTTGACAACTTCAAAATAGATATGCTTGAAGGTTAAAACAAGCTTTAAAAATAATATTTTAGAAGACTGGGCTTCCCCAGGTCTGGCACCTCATCCTCATAGGTCAGATTATTCAGACTCTACCCTCAGGCAGGGAAGGGTCTAAAGCAAGGAGAGAAGAAGTGCAAAAATGTGCATGCGACCCCGAGGGCGATCCCCAGCTAATTTCCTAGGTTTGTTATCTTTCTATGTTGCTTAACTCCTAAAATTTTAAACATTTGATTACGGGTATAAAAATTTTTACACCCTTCTAAGCCTAACAAATCCATGCTAAAATAAAAGTGACACGTAAATGCTAAGAAATTAGGAAAAATAAATAAACCTATACGCAATCACATCAACACATCAAATATAATCAAATAAATTAATAAATGACCATAGGCAAGCTTCCTTGCTTATTACAGCCCAAAAAATGCAGAAAGTAAGGTGGCTGGGACCAACTGACAATAACCCAGATTCTAATCCTAGTAAAGATGCAAGTGACTTTGAGTAGGGTACATTTTTGTTTTTAAATCTACAGTCCTTACTCCTCCAAATTCTTTGGATTCTTCGTAGCCAGCTACCTAAATGGAAAAGAGAACTCTTCCCTTGAGGGGAGGGTTACCCTTTCCTCTTTGGATATACAGAAATGATATAAATTTGGACTTCAAAATGGGAAAGGACTATCCCCCTAAAGGGTATCCCTTCCTCTTTGGACTCCAAGCTTTGGATCTATATATCCCAAACTCAAGGTGCTACTTTTACAACTCAATACCTCATATGAATTACATAAAAAAATAAAAATTCTAGACTCTCCTGCAAGGTTATCTTAAGCATTTGAATAAAAAAAAAATACATCCTAAGTAGTTATATATATAAGTGCAGAAAAGTAAACACACTTGGCCACGCTCTTTTTTATTTGGGGGTTAAACAGCTGAAGTACCTATAATAGTTATAATTTTTTTTATTTTATTTAGCCCCTTTATTGCCCTACATGAGCATGGCAACCTGTAAAAAATTCAATGAACATCCAGATCGTTCCTAACCTAGGGGTAATCTAATCGCCCATCACATCAATTCACAGAATACAAAATAAGTAAACAAACAAATCAATCAATTTCAATCACAGCATGCAATAAAAACTCAGAAAATTTGGCACATAGCAGAAAGTAAAAGACCGGCCTAGCCTAAATCTAGAGTTGGTTGTCCTAGTAAATCTTCTAAATTATGTGTAGAGGGTTGTGTGGCTAGGGTAGATCCTAAGCTGGGCAATTAGTTCAAATTATATAATATTTTAATTTATAGAAGGCTCAAAGGGGGGTTTAATTAAAGTTTAAATATTAGTATATTAAAGTTTAAATTAAATCTATTTTAACGGTTAAATGATTGCTACCATTGTTGCTCACCGAGGCAATAAATTTTATTTCACCTTCCTTGGGGCTAAGTTAATAGCCTCACAGGGTATAATTAGGGTTAATTAAGTTGATTAAATTTTTTGTAAATTAAAGATCAATTAATATTAATTAAGTCAATTAATTATGAATTTTAAAAGCTAAATTAATTTATATTTTCCATAAACAGCTTCGTTGCATTGTGCCACATGGCTCGAGGAACCAGGCCTCCTAAGGACACTTAGCCCCGCAGCCCAGAGTAGTCCATCCAATAAACTTCATCTTTGGAGTGGTTGTTATGTATTTGAGTGTTGGCTGAGTGTTTATTAGTCAAATTAAAGTTTTCTGAAATTTTAATGAGTTATTAATTTTTTTTGAAATTATTAGAATTATTTAATTATGCTAATTAAAGGGGCCAAAAGTTTACTTTTCAATTTAAAGCTCATTTTGTAAGTTTTAGATTTTTAATAAATATTAGAACTTATGATGAGTAGTAAGACTATTAACACACTTAATTTGAAGTTTTCTATAAAAAGTTATGATTTTTTGAAGTTCACGCCTAGATTTGAACTACGATTAACCGAAAAATTGACTTTTTAACTTTGACCAGATTTTGAATGTTTAATATTTTTAGAAAATACTACACCTTATTTAGAGTTAAATGACACTAAGTTTGTTCAATTCAAAATTTTCTGTAATTATTTATGTATTTTCAAAGTTTTCCTAATTATTGAATTTTTTAAAATTGCTTAATTATGAAGGTTTTGATCATTTTGATCCAACCTCATCCCAAACTGCATGGAATCACTCCCAAAGGTCAGGGATGACCAAAGAGAATGTTTCCAAGTGTTTGGAATGTTTTTAGGATTTTTAATTAATTTAATTAATTGATAATTTTCTCTTAAAATTACTAACAATTGATTTCAAACAATTTAAAATAACTCACACTATAGTGATTAAAATACTTGAATTTTAATTTTAGTAAATCGTAGGGCTCAAAACCTTCCCAACGAGCCCAAGAACACAAAATTTGGTGAAATAATAGATTTTTGTGAATTTTGAAAGTTCTACACATTTAATTGTATTTTTTATTCAATTTGAGCAGAAATGAGCAGCGCGTGATGTGGCGCGATCAGGGCCGTCTGATTACGCAGTTCAAATTGAACTAAAAATTTAATTACCCATAACTTTCAATCCAACAGTCCAAATTTAATGAAATTTGTAACGTAGGATCTCGATGCTTTAATATTTTAACCCATGGAATTTCAAGGCTCCATGACTTGAGATTTCAGAGAAATCAAGATTTGATCATATAACTTAAAATGAAAATAACATATAATCCAGATGTCAAATTTTGATGTTCTTAGGCTTGTTGGAAAGGTATTGATATCCTCTACAACATTGCTGAAGACCTCAAGAATGTTTAATGGCTAGATTAAAAATTGCTACTGAAATAGTTTTTTCTCTCTCTTTCTCTCTCTCTCTCTTCTCAAATTGGTTCTTAAAACTTTTCCAAACCCTTCTACTGGCTGGAGGGGCCTTTTTTATAGATGGAGAAGCTCTCTTACCCTTAATTAGGAGCTAAGACATGCTGGAATTACATATTTTGGAAGGTAGTGGATGAATCCAAAGGTTTGAGTTAAACATGGGTTCATCCACTCATTCTAATGATTATTTCCTTAATTAAGAGGTAAGGAAAGTCTTGGAAAGCTGCCAAATACTCTTCCCAAGTAGCTTAAGAGGATGGCTAGGGCAAGTGGTGAGTTTAGCCCATGCTAGCTCATGATGGCATGATGGGTGAGGGTAATTTAGTCTTCTAATGGCCTTTTTTGACTAGTTTGACTAGTCAACTTGTCATACAAAATGACATTTATGCAAGGTGGCATAAGGTGAGCCTTGAGATGATTTAGAAGAAATATCAAACCATAGGATTAGAATTTGAGTAGGCATGTGGGATTTGAGGAGGTTTAACCAAGTCTAAGTGAGTTGACTTAGTTAAATAGACCATAGTTTGACTTTAAATAAATTTGGAAATACTCAAAGCATTATTGAAATACTTAGAGCATTAAATGGAGTAGGTTTGAGGGTTTAAAGAGCTTGATTTAGTTAAATGGGTTGAATTAACCCATTTAAACCCTTAATGGGCTATTGGGTCATTTTGACCCCTGGTTAACTTAGGGTCAAATTGGGTCCACCAAAATATAGTTTAAAGTTCAACATATCAGGATTAAGAGTCTGGAAGTGATTAGAAGCTTTAGAGAAAGCTCTGAGATCAAAATCTACTAGGTAATTGGTCCAATGGCATAGGACATAAATATTTGAAGGTTTTTCAACCTTTCGAACTGAGTTTAGTTTCTAGGGTTAGAGGCATCAGATTGAGCTAAATTTGGAGGGATGACCCTAAAGACATATCCTATCAATATGCAATTGATAGATTTTGAATCAGGGATCAGTTGATTGGGTTTTGATGTATTTGAAAAAGTACTGAAAAAGGCTTCCACGACAAGGCCTTCAAACCTTGGATTTTGGTTCGAATTTCTAGATTTGAATTGGAATTTGGGTTTCAAAGTTTAAGTTTGAATTATCCTATTCATTTGTAATCAATTGAATGATTATTAATGATTAGATAGATCCTAAACTAGGTTTGATATTGATTTCAAGGCTGAATCAGGACTTAAACTGGAGTCTAGGTTTTAAGTTGGATTGGGTTAAAGTTTAACTGGGTTCGAAACTTGAATTGATTTGAATCGATATGAATCTGAATTGATCATAGGATCTAGTAGGAACTTAGGGTCTAGGAAATCCTAGAATCTAGAATCCAAAAAGGGGTTAAAGTGACCTCATACAAAAAATGAGGTCAATAAATGGACCCCCAATATTTATAGTTGAAGGAACTTCTGCTGCACATATTATCGTTGACCGAATGGTGAATTTTGAATAGGATTTTAAAAGTCTAAGGAAGGGCATCACCCAACCTTAGGTCTATAGGATGCTGATAGAAGACTTACTCCTAATAGACAAATTAACTGGGATAATCATGTGGGGTGGAAGCTTGCTCCACACAAAGGACCAAGACTAAGAAACTAGGGTGGTGCCACGAAGGGCATACTCCGCCACTAGTGGATGGTCATGTGGGGAGGAAGCTTGCTCTACACAGAGGACCAAAATTGGGAAACTAGGATAGTGCCATGAAGGGCGTACTCTACCACTAGTGGATGGTCATCTCGGAAGGAAGCTTGCTCCATACAGAGGACCAAAATTTGGAAACTAGGGTTGTGCCATTAAGGGTGTACTCCACCACTAGTGGATGGTCATGTGGGAAGGAAGCTTGTTCCACACAAAGGTCCAAAATTGGGAAACTAGGGTGGTGCCACGAAGGGCGTACTCCACCACTAGTGGATCGAATCCCAGCGAAAGGGAGGACCCAATCCCGAGGAGAAGACGAACAGACTTGAATGCAAGAAGTGTAAAAGAGCATGCTGAATTGGATTAAGCTTGTGAAAAAGAAAATTGAAAAATTTTGTTGATTGATTAAATGAGCTATATCAAGCATAGTACTTCTTAAGGAAATGCCCATTAACAGGCAACATTGGGTGGTTTCCCTTATAATCCACTAGCTGATACGAGTCTCCTTCATAGACAGTTTCTATAATGAAGGGCCCTTCCTAGGTTGGTTTAAACTTCCCACCAATCTTTCGGTGAGCTAAGATAGGCCTTCGAAGGACCAAGACCAAGTCTCCTACTTGGAAGGTCCTAGGTCGCACTAACTTATCATGAGCTTGAATCATTCAGGCCTTATGTAACTCTAGACTCTGCTGAGCTAGGAGGCGTTGCTCTTTAAGGCCTTCGAGTTCTTCTAATCGGAGTTTTGTATTTTGCTCATTTGTGATTTGATTTTGGACTGCAATTCTAAGCGAAGGAATTTATATCTCCAAGGGCAGTACGGCCTCGGACCCATACACTAGTGCAAATTGAGTGGATTGGATTGGGGTTCTTTAAGTAGTTTAATAGGCCCATAAAGCTTCCACCAACTGCTCATCCCATTATCGCTTGTTGTTATTAAGGATCTTTTTGATAATTTACACCAAGGTTTTATTGAAGACCTCGGCCAACCCATTAGCCTGGGGGTAATATATTATTGAATATCTCTAATCAATGTTATGGCATCTTACAAAACTATTAATTTTTGTAGACTTGAATGCGGACCCATTATCAGATATGATTCTATGAGGTATGCCAAATCGATATACGATATGGTCACAAAAGAACTTTAAAATTTGGTGGGAAGTTACATTACGTAGGGGAATCACTTCCACCCATTTTGAAAAATAATCAGTCGTAGCTAATATGAAGCGATGACCTCTCGAAGAAGGAGGGTCGATCTGCCTAATAACATCCGTGCCCCAACTCTCGAAGGGCCAAGAAGCTATCATGGGGTGCAACACATTAGGCAGCTAATATAAAACCACACCATGAACCTGACATTGATGATAATGCTTCACAATATTCATGCAATCGTCAATCATTATAGGCCAGTAGTATCCAAGTCTTTTGATTCTTAATTTCATTTTTTGACCCGATTGATGAGCACCACACAGTCTAGAATAGACTTCGTTGATGTTCTTCAAGGCTTCTCATTTATCTAAATAATGCAACCACATCTGATCAAATGATCGATGGTATAAAGTATTATTGACTAGTGCATATGATAGGGCATGCTTCTTAAATTAATTAGCAAGGGATTTATCTTGAGGAAGCTTTCCTACTTGAAGGTAGTCGATTAATGGTTGTCTCCAGTCACCTTCTTCATCAGTTGAAAAGAGGCAAAAAGGATCTGAGGAGATTGCTTTGTTGATGTATTTCAAATCTAGAGGGGAGTGGGCTTTACGACCCTGAATCTCTATAGGAATGGAATCTTCTTTAGGGCATGCGAATTCCTTTGCAAGATTTGCTAAGGCGTCCACAGCAGAATTACTTCCACTAGGAACCCTATACATAGTTACGATAGGAATCTGTTCAAGCAAGTGAATGGTGTATTGGTGGTATTTTAAAAGATTAGGATTCAAAACCTTATAGGTCCCTACAACCTAGTTGATCACTAGTTGAGAGTCACCAAAGATCTTAATCACTTTAATCTCCATTAAAATTATAAGTTCCAAACCAGTTATCAGAGCTTCATACTCTACCTCGTTGTTCATGCAAGGTTCTAATAAATGGTAGGAAAAGTGTAACATTCCATTTTTCGACGTTGTAAAAATTAGGCCAATTTCGGGTTTTCCAAGGATTGTAGTTTGTTGGGTTGCATTCTGGTGAGAGGATGCTGCACCATCAAAATACAACTCCCAGATGGCATCTTCAGATTCTCATAAACTCATGATTTGTTTGTCAGACAAATCATCATTCAAAGGAGAATCTGCCGGCAGCAGGTGTGCTGCCAGAAAGTCAGCAAAAACCTGTCCTTTTACAGCACAGAGGGGAATGAAAGTAATTTTAAATTGGAGTAATATCATAGCCTATCGAGCCAGGAGTCTTGACAATGTAGGTCGGGTTATAAGATATTGTAAAGGATTAACTATGGAAACCAAACTAATCGAGTGGGAGAGCATATAATGCCTCAATTTTTGAGCTGAAAAAATCGAAGCAAGACAATGATTCTCAATTGAAGGATATCAATTTTCAGTGGACAAAAGTCTTCTGCTAAGATAATAGAGAGCATTCTCTTTCCCTTCATCATTGACCTGAGCCAATAGGGCACCTAAGGACTCATCTAAGGATACAGTGTAGAGGATTAAAGGTTTCCTTGGAATAGGGGATGCCAAAACTGCCGGATTAGAAAGGCATTGCTTAATATCATTAAAGGCAATCTGACTCTTCTCATCCCATACGAATTTAGTGTCGTTTTTGGCTAGGATAGAGAAGGGTTGACATCTCCCATAAAGGTTGGAGATAAACCTCCTTATATACGCCAACCTACCTTGAAGAGACCTTAACTGAGTAAGGCTTCTAGGAGGTGGCATATCTAGGATAGCTTTAATTTTGGCAGGGTCAATTTGAATTCCCTGATGCCTCACTACAAATCCTAAAATTTTTCCTTAAGTGACACCAAAAGCACACTTTAAGGGATTCATTTTCAAATCGTAGCGGCGCAACCATTCAAAAATAACCCTTAAGTCATGTAGGTGAGCCTCTTTAACTATACTCTTGACAACTAAATCATCGATGTAACACTCGACCTAATTGTGAATCAAGTCATCAAAGATATGAGTCATGGCTCACTGGAAGGTTGCTCCAGCATTTTTAAGGCCAAAGGGCATTACCTTATAACAGAAGATTCCTATGGGAGTTCTGAAAGCAGTGTTTCTCTCATCTTCTGGGGCCATCTTGATCTGGTTATAACCAGATGAGCCATCTATAAAGGAGAAAATAGCATGCGAAGAGGCAATGTCTACCATAAGTTCGGGTATAGGCAAAGGAAATTCATCCTTAGGACATGCCTTATTCAAATCCCTATAATCGATGTAAATCTGATTTGACTATTTTTCTTTCAAACTGGCACGTCGCTAGCCACCCAAGCGGGGTATTGTTCATCTCAAATGAATTTGGCCTCGGCCAACTTCTTAATTTCAGAAATGACTTGTTGCTCAATCTCTAAGCGCATGCACCGAGGAGCTTATTTAATAGGAATGGCATGGTGTCGAATTTCAAGTTTATCGATTGCCACGTTCGTAGACAGGCTCGACATTTCATCGTATGTCCAGGAAAAGCAATCTCTAAACACGAATAAAAGCTGAATCAGATCCTGCGATTCACCCTCACTTAGCAAGGTACTAATGAAAGTGGGGCGAGGGTCATCATCAGTTCCTATATTAATTTCCCTTTACTCGTCAACTGTCGACTTAATTTCTTCTTCGAATTCTGTGGGGTGCATCCTGAACTTAAAGTTCATCGGGATCTTCTAAAGTCTCTAAACAGAGCCCATCGAGGGGATCGATGGCATAAGTAGGGACATTTTGAGATTCAAGGTGGTATGTTATCATCAAACAATACTCATCATCATCAAACAAACTAATGGTACCAAAGCCAATACCACTTATGGGATTTTTCTTGATTTAAGTTTGCCAAATGTTTTTATAGTATCTAGCTTGACCCTTAGTCCATCGATACGGTATGGGACCTTTAGAGAAAGAATTTTTTACATAGACAGGGAAGTAGCCAAAAGGTAATTCCATTAACTCATTAGAATATGCCTCCTTAAGGGTTACATCAGCTTCATCCATTGAGGAGGAGAAGCTAGGAAAAAAATTCTGGACTTTCTTCACTTCACCATTCAGGTTAGAGGCCACTTTAAACTCTAACACTGCGATCCTGCCAGCCAACAGTGGGGTCAGGGAAAGGGCCTCAATCCTTCTAATGAGCTTTTCGTACATAGTTAATTCAAGCTCGTCACTTTTAACTTTTGAAACATCTACCTCAGGGTCACTATCCTGATCTAAAGTGAGATCAAATTTTGGAGGAGTATTTATGTTTTGATAATCCAAAGGAATCGTAACACCCCATTTTTCTAGTTCTTCGTCAGAATTTGATTCTGGATCAATATATATCGGGGTTGTTCTCCTTTCTAGTGAAGTACGACCTCGACCTCGTGCCCTCGAAGCTATTCTCCCACCTCTTTGAGGTAGTGTGTTTGGAGGTCTAAGGACAACAATATCAAGGTCATCTTCACTACTTGATTCTAACATTTCTTGATTTTTATTTTCTTCTTTTTCTTTTTCTTTTTCTTTTCCCTGGTTGGAACTTTGTCCAACCATTTCCACCTTGATTTTGATCTCAACCTTAGAGTGGGATGAGGACCCTTTCAGTATGAAGTATGCAGCATCCTCGTAGATCCTGATTTCTTGAATCGAGAATGGTTGCAGATCACCCATAATCACATGTTCAATGCCATCTCGTTAATACTTGATGCATTGAGGTAGGGTAGATGGAACCATCCTGTATTCATGAATCCACGGCCTACCTAAGAGTGCGTTGAAGGATGTTGCCAAATCAATTATATGGAACTTAGCTTTAGCTTTCAATTCTCCTATCTCTAAAAGAAGAGTAATCGAACCTAAAGCCCTCTCGCCCTTCTCATTGAACCCGCGAAGCACCAACTTATCAGTCGAGAGCTTACTAGTATCGACTCTAAGGTATGCAAGGGTCTTTATGTTCATTACATTGACTGATGCACCCAGATCAATAAGGACTCTTGATAACTTGAAGTTTCTCACATCTACAGTGATGTAGAGAGGGAGGTTATGGTCGGCAGTTCCCAAAAGCAAATCTTCATTTGAATAAGTTACCCCAGGAACTTCTTTGAAGTAGAGTGCTTCATCTTTTGAAGTTGAAGCCAATTGAGCTAGGCAAATCTCGGGGTCGAGAAGTGCCTTGATTAAAGACTCCCTCATCTCTTTGGAAAGAAGAAGGGCGTCATAAATACTCAATTTTGCTGGCAACATTCTAAGATGTGCAAAGACATTATAATCAACCTTAGGAATGACAAATTTGAAACCCAGAGGAATTAATGAAAAGTTAGATTGCTGAGGAGAGTTTGGATTTAGATCTTCAAAAATAGTTTATTTTCCTTTATCCTGAGGGGGAAGCTTAGGGGGTAAGACTTTGCCACCACGAAGTTGCACCTGCTCGATATCTTCGGGAGTGAAAACTAAGGCATCTATGTTCACCATAGGCATTAGATCATCATTTCTGAAAAGGGAGTCAGAATCTGAAAATTTTATCATGATAGGACTTCCTAAAAATCAATTTGGGGAAATTCACTTTCTGATAAGGTTTCAAATTCAACATCTTCTTGAGGGGTCGATTCAGGAGGATTGGGTTGCTCAACATTTAGATTGACCTCACCAAAACTTTGATTTAAAATAGAAGGAGAATTAATTTGCATTTCAAATTTATGGTTAATCATTAAGACATGAGCAGAAGAATGTTTTTTATTGATCTTTTGACCTTTTGCCTTTGATGGAGCAAAATAAAAGTCAAATAATAGGGGTCGGGAAAGGTTTTCACACCACCATTCGCCACTCGGATACATCTCTCATCAACAAACTTCCTCTCTAAAAAGTTATATCTCTTTTTCTTTTCATGTAGGATAGTATTTCCTATCACTACTGGAGAGGGAAGTGGCTTAACATCCTTCTGCTAAGCATCCAAGTCAACCTCTCACACTAGGCCCTGGGCTATCATAGTTAGCTGTTGAGAAAGATGGAAAGACTTGTTAATTGACTTTTTAAATGCCCAGGACAAAGTAATGTCCCAACCATCTTCAACTAAAAGAGAAGTGTTAAGAAGGCTACCTGATATATTCTTGATCGAGGCCTACTCCGGATCTACTAAACATTCTTTAGGATTTATGATATTACCTTGCCTGAAGTTTTTCTCCACCCAGTCTTTAAAAATAATGCAATCTTTAATTGGGTGGCTCACCATGTAGTGGTAAGGACAATAATTAGGATCATCTTTCCTTCTCTCATCCTCTGGCTTCCTAGCTTCTGGCAACTGAAAATCTAGTTTCTTTGACAAACTCTTGAAGATCTTCCTCACTGACTCCCTCTTAAATGGATAAGGTTTTGCCAATCATTCTTTAAAGGGATGAAGGTGGGATCTCTAACAAACTGAGGGGTTATTTGGAATGGCTGTTTCTGGAGTGGTTGTGGTGGTGGTGGAGCACTGGGCTGACTAACAACTTGCTTCTTCCCTTTATCAACTGTTGAGATCGTGGCTTTCTTTTCAAAAGATTTTACGAACTTAGGACCCTTCTTTTCATCAAATTGCTCTCATAGGAATGGCATCCTAGGAGCCTCTTCTTGCAAATTGCTAGCCTTGTTTAGAAGTTTTTCAAAAGTTTAAATAGTGAAACCCTTCAAGAGAAAAGCAATCAGGCCATGGATATTCTTTAGAAGGATTTCTACGGGATGTTGCTCTTGCAACTGGGGTTTACATTTCATCGAGAGGTTTCATCACCTCAAGATATATTCAACCAAAGACTCTCCCGGCTTTTGCTTTTCAATGACAAGATCGCCCACCATAGTGCGCTGCTACGCTCTAAAAAATCTCTTTAAAAAGAGAGTTTCTAGTTCATTAAAGGTTCTAACTAAACCGTTGGGCAGATCAGCATGCCATTCAAAAGTAATGCCTGAAAGACTACTAACAAACTGGTAAAAAGTAAAGCATTTGACCCTCCCGCGTTGCAACAACTTGCTTAGAAGTGGGCCAGCTACTATCTTGGGTTTTCAATTCTAGTGAAAATCTTAAAGGATGGTGGCACAAAGCCTTTAGGGTAAGGAACTGAGTCATATTCTTCAGGGTAGGGCCTACCCTTCGGACTAGCGAAAGGGCTAAGGCCTCCCTTACCTAGTCATCAACTAATTGCTTAATATCCTGTTGAGGTGGTACTAGAGGAACGGTAGAAACAATAGGATGGACTAGAGGTGGCTCTGACTGATAGGGGAGAGCTACTGGCATTAACTCAGAAGTCTTAAAGTTGGATTCTGATTTCTTATCCTTTTCTGTAAACTCTCAAGCCGACTGTTGGATTTTAAGGGACACTTCCTGTGACATTTCCAGTTGCTCTTGCATTTCCCTAACTTATGACATCATGCTGGCAAGCTGAGTTTCCAAGTTTCTTATGTGATCTTCTTCTCTGACGTTCATTGACTTGTCTGAATCTGACTCAATTATAGGTGAATCCTCTACTTTACTAGATCGACGCTTACTAGGTTCAGTTTCCTTGATGGATCCCCTTGTCTCAACCATATACCCCTCGCCAATAGGGCTACCCTCATCGACTAACATGTCATCGAAGTCTGGGTCACAAGCTTCCTTTTGCTTTTAAATCTCCTTAATTTCCTGTACTACTTCATTGACCGATCTGTCCCCTATCATTTCATGGTCAATGGGTAAGTTAACTTCCACCATCTTATTAAACTCTTCATCCCCTAACTTAGAGATGACATTTTATATTTTTAATTCTTCAACTGTTAGAGGTTCTGCCATCATTTGTTTGATCATTTGACGTTCTTCATCTTAGACCACTGCTTCCGCCTCAACTATCTCGAGGTCTAGAGTTGGAAGGGTGGCATCCCCTACTGAAGAAGGGGCATCTACCTTAACAGATGTAGGAGCCCAAGATGGATCGATCTCTATATCAGGTAGGGTAGAGTCCTCTAATCTTGGAGTGGGGAGCTACAAGGCCACAGACAAAATCTCTAGAGAACTATCCCGGACTTCAACTGAATCAACCATTGGAGTGGCAACAAGACTATCACTGGGAACATCTGAACTGGGAGTCAGACTGGTTGGAGTGGGGACTAGATCAACTGGGATAGGAACACTAATGATTGTAGTATGTAGTCTCTTAGCTGGGGGCTGATGTGGCTTAATCACAAGTGGAGGCAGATCAACTCTAGTAGTCTTCCTTGGGATATATCTCTTTTTAGGGGACTTGGGCCTCTTGCCCTTGATCTTAGTTATCCTTTTAATCTTAAGATTCTCCTTGGTTTTGGCTACCGTCGTGGCTAACTTTGGAAGTTTTGATGGAGGGACTGTTGGCCTACCAACAGAATGGTGGCCCTGCCCAGGTCCAGTAAGTACTATACCCTCCATCCTAGAGGATGGGGGCGTGGCATTCGATGCTAACCGTCAACTAGCATAGAAGTTTCTGGTTGCCTTACAAACTTCTTATTTCTTCTAACAGGCTGGGGGGTAAATTCATGGAATCAGATTTCTCTTCCTTAAGGATTTCCTTCTCAAATTTTTGTGAGATTATCCCTTTCAATTGTCTCACATATTGCTCCTTAGTCTCCCCTACCTGAGCAGCACAAGCATGGATCATATTTCTTAACATCCTCGATCTTTGAAGTTGTTTTTCCTTAAGAGTCTTTTGGGTTGAGTAGTCAACCAGGCTTGGTGGGATACTAGTTATCCACTGCGGCAAATTTGAAAAGAATCATAATGGAGTTCATATCTCATTATACATATCAAGTTATGAAAGTTATAACCTAACTTATGATAACGGGTTATAAGATTTGGCTATGATCCCTAAAACAATTTCATAATTTAGACTACAAAATGATGTTGTAGGATAATATACAATGGAATCGGTTTGGGATTTGATTGAAGAGATGTTTTGGAAAGATCTTTAATCTTAACAATTAAAGATGGATCTTCTCCAAATTTTGAAACACAAAGGGTTGAATCTTCGTACAACTCAAAGGTTTACAAAATGAGAGGAGTTAGTTTCCTGACCCTTTCCATTCCATAGAACGAATGAGAATAAAAGGTCAAGGCTAGAGTGTTGAAAAGATCTTGAACACAAGATCAACAAAATTATTTTATAATTTTAAAACTCCACATATTGAGTTAGTCCAAATGGTGTAGGTTTATAAAATTGGTAAGGAAAATTTTCTTCATTATCATTCTTTTTTTTTTATGTTTTTTTTTTACTTGATTCGGCACTATTGCCCTACTAGCAACCCAAAGCAAAAGGTCAAAATCTTGTTTTGGCAGGAGTCTCCTCGCTCACCTCTCTTTTTGACATGGATTTTTTTTAATGTTGGCAAAGCTCTCCGAAGAAAGAAATGGGTAGAGATGCCAACGAAAAGAAAGGTAGTTAAGACTATCGATAAAACAAAATTTTTCCATTAATAAAGATGGAGAGAGAGATATGGTCCCACCGGGAATGCCATTTTTTTGGTGGTGGAATTTTGAAAACACGTTTAGAAAAGCTTACTTTTCTTTGGGAATTTTAAAACGATGTTATATTTTAATTCTAAAATCAAACGACCCATCTAAAAAGATATATCACCTCGAGAAGTGAAAATAAACTTTAAGAATAGGGTTCAGATTTAGAATTATAAATCTTTCTTCGAATATAGTAACCAGATTTGAAGGAGAACTTCATATGATCCCGAAGGGTCAAAATGGAGTTCAACCAAATATCTAGCTATGATAATCTAGAAGGATGATCGTTAAGTTCATATCTGAAAACTTTATCAGCAAATGATATTATCTCCCCAAAGGGGGAAAATATCATTCAATGTTAATTCTTCGAATATGACGATAACAATCCTTAATATTTTAAATTTTCCCAAAGAAATCCAATAAAGTTTTGAAAATCAATTTTGAAAATTAGGTGTGTGTGGTTCTAAATCTCCTACGAGCGTGAGCCCTCGTAGTTAATTACATCATAGGAAGATAGAATCCCTTACGAAAACCCTCGATTAAACTAATCGCAAAATTTAGTTAAAGATTTTCTAGGAGTGATTCGGAAAAAAAAAGAGGTGAATTGTAGGAATATAAAGGGGAATGGATCAAGATTGAATAGTTATTAACGGAATCAAGGGAAGAAAAGTAGGAGGCACTTTGGAATTTCCGAACTATTCAGAAGTATCCCAACTTAATCTAAATGTTGGGCTTTATATTTTGGATTGAAAGAAGATTTAGTTTGAGTTGAATATTTTATTAGAAATTTGGGATTATATTCCAAGAAGTTGGGGTCTTATAATCAAAGATCTGCCCTGAATCCTAAATCTAGATTTAGACACTGGACCATAGTCATCCAAACCTAGCTAATGCAAAGCAGGATCTGGTCTTACCCCAGCCTAGATTGGGGAGCCAGCTAATCACCTTATCGATCTAAAATATATGAATCCAGTCTTCTTATGAAAGAGTGGTAGGGACATTTTCTTTAAGATTTTGGAGAGTTAGAGCTGACATCTAGAGATTTTCCTAAATGGCCCATTTGACTTATGTTGGGTGAAAAATGCTAACGACTAATGCGATTAAAATTTTGACTCTTTTAAATGTATTTCTAATGCAATGCATGCTAGTTGACAACTTCAAAATAGATATGCTTGAAGGTTAAAAAAGGCTTACAAAATAATTTTTTAGAAGACTGGGCTTCCATAGGTCCGGCACCTCATCCTCATAGGTCAGATTATCGGGACTTTACCCGAAGGCAGGGAAGGGTCTAAAGCAAGGAGAGAAGAAGTGCAAAAATATGCATGCGACCTCGGGGGCGATCCCCAGCTAATTTCCTAGGTTCGTTATCTTTCTATGTTGCTTAACTCCTAAAATTTCAAACATTTGATATGAATATAAAAATTTTCACACCCTTATGAGCCTCACGAATCCAAGCTAAAATAAAAGTGGCACACAAACGCCAAGAAACTAGGAAAAATAAATAAACCTATACAAAATCACATCAATACATCAAATATAATAAAATTAATTAATAAATTGCCATAGGCAAACTGCCTTGCTTATTACAACCCAGAAATGAAGAAAGTAAAGAAGTCGGGCACCACTGATAACAACCCCGATTCTAATCCTAGTAAAGATGCAAGTGACTTTGAGTAGGGTACATTTTTGTCTTTAAATCTAGAGTCCTCGCTCCTCCAGATTCTTTGGATTCTTCATAGCCAGCTACACAAATGGAAACGAGAACTCTTCCCTTGAGGGGAGGGTTGCCCTTTCCGCTTTGGATATACAGAAATGATCCAAATTTGGAATTCCAAATGGAAAAGGACTATCCCCCTAAAGGGTATCCCTTCCTCTTTGGACTCCAAGCTTTGGATCTATATATCCCAAACTCAAGGTGTTACTTTCACAACTCAATACCTCATTTGAATTACATTAAAAAAATAAAAATTCTAGACTCTCCTGCAAGGTTATCCTAAGAATTTGAATATAAAAAAAATATCCCAAGCAGTTATATATATATAATTGCAGAAAAGTAAACACACTTGGTCACGCCCTTTTCTATTTAGGGGCTAAACAACTGAAGCACCTATAGCAGTTATAATTTTTTTAATTTTATTTAGCCCCTTTATTGCCCTACATGAGCGTGGTCACCTACAAAAAATTTAGTGAACATCTAGATCATTCCTAACCTAAGGATAATCTAATCGCCCTTCACATCAATTCACAGAATATAAAAAAAGTAAATAAACACATCAATGAATTTTAATCACAGCATGCAATAAAAACTCAGAAAACCTGGCACACAGTAGAAAAGCAAAACACCGGCCTAGCCTAGATCTAGAGTCGATTGTCCTAGCAAACCATCTAAAGTATGTGTAGAGGGTCGTGTGGCTGGGGTAGATCCTAAGCTCGGCAATTAGTTCAAATTATATAATATTTTAATTTATAGAAGACTCAAAGGGGGGGTTTAATTAAAGTTTAAATATTACAATATTAAAGTTTAAATTAAATCTATTTTAATTGTTAAATGATTGCTACCTTTATTGCTCACCGAGGCCATGAAGTTTATTTCACCTTCCTTGGGGCTAAGTTAATAGCCTCGTAGCCCTGAGTTACCTAGTAGTAATCGGGGTTAATTAAGTTGATTTAATTTATTAGAAATTAAAGATCAATTAATATTAATTAATTCAATTAATTACTGATTTTAAAAGCTAAATTAATTTATATTTTTCATTAGCAGGTTCGTGGCGTTGTGCCACCAAGCTCGAGGAACCAGGCCTCCTTAGGACACTTAGCCCAGCAACCTGGAGTATTCCATCCAATAAACTTCATCTTTGGAGTGGTTGTTATATATTTAAGTGTTGGTTGAGTGTTTATTAGACAAATTAAAGTTTTCTGGAATTTTAATGAATGATGGGATTTTTTTTGGAATTTATTAGAATTATTTAATTATGCTAATTAAAGGGGCCAAAAGTTGACTTTTTAATTTAAAGCTCATTTTGTAAGTTTTAGATTTTTAGTAAATACTAGAACTTATGATGAGTAGTCATACTATTAGCACACTCAATTTGGAGTTTTCTATGAAAATTTATGATTTTTCAAAGTTTGGGCCTCGATTTAAGCTACAATTGACCAAAACGTTGACTTTTTAACTTTGACCAGATTTTGAAGGTTTAATATTTCTAGAAAATACTAGACCTTATTTGGAGTTGAATGACACTAAATTTGTTCAATTCAAAATTTTCTGTAATTAGTTATGCATTTTCAAAGTTTCCCTAATTATTTAATTTTTTAAAATTGCTTAATTATGAAGGTTTTGATCATTTTGATCCAAACTCATCCCAAACTATATGGAATCACTCCCAAAGGTCAGGGATGACCCAAGAGAATGTTTCCAAGTGTTTGGAATTTATTTGGGATTTTTAATTAATTTTAATTAATTAACAAAATTAATTAATAATTTTCTCTTAAAATTAACTTAAGGTCAAATTAGATGTCTAGTCAAGGGGATTTTATTTTTCTTAGGTAGAGGGTTCAATCATGGTCAGTTTGATGTATTGTTTGCATTTTTTGGATTTAATTTGGATTTATTATATATTTTTTGAATTTTTTGGGTCCTTAAAAGGGCTGAAACTTTGGGTAATTAATTTTCTAACCTAATGACCTCTAAATTTAGTGACATTTAAGCCAAAGGTTCATGATGTTACTAAGTTAACTATGTTCAAGTTTCACCCCTATTGGGTGTGTGTGCAATCTCCTAGGAATTTTTTAAGTTTTTTAGACTTTTCCTTAATTATTTTTCCTAGGTATCTCTACTATGCAAATGAGTTTAAAATTTCTATCACCTGACCCTAATAAATATGCAAGCACACCACAAACATTATGCAACTTAATTCTAAAAATTTGAAGAGTTATGAATTTCCAAGGTTTTAGGTCTAATTTAGACCCATTATTTTGAAAATTCATATCACATAAATTCACTCGACATCTGATCCTAAGAAAATTACAGAGCATGCCTATTATATCCATAAACATTTCACCAAAATTTGGGCTCAATTTGACCACTAGATTGTGAGAAAATTACTAAGAATGGATCTCAAACAATCTGAAATAACTCACACTAGAGTGATTAAAATACTTGAATTTTAATTTTAGTAAATAGTAGGGCTCAAGACCTTTTCCAACGAGCCCAAGAACACAAACTTTGGTGAAATAATGGGTTTTTTGTGAATTTTGAATGTTCTGGACATTTAATTAAATTTTTTATTCAATTTGAGCAGAAATGAGCAGCGCATGATGTGGCGCGATCAGGGTCGTCCGATCGCGCAGTTCAAATTTAATTGAAAATTTAATTGCCCATAAATTTTAATCCAACCGTCCAAATTTGATGAAATTTGAAACGTAGGATCTTGATACCCTAATCTTTCAACCCATGGAATTTCAAGGCTCCATGAATTGAGATTTGGGAGAAATCAAGGTTTGATCATATAACTTAAAATGAAGACAACTTATAATCTAGTTGTTGGATTTTGCTATTCTTGGGCTTGTTGAAAAGGTATTGACGTCTTCTACAACTCTGCAGAAGACCTCAAGAACGTTTAATGGCTAGATTAAAATTTGCTACTGAAATAGTATTTTCTCTCTCTTTCTCTCTCTCTCTTCTCAAATTGGTAGGTTTGAGGGTTTAAAGAGCTTGATTTAGTTAAATGGGTTAAATTAGCCCATTTAAATCCTTAATGGGCTATTGAGTCATTTTGACCCCCGATTAACTGGGGTCAAATTGGGTCCACCATAATATAGTTTAAAGTTTAACATATCAGGATTAAGGGTCTGGAAGTGATTAGAAGCTTTAGAGAAAGCTCTAAGGTCAAAATCCGCTAGGTAATTGGTCCAATGGCATAGGATGTAAATATTTGAAGGTTTTATGACCTTTGGAACTGAGTTTAGTTTCTGGGGTTAGAGGCATCAGATTGAGCTCAAATTTGGAGGGATGACCCCAAAGACATGTCCTATCAATATGAAATTGATAGCTTCTAAATCAGGGATCAGTTGACTGGGTTCTGATGTATTTGAAAAAGTACTAAAAAAGGCTTCTAGGACAAGGCCTTTGAACCTTAGATTTTGGTTTGAATTTCTAGATTTGAAATAAAATTTGGGTTTCAAAGTTTATGTTTGAATTATCCTAATCATTTGTAATTAATTAAATGATTATTAATGATTGGATAGATCCTAAACAAGGTTTGATATTGATTTCAAGGCTGAATCAGGACTTAAACTAGAGTTTAGGTTTTGAGTTGGATTGGGTTAAAGTTTAATTGGGTTTGAAACTTGAATTTATTTGAATCGATTTGAATTTGGACTGATCATAGGATCTAGTAGGAACTTAGAGTCTAGGAAATCCTAGAATCTAGAGTCCAAAAAGGGGTTAAAGTGACCTCGTACAAAAATGAAGTCAATAAGGTCATTCTCTAAAATGTTCTTCCTAATTAGCCCAAATAAATCTAATCTTAGCATTTCTACTAATTTACATACCCCTCTAAACCCTCATCATTCCACTATAAACCTTGAACATTTCTATAAATATCAAACTAAAGATTCATAACATTTTCTAACCATTAATATCACCAGAAAGGCTATCCACCACCATTAGATTTATTTCATTTAGATGAGATACCATGAGATGCTGCAATCCAACTTAGGAATAGAAAAAAAATGATACAAATTATAATAAATTATATTTAAATGTTAAATTGTATCATTATTAAAGTATCATAGAGGATTAATATATATATATATATATATATATATATATATATATATATATATATATATTAAATTGTATCATCATAAATTATATTGAATTAAATGGCATCCATAACTATATGCACTGATCTAGTTTTGCCTCCTTAGACTAGTTTGTCTCCTGTAAACTAAGTAAAAGATGAACTTCTAGAAAAAAATAATAGAAAAGTTATATTATGCCTTTTATTTTATTGGGTAATATGAGCACATGGATCTTTATTCAACTTGATGGTAATAACCAAATAATCTTTCAGAATGACTGTGATTTTCATCTATTGTGTTTTACATTTATATAACCATTAGTTAACTACTCATCTTCTAATTAAGCTATATTATGTAACACTTAAATACCTTTAAATAAAGGAGCAATTGCATTGTAGTATATAGTACATACTAATTGATGGTGCTAGGTAGACTTTTGGTGAGAATAATGGACATAAAAGAATATGGATGTTTAGTTTGATATTTAATAAAGTGTTTTAGAATTTTTTGTAGAATGGTGAGGGGTTTAAAGGGGTATACTGGTAGAATGTCAAGACTAATCCAGTTTTGACTGATTGGGCTAATTTAAAAGATCAATTTAGGGAATGGGTGTTATTTGGAATAAATGGATAAAAATAGTTATGAAGCATTATCTTAGGATTTGATCTTATGAAATAGATTTGATAGTAGAATTTAGTATAGTTTATGTTGGTCTTAAAGTGTGGGGAACAAGACTAGGTCTTTGTATCCCTTAATTTGGTCGAGAGCTATATAGAAGTATTTAGAATGATTTTAGGATATTATTTGCTGGTTGATTGGCATTGGAGGATAATTATGAAGTGGAGGAAGAGATATAAAGAATTTGGATCAAATGTTTAAGAGTAATGATGACTAATAACAAATATAAACATAATAACCAAACTCACCAAAGATTTGTCAACTACTTAAAGCCACCAAGCACCAAGTAAATGAAGAGCTCTTCTCCACCAAAATATTTTATGGACTCTTATAATTTAGCCTTTTTTTTAATATTTTCCTTAGAATTTAATCTTAGCTATTAAAATTGGGTTTTTAGCTTAATTATCTTCATCCATACGATATGTTACATTCAACTTCTTTAGCCTCAATTGAACTATGTTTTGTATTTTTTGAATCTGAATTGTCTTTTACTAATTGTTGGGCCAAAGCCTTTAAGTCAATATGAATCATCCATGTGTCTTTAGTAGTCGACTTATTCTACTAAAGAATTAGAAAGTGATGCATAGTACTTGAATCATTGGGTGATTTCTCAATGATTATATAGTTAATCATAAAAAGAGGGATTATAAGAGTGGGGGACTATGTCTCTTGTTAAAGATCTAGACTGAACAAATGGAGATTTTTTGGCTCTCTCATATGATAAAATATTTTCAATATTAATAATAAGATTGATTAATATATTAGTAGGCAAATTAAGGTATTTGGCATTAGACTAATTTTTCTTAAGAATTTTGAAGGGACCACAAATCCTTCCATGTATGTTTTTGAACATAGAGATTTGATAATGCTTAGGGAAGATGCATATCAAAATATAATCATTTTTCTTTAAATTCCTTTATTTATCTATTTTGTTTTACCCTAAATCATATTTAGTATTACATGAGTTAATTTATTACCTTATACTATCACATAGGTTTTAAAATTGCATAAGAAATATAATTATAGGATTAAAAACTCATGATAAGGGAGATTAATTATATCAATCAGCAGACAAGGGTTTTAATAATATACTATTTTAAAAGATGATGGTTTAGTTATTCCATAAATAATACTATTTTATGCACATTCATATGCAGTCAAATGGATGTCACAATTTTTTTAGTTTTTTCTATATAAAACCTTTATAGGCTTTCTAATGTTTAATTTATAATTTCTATTTTCCCATCAATTTGGGGTGAAAAGCATATGATAATTTTAATTTGGTGTCAAATAATTTCATAAAGTCTTCAAGAATTATGAAATAAATCTAAAATCATGATAAGAGGTAATGGTTGGGAAAGATCATGTAGATACACAATTTCCCTTAAAAATAGTCTAATAATATGAGAACCATCATTAGTTTTAGTGCATGGTAGAAAATTGTCTGTCTTGGAGAACCTATCGATTACTACAAAAATAATATAGTGACTTCAAATTGTATAAGGAAATCATAAGATAAAACCTTTCAATAGATCTTCACAAGGACTACGAGGGATGGGTAAAGTAATATATTGAATAAACTTTTATTTATTGCCTTTGGCTTGTTTATAAGTTAGATATTAGGAATTACCTAAGAAAGGATATAGAGATGGAGAGTTATTTGGATGAGTATAAAATAAACATAGGCAATTACCTTTATTTTGTCTTTAAACAAAATGATTTCAAGCCTAATACTAGTGGTGGTCAGTATCCGATGAAGGTGACAGTTGATGGCAGTGGTGGCAACTAGTGGGGTGGTGGTAGGTGAAGTGAACTTGAATTTCTAGCCCTTAGAATGACTTTATGGTTGCCCATCGAGAACTTGACTGCCAAATGGTATGTCAAGATGATCGATCTATATGTGTTTAATAGTGGTCAGCCATCACTATGTATTGGCACTATTCCTCATTCCAAGTAATGGATAGGGTGATCATTTTGTAAACCCCCGTTTACTTTACTAAGAAGCCATTAAGTGAACATATAACAGGGATTAGATGAGAAGTAAAAAAGTTCATTTTCTTAAAGAGATCAAAAATCATTTTAATTAATTTTCTCATGATGATTAAGATGTTATTGATGAAGTAGTTGACGACCATGACATCGTTAAAGTGGTTATTGCTTATCTGCCTATCTTATTAAGTGAAGGTGATTGGAGTGACTTTTGTTACTAGCATTTTGAGCATGGTTGACGAGTTGACCTATCCCAATTGAGATTCCTTATGACGTATTTGATAAGATTCTTTGACCCCACCTCATCCAAGAATTGAGGGAACTACTTAAAAGTTCGATAGGGATGTTAAAACCTGATGAACTAGTCCCGAGGCTAACCAAGAGGGGGGGTGAATTGGTTATTTAAAAATTCAAGAGCAACACTGAAAATCTTTTCTATGATATGCAGCGGAAATAAGTAAATACTCAAACGAAAAGATTAAACATAAATTTTACCCAAGCAGATAATCACAGAAAAACTAAAGTGTAGAAAGTAATCAGAAAGAACACACCATATTTTTATAGTGGTCCGGTCAACTTGACCTACGTCCACTCCCCGGAGCCTCCCCTCCGGGTATTGCACTAAACTAAAGTGTCTCTCCTTTTGCTCCCACAGCAAGGTGGAGAAGCCTGTATAAAAACTCCTTTTCATTGACACGGTGAGGTAAAGAACCTAACCTCCTTTTGCTTCCTCCTGAAGTAGGCAGAGAACCTCAGACTCCTTTCACTTCCTCCTAAAGCAAGCAGAGAACCTGACCTCATTTCGCTTCCTCCTGAAGCGGACAGAGAACCCCGGATCTTCTTGTCAATGATCCTCTCACAAAGAACACCAACACGATGAAAGACGATGAGCGGAGAAGATGACTCTGATCCTTTCTTGGAGCAACCTTCGTGAAACCCTCATGAACTTCCCATCATAAGATCCTCTCTCTCACTCCCAAACTCTCTCTCTCTCTCTCTAAGGTTTTTCTGGAAAAGAAAGTGGCAAAAGATTTTTCTTGTTTGAAGAAAAATTTCTTTTAAAGGAGGGCTCTAAAATTGCCCTAAATCTAAACTGGTCGGCAAGAATCATCCAGGACGATATAAATATCATCCTATATGATTAGTTCAAAATCAGCTATTTTAGCCTGGACAATCTGGCTCTTCTGGACGATCAGTAGAAAAAATTATTCATATCGTCCCGTACGATTCTGCGATCGTCCGGGATGATTAGTGTAAATCAAAGAATTTCATCCAGAAGACCGCTCTGGTTGTCCAGAGGAACTTGTGTTGGACGATCCAAAAATGACTTGATCGTCTAGGATGATAAGGGTATCGTCCAGGACGATTAGTTCAAAAAAGGCCAAAATCATCCTAATGACCGCTCTAAACGTATAGCTGAAACACAATAGATGATCCTGATCATCCCGGATGATATGATCGTATCAATGAAATATTAATTACTTTCAGTAATTACCAGACTAATTTAGGCATGTTTATACTGGATCATCCAGGATGATACACATATCATCCAGGACGATCAGACCAAATATCTTAAAATAAAAACTTGCCTAACTTGATCTGGCGGTTGAGAATTTCTGATTTGAGCATATCATCCCGTATGATGTAAGGATTGTCCAGGATGATCTGCTTAATCAGACAGACTTAACTTGGTTGCCTTAATTAGGGTTTCTATTTTTACTTGATTGTCCAGGATGATGTGAATATTGTCCAGGACGATCTCAACAAAAAAAAGAATAGAAACTCTAATTCACTCAAGCTCTCCTCCTGAGTGTGTGTGTACAAGGTTACTTAGCTAGGGGATCAGTTACATTACAATTGACTCAAGAAAAAAAATTATACATTTTGACACACTTGGACCCGATCTTGAGTTGGCTTGAGTTGCTCTTGATCTTTTGTACCTGAAACAGGTTAGCCAAGCACACCATAATAGAAACATGTTTGTCATCATCAAAGCCAGATTTGCAATAATCTCCCCCTTTTTTATGATGGCAAACATATGTGTAGTAGTTTTAAAAAATAATAGAACTAGGAGACCGAAAAACAATTTTTTTCAAATTTCATTGAACAACCAGAATAGTACAGGAAACACAAAGCTACTGCAGCTGAAATCAAGAACAAAAACTACTACAACTGAAATCAAGAATAAAAACTGCTACAACTGACTCCCCCTATTGACATCACAAAAAAAAGGAGGAGGATAAACAAAAAAATAGAAATAACAGTACAAACAGAAAAAGAAAAACATCTACAAAATAGAACACTAAAATGGAGGCAGATCCTGATCCGAAGGAGGAGGTGGCTGTGGTGGTGTAAAGTAACCATGGATGGCTGCAAAGTGGGCTCCAATCCAGGTAATATCCTGGTCGTGCTGCTGTTGCTGCTGAGCAGCATAGTCGGTAAAGCACTACAGGTCCTCAGCATGCCGCTGCTTCTGGGCAGCAATATACGAATCAAATCTGGCCTCTCACTGTTAGAAGTGTTGCACCACATGGTCAAAAGGAGAATCGATGAGAAGGGGAGCAGGTGCATCTGGTGCAGCAGGAACGGGAATGGCTTCTTCCTCTTCCTCCTCAACATCCGGGGTGGGCTCCGAATGTAGTCGGGTGCTGTGTAGGACATGGAATGAATTGTTTGTGAAGAAGGAAGGAGGGACATTTGGAGCTTCTGGATACTGCAGGTCATATTCTGTTTCCAAGGCATATGCAATGATATGTCCTAAGGCTAGATTTGGACGATGTCGATGACCTGGATCCCTAATAGTAGTGAGGTGCTCGATGTATCGATAAGAAGGCCAGTGGCATTAAAGTCCCGGTGAGCCAAGATGTAGTATGTGGTCAGGGATAGTAATGGAGTGATGTGAATGCGATCCCCAGCCTTTGGGATGACGGAGGAATGAAGGACGTGCTGAATAGTCCGTGCATCCTTAAGGAGGGAAGTGCAAGTATTATCGTGGTAGGGTGCAGTCGTGTTTCGAAGAAAGTGATTGGCGACACTCCAATCATAGTCAGGGTCAGAATAAGAGTGTGGAGTTTATCGCCCATCACAGAGAGTTGAAGGATGTTATGAAAGTCCTGAGCAGTGAGTTCTACAGGACGTTGATTTACATAGGAGCGAAGGGTGGAATAGTCAGCAGAAATGCGAAGATTGGCAAAAAAGACTTGAAGAAGTTCAATGCTAAACGAAAAGGCCAGAGTAAGGATGCAAGTGAGGGAGGTGTGCGTAAAAAGATCAAGAACAGGATAGGTAAGGGTGCGGGGGTTTACTATTTTTGACTGTGTGATCCCCACCTCACGATAGCGCTCGAAGGCAGCCTTATCGGCTGCATTAAGAAAGCCGGGATCAACATTCCCCCTTGATGAACTCGCACCCTTTTTCCTCGAATGCTTGCCGCCAACCATTAGAAAGCAAAAGTGAAGGAGAGTGGAAGGAGATGTGTGAAAAAAGAATGAAGAAACGGCTGTTTGAATAAAAGTCGGCCATATCATCCCGTACGATCGCGAGATCGTCCAGGACGATAGGATCATTTATGACGGCCAGGACGATTGGTCAAAAAGGTGGTCGTATCATCCAGGATGATCATAGATCGTCCAGGACGATTAGACACAGGAGATCATCCCGAGGAGTCAGGCTGGATGACCGTTGACGAAAAGTATTATCCAGGGCGATTAGGTGGATCATCTAGGATGATATGTAATAAATGTGTTAGATGGGCCGAATTTGAATCTCCAGCTTCTGACACGTGTATCGTCTGGGATGATATAGTGGATCTTCTAGGATGATGACTAATAATTGGCACAATTACAGCCGTTCGATCAGATCAGGAAGATATGGATCATATCATCCAGGATGATATAAGAATCGTCCGGGACGATCACTAATAATTGGTGTACTCAGTAGTAGGATCAGTGTGGGGATAATTTGAATGGATCATCCAGGATGATTGATGGATCGTCCAGGATGAAGAATATCATCCATGATGATGTGGGGATCGTCCAGAACGATGTGAAGAAAACATGAAAAGGATGGAGGATGGAAATGAACGATCAGAATCCTAAAAACACAAACAGTAAAATGAAAATAAAACCAAAGTGAATAAAATGCAAAACGGGAACACAAAAAATAATGGTTTTTTTATCAATCTACTCCAGTAAATTAGAATTTTTCTTTGATTTTAAATCCAAAAGCCAATAAGAAGACGATTGACAGTGCTGAAATCTAGAAAAAGTTGGAAAATCAACTTTCGTAACTCCCACCTCGGACACCTTATAGATGCAAATTCCCTTCAAAATAAAAATCCAATTCAGAAGAAAAGAAATTAGATTCGAAAAGAGATCCTTTCAAGCCTCGATCCAGAAAAATATCTAATATAATAGTATTACAAACTAATAAACCAGAAATCAGGATTTTCAAACATAAGCTTTTGAACATATTAAGTGGCGCACAGATTTCTCTAAGGCATTTAATGATCTGAATGGGAAGAAAGCTTGGTTGGGCTCATTTTGTGCCTCTTTTTCAATTTGTTTGGCACTTTGCGCATCTTTTGATTTTTGATACACTTTGTGTATCTTTGAGTTTGGCGACATTTTGCATCTTTTCAGCTTTGGGCTCATTTTGTGCCTCTTTTTCAATTCATTTGGCGCACTGTGCATCTTTTGTAAGCTTTCTCCCTCTCAAAATCATTAAATGATCTCAGCTATAAAATTACCTTCCAGACGTAAGAGACGCTCTCTACAGTAAGAAAGAGTAATTCACAAAATAAAAATTATACACCGTATGATAAGTGCAATTACTTGGTTTAGAAAATCATAACAATGACTTAAAAACTTTGAAAACACTAATCATATGAGGTAGATTACTGTTGGAAGATAAAACAGATCTCTATTTCAAAAAACTAACTTTTTAATTTTGAAGAAGATTTTTATTCAAAAGAAACAATACACCATTTAAGGGAGTTAGAGGAAGAGAAACAATCATCAACGTTTCTTCCCTTTAACAGATCCAGTGGAATCAATCACTGCTTACAAGCTTTCAAATAAAAATAAGGTAAAACTCTTAGTCAGAAATCCATTTTATCAGAAGTAGCGAGCAGTGATCGGATTTTTAAAAGCATAAAACAGTAACTAAAAGAGATGAACCAGTAAATAAAAAAAGGTAAAAAATCACATCAAAATAAATACTCAAATCAAATTAACACGACTAAAATGAAAATCAACAGACAAATAAAAACTAACAGAAAATAGATAATCAAATCAAATAACTAACTAACAAAAACAGAATGAATAATAGATACATCAGAAATCAGAAGTCATCAAAATCATGCATTTATATCAATCACACCTAATCTGGTTCTCAAAATGCTGAATGAGTCAAAGGCCAGTGGTTTAGTAAATATGTCAGCCAGCTGATTTTCAATTGTTACATGATGTAGCTCAATGTCCCCTTTTGTAACATGGTCCCTAATGAAGTGATGCCTTATATCAATGTGTTTGGTTCTAGAATATTGGATTGGATTCTTAGAGATGCAGATGGCACTAGTATTATCACACAGAACAGAAATTGTGCCCACAGGTAATCCTAAATCTATGACTTGTTGCTTCAACCAAAGAACTTGGGCCACACAACTCCCTAAGGCAATGTACTCAGCTTCAGCAGTGGAAAGTGCAACTGAGTTCTATTTTTTACTAGACAAGGAGACTAAAGACTCTCCTATGAATTGACAAATTCCAGAAGTACTTTTTCTATCCACCCTACACCCTGCAATGTCAGAATCAGAATACCCAATAATCTCAAAAGAGGTGCTGTGCCTAGGGTACCAGATTCCTAGGTTTAGGGTTCCTAAAAGATATCTGAGAATTCTCTTAACGGTAGTCAGGTAGGACTCTTTAGGATCAGCCTGAAACCTAGCACAAAGATAAACACTAAACATGATATCAAGTCAGCAAGTAGTCAGGTAAAGCAGAGATCCAATTATACCTCTATACTTCTTCTGATCAATATATTTTCCACTTGAATCCTTATCTAACTGAACAGAGGAGCTCATGGGAGTGTTGATTGGCTTGGCTTTGTCCATATCATATTTCTTCAAAATGTCCTTAGTGTATTTAGATTGATTTAGAAAGGTTCCATCATCCATTTGCCTTATGCTAAACCCCAAAAAGTAAGACAGTTCTCCCATCATACTCATCTCAAACTCCTTACTCATTTTTTAGAAAACTCATCACATAAATATTTATCAGAAGATCCAAAAATTATATCATTAACATAGATCTGGACAATGAGTAAGTCATCCCCTATTCTCCTCAGAAAAAGGGTGGTGTCTACGCTTCCCTTAACAAACTCTCTTTCTAACAGAAATGTGCTAAGCCTCTCATACCAAGCTCTGGGTGCCTGTTTCAATCCATATAAGGCCTTTTTTAATTTGTAAACATGATTTGGATATTGGAAACTCTCAAAGCCTGGGGGTTGTTCTGCAAAAATATCCTCTTTTATTATCCCATTTAAAAAGGCACTCTTGACATCCATTTGAAATAGCTTGAATCCCTTATAACAGACAAAGGCTAGTAGCACTCTAATGGCTTCCAATCTAGCTACAGGGGCAAAGGTATCCTCAAAATCAATCCCTTCAACCTGATTATACCACTTAGCTACCAATCTTGCCTTATTCCTAACCACCACACCAGAATCATTCATCTTATTCTTAAGGACCCACTTGGTTCCAACAATACTTTGATTTTTAGGTCTTTCTACAAACTCCCAAACATCATTCCTTACAAATTGATTCAAGTCTTCTTGCATAGCTAAGATCCAAAACTCATCTGAAAGGGCTTGATTGATGTTGGTGGGTTCAGTCATTGAGATAAAGGCAGAGTGGTTTACTTCCTTCCTAAGTCCATGCCTAGTCCTAACACCCTAAGAAGGGTCTCCTAAGATCAGTTCTTTAGGATGACTCGAAGAATATCTCCAATCTCTAGGCAGTGTGGTTTGAGGTTCTACCCTCTCCTCTAGATTTGCAATTCCAACCCCTTGAGTAATCTCCTCTACCTCTTCTTCTTCCTCAACTCTAGTCACCTTAGGATCAGATTCATCAAACACTACATAAGTTGTCTCTTCCACCACCAAAGTCCTCTTATTGAACACCCTAAATGATTTCCCCACTCTCGAATAGCCTAAGAACACTTCTTCATCAGTTTTGGGGTCAATTTTTCCTAAGGATGATTTCCTGTTGTTCAGAATAAAAACCTTACATCCAAAGACATGGAGGTGGGATAGATTTGGAGTTCTACCCTTAATGATCTCATAAGGTGTTTTGTTCAGATTTGATCTCACATTCACCCTATTAAGCACATAACAGGCAGTGTTCACCGCTTCAGCCCAAAAGTATTTTGGAAGTGAATACTCAGCAAGCATGGCTCTAGCGGCTTCCACTAAGGTCCTATTCTTCCTTTCAGCTACCCCGTTCTGCTAAGGGGTTCTAGGAGCTGAAAAATTGTGACTAATCCCTTGATCCTCATAAAAACTTTCAAACTTCACATTTTCAAACTCTCCACCATGATCACTATGAATAGTTAAGATCTCACACCCTAACTACCTCTGAATCCATGTGGAGAAGGACTTAAATTCATCAAATGACTCAGACTTAAGTGACAAGAATCTAATCCAAGTGAACCTCGAGTAGTTATCTACAATCACAAACCCATAGACTCTCCCCCCTAAGCTAGCAGTACTAATGGGTCCAAAGAGATCCATGTGAAGGACTTCTAAAGGTCTAGAGGTGCAAATGTCCTTAACAGAGTGAAAGGAGGACTGGACTTGATTCCCTAATTGACAGGAATCACACAGGTGGTCCTTAGTGAACTTAAGCTTGGGCACACCTCTAACTAAGTCCTTTTGGGTGAATCTCCTAAGGGTTTTCATACTGGCATGACACAATCTCCTATGCCACAACAAAGACTCATCAGCAGCAGTTTTTAAGCAAATTGAATTTTCAGCTTTAATGTAACTTACATCCAGCTTATAGATATTGTTAATCCTTTGTCCCTGCAAAACAACTTTGTCATTTAAGCTTAAAATATAGCGAGTGGGTAGGAATTTGATGCTGTATCCTTTGTCACATAGTTGACTGATACTCAGCAAGTTATGTTTCAGTCCATCTACAAGCAAAATATTATCAATCATAAAATTCTTTGAATCACCAATTATACCTGTGCCTACCACCCTCCTGGTGGTGTCATCTCCAAGTGTAACCTTGCCTCCAGCCCTGGCCTCTAGGAAAATAAATTAATTTGCATCTTCAGTCATGTGTTTAGAACATCCGCTGTCCAGGTACCACATGCTCTCACGAGGTCTTGTGAGAGAGCACACCTATAAAATCATCAAACATCAGTTTTAGGAACCCAAATAGGTTTGGATTTCTTCTTATGAAAAGAAGAATGTAATGCACGTGTGCTGTGCTGTGAAACATGCATTTTGGGCCTCCACACCCAATGTATACTATGGTGAACAGTGCAGGTGTGGGAGATGTGTCCTAGCATGCCACATGAAAAACATCTAACACCAGAAAAAGGGTTAACTAATCTACGTGGGTGATAGTGCCTCTTTCTAGGTGTGTATAAAACATGCTTTGATGATTTTGAAACAGATTTTTTAAAAGGTGGCAGTGCATAAAACTCTTCAAAAGTAGGTGGCTTTTTTATTCTTCTCAAAGGCAACAATTTTTACTCTTAAAAATTTGTTTTCCTTTATAAGACTAGCCATTTCAAAAGTCCTTGCACTTTCATTACTTTCGAGGTCACATGCCATATCATTCAATTTCTTAAAAGCAGCTTCTAATTCAACATGTGATGTTTTTAATGCATCATGCTCAATAATTAAATCAGAATGCTTTTTATTCAGTTCATCAAATTCATCAAGAAAAGACATGTGATTGCAATCAACAGTGGAATGATCCTTAATCAAAATATCATGCACTTTTTGCAAAGTCAAGTAATCCAATTTCAAGTTAGCATGGGTTTTCTTAAGCTTCTTATACGATGCATGAATTTTTTCAGATATTTCAAATAATTGATCGTAAGTAAGCTCACATACCTCTTCCTGGTCAGACTGACTAGGATGATCATCAGCCATCAGACACAAATTTATTTCCTCCTCTTCAGCTTCAGTCTCAGAACAGTCGGACGCAGAATCTGCCCAGAATGCCTTCTGAATCTGCTTCTTATCCTTTCTAAACTTGTGTTTCTCCTCACCCTTCTCCTTACTCTGGTGAGCTTTAAGTGTAGAATAATTAGCCTTAATGTATCCAGGCTTCCTGCATTCAAAACAGACAGTGTCAAATGAACCTTTAAAATTCTTGCTAGACATACCCTTGTTCCACTTCTGAATGTCCTTATATTTCTTCCTTAGATAGCTTTTGAATTGCATTGTGATCAGGGCAATGTCATCGCTATCAGATCCGAAAAAACTAGTATCACCCTCATTGGCCTTCAATGCCACTATTTTCTCCTTCTTCTTCTCACCTGCATCAAGCTGTCTTTGGTTCACCCCTCGCTCGTAAGCAATCAGTGATCCAAGTAAGCTATCAATAGAGTAAGTATTTAAATCTTTAGACTCAGTGATTGCAGTTATCTTAGCATCATTTGAAGAAGGCAAATATCTAAGAATTTTGTTCACTCTTTCGTAGTTTGTAAGTTCTCTTCGTAAGGCATGCAAGGAAGTCACAATTTGAGTGAATCTCGTATACATTTCAAAAATGGTTTCACTAGGTTTCATGCGAAAAAGTTCATAGTCATGAAGCAGAATATTTAACCTAGACTGTTTGACTTCAGTTGTACCCTCGTAAGTGATGCACAATCTATCCCAAATCTCTTTACCAGTCGTACTAGTATAGACACGCATATAATCTTCAGATTTTAAACCACAGAAAAAGCAGTTCAAGCATTTGGCATTTAATTGTGCTAAGTCACGATCATTGTGTTTCCAGTGTGTTTTGCTTGGCTAATCTGTTTCAGGCACAAAAGACCGCGAGCCACTCAAGCCAACTCAAGATCGGGTCCAAGTGTGTCAAATGTATGATTTTTCCTTTTATTGAGTCAATTGTAATGTAACTGATTCCCTAGCTAAGTAACCTTGCACACACACACTCAGGGGGAGAGATTGAGTGAATTAGAGTTTCTGTTGCAATTTTGTTCAGATCGTCCTGGACGATATCCACATCGTCCTGGACGATCCAGTTAAAACAGAAACCCTAATTAGGGCGACTAAGTTAAGAGGGTCTGATTGAGCCGATCGTCCTGGACGATCTACGGATCGTACGGGACGATATGCCCAAATCAAAAATTCTCAGCCGCCAGATCAAGTTAGGCAAGTTCTTATTTTTAGATACTTGGTCTGATCGTCCCGGACGATACGTGTATCGTCCCGGATGATCCAGTACAATCATGCCTAAATTAGTCTGGTAATTAAGGAAAGCAATTAATATTTAATTGATACGATCACATCGTCCAGGACGATCGCAGGATCGTCCCGGACGATCGCAGGATCGTCCCGGACGATCGTGATCGTCTTGTGCATTTCAGCTGTACGTCCAGAACTATGTACAGGATGATTTGGGGCCTTTTTGAACTAATCGTACCGGACGATTACCCTATCGTCCGGGACGATCAAGTCATTTTTTGGTCGTCCAGCAAAGATTTCTCTGGACGACCCGAACTGTCTTCTGGACGATTTCCTTCAATTTGAACTAATCGTCCCGGAAGATCGCAGGATCGTACAGGACGATATGAATAACTTTTTCTACTGATCGTCCAGAAGAGCCAGATCGTCCAGGCTGAAACAGCTGAATTTGAACTGATCATACAGGACGATCTACCGATCATCCTGGACGATCTTGGCCGACAAGTTGAGATTTAGGGCAAATTTTAAGCCCTCCTTTAAAAGAACTTTTTCCAATTTTTGGAAAAATCTTTTGCTGCCTTCCTTCCCTGAGAAATCCTAGAGAGAGAGAGAGTTGGGAGAGAGAGAAGAGATCTTATGAGGGGGAGTTAGTGAGGGATTCACTAAGGTTGCTCCAAGCACGGATCAGAGTCGTCTTCTCCGCTCGTCGTCTGTCGTCTAGTCGGTGTTCTTCATGGGAGGATCGTTCGCAAGATGATCCGGGTTCTCTGCCCGCTTCAGGTGGAATCGAAAGGAGTTCGTAGGTTCTCTGCCTGCTTCAGGAGGAAGCAAAAGGAGTTCGAAGGTTATTCTATTACTAGACCACCGTTGTTTGACAATATTCCTTTTGATTTTTGGAAAACATGCATGTCTACTTTTCTGCAATCTATTGATTATCGCATGTGGATGTTAGTTAAGGATGGATATGAACCACCTTTTCGAATGATTAACAATGTGAAAACTGAATTGCCGTTTGCTGATTGGACGTTTGATGATCGTGATTTAGCACAGTTGAATGCAAAATGTTTGAACTGTTTCTTTTGTGCTTTGAAATCTGAAGACTATATGCGTGTTTCTACTTGTACAACGGGAAAGGAAATCTGGGATAGGTTATGTATAACATACGAAGGTACAACTGAAGTCAAACAATCTAGGTTAAACATCTTGTTACATGATTACAAACTTTTTCGCATGAAACCTAGTGAGACTATTTCAGAAATGTACACAAGGTTCACTCAGATTGTTACCTCTTTGCATGCTTTAGGTAGAGAACTTACCAACTACGAAAGAGTGAACAAGATTCTTAGATGTTTGCCTGCTTCTTATGATGCTAAGATTACTGCTATTACTGAATCCAAAGATTTAAATACATATTCTATTGACAGCTTACTTGGATCACTCATTGCTTACGAGCAAGGGGTGAACCAAAGGCAACTTGATGCAGGTGAACGCAAGAAAGAGAAGACCGTGGCACTAAAGGCCAATGATTCAGATGCTAGCACTTCCGGGTCTGATAGCATTGAAGTTGCCTTAATCACAAGGCAATTCAAAAGCTTTCTAAGGAAGAAACATAAGAACTATCAGAAGTGGAACAAGGGTAAGTTCAATAAAAACTTTAAGGGTTCATCTGAATCGGTTTGTTTTGAATGCAGGAAGCCTGGACACATTAAGGCTGATTGTCCAACACTTAAAGCTCACCCAAGCAAGGAGAAGAGTGAGGAGAAACCAAAGTTCAGGAAGGACAAGAAGCGGATTCAGAAGGTGTTCTGGGCAGACTCTCCATCCGACTCTTCTGAGACTGAAGCTGAAGAGGAGGAAACAAACTTGTGTCTGATGGCGGATGATCACCCTGGTCAGTCGGACCAGGAAGAGGTATGTGAGCTTACTTACGATCAGTTATTTGAAGTTTTTGAAAAGATTCATACATCGTATAGGAAGCTTAAGAAAACCCATGCTAGTTTGAAAATAGATTATTTGACTTTACAAAAAGAGCATGATTCTGTAGTTAAAGATTATTCCACACTTGATTCCAATCACATGTCTCTGCTTGATGAGTTTGATGAATTGAACAAAAAATATTCTGATTTAGTTTCTGAGCATGATTCTTTGAAAACCACGCATGTTGATTTAGAAAAAGCTTTTAAAGAGTTAGATACAATGGCATGTGAAGTAGAAAGTAGCAAGGGAGCTTTAAAATTTGAAATTGCAAGTTTAAAGAAAGAGAATGAGTTTTTGGAAGTAAAAATCAATGCTTGTGAAAAGAACAAAACACCGCCTACCTTTGAACAGTTTTATGCACCGCCACCTTTTAAAAATTCTGTTGCAAGTTCATCAAACCATGTTTCATACACTACTAGGAAGAGGCACTATCACTCACGACGTTTAGTTAATCCTTTTCCTGGTGTTAGATGTTTTTCATGTGGCATGTTAGGACACATATCACACACTTGTACTATTCACCGTAGTACACATTGGGTGTGGAGACCCAAACTACATGTTTCACAGCACAGCACGCATGCATCGCATTCTTCTTTTCATAAGAAGGAACCCAAACCTGTTTAGGTTCCTAAGACTGACATTTGATGATTTTGTAGGTGTGTTCTCACACAAGAACTCGTGAGAGCATGTGGTACATGGACAGTGGATGTTCTAGACATATGACTGGAGATGCAAATCAGTTCATTTTGCTGGAGGCCAGAGCTGGAGGCAAGGTTACACTTGGAGATAACACCACCAGGAAGGTGGTAGGCACAGGTATAATTGGTGATTCAAAGAACTTTATGATTGATAATATTTTGCTTGTAGATGGACTGAAATACAACCTGCTGAGCATCAGTCAACTCTGCGACAAGGGATACAGCATCAAATTCCTGCCCACTGGCTGCATTTTAAGCTTAAATGATGAAGTTGTTTTGCAGGGGCAAAGGATCAACAACGTCTACAAGCTGGATGTAAGTAGCATTAAATCTGATAATTCAATTTGCTTAAAAACTGCTGCTGATGAGTCTTGGTTATGGCATAGGAGATTGTGTCATGCCAGTATGAAAACCCTTAGGAGAGTCACCCAAAAGGACTTAGTTAGAGGTGTGCCCAAGCTTAAGTTCACTAAGGATCACCTGTGTGATGCCTGTCAGTTGGGGAAGCAAGTCCAGTCCTCTTTTCACTCTGTTAAGGACATTAGCACCTCTAGACCTTTAGAAGTTCTTCACATGGACCTCTTTGGACCCATTAGCACTGCCAGCTTAGGGGGGAGAGTCTATGGTTTTGTGATTGTTGATGATTATTCAAGGTTCACTTGGGTTAAGTTTTTGTCACACAAATCTGAGTCATTTGATGAGTTTAGATCTTTCTCTACTTGGATTCAGAAGAAGTTAGGATGTGAGATTATTATCATCCATAGTGATCACGGAGGGGAGTTTGAAAATGAAAGATTTGGAAGTTTTTGTGAGAATCATGGGATTAGTCACAATTTTTCAGCTCCTAGGACCCCTCAGCAGAACGGGGTAGCTGAAAGGAAGAACAGGACCTTAGTGGAAGCCGCTAGAGCCATGCTTGCCGAGTATTCACTTCCAAAATACTTTTGGGCTGAAGCGGTGAACACTGCCTGTTATGTGCTGAATAGGGTGAATGTGAGAGTCAAACTGAACAAGACACCTTATGAGATCATTAAGGGTAGAACACCAAATCTGTCCCACCTCCATGTCTTTGGCTGTAAGGTTTTCATTCTGAACAACGGGAAGTCACCCTTAGGAAAATTTGACCCCAAATCTGATGAAGGAGTGTTCTTAGGATATTCAAGTGTGGGGAAATCTTTTAGGGTGTTCTATAGGAGGACTTTGGTGGTGGAAGAAACAACCCATGTAGTGTTTGATGAATCTGATCCTAAGGAGTCTAGATCTGAAGTAGAAGATGAAGAGATTGTTGAGGTTACCCAAGGAGTTGGAAATACAAATTTGGAGGAAAGGGTAGAACCTCAAACAGAGTTGCCTAGAGATTGGAGATATTCTTCGAGTCATCCTAAAGAACTGATCTTAGGAGACCCTTCTGAAGGTGTTAGGACTAGGCATGGACTTAGGAAGGAAGTAAACCATTCTGCCTTTATCTCAATGACTGAACCCACCAACATCAATCAAGCCCTGTCGGATGAATTTTGGATTTTAGCTATACAGGAAGAATTGAATCGATTTGTAAGGAATGATGTTTGGGAGTTAGTAGAAAGACCTAGAAACCAAAGTATTGTGGGAACCAAGTGGGTCTTTAAGAATAAGATGAATGATTCTGGTGTGGTGGTGAGAAATAAGGTAAGATTGGTAGCTAAGGGGTATAATCAGATAAAAGGGATTGATTTTGAGGAGACTTTTGCCCCTGTAGCTAGATTGGAAGCCATTAGAGTGCTACTAGCCTTTGCCTGTTATAAGGGATTTAAGCTGTTTCAAATGGATGTCAAGAGTGCCTTTTTAAATGGGGTAATTAAAGAAGATGTTTTTGTAGAACAACCCCCAGGTTTTGAGAGTTCCCAATATCCAAGTCATATCTATAAATTAAAAAAGGCCTTATATGGATTGAAACAGGCACCCAGAGCTTGGTATGAGAGGCTTAGCTCATTCCTGTTAGAAAGAGAGTTTGTTAAGGGGAGCGTAGACACCACCCTTTTTCTGAGGAGAATAGGAGATGACTTACTCATTGTCCAGATTTATGTTGATGATATAATTTTTGGATCTTCTGATAAATATTTATGTGATGAGTTTTCCAAAATAATGAGTAAGGAGTTTGAGATGAGTATGATGGGAGAATTGTCCTACTTTTTGGGGTTTAGCATAAGGCAAACGGATGATGGAACCTTTCTCAATCAATCAAAATACACTAAGGACATTTTGAAGAAATATAAAATGGACAAAGCTAAGCCAATCAATACTCCCATGCCCTCCTCAGTTTAGTTAGATAAGGATTCAAATGGAAAATCTGTTAATCAGAAGAAGTATAGAGGGATAATAGGTTCACTGCTTTACCTGACTGCTAGCCGACCTAATATTATGTTTAGTGTCTGTCTTTGTGCTAGGTTTCAGGCTGATCCTAAAGAGTCCCACCTGACTGCTATTAAGAGAATTCTTAGATATCTTTTAGGAACCCCAAACCTAGGAATTTGGTACCCTAGGCATAGCACCTCTTTTGAGATCATTGGATATTCTGACTCTGACTTTGCGGGGTGTAGGGTGGATAGGAAGAGTACTTCTGGGACTTGTCAATTTATAGGACAGTCGTTAGTCTCCTGGTCCAGTAGAAAACAGAACTCAGTTGCACTTTCCACTGCTGAAGCTGAGTACATTGCCTTAGGGAGTTGTGTGGCCCAAGTTCTTTGGTTGAAGCAGCAAGTCTTGGATTTAGGAGTACCTGTTGGCACAATGTCTGTTCTGTGTGATAATACTAGTGCCATCTGTATCTCTAAGAATCCAATCCAACATTCTAGGACCAAACACATTGACATTAGGCATCACTTCATTAGGGACCATGTTACAAAAGGGGACATTGAGCTACACCACGTAGCAACTGAAAATCAGCTGGCTGACATATTCACTAAACCACTGGCCTTTGACTCATTCAGCATTTTGAGAACCAGATTAGGAGTGATTGATATAAATGCTTGATTCTGATGACTGTTGATTTATGATTGTTATGATTGGTATTCTGATTTCGGTTAGTTAGTTTTTTGTATTCTATTTTCTGATTTCTGTTTGTTAATTTTTGTATTCTGATTTCTGATTTCTGTTTGTTAGTTTTTATTTGATTATTTGCTTTCAGTTGATTTTATTTCTTCTGCTGATTTCTGTGTTACCCGTTTTGTTAGTTTGGTTTGAGTATTTACTTTGCTATGATTTTCTACCTGTTTTTATTTATTTACGGGTTCATATCTTGCACTTACTGTTTTTATATTTTTCAAAATCTGATCACCGCTCCCTATTTCTGAAAAATCTGAATTTCTTACTATGAGTTTTTTACCTTGTTTTGGTTTGGAAGCTGGTACGCAGTGAGTGATTCCACTGAACCTGTTAAAGGGAAGAAACATTGATGATTGTTTCTCTTCCTCTAACTCCTTAACTGGTGTATGGTTTCTTTCGAATAAAAATTCTTTTCAAAATTAAAATGTTAGTTTTTGAAATAGAGATTATTTTATCTTCCTACAGTAATCTGCCTCATATCAATAGTGTTTTTCAAAGTCTTGAGTCATTAGTTTGATTTTCTAAACCAAGTGATTGCATTTATCATATGTTGTATGGATTTTATTTTGTGAATCGTTCTTCCTTACTACGGAGAGTCATCTCCTATGTCTGGAAGATAATCTCACAGCTGAGACTCTTTAATGATTATGAAAAGGAGAAGGCTTATAAAAGATACGCAGTGCGCCAGATAATTTGAAAAAGAGGCATAAAATGAGCCCAAAACTGAAAAGATGCGAAATTGCCAAATTGGATACACAAAGTGTATCAAAAATCAAAAGATGCGCAAAACGCCAACAAATTTGAAAAAGAGGCACAAAATGAGCCCAAAACAAGCTTTCTTTCCTTTCAGATTGTTAAATATCTTAGAGGAATCTGTGCGCCACTTAATATTTTCAAAAGCTTGAGTTTTGAAAATCATGATTTCTGATTTTTTTTACTTTGTAACACTATTATATCAGATATTTTTCTAGAACGAGGCTTGAAAGGATTTCTTTTCAAATCTAATGTCTTTTATTCTGAATCGGATTTTTGTGTTGAAAGAGGTTTGCATCGATAAGGTGCCCGGGATCGGAGTTACGAAAGTTGATTATTTCCAACCTTTTTTGGATTTCAGCGCTGTCAATTGTCCTGTCATTGGTTTTTGAATCTAAAATTAATATGTTTTATTTTATGTTTTATTTCCGTGTTATGTTTTTCCCTCCTCCTTTTTGTGATGTCAAAAGGGGGAGTCAGTTGTAGTCGTGTCGTGTCTGTTTCTGTTTTCTATTTCATGTTTTCTGTATTGTTTGAGCTGTTAAATGAAAATAAAAAAAAAAATGTTTGTTTTGTTTGATCTCCTAGTTTACCTTTGTTTTCAGACTACTTTACAAATGTTTGCCATCATCAAAAAGGGGGAGATTGTTGCAAATCTGGTTTTGATGATGACAAACATGTTTCCAGTGTGTTTTGCTTGGCTAATCTGTTTCAGGCACAAAAGACCGCGAGCCACTCAAACCAACTCAAGATCGGGTCCAAGTGTGTCAAATGTATGATTTTTCCTTTTATTGAGTCAATTGTAATGTAACTGATTCCCTAGCTAAGTAACCTTGCACACACACACACTCAAGGGGAGAGATTGAGTGAATTAGAGTTTCTGTTGCAATTTTGTTCAGATCATCCTGGACGATATCCACATCGTCCTGGACGATCCAGTTAAAACAGAAACCCTAATTAGGGCGACTAAGTTAAGAGGGTCTGATTGAGCCGATCGTCCTGGACGATCTACGGATCGTACGGGACGATATGCCCAAATCAGAAATTCTCAGCCGCCAGATCAAGTTAGGCAAGTTCTTATTTTTAGATACTTGGTCTGATCGTCCCAGACGATATGTGTATCGTCCCGGACGATCCAGTACAATCATGCCTAAATTAGTCTGGTAATTAAGGAAAGCAATTAATATTTAATTGATACGATCACATCGTCCAGGATGATCGCAGGATCGTCCCGGACGATCGTGATCGTCTTGTGCATTTCAGCTGTACGTCCAGAACTATGTACAGGACGATTTGGGGCCTTTTTGAACTAATCGTACCGGACGATTACCCTATCGTCCGGGACGATCAAATCATTTTTTGGTCGTCCAGCAAAGATTTCTCTGGACGACCCGAACTGTCTTCTGGACGATTTCCTTCAATTTGAACTAATCGTCCCGGACGATCGCAGGATCGTACGGGACGATATGAACAACTTTTTCTACTGATCGTCCAGAAGAGCCAGATCATCCAGGCTGAAACAGCTGAATTTGAACTGATCGTACAGGACGATCTACCGATCGTCCTGGACGATCTTGGCCGACAAGTTGAGATTTAGGGCAAATTTTAAGCCCTCCTTTAAAAGAACTTTTTCCAATTTTTGGAAAAATCTTTTGCTGCCTTCCTTCCCTGAGAAATCCTAGAGAGAGAGAGAGTTGGGAGAGAGAGAAGAGATCTTGTGAGGGGGAGTTAGTGAGGGATTCACTAAGGTTGCTCCAAGCACGGATCAGAGTCATCTTCTCCGCTCGTCGTCTTTCGTCTAGTCGGTGTTCTTCGTGGGAGGATCGTTCGCAAGAAGATCCGGGTTCTCTGCCCGCTTCAGGTGGAAGCGAATGGAGTTCGTAGGTTCTCTGCCTGCTTCAGGAGGAAGCGAAAGGAGTTCAAAGGTTCTCTGCCTGCTTCAGGAGGAAGCGAAAGGAGGTCAGGTTCTCTGCCTCACCGTGTGGTGAAAAGGAGGTGTTTTGTACAGGCTTCTCCGCCTTGCTATGGGAGCAAAAGGAGAGTCACTTTCGTTTAGTGCAATACCCGGAGGGGAGGCTCCGGGGAGTGGACGTAGGTCAAGTTGACCGAACCACTATAAAATCTGGTTTGTTTTTCTGATTCAGTTTTGCACTTTACTTTTCTATATAAACTGCTTGGGTGAATATCGTTGGTTGATCTTTTCGTTATTGTTTACTTGTTTCCGCTGCTAAGTATCGAAAAGATTTTTGTAGTTATCGTGAAATTTTTAAATAACCAATTCACCCCCCCTCTTGGTTAGCCTCGGGACTAGTTCACTGGGGCTTAACATCCCTTTCGAACTTTCAAAAAGTCCAATCAATAAAGGGCAGTTCAGTTTTAACATTGTTAATCATTCTATAAGGTGGTTCGTATCCATCCTTAACTAGCATCCACATGCGATAATCAATTGATTGAAGAAAAGTGAACATGTGAGTTTTCCAAAAATAAAAAAAAATATTATCAAATAATGGCAGTCGTATAATTGAATAACCTTCAATAGTATTATGATTACTAAAGTTAGCCATGGATCAAATTTAAAAGTTTTTTAAAACTAGATTTTATGAATCCCACTCTGATACCACTTGAAAGTTCGATAGGGATGTTAAGCCCTGATGAACTAGTCTCGAGGCTAACCAAGAGGGGGGGTGAATTGGTTATTTTAAAATTTGAGAGCAACAGTGAAAATATTTTCTATGATATGCAGTGGAAACAAGTAAATACTCAAACGAAAAGATTAAACACAAATTTCACCCAAGCAGATAATCATGAAAAAACTAAAGTGCAGAAAATAATCAGAAAGAACACACCAGATTTTTATAGTGGTTCTGTCAACTTGACCTACGTCCACTCCCCGGAGCCTCCCCTCCAGGTATTGCACTAAACCAAAGTGTCTCTCCGTTTGCTCCCACAGCAAGGTGGAGAAGCCTGTACAAAAACTCCTTTTCACCGACACGGTGAGGCAGAGAACCTAACCTCCTTTTGCTTCCTCTTGAAGCAGGTAGAGAACCTCGGACTCCTTTCTCTTCCTCCTGAAGCAGGCCGAGAACCTGACCTCATTTCACTTCCTCCTAAAGCGGGCAGAGAACCCCAGATCTTCTTGCCGACTATCCTCTCACAAAGAACACCAACACGAAGAAAGACTATGAGCAGAGAAGATGACTCTGATCCTTACTTGGAGTAACCTTCGTGAACCACTCACGAACTCCCCCTCACAAGATCCTCTCTTTGTCTCTCTCCCAAACTCTCTCTCTAGAGTTTCTCTGAAAAGGAAAGTGGCAAAAGAGTTTTCTTGTTCAAAGAAAAATTTCTTTTAAAGCAGGTCTCTAAAATTGCCCTAAATCTGAACTGGTCGGCAAGAATCGTCCAGGATGATATAAATATCATCCTATACGATTAGTTCAAAATTAGCTGTTTCAACCTAGACGATATGGCTCTTCTGGATGATTAGTAGAAAAAAAAATTTCATATCGTCCCACACGATTCTGCGATCGTCCGGGATGATTAGTGTAAATCCACGAATTTCATCTAGAAGACCGCTCTGGTCATCCAGAGGAACTTGTGTTGGATGATCCAAAAATGACTTGATCGTCCAGGATAATAAGGGTATCGTCCAGGAAGATTAGTTCAAAAAGGGCCAAAATCATCCTGATGACCGCTCTGGACGTACAGCTGAAACACAATAGATGATCCTGATCGTCCCGGACGGTATGATCGTATCAATTAAATATTAATTACTTTCCTTAATTACCATACTAATTTAGGCATGATTGTACTGGATCATCCAGGATGATACACATATCGTCCAAAACGATCAGACCAAATATCTTAAAATAAAAACTTGCCTAACTTGATCTAGCGACTAAGAATTTTTGATTTGAGCATATTGTCCCGTACGATGTCGGGATCATTCAGGATGATCTGCTTAATCAGACACACTTAACTTGGTCACCCTAATTAGGGTTTCTATTTTTACTTAATCGTTCAAGATGATGTGAATATCGTCCAGGACGATCTGAACAAAAAAAAGAACAAAAACTCTAATTCACTCAAGCTCTCCCCCTGAGTGTGTGTGTGCAAGGTTACTTAGCTAGGGGATCAGTTACATTACAATTGACTCAAGAAAAAGAAAATAATATATTTGGACACACATGGACCCGATCTTGAGTTGGCTTGAGTTGCTCTTGATCTTTTGTACCTAAAACAAGTTAGCCAAGCAAAACATAATAGAAACATGTTTGTCATCATCAAAACCAGATTTGCAACACTACTCAAGCTAATAAATAGCCTCAATAAAAACTTACTCATTCCCTTGGTCTTTTATAAATACCTTCCCTACTCACTTTTCCAAGTTAGCTAAGATGAACTCCTTTTTCTTTCTCGTATTAATAAATTTCTCCATTATTCTGCCCTAGGATCGAAGGGAAGGATTAAATCCTAAACCTACTCTTCTTAGCTAAGATATGGAATAAACCAGAGCTAACTAAATAATTCAGAAGTGTAAATTATATAGGGTTTTACATATTTTATTTTCTGTGAAAATATATTATTTTAGTTGTGTTAGTTCAGAAAAAACTCAAAAAGGCAGAAAATTCTAAGGATCTTATAGCATCGTGGCATCCAATGAAACAATGTCGCAGCTCCACCTTCAATACCATTGAGGCACCATAAATTAGACATCACATCACCAAGTTCACTGTTTGTCAGTGCTACAGCATTAACAAAGTAGCACTGCAGTATTACAATCACCATGTCATCATGAAATCAACTTGGCAGCGCTGTATTCCTTATTTTTAAATGCTATGATGCCATAATTTCTCACACCTTGGTGCTTTCTTTTTTACTTGGGTACCGCAGTGCTCGAATCTCAACAGTGTTTTGGCATTGTAGTTGTAACTTCCAAGGGACACATTTTATCCATGAAGAGACATGACTATTCTTTAAGTAACCGATCCACATCAGTAACTGCCATGACAGTGCAAACATTTCAGTGCTGAGGTGTTAATTCACTTCAAGGGCACTATGACACCACTCTTTTGAATGTTGCACACGAGATGCCATTTTGTGTTGTTCTATAAATAGTTATGAAATTATGTTTGTAAGGGAGTTTGACCACTTGTATAAAATTCAATATTTCATAGAGTACTTCTCTAGTTCCCTCTTAGAGTAAAATCTAAGGGAGACTAGGGAAGTACCATATACAATCATTTGGAGTATTTAGCACGTGTTTCTTGAAGAAACTCTGTAAGTTAAGGTAGATGAAGTGTTTAGGAGATATTTTTATCCTTTCTTGTGATACCACTATCTTGTTTTTTTATTCTTCCATGAGTTTAATGAAAATGAGTTTGCTTTTTATTTATTTTGTCTTAATAATTCTCTTATTTTAGATTAAAGATGTAAAGTGCATGTTAAGTAGTAATGAAGATGCTTGTTTTATAAATGTTAAATGATATTTTTAATAATATCATGTTCTTAATTGAATACACATAGTTGCCATATATATAGTTAAAATATATTGTGATGTAGCCTCAATGGAGGAATGCAGGAATAATCAGGAATATTAAGATAGGATGTTTATATGCCTAGATATAGGATGTAAAATATTTTAGGTTCTTATGGAGATACTATAACTATAGGAGGTCAGTATATATCCTTTTCACCCCTATAAGCTCAATAGAGATCTAAGGATGCATATACTTTGAGTCATATCTATAATTAAGAGTCTTACTTGGAAAGATATGAAATTTATACTTATCAATCCATAACACTTAAATTAAATATTATATCTAATATTTTTACTATTTTATTTAGTAATACTATCTTCATAATGATCATTTTTATTTTTATAGGATAATTTTTGCAATTAGATTAAATAGTAGTAGTTTATTACAAGTAAGCATACTTCCTCCTGTCGACACTCTACTCTATCACTTTATTACTTGATTTGACACGTATACTTGTGTATATTAAGTGGGGTATTTATTAATTTTATATCAAAGAAAATCTAAGCATTTTTTAGGGGTGATAGAGCTCTAGACTTTTATATAATTCAAAAGTTTACTCCACAACCCATATCAAGTTTTTGGCACATTTACTAGGGAAGTCTTTTGCTTTTTATAACTTTAACATTATTATTGAATTAATTATATGGTTATATCTACTTATATCTTTTCTCTTATTTATTTTATTTGTTTATTGCATATTCATGGTTGTATGCTTTATAGACATAGATAGGAACCTTTATTGTTTGACTCTAAAATAGAAAGAACCATTTCAAAATTTTAAAAAATCAAAAAGATTATAAAAGGCTAAACCTGTTCTAGATCAAGATCTATCTAGACCTCTTATAGATTATGCTAATCATTCAGTAGATGGAATTAATCAGAACATTAATAGACCTACGATTCAAGCTAATAACTTTGAATTAAAGCCTGTCATAATTCAAATGGTTCAAAATTCTAAGTTTGGGAGAACTTCTATTGAAGAGTCTTTGTTTTTTTTTTTTTTTTTTGAGAAATGCTAGGAGCAATTTTATTCAAGTAAACCAAAGAAATAAAACAAGAACCTAAGACAAGAAACACTTATCACATTCCTCCTTTAACAAATTAAAAAACAAAGGAGGAATGTTATTAACATCTAATCTATCCCAAACAAAATCAATAGATCTAGCAATGTTAGCACAACAATCCGCTAACTTATTGCATTCCCTATTCACAACTTGAATGATAACTTGGTTAAAATTTCTCAAAAAGAAAAATTCATCTTGTGTAGAGGCGTCCTCTATATGTATCTCCTTATTAAGCACTATTTGCACAAATTTAATAACATTATAACTATCTCCTTAAATAATAATTCCTTTTGCCTCATACATCCAATCTTGAACCAACTTCCTCAATGATAAAATGGCTTTCAGCTCCAAGACCGAGCTATCCCAATGCAAGCATTTAAAACCAAAGGCAAATAGAAATCTACCTTTACTATCTCTTATCACCCCGCCTACTCCAGCTTTGTATGAATTATCAAGTGAGGCATCAACATTAAACTTAATCTAATCGATTGGAGGGGGATTCCAATAGGGAGAAAATAGCCTTAGCTAATTAGAATCCCAGTTGACCGAAATTAGATTATAGCTAAATGAAGAGGAAGCAAAACTAATTGCATTTGCTGCTATAACATTAATACCATCCTCTTTGCTTCCATATACCAATTTGTTTCTACTCTTCCACGTCATGAAAACCAGTGAACAATATAAGTTGCCTTTGAATTGATTAGATTTAGACATATTAGCCAATTCCTTATAGCAGTTATCCAGATTTGAAAAAATTGGAATGTTAAATCCCCATTTATTAATCTTTTGAATCACCTTTTAAAGAAAGTTGCAATGTACTACTATATGTTCTGCATTTTCCACATCTCTGCAACCTCTCGGACATCTATCATAGCTGTTGTTTATTATCCTTCTATACATCAAGAACTCATTAGAAGGAATTGATTTGTGTTCCAACCTCCACCAAAAAAGCTCCTAATTAACATTTAACTAGTTTCTTAAAAATTTAAAAAAAATTTAAGTACAATGGTGTTAGTGATGATGCAATTAGGCTTAAAATTTTCCTATTTTCTCTAAGTGATAAATGTAAGATGTGATTGAATTCCTTACCCCAAGGCTTTATAACCACTTGGAATGAGTTAGCTCATAAATTCCTTGTAAGTATTTCCACATTCAAAGACTAACAAACTTAGAAATGATCTCTTCTTTTACCCAGTTTGACGGAGAATCAATTTGTGAGAGTTGAGAAAGATTTAAGGAAATGCTTTGAAAATGCTCCCACCAAGCTTTACCTGATTGGTTGGTAATTTAAATATTTTATAATGGATTAGTAGGATCTCTTAGAGAACTTGTAGATGCTGTAGTTGGAGGATCATTAATGTCTAAGTTATTTGAGCAAGCATATAAATTAATGAAGAAAATGACTACTAAAAATTTGTAATGGCCTACGGATATGGTAAATCCTAAGAGAGTAGTAGAAATATATGAATAAGATGCTTTATTAATATTGATTCCATAAGTTATAGCAATTTCTATGAAGTTGAACATAATATGAGTAAATTCAGAATTAGGAACGGAAATATCTATGCAATTGGATCAAAGTGTAATTGAAATTAATAATGTGTAAGGGATTAAAAATATTAATTTAATTGGAAGATAAAATAATCCCTACTCTAGTACATATAATTCAGGTTGGAGGAACCATCCTAATTTTAATTAGTCAAATAATATTGTTGGTAACAATCAATAGAATTCTAGTCAAAATAGTCAAGGAGTAAATTGGAAAAATCCTCAGTAAGCTTCCTAGACCATCATATATTCCAAAATTTAATCAAAGTAATCAGTTTGGAAGTAGAAAATTATTATTAAAAGAAGTAGTGATACAGTTAGTTACTCAACTACAAAATTAAGCTGCTTCAATTAAAAATTTGGAGACCCAATTAAATTAGCTTGCAATTTTAGTTAAAAGAAGACTTCTTGAATCATTGCCTAGCAATACTGAAGTTAACCCATAGGAAAAAGAAAAAGATCTTACGAAAAATCTTTTGAAGAATAGTAGCAATGTACCCTAACCAAATTAATAAATTTAGACAAGTCTGGCTAAAGACTACAAACTTAGCACTATTTACGAGGCAACCCAGCTTTTGATTTGTATGTGCTTGGTACATTGGATTTAACAGTAGTGAGCATTAGTGATTAAAAAAAAATAGAAAACCTAAGAGAGTGAAAGGAGCTTTTATTGTGTAGCATATTTTCACTTTTATTTCTTTTTCTTGGGGGGGATCCCAATGACTTGATGGTGTGATATTGTTGTATTAGCCTGATGATTAGTTGTTGTCATAATAGCCACAGAATGTGTGATGGTGCTTATTTTGTATCACATCTTTTGTACCTTTCTATCATTCATATGAAAATAAGTGTATTTATTAATTTTCATGTGTACTTTTATTTATATTTGATTAAATTCTCCTAATTCTTATATTTTTATATTATCTTCCATTAAAAACTTTGCATTTTGATTATTTATTTAACAATAACAAAAATGATAATTAAAAATTATGTAAAGTTAGGATACTAATAAAACCTATATTATAGTTCAAATGAATACTGCTTTATAATTCTTTGATTGGAAAAACTAATAACTAATTGACTTTGATCATTTAAATTATTGACTTAATTAAATTTTCCCATCAGCTACATCAAGATCTTGTGGGTCCATTACAGTAACACTTCAAACTAGTCAAAATGAGGAGAGATTAAATGTCAGACCCATTAATTTCCACTCAAACATACAGAAAACATTAGTTCTAATGTAATATCACTTATTTTCCCTTCTACCAAGTCATCTCCTATGGCTGTGGTATAGATTAAATTCCTCTCAACCATTATTTTTACACCACTCTATGATGCCCCAAGATCTAAAGATGAATTTAACTCTAATTCCTTAATTAAACTAAGCTAATCATCCATAAATGTAATTACACCAGAGCCACTAATCGTTACAAATATTTTAAATAAACATCCAAAGTGCACAAAACATAAGTTTCATCTCCCAAAATAATTATAAAAAAGAATCTTTTTTTCCAAATATATCTAACAAAATATACTATCCTGGAATTCCATAATCATAAATACCAGATGATCTAGCTTGCTTAGTTTCTATCAGATTGAACCTAATCAATGGTATCTTTACCTTTGCCTGAAATTCTATAACAACAATAGAGTCAGTCTATAACTTAGAAGGTTAAACATAATTCCCATCACAAAATTAAATTCATAATTATAAAAAGGCTTAAAAGACTATGATTAATTATTATAAATAGATTTAAATAAAAGATCATAAAACATCATTTAATTTATAACGCACTTACAAATATAAGAATGCAAATTCCTTCATGCTCCTTATAACTCCCAATCTTTAACCTTCGACATGGTTACCTAAGTGTAGAGCAGAGCCACCTCCCACCTATTCAAGATAGGTGCTTAGCAGAACGAAACCAATACCTAATAACTTATAATACAGAGAGTTTCTAATACAAAGTGTTTCTAATATAGAATACTTCCACCTTGGGCCCAACCAGAGAACATAGCATTTCCATTCTAATTCAAAACTACATGAACGAGATGCATGCAAAAATGCAAATATGAACTATAATACAAATTTTGTAAAGATTATATCATGTCCTTATATAGAAAAACCCCCACTTTTTTATTTGCTAACACAGAGTGCTCAAAACCTTACCAAATTTACATAGATTATATAAATCATTAAAATAAGATACTTTCCTAACTGTACTATAAAATAGAAGTGTATCTATTTCCTAGAATCATATAAAATCAATACAGAATAAACCAACCGGTAAAAACTTTCATTCTTATAGTTTAATCATCCAGAATGAAGAATAAAGAAACATACAAAATGTTAGATGGTGAAGCTTTTTTAAAACTTACGTAAATATTTTTAAAAGCATGAGCTTCAATTTAGTTATCCAAATTGAAAAGAAAAATGGGTTATGGGTTACCAACCTATAGCCTGATAATTTTCTTAACTGGGCTGATGGCTAAAAATTAGATTGCAGACTCTAAACCCTATCACTTTTCATCTCCTTCCTCTCCTCTACCTTTTTTTCTTCTCCGGCAAGTTGGACGAATGAGGGTTAGGGATAGTGACTTTAAATATTTATTATTTTAAAAATTATTAACTCACTGGAACATCACAGTGCTACCCTTTCCAATGTTGCAACGCTACTAAGAAAATCTCTCAAACTCTTCCAAACTCCTCCTAACAACCTTTGGGTCCATTTCTCATATGATAAGGATGCTACCTTGTCAAAAAAATCCTCTAAAACCTCAAAAAAAGCCAGTTCTTGAGAGCAAAGTGCTAGAGCACTCAAATCCAATGTCATATTGCTAATAAAAGAAAATACAAACTTCACACGCCCACTTTGTTTACTTAAAAATTTAAGTGTTCTAAGCTTTAATTAACTTAAAAACACTCATAATTATAAAATAACTTAAAAACTAGCCCTTTGGATGTGTTTCTTTTGTATGGATAAGCTGAGCGCTGGTGGGTAGGCTAATAAAGGAAGAAATTTCAATGTAAGATGAATTTTGAGATCTCTTGGGAGGATTTTTTGGAGGCTTTTAGGGACTGGTTTGTTCCACCCTCTATGAGGTAGTAGATGTAAAAGCCATTCTTGAGGCCAATTTAGGGGAGTAAATTAGTGATATAGTATGAAGTCGAGTTTATAGATCTAGCTCAGAATAACCCTCAATTAGGTAGTTCTCAAGAGGAGAAAAGTTACTATTTTCAAAGAGGACTAAGGGACGGTCTAAGGCATCCGCTGGCACCCTTTCATATTTGAGACTTTTTTGAATCAGAGGGAAGGCTAGATTGGTAGAAAATAATTTGGCAGTACTACATCAAAGATGGGATGTCATAGTTAAAGATTTATAGGGGAGCCCTCAAGGAATGCAGTTAGTAAAAAGCTACCCAAATTTGGTGGTAGTGGATGCAGCTTCTATGAGTGCTTGTGGATCTGTATCTTATGGTAAGGCACTCTTGTTGATGATTCAACTATACGGGTCAATGTTTTCATTGTGGCAAATCGGGTCACAAGATAGCTCAATGCCTCTAGAATATACAAGTGGGAAAATCTGAAGTCAAAGTTCATCAGAGGTAGCCATCAATAGTAGTTTCTTTAGGACATATTAGAAAAGCATTAATATCATGTAGTGGGAGCACGTGTAGTGGAAGGCTGTCAGGAGCATAAACAAAGTGTACGAGCATAGGTAGTATCCCTCCCATTTAGCCCAGAGTTTATATGTTGACTTGGCAAGAGGAATATGAAGCTCTGAATTTGATAATAGGCATGGTTTATGTTTTAGAATGTCCTTGTAGTATTCTTTTTTATTCAAGTGTAACTCATTCTTTTCTATCTGAGCATGTTCTAGGTGATCTTCGTTTACCTCTCCTTCCAATATATCATGAGTTGTCTATTATATGTCTTACAAAGGATTTGGTGTATGTAAATAAAGCCAATTTTTGTGAATTTGAGATTTTCAATAGGAAGTTGGCAGCAGTCTTAACTATATTTCCTTTGAAGGAGTTTGATATTATAGTTAAAATGGATTGGTTAAGTAAATATCAAACTCAGATTGATTATAGCAAGAAAAGAGTCAGTTTGTGCATGGATGATGAAGTATTTTTTTTTTCTATAAGAATCCAAAGTATTATGGATTCTTTAGTTTTTATACTCCAAGTGGATATAGCTTGGTAGAAAGGGAGTTTTGTATTCTTAGCTTATGTGAGAGACTTGAGCAAGTCAATTAAAGACATTGCTAATGTTCTAGTGGTTAAGGAGTTTACTAATGCTTTTCCTATGGAGTTGTGTGGGTTACCTCCAGAGAGAGAGAGATAAAGAGAGAGAGTTTTATATTAAAGTGGTTCTTAGTACTGCTCCAATAGAAAAATCTCCTTATTACAGGAGTTAAATGTGCAGTTGCAAGAGTTATTAGAGAAAGGGTTCATCAACCCAAATGGATCTCTGTGGGGGGCTCCAGTATTATTTATAAAGAAGAAGGATGAATCTCTATAGATGTGAATTTATTATAGAGAGTTGAACAAGGTGACGGTGAAGAACAAATATCAGCTACCTAGGATAGATGATTTATTTGATCAACTGGAAGGGATAACCGTATTTTTTAAAATTGATTTCAGGTCGAACTATCAGCAGTTAAGGGTGAAAGATGAGGATGTTACAAAGATAACATTCTGTACTAGGAATGGGTAGTATGAATTTCTTGTGATGCCATTCAGTGTGATGAATGCACCATTTGTGTTTAAGGATTTGATTCATAGGGTGCTCAAAGAATAATTGGACAAGTTCATTATTATATTTATTTATGATATTTTGGTATATTTAAAGTTTAAAGAGGAGCATGTTGTTCATCAAAGTTTAATTCAAAAGATGTTGAGACAGTAAATATTATATGTTAAATTTTTGAAATGTGAGTTTTGGTTTACATCTGTAACATTCCAGGGCACTTTCTGAGTAAAAGGGGAATTATTGTGGATCCATAGAAGGTGCAGGCTATGGTGGATTGGCCAAGGCCAATGTTAGAGATTGAGATTCAAAGTTTTTTTAGGTTTGGTAGGATTTTATATAGAGTTTGTCAAGGGACTTTCTCAGATCATTATTCCTTTAATAAGATTAATCGAGAAGGCTACACCATTTGATTAGATGCTAGAGTGTAAAGAGAGCTTCTTGAAATTAAAAGAATATTTGGTGTCAGCTCCTATACTAATTATTCTATCAAGTACAGAAGGATTTTAGGTATAAGTGATGCATAGTTAAGAGGATTGGGGTGTGTGCTTCAGTAGAATGGGAAAGTGGTGTCTTATGCTTCTAGAAAGTTAAAGCCACATGAAAGGAATTACCTAACTCATGATTTGGAATTAGTAGCCATTATTTTTGCATTTAAGATTTCTAGTCATTACCTATACAATGTTCAATGAGAGATTTACACCAAACATCAGAGTCAAAAGTATATATTTACTTAAAAATCTAAGGCAAAAAAGGGGGCTAGAGCTGATCAAGGACTACAATCTAGATATTATCTATCATCCTTGGAAAGAAAATATTAATGTGGATGCACTGAGTAGGAAGTCAACAGGGGTAGTAGTTAGCTTGTTGACTTCTAAGAAGGCTTTGATTTGGGAAAAGGATAATCTAGAACTTGAAGTGGTGTTTCCTATAGATATGTCTGATGGCATTATTTCCCAGATGTTCATCCAACCTTGATTACAAGATAGAATTAAGGAAGGCTAGAAAATAGAGGAAGAATATTTAAAACTAGTAGATCAGATTCAATCTGGGAAGCATCCTGAGTTGAGGGAAAATGAGCAAGGTGTCATTTTCTATGGAAAGAGTTGTAGGTTCCTCCTGGTGACGATATGAGGAGAGCGATTTTACATGAAACCTATTATTCTGGTTACACAATTCATCCAAGAAACAAAAAGATGTACCATAATTTTAAGTGTATGATTTGGTGTCTAGGATTAAAGTGATAGGTAGATAAATTTATCTATAAATGTGAGATCTATAAGAGGGTAAAAGTTGAGCATCCAAAGCCTAGTGGTTTATTATATCCATTGTCTATTCCTGAATAAAAATGTGAGGAAATTATCATGGATTTTTCTATGGGTTTCCGTAGATCAAGGCAAGGTCATGATGCAATTTGGGTGGTCATTGATAAACTGATGAAGTCTGCTCATTTCTTGCCAATAAGGCATACAAACTCTATAGATAAGTTGGCCCAACTTTATGTTAAGGAAATTGTTAAGTTGTATGGAATCCCTAAGGTTATTATTTTTGGCTGCAATGATATGTTCACTTCATGCTTATAGTAAAGTATTTAGGAAGGTTTGGGGACTCAATTGAATTTTAGTACATCCTTTCATCCCTATAAAGATGAGCAATCTAAAAGAGTAATTCAGATTCTAACAAATCTATTAAGATTCTATATTCTAGATTTTTTTTGGAAGTTAGGAAGATCACATTCCTTTAATTGAGTTTGCTATAATAATAGTTTCTAAGAAACCATTAGAATGGCTCCATATAAAAACCTTTTATGGAAGAAGGTGTAGGACACCATTATATTGGTAGGAGTTGGAGAAAGGACTTTAACAGGTTCTAAGCTAATGGACAGTGCCATTGAAAAGATTAGATTAATTAAGAACAAATTATAAGTAGCTCAAGATAGGAAGAGGAAGTATTTTGACCCTAAATATAAGTTTATTGAATTTCAAATTGGGGATTTTCTATATCTAAAGGTCAGTCTTGTAAAAGGAATAAGCAGATATGGGAAAGATAGTAAGCTAAGACCTCAATACATTAGACTATTTAAAACAATTGAATGAATTAGCAAGTTTTCTTATGGACTATCTCTACTAGATCACATGTCTAATAATCACAATGTATTTTATGCATCGATATTGAGAAAAAAAATTCATGATGAAGAATTTGAAGTGCAATCCAATTTAACTTATAAAGAAGTACATGAGCTTATCATGGCATTTTATGTTAAGTAGTTAAGGCATAAGCAAATCCTAATGGTCAAACTTTGATGGAAGCACTAGATAGAAAGGGAAGCAACCTGGGAGAAAGAAGCTGAGATGAGGCGATTATATTAGAAACTATTGTGGTTAAAATATTAAGGTTGATATTTTTCTAGGGAGGAGTGTGATGCCAGAATCTAATTTGGAAGAATTATTCTTTTATCTTTTAATAAATAACACCAAAGTAATCTAACTTCATTATTCATAAATAAATAAGAAAAATAATTTTAGAATTCAAAACATCTATATATATATACATACATCCATATTTATTTCCCAAAAAAATCATATACACTACCCGGATCTATACAAGTATACTACCACTACTCTATCCTTAGTACAAAAGAATAACTATAATAAAAAGAAATAAAACCTAAGGAATCATAATCTTAGCAATCTCATAAACCTAATCCTCTGCCCTGGCATGAAAATATTTTACCACATATAAGGAGCTAAAAAGCCCAGTAGAAAACCAAATTCTACAACTGAACTCAAAGCACGATAAAGGAGCAATATGCATGTTAGCAGTCAAATCATAGTAATTGCATTCATATGATTATTGAATGAGTGTAAAAATAATAAAATTGTATGGTACAAAAGATAGTAAATTAGTACAAGTATTAAATCACTAAAGTAATCATCATATCAATACTATAATCAGTAGAGAAATCGTATAAAGTGATAAAATCAAATCATCAATAAAGATTTTCAAAATTAAATCAGTGTAGTAAAATTATATAGGAGTGTACACATATTATCCAATTATTCTATATTAGTAATAAATCAATATCTTAATCACATGCTCAATATATCATGTATATCATGTCCTCAATGTACATATCATACTTTTTGTATCAATAAATTAGTAACAATGTTAAAAATAAATCCATACAGTAATATGAAAAATGACTCAATAATATTCATTTCAGTAGTCACACTAAACAAGTAAGAATTTTGGCTATCATAGTGCTTTTCAGTATCGTATCAGTGTTAGTAAATTATTGGCTCAATAAACAGAGACGTAACTCTTTTCTCGTCGGTACAATAACTATCTTCTTATAAATCCCAAACAATATCACGTAAATCAGTCAAGGATAACACGAAACCATAATATTTAAAGAAAAGCCCGTCATTACACCATCTTTTATAGGTCAATCAGTCTCTAACCAATGGGCCAACTAGTCTTTACTTGTCCTTTACACACACATTATTATCATAATACTATAAACATAAACTCAATCAGATACCAATACATTGCAGCAAATTAAGCATAATTGAGCTTAATTTAGAATTTAACCAAATTACTAGATATCGTATAAAATAAGATTCTGAAGCTTTAATTGAACTAAAGCACTTTTTTTAGATATTAAAATAAATTTTTGAATAATTAAAAATTTGCTGTATTTTTAAAATCACCCTGTGAAAGATCTCAAATAAATACTCAAAACGTTCATAATCTCAATCTCTATAACATATAAAAAGTTATGCAGTGAAAATTTTACCAATATAAAATTTTCCTCCTTTATTGTTATTGAAAATACAAATTTGATCGAAAAAATTCATAAACACAAAATCATTGAAATAAGAAATTGGATAAAGGATCCTTACAGCTAGACAAGTAAATCTTCCAACAGGCTCGAATGATGAAAATCACTATATGGCCTCCAAATCTAATCTTTTATTTTCTCTCTCCTCTCTTTTCTCTCTTATTTTCTCAACCCATTTCTTTAAAGAAAAATACATTAAGGATAAAAGGGATTTAAGTAAATTTTTTAATGCTTTAAGATATTTTATAATAAATAATAATATAATATAAATATAATTATATAACTTAATCAATTTTTAACATAAAATTCATATAAATATTTTAAGGGCTTTAAAAATTATAAAAAAATTTATAAAATAAACTAATTTATACAGAAACTATTGGTGAAATGAATTTATAAAATGGACACCAAACGGTCCTAAAATTCTCACTTGTATTAATATATGTCAATTTCTCAAGTATTTTCACTAGTGCCCAAAAATTATGAAAAATTTAGTGTAATTAAAGCAGTATAGTATCAATATTATGGCAAAGATGGATTATGATTTAGACTTTTAATGACTCCTGAAAAATATTTATTTATCTGAGTTATTATAATTTACTCAACTTAAAAAAATATCATCCCTCACATTTCCCTTAAGGATTTGGGCTCAAAATTGATATAAACTAAATTTGTACAATCAAAACTCAAATAAAATCAAACTCAAATTAAAACTTATCAAATGTAATCAATTCTAATCATGCAATCATGTATTTCAATGAATACATATCATTCACTTATGCAATGAATTTTGTATATAAAATAATACACCATAAACTACCCATTTTACCTGACTCATAATCAACTCCTATAGCTCTGATAATAATAAATTTTTCTAATGACACTGATCTGATACTAATTATTATGCCTCAGAATCTAATTTGGAAGAATTATCCTATTATCTTTTAATAAACAACACTAGAGCTATCTAACTTCATTTATCTTTAAAAAATAAGAAAAATAATTCTAGAATTCAAAACATTTATATGTACATCTTGTTAACCTAATTTTTGTATGAGGCTATCTAGATCCATCCAAACTCCAGTGTGTTGATTTAATGATTAATAATCATCCAACTATTAATCATCTAGAACTCTACACTTCAAACTTCAGCCTACACATGTCTGTAATTACCCAATCTCCATTCAAACTTAAAATATCCAGTATTCAATCATACTTCAATAAAATTTAATCATCCAGTTGATATCAATCTAAAATCACTTAAAGCTGCAGCCCTGCACTATAGCTAGGTGACTCAGTACACTATCCAGCTCAGTGCAATGGCACCTAGTGATCACCACTTGATTTTCTTTATCCAATCATAAAAAATAACTTAATGGATTATCATTAATATAAATGAATCAAATTAAATCAATCAAATCTAGAATTTGGTTCAAATCAAGAATTCTAGACCAAAATCCAAGGTTAAAGGCCCATGTTCTTTAACTCTTTTTAACTAATTTTTCAATTACTTCAAAAACCAGTCAAATGACACCTGATTAATAATCTAGCAATTTCATATTGATTAGCCATATCATTAGGGTCAACCCTCCAAATTTGAGGCCAATATGAGATCTCTAACCCAAAAAAAACTTGATTAAAATCAAAAGGCTATAAAACCTTCAAATATTTAAAGCTTATGCCACTAGGAAACCTTGTTGAATTTGACCTTGGGACCTTTCCAAAAATCCTTGACCATTTCCATAATCATCATTATGATATATTGAACATAAAATTACATTTTGGTGGACCCAGATTGATCCATAATTGACCATAGGTTTAAATGACCAAAATGCCCCTTAAGGAGAAAATTGAAATTTTCTCCAAACTTAAACATGGCCAATCCACACCAAGCCATGGAACCTCCTCTAATGCATCCTAATCATCATTAGGAGTGCATTGAGCTTAAATTCAAGCCTTTATTATGCATAGTTAACTAAGTCAACTCATGTTCGCCAAATTGCCTCTTAAGGGTTCAAATGGTTATTTTATATCAAATGACCATTCCATGGCCTGAGACCACCTCCATTGGTATCGAATCATTTTTTTGAACCTGTTGGATCCAAATACAACTCTTAGTTTGACTTGGTGTCCTAAGTCAACCATGATTGACCAAATCAGCCTTAACTCATGATCCTTGGGTTCAGCGCACTGCCTAGCACTTACAGTGCACTAACCATTTAACCTTAATCATGTTTAAACCTCCTCATTAGGAACTCCACATATCAAATAATCCATCACTAGACACTTCTTCTTTTGGTTGATCCAATTTGACCTAGTTGAGCTAGCTCAACTGATTACTTGTTCATGTTAATTCTATTTGACCTCCAAATCAACCTAATCTTATCAAACTCATTTGAACATCTCTCCTAGTGAATTGCTCATGATTGGTCACCTTGAGCTAGTAAACAATTGACTTGGTCAGTTGAACACAAGTTTGGTCAATTTGACCTATTTATGTCAAATCACCATATATATCCAAATCAAAGTCCATCAAGCCTTCAACTCCATTTAACTTCATGGTTTAAATGTATTTAAACTCACCATGATTCACCCCATGGGTGGTTTGACTTGGTCAAACCATAATATGTGGTCAACCCTCACATACACTTATTAACCTCATTTTTGTATGAGATCACTAAGACCCATTTGGGTTTATTTTTTGTGACCTAAAGATTGGAAGATTCCTACTCCCTAATCATATAGGTCCCAGTTAAGACCCAATTCAATCCCAGTCAAATTCAACTCTACTTTCCAATTTAATCCCTGACCAACTTCCAATCAAATTTCAATCAACTTTTAAATCATATACAATCAATCTCAATCATTCAATTGATTGTCATTGATGTGGATCATCCAAACATAAACAATCAACTTCAAATTCCAATATGAATTTAATATTCAAAACCAAACCATAGCGTTAAAGACCCAAGTCCTGAAACCCTTTCTAGGTGATTTTTCTGTCACCTTGAAACCTAGTTAATTGGCATCTGATTCAGGGTCTATCAATTCCATATTGATATTAGATGTCTCTTATGAAACCCTCCAAATTTGAGTTCATTTGAAGGTCTCTAATCCCATAAATTAAATTGATTTTTAAAGGTTGAAAAACCTTCAGTTATTTACATCTTATGCCATTAAATTTGCTATTCAATGGAATTTGACCCTGGGACTCTTTCCAAACCCTCCTACCACTCTCATGACCTTTTTCATGACTCTTTGATCAATAACCTACACATTCTTGGACCCTGTTTGACCGAGGGCTAACTTGGGGTCAAAATGACCAAATTACCATTTAAAGGGGTTTTTGGTCTTTTCCCCAAAATTCAACATGGCCTTCCCTCATCAATTTTCAAAACCTAACCCAATGGATCCTAAATGCCCTTAGGAACACATTGGACGCAAACGCACACTTTGGTTTGACCTAGTTGACCAAGTCAACCATGGTTGACCAAAGTGACCCTTATGGGTTTAAACACCCATTTCCAACCAAATGACCTCTGATTGCCATGGGACCTCTTCCATTAAGTTCATATGATCCACTTGAACTCAATGAATCCAACCTTTGACCCTAGGTAAACTTTATTGACCAAGTCAACCAAGTTTGATCAAATTTTCCATACACTCCCACCTTTGACCAAGACCTCCCCAAACCCTTTGACCAAGACCTCCCCAAACCCTTTGACCAGGACCTCCCCAAACCCATTCCAACCCATGTGGTGACCCATTGGGTCATCAAGAGACCCTTCTTGAGGACCCAAGCCTTGGGCTCATTTGGGTTAGCCATTTGGCTTGACCCAAGTGACCAAAGAGGGGTTCCCCTTGAACCAACTTCCAACCCTAGCTTAATCGGATCAAGCCAATGGTGGCATTGGGTTCCCCTTGACCCAATACACCTTCCCTAGTTGACCCAACCCTTGGGTCAACTTAGGTTTGGAGTTAGGCTAACCCAAAGTGGCCAAAACCACTTTGGGTCAAGCTATTTCCCAACCTAAGCTCAATTTAACCCAATTAACACTTCCATTGGATAGCCCTAAGTCCAACATACCTACCCTAGTCAACCCAGCCCTTGGGCTGATTTGGGTCATCCTTTAGGCTAGCCCAAAGTGGTCAAAACCACCTTGACCCAAGCCATCTCCCACCTTAGAGAAATTCAAACACAATTACCACTTGTGTTTGGTGCTCCTTGACCCAACCTATCCTCCCTAGTAAGCCCTGGCCTTGGATGTACCTAGGTTGAGCCCAAATCAACCCAACCATATAGGTTCGAGTCAATCCAAGCCTCTCTACTAATCCAAGCACCCTCCTACCCAATTGACCCTTCAGTTGAGTTCACTAAGGCCCTAATAATCTTTCTAGCTTGACCTAACCCAGTAACTGAGTGACAGCAGTCGAAACCAATAGAGATTAAGCTCTGGTGGTCCCCTCTATCTTGGGCCTCATCCAAAGGCTTTTAAAGCCTAGACTCGCCAGCTTCAAGCTCACGAGGCTTAAAGGATATATCCCCTTCCACCTGGAGGCCATCCAATGGTTGACTCAATCGATCATGGACGTTCAAACTCACAGGAGCCATTCGAATAGGGAATTCCTCTCCACAGCTCCTCATTTGCATCCAATATTTTAAAATCATTCTCCAGAGCTCTCTAAGCAATTCCCTCCCATTCCTTAGCTTCTTAGTTGTTCCCAACCATCATCCCAAGCAAACTCTAGTGAAAGCTGTTCACCCTCTACTCAAAGTCCCACTTCTTGTGATCCTCCGGCCTAGAAGTCTAAAGTAGAAGTGTTTCCCTTCATCCACTCAAGCTTCCCAAAAGAAAAACCCATTCATTGTGGCTTTCTCCATGGTGATATTTTGATCATGAGCTCCTAGTTAGGTAGCGTCGATCAAGTGTGAAATAAATCGTCAACCCACCAGAATTTGATCATTTGATTAACAGTTTATAGTCTCTTGATCTTTCCCATGAATTTTGGTTGAGATCCAGTAGCAGGATCTCTTAGATCATGCCAGAAAAGCCCTAAGGTCTTGGGCACCTGTGAAAGTTTGAAGACATAATCATGGCCGTTGATTTCAATCAATGGCTCAAATTGAATTGCATGGTTCTGGACCTTATTTGATCTCATCCATCCGATCGATGATCTGATGACCCCAGTTTATCTCACAGTTACATAGTTAGTGCCAATGATTGGCTAACCAATCAGAATGTGCCCGCATGTAAAAGTGGCACTCACTGTGTAATTCCAAGTTAATTAATTTCAGAAATTATAGAAATCTTCAAAAATTGATATCTCCCTACATACTATACTGATTTAGGTGTTCTTATGCTCATTGGAAAGATCTTAGGGAGATCTTCAAATGCCCTATGGTTTCAAGCTGCAATTATTTTTGAGTTAATGTCAAAAATTATTTTAATATTTATGCTATTATTATATTTTAGTGGTAATTATGTGTCATCAGGGCTTGAGACCTTGGGGGATTGAATTTAGACATGTCTCTGACATGTATAAACTTTGTATCCCTTGTTTGAATTGTGTAAGGGTACCATTTGGTCAATTTGGAATCAAGAGTCGTGGTTTCACCCTTGATTTCAAATTGCTCTTATAATCTTTCCAATGAGAATTAGGAATTGATTTTTGGTGTGTTAGTTGTGCTTAGTTTAAGGAGTTTAGAGCCATTGATTTCACCCCCATCCAACCTTAGGGTAGTGACTTATGAATTTTGTAAGGTGGCCTAGTGGTTGCCTTGGGTGGCTTGGTTAGCCACCTTAGATAGATCCATTTGAGCCCAAATATAGGGAGATTGGACTTTGATATTAGGTGATCTCATGTTCCAAAATCCACTAGATTTGGTGCCCATTTGGTCCACCAACTAGGAACCCCAAAATTCCACTTTTGATTTAGCCTAGAACCCTTATTAATTCATTAAAAATTTATATCAAATCCAAAAATTTCACATAAGGATTCTAATCGACCCTAATTGAACCCTCAGCTAATGACAAATAAAAACCCCTTTATTTGACTTATATTTCAAAATTAATTTAATTTAAGTGAAAATAAATATTTAATAAATTTAATTTATTAAAAATTATCAAAAATTCAAAAAAAACTCTCAAACACTTGAGAACACCTCCTTCAGTCATTTATAACCTTTGGAGGTAATTTCAAGAAGTTTGGAGTTCATTTGGATTCAAAACATAAAAAGCTCTCTAATTAAATGAATTAAATAATTCTAATAAATACCCAAACTTTGAAAAATCATAAATAATTCCAAAAATCTCTAATTCAATCAAACTCAAAGCCATTCAACTCTAATTAAAATCTATTATTTCTAAAAATACCATAACCCCAAAATTAAATCAAAGTTAAAAAGTTAACTCTCCGGCCATTCATAGTTCAAAGTTAGGTTCAAACTTTAAAAAATTATAACTTTTTTATAGAAAACTCCAAATTAAGCAAAGTAACATCTAATTACTCATCTTAAGGTTTAATATTTATTAAAAATTAGAAACCTTCAAAATTAACTTTAATTTAAAAAGTCAACTTTTGGCCCCTTAATTAATGTAGTTAAATAATTCAAATAATTTTAAATTTTAATAATTGGTTAAAATCTTAGAAAACTCTAACTTGATAAATAAAACTAATCAACCAACCCTTTAATACATAACAATCACTCCAAAGATAAGGTTTTTAGGATAGACTACTGTTGGCTGTGGGGCTAAGTGTCATAAAAAGGCCTGATTCTTCAAGCCTGGTGGCACAACATCAAGAACAAAATCAATGGAGTGTGAAACTTCTCTTAATTATTTAACCAAATTAAAATCCTTAATCTAATTATATGAATCAAGATTTTATGACTGACTACTCCGGGCTACGGGGCCAAGTGCCTTAAAGAAGCCTGGTTGCTCAAGCCGGCATAACGCCACGAATCGGCTAATAAAAAATTTAAATTAATCTAATACTAAAAATATGAAATTAATGAAACTAATAAAAATTTATCAATCCCTTAATCTTTAACTAATTAAATCTAATTGATTAATCAACCCTTAAAATGCATCTTAAACTAAATTTTAATGCATGAACATTTAGACTCAAATATAAATTTACCCTTCAACCTTCAACAAATCCAAACAATAGCCAACTTTAACAAATCACCCATTCTAGGACATATCCCAGCCATATAGCCTTCTTACACACTTTAGATGGTTTTCTAGGACAACTAGCTCTAGCTTAGGCTAAGCTGATATTTACTTTATCACTATGTACAGGGTTATCTGAGATTTTATTGCATGATGTGATTAAAATATTCTTGATGTGAGTGTTTATTTATTTTTACTGCACTCTGTGAATTAATGTGATGGACTATAGTTTACCCTTAGGTTAGGATCATTCTGATTGCCCATTGTGTTTTTTATAGGTGGCCAAGCTCATGCAGGGCAATAAAAGGGGGACTAAAATTTAATAATTATATAACTGCTATAGGTGCTTCAGCTTGCTTAGCCCCTAAATAAATATGACAAATCCAAGGAGTTTGAAGAGGAGAAGACTGAGGAGCTAAAGACAGAGAGTATCACACTCAAAGTACCTTGCGTTTGTCCTAGATTAGAATTTGAGTTTCTGGTTAGTGGTGCCCAAATACTTTTTATTTTTGAAATAAATGGGGCATTTGCCTATGAACTTTGATTTAAGGAATTAATTATATTGATTGATTTGATTTAATTACGTATAGGATTGTCTGCTTTTTTTAGTTTTTTTTCTTTGCGCTTATGCGTCGTCTTTTATTTTAGCCTAGATACGTGGAGGCTTATGAGGGCACGTATAAAATTCTTCTACTTAAATTTAAATAATTTTTTTAGATCACATAGAAACTCTAATGATCTAAGAAGTATGCCTAGGACCATTGGGAGTCTACATAAAGCATTTTTTACCTTCTCTTTCTTATAAGGCATCTCCTTGCCTACAGGTTTTGGAAGTCCACCTGGCCTTTGAGGGTGCAGATGTGTCAAGGGGATGTTGTGCCATCTCTAGAAAAAATTATTTTAAAGCCTTTTTAAAACTGCTACATTCCATTTTATGCATCCAATCGATTCGATCAGTATGTATTGCATTAGAAACTAATTTAAAAGAGTTTAAATTTTAATTGCATTTATCTTAAGCATTTTCACCCCACATAAGTCAAGAGACCATATAGGATCTGCTATAGATATCCATACCAATTCTAAAAAGCTTTAATAATAACATCCCTACAACTCCTTCATAAAGACTGGACTCATGGATTTTAAATCGACTAGGTGGTTAGCTGGCTCCCCAATCAAGGTTAGGGTAAGTCCAGGTTTTGCACTACATTACTTAGGTTCAGGCCACCATTGTTCTGTACCCAAAATAGGTTTAGGATCCATGACAGATTTTAAATTATAAGACCCAAACCTCTGAGAATTTAATCTCAAATTTGTAATAAACCATTCAACTCATATTAAAGATTCTCTTAATCCAAAATTTAAAGCACAACACTTAGCTTAGGTCGGGACACTTCTGAATTATTTTAGAATCTCCAAGTGTCTCCTACCCCTCCTCTATTAACTCAGAAAATAATTGTTCCAACTTAATCCTTTCCCAGTTCAAATTCTAGTTTCATCTCTTTGATATCATTCCTAGAAAATCTCTAAGCAAAATTTGCCATTATTCTAATTGAGAGTTTTTTAGGGGTCTTTATTTTTCCTATAATATAATTAACTATGAGGGCTTGCGCTCATAGGAGATTTAGAACTCACATCAACTTTTCAAAAATTAGTTTTCTAAACTCAATTAGTATTCTTTGGGAAAATTAAAATCAATGATGATCATTATCATCATGTTCGGATGATTGATGATAAGTGATATCTTCTTCACTCAAGGAGACATATCATTTATCGTAGTATTTTTGAATATGAAAATAATAATGTTTTCATCTAGGTTATGATAAATAAATACATGTAGAACCTCATTTGGACCATTCAGGGTTATATGTAGTTCTCCATTGGATTTGACTTTTATAATTGAAATGAAATTTTTAGTTTCATTGTCTAAATCTATTAGGGAATGATATTTTTACTTCTCAGAGTAATATATCGTTCATTATAACGTGTTCGATTTTGAGACTGAAATTTTTGAATTAAAATTCTTAAAGAAAATTAAATTTTTCAAAAGCCCTTTTCCAAACTTTCAACACCAACAAAAAATGGCACGCCTAGTGGGACTAAATCTCTCTCTCCATCTTTAATCATGATGACATTTTGTTTTATCGATAGTCTTAACTATCCTTCTTTTTGTTGGCATCTCTATCCATTTCTTCCTTGGGAGAGCTTAGCCAACATTAAGAAATTCTATATCAAAAGAGAGGTGAAACCTCCATCCAAAAGTCAGATTTTGACTTTTTGCCCCCAAATTAATCGGCGGGGCAATACTTTCAAAGCAAGCTTTTAAAATCTTCTTACCAATTTTGTGAACCTATATCATTGAGTCCAACTCAATGTGTTGAGTTTTAAAGTTATAAGGAACCCTGTCGATCTTGTTTCCAAGATCTTTAATCTTTTAATCTTTCAGCCTTAACCTTCCACCTCTATTTGATTTATCAAGTGGAAAGGATTAGGCAACAAATCCTTTGAATTTTCTTCCCCATTCTATAAGCCTTCAGGAAAATCCAATTTGTTGTGTTTCAAAATTTGGAGAAAATTCATCTTTTCAAAATCAAGATCTTTTTAAATTTTTTTTCTTTCTCAATCTGAAATTTAAACCATCTTATACTACACTACAACACTTCCTCGTAGTCTAATGTATGTTGTGAAAATTTCAATCTCTCTTAAAGTCATAACCAACCTTTGCATTCTATCATCATATGTCAGAAATCCTACAACTTAGCATATGTGATAGAATACAGGGTCCGTTATGATTTTCAAAATTTAATTTCAAAAATTCTTAATTCCAGTTCTTTTCTTAATCCCAGAGATTCAAACTTGAATTCAACGGCTGGCAAGCTACTTTTTACTTTAGAGAGGTATGGCATGTAAGCAGATTGATCTAGGGAACAAGATTCAGTTTGGTCTGGGTTTCAGTACTATTGAGGGGTCATTAAATGCTGAGAAATTACTCAACATAAATGCTATTGAGGTCGAGAGCCCTATTTTAGAGTTGGTGATGGGATTAGGGCTCGACCCCATTAATCCTAATGAGAAGGAAGAAGGGTTAGAAGCCACTGTTAAGACCCTTGAAGCAAAATTTGTTTTTGAGAAAGGGTCATGTTCTGGGATCCCTTTTATTAGTAAAAATTAGAAGAAGAATTATTTGGGAAAGGATATGAGGAAAATTACCAAGTCAAGAAAAGTTATTGAGGTCAAGACTCTAACCCAAGGAGAGCCAGAGGCTGTTGAGTATCTACTTATTCCTACTACCTCTCCACTCCTTTAGCGGAGTCATTTTTATCCCTTAGCTGTTGCTGTAGGGGAGGAGAGGGTGATCAGGATAGCTAGCATGCTGCCATGCCTGGTTGAATATTCAACCAAAAAGACCTATAAGAAAAAATAACTTCAGAGATCAAGGATGTTAAGAAACATTATTCATACCTGTGCTGCTCAAGCGGGGGAGACAAAGGAGCAGTAAGTTAAACACTTGAAAGGAGTTATCTCCCACCACTTTGAGAAGGATGTACTAAAGGAAGAGAAATCTGATGCTAAGAATTTAACTCATCAGCCTACTAGGAGGAGCAAGAAGTTTGTGTGACTTCTATGTTAGTAGATGGTTACCACTAGGTGCCATGCCCTCCATCCTCTAAAATGGATGGTATTGTACTTACCAGATCTAGGGAAGGCTGCCATTCTACTAGGAGGCCACCATTTCCTTTACCAAAACCTCCAAAGCTGGCCTCAGTGGTAGTTAAAATGAAGGAGGATTTTAAAGTTAAAGGGATAGTTGCAGTCAAGGGTAAGAGGCCCAAGTCCAAAAAAAGAAGTATGTCTCTAAGAAGATTACCAGGGTTAATGCCCCTCCACTTGCATTTGAGCCACCTCAATCTTCAGTTGAGACCTCACAGATTCCAGCAAGTGTCATTAAGACTCTAGGTAGTCCAATTGTCAATTTAGTTGATATCCCAGTTATTGATTCAGACGGTGCTTTAGTTGATGTCGTAGACACCCTTTCCTAGATTCCACCTGTTGTCCCTGAGATCCTTACATAGGGATCTGAGGACTTTACCTTGCATGATGGGGGAGCTGCCACCCTCCAAGCTTCTGCATCACCTCTTAAGGGAAATATTCCTCACCTAATAGAGGATGCCACCCTTTTGACTACTGACTCTGGGACAGCTAAAGGAAAAGAGATTGTCCAAGATGAAGACCAGCAGATAATTAAGTAGTTGATGGCAGAGCCTCCCATAGCTAATGATCTTAAGCTACAAGCCATCCTTCTTAATTTTCAAGATGAGGAGTTCTATGATATGATGGATTATAAAAGTTATTTACCCATTGACCCCAAAGCGATAGGGGATCAACCGGTCGACGAGGTAGTACCGGAAATTAAGGAAATCTTAAAGAAGAAAGTGAAAGTTCATGAGGGTGGTTAAACCCTATAGAACTAGCCTAAGGCTAACCAAGAGGGGGAGTGAATTGGTGTTTTAAAATTTCTTAAACAAAAATAAAAATCTTTTTGTCTTTTTAAATATTTTAAAAACAAAATAATCTTAAGTGGAAGCAGATATCAAAATCAAAGATTTCCACCACAGAACAAATCAAATAAAAGTGCAGAAATAAAATATAGAAAAAGTAATAAGAAAGAACACATAGAATTTTATAATGGTTCGATCAAATTTGACCTACGTCCACTCCCCAGAATATCCCATTCCAGGTATTGCACTAATTAGTTAATGTCTTTCCTTTTGCCCCCATAGTAAGGCGGAGAAGCCCTTACAAAATCTTTCCATCGACCCTATGAGGTAGAGAACTTTGAATCCTTTTTCACCCTCCTGGTGAAGGCAGACAACCCGAAATCCTTTTACTCCCACCTGGAGTTGGCAGAGAGCCATAGAATTCTTTTACTCCGTCTTGGAGTATGCAGAGAACCTGACAATCATTTTACTCCCACCTAGAGTACGCAAAGAACCTGATAAATCTTTTACTCCCACCAGGAGTAGGCAGAGAACCTAGATCTGATGCTGATGATAATCTCCCCAGAGCCACCAAAGAACTAAGGTTGAAGAAGGAAGAAGATGATCGAATCCTTACTTAAAGTAACCTTTATAAATCCCCTCACAAACTCCCCCTCACAAGATCCTCTCTCTCTCTCCCCTAAACTCTCTTTCTCCTTCCTTAAGCTCTCTCAGGTTAGAATAATAGCAAAAGATTTTCTAATGAGATAATTAGAGAGATTAAATAAAGAGGCTTCAAAAAGTTCCCTAATTTCAATTTGTCGATAATATCGTCTAGGACGATCAATAGATCATCCTGTATGATTCGTTTAAATCAGCCCTTTGAGCTGGCATGATCTGGGTCTCCTATATGAATAGAACACAAAGTTTATTTTGATCGTTTAAGATGATGTGGTCATCGTCTTGTACGATTAGTTCAAAAATAGTCATTATCATCCAGTATATAGTTCGAGATGTCTAGGAGATAAATAAGGATGATATGTAGAAATATAACTGATAGTCTTAGATGATGTCACGATCATCTTGTATGATTAGTTTAAAATTAGATATTATCATCCAACAGATAGTTCGGTACGTCCAGGAGACTTAAGAGAAATCATCTAGTACGATTATGAGATCATCACAGATGATATGATCGATCAATCTTGCCTCAATTACTCTCCTAATCATGTGATCAATTTAGGCTTAATTGTAATGAATCATCTAGGGAAGATCAGGATCGTCCTGTATGATTAGTGTAATTTAGTGAGTTATATAATCTTGCCTAAATGAGTTTGGCGGCTGGGTATTTTGATTTAAGCATATCATCCTAGATGATGGAAATATCATCAAGGATGATTTTCTCAATCAGGATTACTTAACCTAATTGCCCTAATTAGGGTTTCTATTTTGGACTTATTATCCAGGACAATTTAGGATTGTCCTGTATGATATGATAAAAAATAGAACTCTCAAACTCACCAAATTTCTCCCCCTGAGTGTGTGTGTAAGGTTACTTAGCTTCAAGATCCATCAAAGCATATTTGACTCAAGAAAAGGTAAAAGATACACTGGAATGGAAATTACAGACTGACTCAATCGTAGTCTACCTGATCTTAAGCTGATTGACGTTCCAAGTGAACCTGTGGACCTGAAAGATTAATGAGTAGGGAAAATAAAACAGATAAGCAAGAATAGTAGTAGTAAGAAACCAGTAATATTTGTTCTCATCAAAATCACTGCACTTGGGCCCAGAGTTGTAAGAATCTCCCTCTTTTTGATGATGGTAAACATTGCTGAAGAAATTTTAAGATCAGGAAAATTTTTTTGTTTTTATTCTTTTCTCTTATTTTTTCTTTTTTTTTTATTAAAAGAGATATATAAAAAAAATAGAACATAAGACATAAAAGATAAAAACAAAATAAATTCTATTAAAACATAAGCAAACAAACAGACAATAACTACTCCCCCTTTTGACATCACAAAAAGGAGGAAGAAAGAAAAATACTAAAATAGAATAAGTACATAACAAAAAATCAGCCCAAAATTCTAGAACACAATTACATAGCAAAATAAAAGATATGATTAACACTTAGCATAAAAATAAAGTTTTTTTTAGTCGATCAGCTCCAGTAAATAATAATTTTACCTCCATTTTATATTTAAAAGCTCAAAAGAAATAAATCAATAACACTGATATCCAGAAAGGTTAGAAACTTGATTTTGTAAACCCTACCATGGACACCTTGCAGGTTAAGGTTTCTTTTTAAATAAAAATCTAATTCAAAAATGAAGAAGTTAGATAAGAAACGTGATCCTTTCAAACTTCATTCCAAAAAAATATTTAATAAAATAGTCTTTCAAAGTAAAGAATCAGGAATCATAATTTTCAATCTCAAGTATTTAAAAATATTATGTGACACATAAGTTCTTCTAAGATTTTTAAAGATATGAAAGACAAGAAACCTTATTTCATTGTGGGCTCATTTATGCCTCTTTATTAAGTTATTTGGCGCACTTTATGCATATTTTAATTTTTGATGCACTTTATGTATCTTGTAATTTATTGGCAAATATTGCACATCATTTCAGTGTTGGGCTCATTTTGTGCCTCTTTTTTAGTTGATTAGCGTGCTTTGCGCATCTTTTGCGAGCTTCCTTTCTTTCAAAATCTCTAAAAAACTCTCAGTTATGAGATTATCTTCTAGATATAAGAGAAGAAAAACTCACTCTCTTAGATAAGAAAAAGTAAAATACAAAATAGAATCACTCATATGATAAATGTAACCACCTGATTAAGAAAACACGAAAGTGATTCAATGATTTGGAACACTACCAATATGAGATAGATTACTATAGGAAGATAAAATAGATCTCTCTTTCAAAGTCCAATTTTTTTAATTTTGAAAAATACTTTGATTCAAAAAGAAAAATACACCATTAAAGGAGTTAGAGGAAGAGAAATAATTATCAATGTTTCTTCCTTTAACTGTATTAGAGGAGTCAATAACTGCTTACATGCTTCTAAATAACATGAGGCAAAAATCTCATTTAAAGACAAGTTCATCAGTAGAAGTGAGGAGTGATCTGATTCTTAAATATTGAAGTAAAAACTAACAGGAAATCAAAAACATAAAGCAAAATCACAAAAATATGGAAATCAAACAAAAACACTAAGAACAGAAACATAAATAGAAAGCATCATTTTCAAGCATGAATATTTATCACAACTAATCTGGTTCTTAAGGTGATAAAGGTTTCAAAGGCTAGTGATTTTATGAAGATATCTGTAATTTAGTTTTGGTGGCTATATAATTTAGCTCTATGTCTCCTTTGGTAACATGATCCCTAATGAAGTGGTGTTTGACGTCTATGTGTTTGGTCGAGTGTTGAATTAAGTTCTTAAAAATCTAGATGGAACTTGTGATAGCATATAGGACTGGATTTGTGCCTACAGGAAGTCCTAAATCTAGAATTTATTGCTTTAGCCAAAGAACTTGAGCCACACAACTTTTTAAGGCTATATACTCAGCTTCAATAGTGGACAGGGCAACTGAGTTCTATTTTCTACTGAACCAGAGACTAAGGATTATCCTATGAATTGACATGTTCTAGAGGTGCTCTTTCTATCCACCCAACATCCTGTAAAGTCTGAATCAAAATATTTTATAATCTCAAAGGAAGTGCTATGCTTAGGATACCAGATTCCTAAGTTTTTGGTTCCTAAGAGATATCTAAGGATTCTCTTAACTGCAGTCTAGTGGGATTCTTTAGGATAAAATTAAATTATAGCATAGAGATAAACACTAAATATTATATTAGGTCGGCTAGCAGTTAAGTAAAGTTGTGATCCAATTATTTCTCTATATTTCTTTTGATCAACTGACTTTCCATTTGAGTCTTTATCTAAGTGAATACTGGAGCTCATGGGAGGGTTTATTAGCTTGGCTTTATCCATTTCATATTTCTTCAGGATGTTCTTAATGTATTTTGATTAATTAAGAAAATTTCCATCAACTATTTGCCTTATGCCAAACCCCAAAAAGTAGGATAATTCTCCCATCATACTATCAAATTCCTTATTATTTTAGAAAAATCATTACAAAAATTTTTATCAGAAATCCAAAAAGTGTATCATCAATATAAATTTGGATAATGAGTAATTCATCTCCTACTATCCTCAGAAAAAGGGTGGTGTCTATGTTCCCCTTAACAAACTCTCTTTCCAGTAGGAATGTGCTAAGCCTCTTAAATCATACCCGGGGTGCCTATTTTAATCCATACAAAGCCCTTTTTAATTTGAAAATATATTTTGGAAATTAGGAATTCTCAAAGCCTGGGGTTTTTCTACAAACACATCTATTGCAATCCAAGATCCCGAGCACTTAATTTTAATGATGACAAATAATACTTACTGAATTAATATGGTCCTCCTTGAAAATTATAAATGTTTACTCTTGTTTGTAAGAACTAACATTTCAGGTAAGATACACACCGCTCAAGACTACTTAGAATAGGATGTACAAGAACTTGTATTTTTATTTTCTTTAATTTTTTTTATGATGAGTCTGCCACAAAAGCATGTATGTAAAAGGAGTGACCATGCACACATAGGGGAAAAATTATTTTTAAGGAGAAATTTTTTTAAAAAAAGCAAATTATACTGTACGATTTTTAATCGTACTATACGATATATCATTAATACTCAGGCTAACGGCTAATTTTGAATGACTAGTTTTGTGAACTAATCATAATGTATCATTGTCGTCATATTATACGATTTATTTCTATTCAAAAACCCTAACCGCCAGAATAAATTTTGTAAGATTTTAATTTTGATTTTCTGAACTAATCGTATGGTATAATACCTATCGTACATACGATTATTTCAAATCTTACCAAAATTATCTCCCGTAATCAAGAAATTAAATCTTGGTTTCTTAATAATTGCATTCGTACTGTATGCTAGGCATCGTACTATATGATGAACAAAGATGATATCAATCGTTCCATAGATCGTACTAGATAAAACTAAGGTTTTTTATACTATTCATCCCAAACAATATTTATATCGTACAGGATGATGACCTGAAAATGAACTATTCATACTTTATGAAGGGTACAGTATGGGATGATAGATAGAGATGAATTTCTTCGTCCCAAAGATTGTCTCGTATAAACAGGTTAAAATAACATGATCATCCTTTACGATCTTCGAATTGTACGGTATGATATTCGAAAAATTTGTGAACTGTTCGTCTGCATTTGTACTGGACAGAACTGTGTTTGAACTGATTGTACTATACAATATTGGATCGTATTGTATGAACAGAAATATCAAGTTAAATTTTTTAGGATTTTTTGAAACCTAATTTAAAAAGGATTTTTTATTATTCAATGAGAAGTTGTGGAGGCCATGGTTGACAAAGGAAGGAACTCTTGAGAGGGAGCTTTTGGAGAGATCCAAGGTTTGTGAGAGGAAGGAGAAGGTGAGCTTGAGCGTGAGGGAGAAGGAGTCTGAGGGGATCACATGGTTGCTCCAAGCTAGCTGTATGATTGCTTCTCCTATGGCCATGGTGAGTCTCTAGAAGGTTCTCTAGGAAGAGAGGCTTCAAGGTCAACGTCCTCAAGGTACTCTTCCGTCTCCAAAAGGGAGAAAAAGGAGAAGGTTCGCTGCCATAGCCAGAAGGGTGATATAGTATCTGGTATTCTGCCACACTGGGGAGGTGAAAGTGAGTCTTATAAAGGCTTCTCTTCTTTGCTATGGGAGCAAAAGGAGAGTCAACTTTTAGTAGTGCAATTCTCAGAGTGGAGGACTCCGGAGAGTGGACGTAGGTCAAGTGACCAAACCACTATAAAAATTTCTGGTGTGCTTTTTTCATTTTTATCGCACTTTATTTTTCATGCATTTATTTACTATTTTAATTGTGTGGTGAAAAATCTAATTTTAATTTCATATTGTGAGATTTACAGTTGTGTTACCAATATCGTAGTTGTGAATGAATCATTAGCTTCCACATTCTACTTGTTAAGTTGTTATCTTAAAAATCCAAAAAAACTTAGAACTCCTATTTAGGATTAATTTTTAAAATACAAATTCACCCCTCTCTTGGCGCATCTCATACTTTCAAGTGGTATTAGAGCGGGGTTTTAAAATAGTATTTTAGAAAACCTAGAAACATAAGATCCATGGCACATTTTGATAATCGTAACATTGCGAAGGATTATTCAATAACCTGTCCACCATTGTTTAATAATATATCATTTGATTTTTAAAAAATTCGCATGTCTACATTTTTACAGTCTATAGACTATCGCATGTGGATGTTGGTTCAAGAAGGTTACTCTGCACCATTTCGTATCTTGAATGGCATTAAAACTAAATTATCTTTTAATGAATAGAGTAATGAGAATAGAGAATTCACATAGTTAAATGCTAAGTGCTTGAATTGTTTCTTTTGTGCATTGAAATCAGAAGATTATATATGAGTATCTACTTGTAGTATTGGTAAGGAGATCTGGGATAGATTGTGTATCACGTATGAAGGAACCAATGAGGTTAAACAGTCTAGGCTAAACATACTTCTACATGATTATGAACTTTTTTGAATGAAACCTAACGAGACTGTATCTGAAATGTACACTAGGTTTACCCAGATAGTGACATCTTTGAATGCTTTAGGAAGAGAGTTATCAAATTCTAAAAAAGTTAACAAAATATTAAGATGTTTACCTAGCTCTTATGATGTAAAAATTACTGCAATAACTGAGTCCAAAAATTTAAATATTTATTCAATTGATAATTTGCTTGGGTCACTCATTGCCTACAAGAAATGAGTGGGTCAAAGGCAAAGTGATGCAGGTGAAAAGAAGAAGGAGCAAACTGTAGCTCTAAAAGCAAACAATTCTGAAAGTGACAGTTCTGTAGTAGAAGAAGATAACGAAATAGCCTTGATAACTTATCAGTTCAAGAATTTTCTGAAAAGAAAGCAACAGTGTCATCAAAGCAATTGGAACAAAGGTAAAAGCTCAAAGAATACTAAAGTTGCATCTGACACAATTTGCTTTGAGTGCAGAAAACTAGGTCATCTTCGAGTTGATTGCCCCAACATTAAGACTCATCAATCCAAGGAGAAGGGCGAGGAAAGGTCAAAATTCAAGAAGGGTAAGTTTAAGACACAAAAAAGCTTTTTGGCCTGACTCTGCTTTAGAATCATCAGAAGAAGAAGCAGAGGAGGAGGTAACAAATTTATGTCTTATGACTAACGATAACCATGATCAATCAGATCAAGATGAGGTATGTCAACTTTTTTATGATGAACTATTAATTATTTCTGAAAAGATTCATAACTCATATAGAAAATTGAAGAAAATGCATGCTAATCTTAACACTGATTTCAGTACTTTACAAATAGAGCATGGTGGTGTAGTTAAAAAATTTTCTAACTTGGATAGAGATCACATGTCTATGCTTGATGAATTTGATGAATTAAATAAGAAGCATGTTGAATTAACTACTGTACATTATTCCTTGAAATCAGCATATGTTAAACTAGAGAGTACATTTAAGGAATTAGTGGAACTTGCATCTAAGCTAGATAGTAGTGAGCATACATTAAAATTTGAAATTACGAGTCTTAAGAAAGAAAATGAATTTCTAAATCTAAAAATTCATGCATTTGAGAATAATAAAACACCTCCTATATTTGCTGAATTTTATAAACCTCCACCATTTGAACCATCTCATTCAAAATCCTCAAAGCATGTTCCATTCAAACCTAGAAAGAGGCACTATCACGCTCGTAGATTAGTGAACACTTTCCTTGTGTTATGTGTTATTCTTGTGGCATGCTAGGTCACATAGCCCGCACTTGCACAATTCACCATAGGGCACATCTAATATGGAGACCTAAGCTACATTCATCACAGTATAATATGCATACATCTCATTCATACAAGCGTAAGGTGGAACCCAAACTCACTTGGGTTCCTAAAACTAACCTTTGATTGACATTATAGGGATGCTCTCACAAAAGACCTAGTGAGAGCATGTGGTACTTGGACAGTGGCTGCTCGAGACACATGACTAGAGACGTGAAGCAGTTCATGAACCTAGAGACCAGGTCAGGAGGCAAGGTGACTTTAGGAGATAACACCACCAGGAAAGTGATGGGATGAGGTATCATTAGAAATTCTAAAAATTTGTTAATAGAAAATATTCTTTTAGTTGATGGTTTAAAGTATAATCTTTTAAGTATCAGTCAACTATGTGACAAGAGTTAGTTTCTTTCTAACAAATACATGATTAGCTTAAATGATACACTTATGTTAGAAGGAAAATGTATAAATAATGTCTATATGTTAGATTTAAACTGCATTGAAAACTCAAACCCTTTATGTCTGAAAATAATAGTTGATGACTCTTAGCTATGGCATAGGAGACTATGTCATGCTAGCATGAAAATACTTAGGAACATCACTCAGAAAGACCTAGTTAGAGGCATACCTAAGTTAGACTTTACTAAGGATCATCTATATGATGCCTGCCAATTAGGAAAATAAGTGAAATCATCATTTCATTCAATCAAGGATATCAATACCACTAGGCCACTAGAAATTCTTCACATGGACCTATTCGGACCTGTTAGTACAGCTAGCCTAGGAGGAAAATCTTATGGATTTATAATAGTGGATGTCTACTCTAGGTTTACTTGGGTAAAATTTTTAGCACATTAGAGTGATTCATTTGAAGAATTTAGAACCTTCTCCACTTGGATTCAAAGAAAATTAGGATGTATAATTTCAACAATCCATAATGATCACGACGGAGAATTTGAGAATGATAAGGTTGAATTACTTTGTCAAGAGATAGGAATATAATATTATTTCTCTGCCCCTAGGACTCTCCAATAAAATGGAATAGCTGAAAGAAAGAATAGAACCTTAGTTGAAGCTGCTAGGGCAATGTTAGCTGAATACACTCTTCCTAGATATTTTTGGGTAGAGGCAGTGAATACTGCTTGTTATGTTCTAAATAGGGTAAATGTTAGATCCAAACTTAATAAGACACTATATAAATTGCTTAAGGATAGGACACCTAATCTTTCTCACTTACATATTTTTTGATGCAAATACTTTATCTTAATTAATGGTAAGTCACCCTTAGAAAATTTTGATCCTAAATCTGATGAAGGCTTCTTCTTAGGCTACTCATCTATAGGTAAATCCTATAGAATCTTTAATAAGAGGACCCTTATAGTAGAAGAGTCTACCCATGTGGTATTTGATGAATCAGATAAGATCTCTAAACCAAATCATGAAGAAGAAGAAGTTGAGATTATTCAGGGAGTAGAAGCCATTGCCATAGAGAATAGAGCAGAACCTCAGGAGCAATTGCATAGAGATTGGAGATATTATTCTAGTCATCCTAAAGAATTGATCTTATGAGACCCATCAGAAGGTGTAAAAACTAGGCATGAACTTAGGAAAGAAGTCAGTCATTCTGCATTTATTTCCATGATTGAACCCATGAAAATAGAACAAGTCTTAGGAGATGAATTCTGGATCCTAGCAATGCAAGAAGAGCTAAACCAATTTATTAGGAATGATGTGTGGGAATTAGTCAAGAGACCTAAAGAATAAAGTGTGGTTAGAACTAAGTGGGTCTTTAAAAATAAGATGAATGACTCTGGAATAGTAGTGAGAAATATGGCTAAATTAGTAGCAAAGGGATATAACCAAATTGAGGGAATAGATTTTGAGGAAACCTTTACACCTGTAGCTATACTAGAAGCCATAAGAGTACTTTTATATTTTGCTTGCTTCGAGGGTTTTGAATTATGTCAAATGGATGTTAAGAGTGCTTTCCTAAATGGGGTAATCAAAGAAGATATTTATATTGAGTAACCCCTGGGATTTGAAAACTCACAATTTTTAAACCAAGTGTTTAAATTGAAAAAGGCACTATACGGGTTAAAGCAAGCACTAAGAGCTTGGTATGAAAGACTTTATACATTCCTACTATATAGAGGCTTTGTTAAGGGTAGTGTGGACACCACCCTCTTCTTAAAAAGGGTAGGAGATGAGATACTCATTATTCAGATTTATATAGATAACATCTTGTTTGGATCTTCAGAGAAAATCTTATGTGATAAATTTTCAAAAATAATGAGTGATGAGTTCGAAATGAGTATGATGGGAGAACTTACTTACTTTTTTGAATTTGGTGTAAAATAGATGGAAGGTGGAATATTCCTTAGCCAATCTAAGTACATCAAAGATATTCTAAAAACGTATGAAATAGACAATGCTAAGGCCATGAATACTCCCATGAGTTCTAACATCCAATTAGAAAAAGATTCAAATGGAAAATTAGTAGACCAGAAGAAGTATAGGGGAATAATTGGATCACTTCTCAATTTAACTGCCAGTAGACTGGATATAATGTTTAGTGTATGTCTCTGCGCTCGATTTCAAGCTGACCAAAAAGAATCTCACATGACTTCTATCAAAAGAATTCTTAGATATCTACTAGGTACCTCAAACTTAAGAATTTGGTATCCTAGACACAGTACTACTTTTGAAATCTTAGGGTACTCAGATTCAAATTTTGCAGGATGTAGGGTAGATATAAAAAGCATCTCTGGTACCTATCAATTTATTGGACAATCCTTAATTTCATGGTCCAGTAGAAAATAAAATTTGGTAGCCCTCTCAACAGCAGAAGCAGAATATATAGTAATAGAAAGCTATATTGCTCAAGTTCTATAGTTAAAATAATAGCTTTTAGATCTTGGAATTCCTATAGGAATCATCCCAATAATGTGCGATAACACTAGTGTAATTTGCATATCTAAAAATTCAATTCAACACTCACAAATAAACCATATAGATATTAGACATCACTTCATAAGAAATGATGTAGCCAAAGGAGATATTGAATTACACCATATTGCTACTGAAGATCAATTGGCTGACATTTTCACAAAACCACTAGCCTATGACACCTTTAGTATATTAAGAACAAAATTAGGTGTCATAGATATTCATGTTTATTTAAAATAAAAAAAAAGAATAAAAAAATGTGTGTACTTTCTATCTATGTGTTATTTTAATTATAAAAAAGGGGGTTTCCTAATCCCCTCACACTCATCTTGCTGATACCCAACCTTGGATTCTTGTGCACATCGTACTATACGATTCACTATTGTACTATATGATCATTACTAAAACACAGATCACAGCCTTCATATCTATCAACGGTTCTGATATGCCTGCTGGTGCACATATCGTACTATACGATTCCCCATTGTACAGTATGAATCATATTATTGACCATCGTTCTGTACGAACCAATGCTCGTATTGTATGATCCACATGTCAGTAATGGGTTGGTACGAATTTAAACTCAGCCAGTACGATTATTATTGCTATTTCGTACTGTACGATCACTTTAGTCAAAAGTCGTTCAGATGACTCCTCGGGACGAACAACCTTTCTCTCTCGATCGTCCAGTATGATTCTGATCGTACTATAGAATTTGACTCCCTTTTTTCGAAAAGTCATCCAGACGAAATAACTCACCCGATTGTACGGTACGACCCTCTATCGTACTGTACGATAATACTGAAATTCTATAAATTGAAGGGATTATTTTATTCATTTCACTCACCTCTTTGACATCTTTCTTCCTTTCAAATATTTTCTACTCTATGGCTGGTGGAAGCAAGCGAGGATGACTGATCAAGGGGAGCTCTTCCTCCTCCCGACGGTTCGACGACCATTTTCTCTCTACCGTGGATAAAAAAGCATACAACAAATTCAAAAAGGCGAAGATCACTCCTTCCCGTATGCTTAATCAAGCCGCTCTTAGCTTTGAGGTCATGAATCTCTTTGCCTCCACGACTCTCCAATTTCTTCTTACCTTGGCCTTTCCATTTCACTCTGAACTCCTCTATGAATTTCTAGCCAACCTTAAGATCGACTTAGAATGGACAACCCTAACTTCTGCAAATGCAATGTCATCATCAATAAAGACGACATAGCTGAACACATTGGCCTATCCACTGAAGGTCCTCGTCCCCAATCTCTCCTCATAAATGATTATGATTGGATCTCAGTCAACATGTTACTTAGAAATGTACCCACTAATCAACACCTACCATTTGTCCAAAGTCTCAATCAAAATGCCCGCAATATCCAGCATGTTATTCCCACATCCATAATACCCAAAGCTGGAGACCGCATACACATTACTCCACTTCTGTCTGTGGTCACTTACTTTATCATATCAGCCACCAAATTCGATGAAGCTCAAATGATCTTAGACTATATTCATACCTTGGCTGCTATCCAATATCCCAGTGCCTGAAGAAAATAAAATCTTGCCTTAGGACATATCATTGGATACATCCTGGTTGCCAAATATCAACTCCACTATCCTCTCCCTCCAGATAATCTACCTATTTTCTACATGGATTCTTCCTTCCACATTCTTTTCCATCGGGGGCACACACATGCTGATCCTGACTTTGATGAAGAAGAGGAAGCTGCTCCAGCGGGAGGACCTCCACTACCTCCCACTCCACCTCCTAGACCTTCCTATCCTGTCTACCCTCAGGATGACATTATTCAAGGACTTGATCGCCTGGAAACTAGACTGGATTATCATATTGATCAATAACACCACCAGCATGAAGATGACATGCGATGGTTTGGGGAATGCTTCACCTCAATAGATCACCAATTTGCATCCCTCCATCAGCACTTTCAGCCACCTCTACCACCACCACCATTGGATCAGGCTCCTGACTTTTGAGTGCTTTAGTTTATTTGTGTTATATAGTACTTCCTTCTATTAGATATTTGTGTTTGTGTTTGTTTCGTAGTTCTTTCTTTTGTATAATTTTTTGTATTGGTTATTTTACTATTTTTCATGTTTGTACTACTTTGTGTGTTTTTCTCTTTTTGCTGCTGTCAAAAGGGGAAGAAGTTCTGTGATATTATATTCTTAAATTTAATGCTATTTTTCATTCTTATTTTGTTATGTTACTTTCGTTCTGTTATATTTAAAATTCAAAAAAATAAAAATATAAAAAGAATTTTGAAAATCCTCCTGTATTTTAAAATCCATCATTCTAGTGATGGGGAGCTAAGGAAGAAATAACATCTATTGTGGGTATCAGATAATATTATTTGTCACCATCAAAAAGGGGGAGATTGTTGCAATCCAGGATCCCGAGCACTTGATTTTGATGATGACAAATAATACTTACTGAATTAATATGGTCTTCCTTGAAAATTATAAATGTTTATTCTTGTCTGTGAGCACTAATATTTCAGGTAAGATACATACCGCTCAAGACTGCTGGAGACTCAAGACTGGGTAGAATAGGATGTACAAGAACTTTTATTTTTATTTTTTTTAATTTTTTTTATGTTGAGTCTGCCACAAAAGCATGTATATAAAAGGAGTGACCATGCACACATACATGGGGAAAAAATTTTTTAAGGAGAAAATTTTTTTAAAAGCAAATCGTACTATACGATTTTCAATCATACTGTGCGCTTTTCAATCGTAATGTACGATATGTCATTAATACTCAGGCTAACAGCTAATTCTAAATGACTAGTTTTATGAACTAATCGTACAGTACGATGAGTCATCGTACTGTACGATTTGTTTCTATCCAAAAACCCTAGCCACCAGAATAAGTTTGGTAAGATTTTAATTTTAATTTTCTGAACTAATCATATGGTACGATACCTTTCGTACCGTATGTTCATTTCAAATCTTGCCAAAATTATCTCCCGTAATCAGGAAATTAAATCTTTGTTTCTTAATTAATTGCATTCGTACTGTACAATAGGCATCATACTATACGATGAACAGAGATGATATCAATCATCCCATAGATCGTACCAAAAAAAAGTAAGGTTTTTTATACTATTCATCCCGGATGATATTTATATCATACCAGATGATTACCTAAAAATGAACTATTCATACTGTACGAAGGGTACAGTACGAGATGATGGATAGAGATGAATTCGTTCGTCACAGAGATCATCCCGTACGAATAGTTAAAAATAATATGATCGTCATGTACGATCTTCGGATTGTACTATACGATATTCATAAAATTTGTGAACTGTTCGTCTGCATTCGTACTGGACGGAACTGTGTTTGAACTGATCGTATGTACGATATTGGATCGTACTGTATGAACAGAAACATTAAATTGGAATTTTTAGGGTTTTCTGGAATCTCATTTAGAAATGACTTTTTATTATTCAATGAGAAGTTATGGAGGCCGTGGTTGACAGAGGAACGAACTCTTGAGAGGGAGCTTTTGGAGAGATCCAAAGTTTGTGAGAGAAAGGAGAAGGTGAGCTTGAGCGTGAGGGAGGAGTGTGAGGGGATCACAAGGTTGCTCCGAGCTAGCTGAACGCTTGCTCCTCATATGGCCTTGGTGAGTCTCAGGAAGATTCTCTAGGAAGATAGGCTTCAAGTTCAACGTCCTTAAGGTACTCTGTCGTCTCTAGGAGGGAGAAAAAGAAGAAGGTTCGCTGCCGTCGCTAGGAGGGTGACATAGCGTCTGGTATTCCACCACACCAGGGAGGTGAAAGTGAGTCTTGTAAAGGCTTCTCCGCCTTGCTGTGGGAAGGAGAGTCCACTTTTAGTAGTGCAATTCTTGGAGTGGAGGACTCCGGGGAGTGGATGTAGGTCAAGTGACCGAACCACTATAAAAATTTTTGGTATGCTTTTTCCGTTTTTATCGCACTTTATTTTTCACGCATTTATTTACTATTTTAATTGCTTGGTGAAAAATCTAATTTTGATTTCGTATTGTGAGATTTGCAATTGTGTCACCATTATCGTAGTTGTGAACGAATCATTAGCTTCCGCATTCTACTTGTTAAGTTGTTATTTTAAAAATCCAAAAAAAATTAGAACTCCTATTTAGGATTAATTTTTAAAATACCAATTCACGCCCCTATTGACGCATCTCGTACTTTCAACATCTTCTTTTATTATTCCATTTAAAACTTGATTTACTTAATAACTTTTACCTAATGACTTTTACCTATAAAGTAAGTAAGAAAAAACTTTGACCTCTAAAACTTGATTTACCTAATAAGTTGAACTTGGCTAGAAGCTTTGGATACACAAATTAATCAGCTCAAATATATCACAACTAGTAATATTTATAATTATCAAAATATCAGTAACATTTACAAACTAGCAAGGTTCAACAACATAGGTGTTTTCTGAAGCCCACATGCATGTGCTCACATAACCCTAAAATTATAAGGTACAATGTATGTTATCTGCTAATTTTTTCTCTAAGTTCATATTAAACTTACTTTATAGGGGAGAAACAAGACTAAGTAGGAAAACTAGATCATTGCGATATTGTTCATATGATGGATGTCATTTAATTCAGCAAAATTTATTTAGCTGATGATATTCAATCTACTTGTATAGGTGAAAAGAATTATGTCCTTTCATAGGGTATCTACTACTAGTATATATTTGTCCTAGTGTGGCTATGTAAATTTGAAAATGATGTTACAAGTTGTAAAAAGTTTTCTTTCCAAATGATGTTATGACTTGTGAAAAGTTTATTTCAAAACATATTAATTATATAAGTTTTTTACATATTCTAAGGCTACTCATCTAAATCATCTAGTAAGTTAGTATAGTATATGATGTGGATTAATCAAAATGTAAAACAAGCTTATCTTATAACATATGACATAGCACACATTACTTAAATCTTTGTCTACCTATCATAGCTAATTGGATAAGAAAAATTATTATTATACATCCATCATTGAAGAAAATAGACACAACACATAGGTAAAAATGATAGCATCAAATATTATAATACTAGATGATTCTATATAACAACTAAAAAGTTATCACAAATAAATTACAAAGAAAATTTTTACTACTACCTAATAATTTCATTATTTCTTCTTTTGAGAAACTTATGCATGCGACATTGCAGTTGAGCTTGTGTCGAGTAGTATAACATATAAAATTCAAATTGTTTTTGTATCTCTTGCCAATTTGCTTCGGATAAAAAAAAAATTTCTCGCCATTTTGAAGTGTACACTCATAAACTGACTATATAAGTTTAATATGAATTAATCCTCTGTGATACTCAACTGTTGATACACTTTAACATTTAAATCTAAATGAAATGAAGCATGATTGAATAATGATTTGTCTCTACAAATCTATCTTGTACGAACTTCCATCCATACTTGATTATAAACCTTCATGTAAGACCATAATGTCTTCTTATGGCTTCTACGTATAATCTACATAATAACTTATCACGATCCAACATCCAAAAAGGCTCATTGTAAATATTCTTATTTGCTTAAAATTTTGATTATTTCAAAATATTTCTAATAAGAAAATTTATAAATTTTTTTATCTATTTTAAAACATTATTTTCAATTTTTATAAATTAATTTTTTAATTATTTCACAACTTATATTTTACTTTAAATTAACTTCAATTTCAATACTAGCAATTTAATAATGAATATTTTTAATACTTTAAATTTTGAATAATTTAAAAATACTTAAAAAAAATATTAGCATTAATAAGGTATCTGGCAAGTTGGTGGAGTTGATCATCCATTAGAGATGTCAAGATGGTTTAATGGGTTGGATTTGGCCTATACAAATTTAGTCGATCCAAACCCGTTCCGCTAGCAATCTAGATTACCTAAATTAGACCTGATATCTCATTTTGATTACAAAAATAATAACTTATAAATAATGAACTGTAGTTTAAATTATTAAATATTAAAAATATATATATAAATAAGCAAATGAATTTAAGGAAAAAGAATTAAACAGGTCACTTTCAAATCAAAATTTGGTTCATGGGTAAACTCTAACCTGATCTATTTATTAAATGAGTCAACCAAAATTAAGACTTTTTTAGTCAGGTCTAAGCTAGATTTGTCAAGTCGAGTCTTATTGACACCCTACCATCCATCAATAACCCAGCTAATTTCTTCTAGAATACTCTTTTTATTAAAATTAAAATATTTAGAAACTTCTAAAACTTTGGCCTAAAGTTTATTGCCTTCTTATTTTCTCTACTTATTCATTTATATTCCTCATTTGGCATTAATATTTGCAGTTAATTGATATTTGCAATAAGGGTTCGTTTGTGACGGCTGCAACTTTTTATAAAGGTGATTGTAAAGTTGTTGTGGAGAAATTAATTTTTTTAAAAGCATATCTTGAAAGCAGCTTACTAGCACAAAAAATCATTGAAACAAATACCAAATAGTTGACTAAAAATAACTGAAAAAGGAAAAAAGTAAAAAAAAAAAAATCTTTCCCCAACAAAGCTTAAGTTTCTGCTTTGCCTTCTATAAACAAATTAAAAAAGTTTATAGTTTGAGCATTTTAAGTTGCTCGCTCATTACTAGGCGCCGCAAGGAAGAATATTAATTTAAAGTGAAAAACAATTCAAAATATCATGAAAAACTATTTAATTATAATAAGGGCAAATTTTAAAAACAAAATCTTTACATTTTTTAATTATTTAAATAAAAAATAAAAACTTATAAATAATGAAGTTTAGTTGAATTTATTAAATATATATATATATATATATATATATATATATATATATATATGGGAAAAGGAATTAAACAGGTAACTTTCGAATCAAAATTAGGTTTGTGGGTAAACTCTAATCTGATCTAATTATTAAATGAGTCAACCCAAATTAAGATTTTCTAGTTAGGTTCAAGTTAGATTTGTCGAGTCGAGTCTTATTGACACCCCTACCATCCATCAATAGCCAAGCAAATTTTTTTATAATACTCTTTTTATTAGAATAAAAATATTTAGAATCTTCTAAAACTTCGGCCTAAATTTATTGCCTTTTTATTTTCTCTACATATTCATTTATATTCCTCACTGCGCATTATTACTTACAGTTAATTATTATTTCCAATAAGAGTTCATTTGTGACGGCCGCAACTTTTTATAGCGATGATGTAAAATTATTATGGAGAAATTAGCTTTTTTGAAAGTATATATAGAATGCGGCTTCCTAGCATAAAAATTTATTTAAACAAATAACAAATATTGGACAAAAAATAACTGAAAAACAAAAAAGTAAATTAAAAAAAAATATATTTCCCCGACAAAGCTTAAGTTTCTGACTTTGCCTTCTATAAACTAATTAAAAAGGTATAGTTTGAGCATTTTAAATTGCTCTGCCATTGCTAGGCGCCGTAAGGAATAATATTAATTTAAAGTGAAAAATAATGCAAAAACATAATGAAAAACTATTTAATTATAATAAGGGCAAATTTTAAAAACATAATCTTTACGTTTTTTAATTATTTTAATAAAAATGGACAAAAAAATTTAAATTGATTAGCTGGCAAAGCCAGCGACTGGTATCCCGGTCAATGCCTCATCACGTTTAAAAAGTCTTTTTAATTATTTTCTTTGATTAATTTGGAAAGAGCAGACGCAAATTTAAGTTATATATATATATATATATATAATTTTTGTATTTATATGTTTTTATAATATATTAATTTATTTCGGTTAATATTTTTTATTATTTTCAATTAAAATAATATTTTAAAAGTTTAGAGTAATTACTTAAAATTCAATAACATATTTTATGTATGTAATTCGGTATTAATAATATAATTTATTTATAAAGAATTTTTCGTATTTAAAAATATGTGAAATTAATATAATTTATTTATATAAAACTTTTCACTTCTTATATTTCTAAATATAGAAGAATCTATATAAATAAATTATATTATTGTTGCCTCTTGGAATTTTCACGGCGATAGAGAAATATAAAGTTAAACGTCTTAGTTTTGTATGAAAATTCAGGGCACAATCAGATAAAAGAAAGGGTGTAGTATTCATAAGAGACACTAGAGTCTTACGTGAAAATCCCTAAAAAAGAGAAAAAATCACGGAGCCTGGCTCAGTATGAATGAATCCATTAGTGTTTGCCGTCTATTATAATTAGACCCTTCCTTGAGGGAAGGCCTTGGTTGATGTAGCAAATATACATCATATAACGTACATTACATGGTGGGAATTTGAAGAATTAGTATTGACATGTTCGTTTAGTCGGCAGGACCATAGTCAGCAGGGAAAGGAGGTCAGAAAGACTATAGCCAATGGCGGTGGTCGGAAGGACCGTAGTCGATAGGCCACGGAGGTCAGAAAGATCGTTGTCAGGCAATGGAGGTCGAAAGGACCATAATCAGCAAGTGGCGAAGGTCAGAAAGACCATTGTCATGTGATGGAGGTCGGAAGGATCATAATCGACAGGCGATAATGGTCAAAAAGACCTTTGTTTTGTCAAATAGGTTGGAAGGACCATACTCGGTATGCGATAGTGGTCGAAAAGACTGTTGTCTAGCGATGGAGGTTGAAATGACCATAGTCAGCGGGCGATGGAGGTCAGAAGAATCGTAGTTGGCTGGCGAAGGAGGTCGGAAGGACCGTTGTCTTGTGACAGAGGTCAAAAGAACAGTAGTCGGCGGGTGACGGAGGTCGAAAGGACCATAGTTGGGGGGTGACTATGGTCAGAAAGATCGTTCTCTAGGGACATAGGTTGAAATGACTTTAGTTGGCAGGCAACGGAGGTCAGAAAGGCTATTTTCTGGCAATGAAATTTGAAAGGACCATAATCGATGGACAATGGAGGTCGGACGGACCATAGTTGGAAGACGATAATGGTCAAAAAGACCATTGTCTGGCGACGGAGGTCAAAAGGACCATAGTCGTCAGGTAACATAGGTCGGAAAGACCATTTTCTGGCGACAGAGGTCGATAGGAATGTCGTTAGTAGCAATGAAGGTCAGAATGATCGTAATAGATGGACGACAATGGTAAAAAAGACCATTGTCTGCGACGGAGGTTAGAAAGATCGTAGCCGGCAGGGACGAAGGCCAAAAAGATTATTGTCTGGCAACAGAGGTAAGAAGGATCGTAGTCGATGGGAGACTGAGGTTGGAAAGATCATTTTCTGACGACGAAGGTAGAAAGGATCGTAGTCGGCTGGCGATGGAGGTCAAAAGGACCATAGTCGGCGGACGACAAAGGTCAGAAAAGACTGTTGTCTGGTGAGAAAGGTCAGAAAGACCGTAGTCAGCGATGGACGGGGGTCGAAAAGACCATTGTCTAGAGACGGAGGTTGGAAGGACCATAATCGATAGGTGATAGAGGTCGAAAAGACCATTTTCTAGTCGAAATGACTATAGATAGAGGGTGAAAATTCGGCGTTAGGCGGATGTCCGATGGAAGTCTGGTAGAGGTCTGGCATAAGTCCAGCGATGGATAGTGGTTTGGCAAAAGTTTGGCAACGGGCAAAAATCTGTCGATGGGCAGAAGTATGACGATGGACGGAAATCCGGGCGGTGGTCGAGGAGGAGCATGGTGGCAAGAGAATTCTTTCTCTTGTTTCTTCCTCTCATTCACCCTTTCTTTTCCTCCCCTTTGTGAAGAATTGGAGGACTATTTATAATTTTGGGTAATGACATGGCTAGTAAATAGTGAGAAGATCAAAGGTAGGTTGGGAGTGTTTCGGATGGATGATCGATATTTATTCACTTGATCATTTACTGTTTATCGAGCATTTAGGTATCCTAATAATGTCAGATTTCAGCGATCTTAGGCTCTTTGGATTCTTCTCGTCGAGCCACTCGATTCAACTATAAGCATGTCATATTTAGAAGCCATTTGGTCATCCAACTTATATTTTGAAACTTTTAAACATGCTTCTGACCCTCAATTTAGACCCATTCGAGCAATCTGGCTCATACTGGATTAAATTTGGTGTGGTTGGGTTCGTCTATTTGAGATGTTTAGTTCGACTATAAGTTTGTTGAAATCGAAGTTTTGATTGTTCCGGGATTAATTTCAGGAGTTTCTAATTTAAATTTGCCTTGAAATTCATGGGGACCAAGATTATTTTTTGATAATATTTCAGTTATTAATACCAAATTACATTTAATATCAATTACAGAATTTTAAGTAATTATTCTAAATTTTTAAAGATTATATTAAGCAAAAAATATAAAAAAAATTTATCAATGGAAATAAAAATATTATTAAAAAATTATAATGTACAAAGATATAATTAATATAAATTTGTGTCTTCCAAAATTAATCGAAGAATATAATTGAAAAAGTTATCTTAAATGCTGATGTGACACTGATTGTCGACACGTCAAAGCCCGCAATTTTACTTAATTTTAAATTGTTTTTTCTGGGTTTTTATTCTAATAAAAAAATAACGTAAGGATTCTGGTTTTAAAATTTGTCCATACCCTGAACGCGTAGGACCTCCAAAATCATATATATAATAAGAGATAAAGCTTTTGCTCTTCACAACGCAAGCTATAGGCTTTCTTCTTTCATAAAGTTTTCTACGCTTGAAACCACCAGCAAATATTGGGAGGATGATGGTGAGCTCAACTCTCTCTCTCTCTCTTCTTTGCTAATATCATTCTGCTTTAAATTTATTATGCATGTTATATATTCACCCTGAAAAATTATTTAGAGAATGCAAATTTATGGAGTTACAGATTAAAAAAGATAGAATTATAAAGGACAAATTATCAAAATGATATCATTTAAAAATTATTTTTGAAAATGAATTAAAAAAAAAATTTAGCAACGACTCACTTTTGACGAGCATCCTTGTGGGTTAAGTTGGTGGCTGGCGGACTGAAAAAAGTTGTTAGCACTTGTAAACTTTTTAGTTTTATCTCATTTAAAAATATATTATTTTTATATATATAGTTTAATTTAAATTTATATATATTTATAAAAAAATAAAAAGAGGAAAACGGATAGTTAAATTAAAATTTATTTGACATTTTTAAAATTTTTTATAATATCATTTATAAAAAAATAAAATAAAGAAAAATATCATTTATAAAAACCAGAAAAACGAAAATAAATTTAAAAGTAAGTCGATTGGTTATTCTTTTTATAAATAAATTATTTTTTATAGTATCATTTATGGAAAAAAAGGAAAAAATCATTTATAAAATGAAGAAAAGTCATAAAAAAAAGTTGGCTGTGCTAACGATTGGTTATTTTATTTTTTTATTTTTTTGTTTTTTTAGATATATATATATAAATTTTAATTTAACTATATATTTAATGGTTAATTTTATAAATGAAAAAAAACTAAAAAATGAATTAAAAATGAAAACTTAAAATAGAAAATCAAATTTATAATGGCTAATTTTTAAATGACATCATACTATAAATTAAATAAAACTAACTAGTTATTTTAGTTTAACGTCTCTTATATTAAACTATTAATTTAATTAAGCTGACAGTTTTTTTAATAAATTTATATTTTTTTACAAAAAACGAATCAAGTCATTATCTTTTTTTTTTCTTCCTCTTCTTTTTTTTAAATTTAATTAAAATGAAACTATAATAATTAATTTTTAAATGATTTCAGTTTAAAAGACTGACCAGTCGTTAGCAAAGCTAACAACTTGTTTTTTTAATTATATTTTTATTTATTTTATTTTATTTATAAATGATACTATAAAAAATTAATAAATTGTAAAAATATTTTAATTTAACCATTATTTTCTCGTTTCAAGTTTTTTTTTTATCATTTTTTTATAAATATATATAAATTTAAATTAAACTATATATTTATAAATCATACTTTAAATTAAATAAAACTTAAAAAATAACTAGCCGTTAGCACAACTAACGACTTGATGACCCACATGCTCAATAGCCCTCAATAGCAAGCCAATTGTTGCTTAAAGTAACGACTTGCATTATTTTTAAATTTTATTGGCATTATTATTAAATTTTAATTTATTTTATTTTGATGAAAATAATTTTTAAATGACATCATTTTAAAAATTTGTTCAATTATAAATTATTGGAGAGAATTGCAGAGTTTTCTATTTATTTTTTAATCTTTCCAGTTGCATTTCATCATAATTTTATGTAAATTTAAGAGCCTGTTAGGGATGGGTCATTTCATAAGTTAGTTGTGAAATTGATATGGGAAATGTAATTTAGGTTTCGTTTGGGGTAATTTTTTTAATTATTTCTAAAACAACTGCATAGCATGTACCAAGTTTTTAATTCAAAAAATTTTTGTACTAGAAAGCTACTTTTGAAAGCAGTAAAATAGTTGTCTCAAATAAAGCCTTAGCTACCCTTGCGGCAAAAATAACTTTTTACTTAGATATTTCCGAAAAACAATGAAAAAATAGTAACGAAACTAAGGCTTCGTTTGAGATAGCTCTCTTACTGATTTCTAAAGCATATTTCTAGTTAAAAAATTTCTTATATTAGAAATTTATATATTAAAAAGCTGCTTTAGAAATCAGTAAGAAAGCTGTCACAAACAAAGCCTAAATTAAGATTGCCATCTAAAAGCAACGCAACAAGAAAGTTGTCCTAAAAAGATTCTAATGCTTCGCTTAAAATAGCTTTTGGTCGCTGTTTTTGCAATGCTTCCATTAAATTTTTGAACTAAAAAATTGTTGTAGAAAGCATAAAGAAAGTTCTCCCAAATGAAGCCTAAATCTTGTCAATTTAAAAGCTAATATTCTCTCCCAATGAATTCAGATAGAACTTTCATTCTCTTTATTTCATTAAATTCTCAACGATTTGATTGATATGAATGCATGCACATCAATAGAAGAGTTTTCTAGTTCAAAATCAATAGTGATTGATTTGAGTGTCATGAATATAAATTTATATAACATTGCAGCAAAAGATAACGATCAAGGTGCAAATTAATTCCAAGAAGTCCCGGAAAAATGCCATGCAATTGATTGCTTCCTCCGAAGGTGTGCTTCAACCATTACATGCAAAGAACTTTCTTTCCCCCTATGCTCATGCTTATACATTTTTTTTTGTAAAATTTTATGAAAATAATATATGCATTTTTTCTTATGAATTAGGACTGGAGTCGATTGCTGTGGAAGGAGAAGATAAAAATCACTTTATTTTGATAGGAGATGGCATCGATTTGATAGAACTTACAAAGAGTTTGAGGAAGAAAGTTGGGCATGCAGATATACTGACAGTAGAACCATTAATGAATCAGAATGATGAGATCGGTGCATCAATGAATAATGAGACAGATTAGGAATATTGAGACTCATCCTCATGACCGGAGAAGACCTTAAGCTTTTTTCCTATCCAAATTTCTTGTAAAAATATTTATTTCCTATGTACTTGGAAAATTTTAAATCGCGTAATGTGATTTTTTTTAATCAAAAAGTACTTTTTTTAGAAGATGATATTCAACAAAGGTGGATGAGATATTTTGCTAAACTTTTTAATGAAGAATGTGAAAATAAAATTGACTGTAGTGACCTTAGCACCTTAAATGAAAATAAAGATTTCTGTTTTTATCGGCGTATTAGTAAAACCGAAGTTAGAGAGGCTTTAAAGAAAATGAAGGGTGGAAAAGCTGTTGGACCTGATGATATTCCAATAGAGGTGTGGAAATGCTTAGGAGATGAAGGAATTTCTTGGCTTACTAAACTTTTTAATACTGTTTTGAAGACTAAAAAGATGCCAGATGAGTGGAGAATGAGTGTGTTAATTCCTATTTTTAAGAATAAATGTGATGCACAAGATTGTGCGAATTATAGAGGAATTAAGTTATTGTGTCATACTTTAAAACTATGGGAACGAGTTATGGAGCATAGGTTGCGGCGTGATACTAATGTTTCTCAAAATCAATTTGGATTTATGCCGGGTAGGTCTACTATGGAAGCCATACATTTATTAAGAGGTTTGATGGAGAAATATAGAGAGAATAAGGAGGATTTACATATGATATTTATTGATTTAGAAAAAGCATATGATAAAGTTCCAAGAGAAGTGCTATGGAGAGTTCTTGAAAAGAAAGAAGTTAATAACGCTTATATTCAAATCATTAAAGATATGTATGCAGGAGCTATTACTTGTGTTCAAACACAAGGTGGTTTGACCAAGTATTTTCCTATTTCGGTTGGATTACACCAAGGATCAGCCTTAAGCCCATATCTTTTTGCTTTAGTCATCGATGTTCTCACTAGACATTTGCAAGAGGATGTACCTTGGTGTATGCTTTTTGCTGATGATATTCTTCTTGTTGATAAGACTAGAGAGGGAGTTGAAGGTAAACTAGAATTGTGGAGGTCAACCTTAGAGTCTAAAGGTTTTCGCTTGAGTAGATCTAAAACGGAATATATGGAGTGTAATTTTAGTAATAATAGACCTAGTGAGGGCATTGTGACTTTGGCCGATCAAGTCATTAATAAGAGTACACGTTTTAGATATCTTGGATCTATTGTTCAGAGTGATGGTGATATAGATGGGGATATTATCAGCAGAATCCAAGTTGGATGGTTGAAGTGGAGGAATGCATCGGGCTTATTGTGTGATAGAAAAGTACCCCTCAAACTTAAGGGAAAATTCTATAAGATGGTGGTGAGACCTGCAATGCTTTATGGTGCTGAATGTTGGCCATTAAAAGAGAAGCATAATTCTAAGTTAAGTGTTGCAGAGATGAGGATGCTCAGGTGGATGAGTGGCTTTACCCTTAGAGATAGGATACGAAATGAGCATATTCGTGAAAAGGTTGGAGTAGCTCCAGTGGAAGATAAGATTAGAGAGAGTCACCTTAGATGGTTTGGTCACGTAAAACGGCGGCCTCCTGATGACCCGGTTAGGAAAGTAGAGGTCTTAGATTTGACTTATGTTAAGAAAGGTAGAGGTAGACCTAAAAAGACTTGGTTAGAAAATATTAGAAATGATCTTTCTTTATTAGTTTTAAACGAGAATTTGACTTTTAATAGGACACAATGGAGAAAAAGGATTCATGTAGCCGACCCCACGTAGTGGGATAAAGGCTTGATGTTGTTGTTGTTGTTGTTGTTGTACTTGGAAAATTTTAATCATATTTATTTGTGTGTGCATGAGATGTATCATCATAAATTTTCTAATATAATAATAATAATAATAATAATAATATTATTATTATTATTATTTTTATTATTGTAATCAAATAAATTAACTCATTTGAATATCAAAAAAATTTGTAATAAATAATCATAACCCTTACAACATTTTATATAATAACATAAATATAATTGTATTAAATAATTACTTATCTTACTCAACAAGCCTCAGTAAATAATAATGTCAAAATCTATGCTACAATTATAAAAAGGGCATGTAATTCTTCTAATATAAAATCTTACCCCTTCAGTTAGGCTTCATTTGGGGCAACTTCACTATTGCTTTATGAAGCAGTTTCTTATTATAAAAATATTTTAAATTTGAAATTTTTATACAAATATGTCTAGCCTTAATCTTCTAATAATAAATCTTAGCTTTTCATTCTTATTGCATTTATATTATAACTTTTGAGTCACTCATTAATGTTCAAATTTCCTTTTGTATAAAATTTCGAAATTAGAACTTTAAGAGTTATAATTCAATAAATTAAATTGTATATATATAATGTAAAATTAAGAGTCATAAGAATACCAATAATTAATCTTGATTTTGAATTTTAATAATTCGATAATTTGATCTTCATTTTGCATAAAATTTAGAAATTACAAATCTTCATTTAGTGTTGCATTATATTTAGAAATATCCATAAACCCTACATATATCTAAAGGGTCATTTTTGAATTATAAATCAAGCTATTTGAGCTTTAAAATTCATCTCAAATTTATTTTTATTGCACATTTTTAATTTTCATTTATTGTTGTATTTCTTCTTAAATTTATGCTTTCAAAATATTATATTTTTCTAATATAAAATCTAATTGATATTTATGTTATATATATTTAATAATATTCAATTTTCCATATTCTATTAATTTTTACTTTTCAATATTCTAATTTAATCTCTTAATATTAATCCTAGCCTTTTAATTTTGTTATATTTATAAAATAAATTTTAAATCATCCAATTAATGTTTATTTATTTTTTAATTAAATTCATATGCTAGAATTCTTAGATTTCTAATTTAATGAATTATTTTAATTTTTATTATTTTATTTTTCCTAAATTTTATCTTTCCGTTTTTTCCATATTCTTCTAATATGAAATATTTTTCTAATATTAAATAATTTCCCATTTTTCCTTACATAAAATTTTTATTTTAGAATTCTAAGAGTTATAATTCAATCAATAAAGTTACATGAATACATGAAATATATAAAGAGTCATAAGAACACCACTCATTTATCCCATTTTTGAATTATAACCATGGGATAATTCTGTCATAAATTTATTTTTCACAAGCTTTGGTGGCTACTCCTTATGTTGGCATTTTGAGATGATGAAAAACATGATTTAGATGGGTGATTTCATGAGGAAGTGTTGAGATGAGTAATAATAATTTACCTTTATGTCTAAGTGAAATGCTAATTCATTCCTTAGATAAAATAAAATGAAAAAAATATGCTTTGTAAACAATGAAGTTTAATAGTTTAGGTGTAAAATATGTAAATGAGATTCAGTGAAAATAATAACTTCAATATCATCATCATAGCTAACATGATAAAAGCCTTAATGGATATATATGAAATAGGCTTTGTATCATTACTTCCTTGTTGTTAATTGGATCAAATGGTTCTAACATGATATGTATAAATAGTCTTAAATTAAAAGATAAAATATATTACAAATATAAATAAAAATTTAAAATAGATGTAAGCTAAAAAAAAATTTCATAAGTTGAACAATATCTTATACTAGCACCAACACAACTCAAGATCCAAGTAGCTGTTTAGTAAACATCAAAACATAACATAACACAAGAAACACAAATAAACATAACATGACTTACATGGAAGCATGGTGGAAGGAACCACAAGCACAAAACTTGTAACAATTAAAGTATAAGGCATGAATTTATAAATATGATGTCTTGATCTTAACAAGGTAAAATGTGCCCAAGAAATGTAAGCTCGATCTATCCTTGGTTCATTAGGTAGGCATAATGTCATCAAGCCCATTAAAACAAAATTAAAATCATTCGGCCATTAATATAATGGATGTTTGCTCCACTTCAACCCAATTTATTGGGTCGACACAAAGCTCTCAAAGCCATTAAATAAAGTAAATATTTTGGGTTACTCACAAATAGAGAAGCTATCTTCATTAAACCTATATTTAGATATTTTATGGGATATAAACCTTCACTTCAAATTAATTCATTTGGAAGACCAAACTTTCAGACAACTCAAGCGGAGCAATAAGCCTCATCTTAATTAAATCATGCCCTTGCAATAGGTGTAAGAACCACCAAACTTATGTCCATGGAAGCTCTAATTCAAACAAGTCCCCAAAACTAATTAAAATCCTAGAAACAAATATAACAAACCAAAATGTTGTAAATCTGGATTCAAGCATTATAATTTTGATAATAACAAATATTTATGTTTCTCTACTACTATTACTACTACACATCTATTTTAGTTACCCTAGCTACTAACTTTTGAGATCCACAAGATCAATTGCAATTCAAGCCAACTAAGGATTGGATAGATTAGGGCTGAGTTACTGTAATTTTAATTCGAATAGTTTTTATCTTTCTTGAGTCAAATGTAATAGGTGGATCCTAATGCTAAGTAACCTTGCAAACACATACTCATAGGGAGAAATTTGGTAAGTCAGAGAGTTTTCTATTTTTTTTATCATATCGTATAAGATGATCCAAAATCATCTTGAATGATTAGTTAAAAATAGAAACTCTAATTAGGGCATCTGGGTCAAGTAAACCTTATTGAGCGAATCATCCTAGACGCTCCTCCCATCATCCTAGACGATATGCTTAAATAAAAAATACTCAGCCGCCAGACTCATTTAGGAACGATTTTATAACTCAAAAAATTGCACTAATCATACAGGACGATCCTGATCATCCTGGGCGATTCATTACAATCATGCCTAAAATGATCCGTTGATTAGAAGACTAATTATAATTAAATTGATCAATCACATCGTACAGGATGATCTTCCTGATCATCCCAGATGACCCTTTATATTTCATGGGATGATCTCGAATCGTCCAAAATGAAAACCATGATTTTCTTCTAATTGTCCAGGGTATCATCCTAGACGTCCCGAGATGTTTACGAGACGATTTGTCAATTGCCACTCAAATTGAACTGACCATCCTAAACGATCATGTAATTATAATGGGCGATATGTAAAAATTATTTCTTCTAATTATCCAGAATAATGGCAATCATTTTGGCTTAAAGGCTATTTTTGTACTGATCGTACAGGACGATCTTTGATGGTAAGTTGAAATTTAGGGCACTTTTTGAGGCCTCCTATTTAAGCTCTTCTATAGTTGATGATAAAAAATCTTTTGCTATTTTTTAATCCAAGAGAGCTTAGAGGAGAGTGAGAGTTTAGTAGAGAGAGAGAGAGAATCTTGTGAGGGAGAGTTTCTGAGGAAATTCATAAAGGTTGCTCCAAGCAAGGATTCGATCATCTTCTTCCTTTTCATCCTTTGTTCCTTAGTGGCTTTGGGGAGACGATCATCAGCATCATATATAGGTTCTCTGCCTACTCTAGGAGAGAGTAAAAGGATTGTCAGATTCTCTTCCTACTCCAGGAGGGAGTAAAAGGATTTCAGGTTCTCTACTTTCACCAGGAGAGTGAAAAAGGATTCAAGGTTCTTTGCCTCACCGGGTTGATGGGAAGTTTTTGTAAGGGCTTCTCCGCCTTGCTGTGGGCGTAAAAGGAGAGACACTAACTGATTAGTGCAATACCTTGAATGGGAGATTCTAGGGAGTGGACGTAGTTCAGATTTGACCGAACCACTATAAATATGCTGTGTTCTTTCTACTTTTCTTTTTGCATTTATTTTTATTTATTTATGTGATCTGATCTGTGTTGAAATCTTTGGTTTTGGTTATCTACTTCTTAAATTTTTTGTGTTTAAAATATTCTAAAAGATTTCAAAAAGATTTTTTTTTGCTTAAAGAATTTTTAAAATACCAATTCACCCTCCCTCTTGGTTAGTCTCGGGCTAGTTCTATAGGATTTAACACTCCTCACAAACTTTTAAGTGGTATCAGAGTAAGATTTATAAAATCAAGTTTTAGAAAACTTTTGAATTTTGATCAATGGCTAACTTTGGTAATCACAATACCATGGAAGGATATTCAATTACTCAACCACCTTTATTGGATAATATTATTTTTGATTTTTAGAAAACTTGCATGTCCACCTTCTTACAATCTATTAATTATGGCATGTGAATGCTTGTTAAAGAAGGATATTTTGTATCTTATTGATTAGTCAATGTTGTTAAAACTGAAATTTCTTTTGCTGAATAGACAACTGATGATTAAGATCTTGCACAACTGAATGCTAAATATTTAAACTGTTTTTTCTGTGCCTTAAAATATGACGATTATATGCGTGTCTCCACCTATTTAATTAGTAAGAAAATTTGGGATAAATTATGCATAACTTATTAAGGTACAAACAAAGTGAAATAATCTAGGCTAAATATTCTTTTGTATAATTATGAACTTTTTAGCATGAAATCTAGCGAATTAATATCTGAAATATACACTAGATTTACACAGATTGTTACTTCTTTGCATGCCTTAAGAAGAGAGCTTACCAATTATAAAAAAGTAAATAAGATTTTGTGATATTTACCTTTTTCCTTTGATGTAAAAATTACTGTCATTACTGAATTTAAAGATCTGAATACTTATTCAATTGATAACTTACTTGGATCACTAATTGCTTATGAGCAAGGAGTGAACCAAAGGCAACTTGAAGTAGGTGAGAAGAAAAAAGAGAAAGCTATAGCCTTGAAGGCTAATGATTATAACTCTGGCTCTTCTGGTTCTGTTGATGATGATATTTCCTTAATAAGAAGGCAATTTAAAAACTTCCTATGGAAAAAAATAAAAACATCATCAGAAGTAGAATAGAGGTAAGAATAATAAAAATTCTAAAGCTTCATCTGATATTATTTGCTTTGAATGCAGGAAGCCAGGGCACCTGAAGTTTGATTGCCCAACTCTGAAAGCTCACCCAAGCAAGGAGAAGGCTGAAGAAAAGCCTAAGTTCAGGAAGGACAAGAAAAAGATTCAAAAGGCTTTCTAGGATAACTCAGCATCTAACTCCTCTGAAACTGAAGCTGAAGAGGAGGTAACCAACCTGTGCTTGATGACAGATCATCTTGATAAATTTGATCAAGATGAGGTATGTGAGCTTATATATGATTAATTATTTAAAGTTTCTGAAAGAATTTATTATTCATTTAGGAAGCTCAATAAAGTACATGCTAGCCTCAAAGTTGAATTTTTAAATCTACAAAAAGAGCATGAATACTTAAGGAAAGATCACTCCGCTCTGGATAGAAATCACGTGGCTTTATTAGATAAATTTGATGAATTAAATAAAAAAAAATTCTGATTTAATCACTGAGCATGATTCATTAAAAATATCACATATTGAATTATAAATTACATTCAAGAAACTAGAAACTCTTGCATCTGATTTAGAGAGTAGGGAGCATGTATTGAGAATGGAAAATTTAATTCTTGAATACTCAAATAATTTTTTTAATGCTGAATTAACTGCCTTCATAAAAAATAAAAAACCACTATCACTTAAAAAATTTCATACACAATCATCAAAGCATGCATCATCTAAATTTCGGAAGAGGCACCATCACCCACATATATTAGTTAATCCTTTTTCTAGTGTTAGATGTTATTCTTATGGCATGTTAGGACATATCTCCCATACTTGTACTATTCACCGTAGAACACATTTGGTGTGGAGATTAAAATTATAAAATTCATAGCATAGCATGCATGCATCTCACTCTTCTTTCCTTCACAAGAAACCCAAACTTGTTTGGGTTCTTAAATCTAACATCTGATGATTTTTTAGGGGTGCTCTCATAAAAGGTCTCGTAAGAGCATGTAGTACCTAAATAGCGGATGTTCAAGGCATGTAACTGGAGATGCAAATTAATTTTTACTGGAGGGTAGGGCAGGAGGCAAGATAATACTTGGAGACAACACCACCAGGAGAGTGGTGGGATAAGGTATAATTAGTGATTCAAAAAATTTCATCATTGATAATATTTTTCTTTTAGATGGATCGAAACATAATCTGCTCAATATCAACCAGCTCTGTGATAAAAACTTCAGCATAAAATTTATACCAACTTGTTGCATTGTAAGCTTAAATGATAAAATTATTTTGCAGGGAAAAGAGATCAATAATATCTACAAGTGGATCTAAATTACTTTAAATTAATATTATTATTTGCTTAAATTTAATTACGATAATTCATGGCTGTGGCATAGGAGATTGTGTCATACAAGCATGAAAAGCCTTAGGAATATCACCCAAAAAGACTTAGTGAGAGGTGTCCCTAAATTAGAGTTCATTAAGGACCACCTATATGATGTCTGTCAGTTAGGGAAGCAAGTCAAATCCTCCTTCCACTCAATCAAAGACATTAATACTAGCAAACACTTAGAAGTCCTTCACATGGAACTTCTTGGAGCTGTCAGCACTTCAAGCTTAGGGGGGAAAGTCTTTGGGTATGTTATTATTGATGATTATTCGAGGTTTACTGGGTTAGCTTCCTATCTCATAAAAGTGAATCATTCGAGAAATTTAGATCTTTCTCCACTTGTATTCAGAAGAAAATTAGGTTGTAAAATTTTGACTATTCATAGTGATAATAATGGAGAGTTTAAAAATGATAAATTTGAAACCTACTGTAAGGAGCAAGAGATAGATCATAATTTTTAAGCTCCTAGGACCCCTCAGTAGAATGGGGTAGCTGAAAGGAAGAATAGGACTCTGATGGAAGCTGCAAGAGCCATATTAGCTGAATACTCACTTCTTAAATACTTTTGGGCAGAAGCGGTGAATACAGCCTGTTATGTTATGAATAGGGTAAATCTTAGATTCTTAATGATAGGACACCAAATGTCTCTCAGCTTCATTTCTTTGGATGTAAAGTGTTCATTCTAAATAATGGGAAGTCTAAACTAGGAAAGTTTGACCTAAAATCTAATGAAGGAGTGTTCCTAGGTTACTCAAGTGTTGAAAAATCTTATAGAGTCTTCAATAAAAGAACCCTGATTATTGAGGAGACCATTCATGTTATGTTTGATGAAACTAATAATTTTGGAGGGTCTAGGGTAGAAGAAGAGGAGGTTGTAGAAGTCACCCAAGGAGTAGAATCTGCCAATTTAGAGGAAAGGGTAGAACCTAAAGTTACACTGCCTAGAGAATGGAGATATTTTTCAAGTCATCTTAAAGAACTGATCTTAGGAGACCCATCTGAAGGTGTTAGAACTAGGCATGGACTTAGAAAAGAAGTAAACCACTCTGCCTTAATTTTAATGATTGAACCCACCAATATAAATCAAGCTCTATCTGATGAATTCTGGATCCTAGCCATATAGGAAGAGTTAAACCAATTTATAAGGAATGATATTTGGGACCTAGTTTAAAGACCTAAGGACAAGAGTGTGGTTGGAACTAAATGAGTTTTCAAAAACAAAATGAAAGATTCTGGAGTAGTGATAAGAAATAAGGTAAGACTGGTAGCTAAGAGATATAATCATATAGAAGGGATTGACTTTGAGGAGACATTTTCCTTTGTAGCTAGATTAGAAATCATTAGGGTAATACTAGCCTTTACCTATTTTAAGGAATTTATGTTATTTCAAATGGATGTTAAAAGTACCTTTCTAAATGGGGTAATAAAAGAAGATGTCTTTGTAGAACAACCCCCAGGTTTTGAAAATTCCTAATTTTTTAATCATGTGTTTAAATTATAAAAGGCCTTATATGGACTAGAACAGGTACCTAGGCATGGTATGAGAGGCTTAGCACATTCCTATTAGAAAGAGAGTTTGTTAAGGGGAGCGTAGACACCACACTTTTATAGGAGATGATTTACTCATTATCCAGATCTCTATTGATGATGTACTTTTTGAATCTTTTGATAAAAAAATATGTGATGATTTTTCTAAAATAATAAGTAAGAAATTTAAAATGAGTATGATGGGAGAATTGACTTACTTTTAGGACTTAGCATAAAGTAAATGGATGATGGAACTTTTTTGAATTAATCAAAATATATTAAGGACATCCTTAAGAAGTATAAAATAGATAAATTCAAGCCAATCAACACTCCCATAAGTTCCAGTGCCCAGTTAGATAAGGATTCAAATAAAAAATTTATTGATCAAAAGAAGGACAGAGGAATAATTGGATCACTTCTTTACCTGACTGCTAGTAAACCTGATATTATGTTTAGTGTTTATCTTTGTATTAGATTTTAGACTGATCCAAAGGAGTCCCACTTGACTGCTGTTAAGAGAATTCTTAGATATCTCTTAGGGACCCAAAACTTAGGAATCTGGTATCCTAGGCACAACACCTCCTTTGAAATCATAGGATATTCTGATTTTGATTTTATAGGATATCGAGTTAAGGGAAAGAGTACCTCTAGGATAAGCCAATTCATAAGACAATCCCTAGTCTCCTGGTCCAGTAGAAAATAGAACTCAGTTGTCCTATCCACTGCTGAAGCGGAATACATTATCATAGGTAGTTCTGTGGCCTAAGTCCTTTGGTTAAAGCAATAAATTCTAGATTTAGGACTCCCTGTAGGCACAATTCCAGCCCTATGTGATAACATTAGTGCCATCTGTATTTCAAAGAATCCAATTCAACACTCTAGGACCAAACACATTGACATAAGGTACCACTTTATTAGGGACTATGTTACCAAAGGAGATATAGATCTATACCATGTAGCCACTGAAAACTAACTTGATGATATTTTCACAAAATCACTGTCCTTTAAAACCTTTAGCACCTTAAGAACCATACTGGTGTGATAGATATTCATGCTTGAAAATGATGCTTTCTGTTTATGTTTTTCATTCTCTAAGTTTTGTTTGATTTATTTTCTTATTTCTCGTTACATATTTTTGCTTTTATGTCTTTTTGATTTCCTGTTATTTTTCTGTTTCATTTGATTTATTTGATTATTTCTCTTTACATGTTTTTGCCTTTATGGTTTTGAATTCATTTTAAGAATTAGATCACTGCTCACTACTACTGATAAACTTGCTTTTAAATGAGATTTTTGTCCTATTTTTGTTTAGAAGTTCGTTAGCAGTAATTAATTTCTCTAAAATAGTTAAAGGAAAAAATATTGATGATTATTTTCTCTTCCTCTAACTCCTTTAATGGTATGTTATTTCTCTTTGAATCGAAATTTATTCAAAATTAAAAAAGTACACTTTGAAATAGAGATCTATTTTATCTTCTTATATGAATCTATCTCATATGAATAGTATTTCAAATCATTGAATTATGTTCATACTTTAATTAGGTGATTGTATATATCATATGAATATGATTCTATTTTATAGTTTAATCTTCCTTATACTAGAAAGTGAGTTTCTTCCTCTCTTATATCTAGAAGATAATTTCACAAGTGAGAGTTTTTAGAGGTTGTGAAAGGAAGCAAGCTTGCAAAAGAAATAAAAAGAGGCACAAAATAGCCCAACACTAAAAAGTTGCACAATATTCATCAATTAATTACAAAGATACATAAAGTATATCAAAAATCAAAAGATGCACAAAGTGCGCTAAATAACTATAAAAGAGGTACAAAATGAGCCCACAAAAATGAGCTTTCTTGCCTTTCAAATCTTTTAAAATCTTAGAAGAATCTATGTGCTACTTAATATTTTCAAACACTTCAAATTGAAAATCATGTTTCTTGATTCTTTACTTTGCAATACTATTTTATCATATATTTTTTTAGAACAAAGTTTGAAAGGATCACTTTTCTTATCCAATTTCTTCTTTTTTGAATTAGATTTTTGTTTAAAAGGAACTTCAACTTGTAAGGTGTACGAGCTAGGGTTTACAAGATCGATTTTTCTAACTTTTTTGGATTTTAGCAACATCAATTTCTTTTTATTGGCTTTTGAATTTAAAATTAAGGAAAAATTCTCATTTACTGGAGTTAATCAATTAAAAAAAAATTGTCTTTGTTTTCTCTTTCATTTCTTTTTCTATGTTTTGTTGTTATTTTTCCTAATATTTTATTTTGAATTTTTTTATTTTGGAATCCTCTGATCGTTTCTCTCCATCATTCAATTTTTCCAAATTTGGTTCATATTGTCCTGGACGATCCACATAGTCTTAGACGATATGATCAAATCACCACTTATCATACATCCAACGGCTGATCAGAATTAATTATTGATAATCATCCTAGACGATCCACATGTTTGTCCTGGATGATCCACATTACAAACGTACTGGATGATTTAAATTTTGTTGGTACGATCTATTAATGCTAATCATTCTAGACGATCCACCTAATTGTCCTGGATAATACTTTTCATTAACGATCGTCCAGAATGACTCCTCAAATGATCACCTGCATCTAATCATCCTTGATGATATTTGATCATCCCGGATGATACGATCGCCTTTTTAACCAATCGGTCTGGATGATAATAATTGAGCTGATCATCCTGTATGATCCCATGATCATCTTGGATAGTATTCTCAAATCTATTTAAACAATAATTTGAAATCTTACTCTTCACAAAACCCTTCAACCCTTCTCTCACTCAAGCTTTCCACTTCTTGATATGGTTGGCAACCAAAGATCTCGTGCACTTGCAAGTAACTCTTCTAGGAGCGCTATCGATCCTCGATTCACTAAAGCAGCAGATGAAGCAGCATATACCAGCATCAAATTTGCTGGCATCAACCCCTCGAAAATCATAAATCAATCCACCCTCAATTTTCAGGTATTACATCTTTTTGCCAACACAACACTGGGTTTCATTCTCACTCTGGCTTTCCCTTTTAATTCTAAACTCCTGTTTGAGTTTTTTGCCAGTCTCCATTTCAATTTTTATTTTACCTCCCTTCAGTCCTATGTTAATTGACATCTTGTTGAAATAATGTATCAAGATTCCTATGAATTCTTCGACTGTCCACCGTTAGAGACAAGCTCCATCTTTTAGCTTCTGATCCTAACTTTAACTGGACCCATGTCATCAATACCCTTAAGAATAGCAATGCTCACTTTTATGACTCCTCTATCAATTCCCTAGTCAATGATGCACAAATAATCCAGCACATCCTTCATAACTCAGTTATTCTAAAAGCTGGAGACAGGATTCACATCACTCCTGTCCTTTCACTCACCACCTACTATATGGCCAACCTCCAATTTAATGTTGTTGATCTTCTTATCCAATACATCGAGCACTTAACATGCATTAGGGATCCAGGCCACAAAAGAAAGCCAAACCTAGCCCTCAGATACCTAAGTGTATATATTCTTGAATCAAAATATAACCTTTAATTCCTTGCTCCACCTGATTACAACCCAATCTTCTACTCAAATAGCACTTTCCACACCCTCTACAGTACTCATTTTCCCCGTGCACATGAGGAACCTGGGGAAGAAGAGGAAGGTCCTATTCTTGTACTTACTCCTATCAACCTGTAGCCTTAGATTGATCAGCTGGTATAGAGGTTCGATCAGTTGGAGGCCAGATTCGATGCCTATGTAGTCCAGCAGCAGCAGCATGACAAAGATATGACCTAGTTCAGGGAGCAGTTTGCTTCTATTCATAGATTCTTTCAGCCACCACCACCTCCACCTGATCAGAGTTCCTCTTTCTAATTTTTTTGTGTTTGTTATTGAGTTTATACTTGTTTCTCTACTATATTCTGTTTAGTGGTTGTTTTTTTATTTCTTTCTTTTTATAATGTCAGAAGGGGGAGTAGTGTAAGTATTGTATTATTTACTTATTTTAGTAAAATTTGCTTTACTTTGCTTATATTATTCTCCTTTGTTTTGTGTTTGATTTTTTTAAAAATAAAAAAATAAAAAAATAACAAATAATATTTTTAATATTTGCTTGATTTGACGTTATCTAACAAATATTTACCATCATAAAAAAAGGGGAGATTGATATAAATCTGGATTCAAGCATTACAATTTTGATGATAAAACATATTCTTGTTTCTCTACTACTATTACTATTGCACATCTATTTTAGTTGCTCTGCTTACTAGCTTTTTAGGTCCACAAGATCAATTGTAATTCAAGCCAGCTCAAGATTGGGTAGATTAGGACTGAGTCAGTCTGTAATTTTAATTACAATGGTTTTTACCTTTTCTTGAGTCAAATATAATAAGGTGGATCCTAATGCTAAGTAACCTTGCACACACATACTTAGGGGGAGAAATTTGATAAGTCAGAGAGTTTTCTATTTTTTGATCATATCGTACAGGACGATCCAAAATCATCCTGGATGATCAGTTAAAAATAGAAACCCTAATTAGGGCATCTGGGTCAAGTAAACCTGATTGAGAAAACCATCCTGGACGATCCTCCCATCATCCTAAATGATAAGCTTAAATAAAAAATACTCAGTTGCCAAACTCATTTAGGCAAGATTTTATAACTTAAGAATTACACTAATCATACAGGACGATCATGATCATCCTGGACGATTCATTACAATCATGCCTAAAATGATCCCTTGATTAGGAGACTAATAATGGTTAAATTGATCAATTATATCGTACATGACGATCTTCCTGATCATCCCAGATGGCCTTTTATATTTTATTGGATGATCATTAATCATCCAAGATGAAAATAATGATTTTTTTCTGATCGTCTAGGGTATCATCCTAGATGTCCTGAGACATTTGTGGGACAATTTGTCGATTGCCACTCAAATTGAACTGATCATCCCAGACGATCGTGTAATCATCCAGGACGATATGAAGAAATTATTTCTTCTAATCGTCTAGAACAATGGCAATTATTCTAGCTTAAAGGCTATTTTTGTACTGATCGTACAGGACGATCTTTAATGGCAAGTTGAAATTTAGGGCACTTTTTGAGGCCTCCTATTTAAGCTCTTCTATAATTGATGATCAAAAATCTTTTGCTATTTTTTTAATCCAAGAGAACTTAGAGGAGAGGGTGAGTTTGGGAGAGAAAGAGAGGATCTTATGAGGGGGAGTTTTTAAGGGGATTCATAAAGGTTGTTCTAAGCAAAGATTCGATCATCTTCTTCCTTCTTCATCCTTAGTTTCTTGGTGGCTCTGGCGAGATGATCATCAGCATCAGATATAAGTTCTCTACATACTCCAGGAGGGAGTAAAAGGATTGTCAGGTTCTCTGCCTACTCTAGGAGGGAGTAAAATGATTTTGGGTTCTCTACATTCACTAGGAGGATGAAAAGGATTCAAGGTTCTCTGCCTCATCGGGTCGGTGAAAATATTTTTAAGAGCTTCTTCGCCTTACTGTGGGGAAAAAGGAGAGACCCTAACTGATTACTGCAATACCTGGAATAGGAGATTCTTTAGAGTGGACGTAGGTCATATTTAATCAAACCACTATAAATCTGCTATGTTTTTTCTACTTATCTTTTCGCATTTATTTTTACTTATTTCTATGATTTGATCAGTGTTGAAATCTTAAGTTTTAGTTATCTTCTTCTGCTTAAAATTTTTTTGTTTAAAATATTCAAAATGATTTCAAAAATATTTTTCATTTTGCTTATAGAATTTTTAAAATACCAATTCACCTCCCCCCCCCTCTTGGTTAGCATCAGGCTAGTTCTATAGGGCTTAACACCCCTCATAAACTTTCACAAAATCCATATATGTTAACCTTGGTCAACTTGGGATCCCTAAGAAGATATAACCCATAGCCACTAATTAAGTTTTTATCGGTATTATAGCTTATGGTCCTTTAATATTGATAAACTAAAACTATTGGAGTTCCTGGGATAGTGACATAATAAGACTAGCATCTTAATTGATAGTGGAATTTACATAAATATCATCTTCAAGTTGTCTTTAGCAAAATATATTAGGGCAGCTCCCATTCCAACAACTAGCATACTCTATCATTTTTCTGAAGAGTGAATATTACCAAAAATATTAAAATTAATGGCAGATGTTTAAGGGGATGTTGATATAATCAATCAAGATCCCAGATGCATAGATTTTTAGTGGTTGGTTTATCTGCCTCATTAAAAGTGATAGGTGTGAATTTTGTATGAAGAGCTCGAGTGGTAATTGCCAAGTTCATCTCTTTTATTTGATGTCATTTGAAACTAGCTTATCGAGAGGCTTTCACTCTTGCCTTTTTGAAAATGATCAATACCATTTTGTTTATGTGTATTATTTGGTTAGGGACTTATACATAACTTTCTTCTTCTATGGGAACCTTCCTAGCATATATTCTCAAATCCAAAGAACAAAAATCCTTTAATTTTCTAGCTTGTTGAGTTCTTCCATGATGTATTAATTGTGTCGATAATCCTTTATAAATTGGCTATGGTTTTTTATGGAAGGAACAATATTTTCATGGGCCTCTAACATGAGCTCTGGCCATTATAGGGTTGACCTTTTATAAAAGAACTTTATTTTAAATGTCTTCTAGAACTTTAATCATTGAGATCCTCACTAAAATGATGGCCTTGTAGCATTGGGATAAACAACTCATCATCTCCTACATTTTAATGCTGGGTTGATATTATACTCATACTCATTTTCTGATTTCATAGTAGTTTATGGGTGTTTCTTTAGAGATCTGGCCTTATTTTTAACCTCGATATCCTTACGTGACCATTTTCATTCCTAGGAAATCTCCACAATTTTTTTCCAATGGTGAAGTTTCTTAGTAAACTAAAGAATGTAGTGGTCAATCCATTATTATATTACTTGGAATTAATATGGTTATTAGGGAAGTTGCGTAACTGAGCCAATGTCATCGGTAGCTATAAACAAAGGGTATACTGAAAAGATCCCTCTCACAAATCTTGAGTGAGAGTGACTTGAGCTACTATTGGCTCTAAGTATTATACTTTTTTCATCTTCCTCTAAATCTTTCAATGAAGTTTTGTAATAGAGCTACGGTCTACCTCATCTTTATTAAAGCTTATTAATGATTTAGTGGCTTTTATATTATAGGAAATTGGGTTATAAATAGTTTCTTAAACTCAATGAAGGAGTTTATCATTATTGTTGGAATTCATGACAGTCATTAGAGAAGTGATTTTTCGTAGGTAGGGAATATTCTTTGAGGCATCATTGAGGCCCAATAGGGAGATAACTAACTTAAAGTTGACCATATAATCAACAAGATCCACCTTTATTAGAAAGATTCAAAATGAGAAATTTTAAATTTTTATTAGGGCACCACCTCCACAACACCCATTGAACATGTCTTCATTAGTTGAGATTTTCACTGTTTAACTCATCAAGGAGTAAATTCAATACTTTTATTAAGATAGTGGGCATCATTTGCATTCAGGGTAGAAGATATTTCCTTTTAATTCAGTGAGTTTCTTTGAGTGAAAGAGTCAGTTGACCCCTTAGGTTCCTCCGTTCTTTGAGGAACCTAAAGTTAATATTTAGAGCTTCTTAAATTATTAGTGAGTGCCATCACTCAATCTTCACCAACAATTTGTTGGTTATGAAATATTGATGATCCTTATTTATTCAACTTTTTTTGGATTACTTGCTTTACTTCTCACAGTTCATGATTTCTATTTCTTGTCATCAATACACACTCACCATACCATATAGGATATTGAATTAAATTTTTTCTATGCGTGACACCTTAACCTTACTCAAAAGATTAGCTATAGAAAGCAACAAAATGGAGAGAGAGAGAGAGAGAGAGAGAGAGAGAGAGAGAGTTTTATTAAATTATTAATTGTTATAAATGTTTTGTTAATTATAGAACCCCCTCAAATACCATATTTTATAAGCTTTGGCCCGATGATAAGTGTTATAGAAAATCTAAAATAAATCTTAATAGCTTTTTGATATTTAGTTATAAGGGCATATCCAATACTACATGGAAATGTTTTTATCTTCTAGTAAAGATTATAGTTGTTTGTCTGCTATTAATTAGCTATAATCTTAACTTTAGTAATGTAATCATCTTATGCTGAGGTGGTTGTAACTTTCTCTTGAGGAGATTATGATTAACTAGAATAACACGAATGAGTTGAGAATTTTGGAAGGTAGAAAAATCTTTATTGGAGCTGAATAGGTTCTAGCATATTCTTCTTGATCAAAAATGAGTCTGTTGTGCTGACGAGTTAATAGTTTTAGTGAGCTAACAAACTTTGGTGACTTCACAACTTGTTCTGCTTAAATTCTCAAGCCGTTTTGAATTGAGCTAACTTGACTTAGAATTTTACCAAAAGAGTAGATGGGTGTACATTAGCATGTATTTATAAAGAGATGCATTACCTCATACAAATTTATTGGATAGCAAATGTGAGGCATTCACAAAAAATCCAATCAACCACTTAGAGAAGAGTGAGTTATATTAAGCAAAGAGATAGTCTAACAGGAAAAAAATTAAAAGAAAACTTTAAAAATATTTTAATATGGTGAAAGTTTTGCCTAAAATACAAAATTGTGCCATGTTAGTACTTCACTAATGAACTTTTGTGTGTGAGGATCAAGGTCGATGGCACAAAAGTTTCTTCATAATTACTTATATAGAAAATATGTATGTTAGACTTGTTGTAGGTAATGTGCAATGAAAAAAATGTAACTAGCAATTATTTATTATGCAAGAAAAATTTTGAATTAAGGCTGAGTGCCCTTATAAATTTCCTAGTAAGAACTTCTTTTAGTGAGTAATTTTTTTATTGGCACTTTTATTGACCCATCAACAAGATTAATAGCTCAATTATAAGCATTGGGTAAGGTTTACCACTAGGATACTTCATGAGATTTAATCCTAAGTGAATCAAGATTTTTGCTATTTTAGGCTTCTCTAGTTTCAGGTTATTAGCAATTCATATTAATAATTAATCAAAAACTTGTGGAACCCAGTTCAAGCTCTTCAAATGTAATAGTCATTGTCAAGAAGTTAGTTAATTATGTGCTTATAAGTGCAAGTTTTCAATTGATTTAGTAATAATAAGTGTTATTAAGTGGTTTAAAATTTATAATGCTTAAAATTTTAGGATGAGAAAATGAAAATTTTAATTTAAAAATTTTCTCTCTGAAAACAGTGACATTGGAATTGGCACTCCGGTGCTCTGCTCTTAGAAAAATTCTAAAACTAAGATTTTGAAGGATTTTTTTGCAAGATAATGTCATTTTAGTGTTAAAAATAAATCTTAGGGTAATTTGTGAGATTTTGGAAGAGTTTGAGAATATTTCTAACAGCCTACGGCATTAGAGGCTTTAGCACCCTTGTGCTAGGACATTTTAGTACTTTTTTTAAATAATAAGTATCTAAAGTCACGATTGCCCAAACCCTCACCTCACAGCTTATTGAAGAAGAAAGGAGAGGAGGAATGGAAGAGAAAGAAAAGAATGAGATTCGAGGTCCTAAAGCTAGTATTTGTCAGCCAGTCCAGTTAGAAAAATTATCGGGGTCGAGCTAGGGAACCCATACCCTATTTCTATTTTCAATTTTGCCACGTAGAATGAATCTTATGCTTTTAAAAGTATTTTTATTAAGTTTTAAAATGTTTAACCATATAACTTTCTGTATGTTGCATTATTTTCCATTATGGATAATTTGACTATATGAATGCAAATTTTCACAGTCAATTTGTTTTATATTAATTTTTTATTATTATGGAATATGGTCACCTTTTTGATTGGCAGTATAGTTGATAAAGTATGTTATTTTAACATTCTATACAATCTCTATGAATTTGGTAAAGTTTTGAGTACTCTACATTTGAAATTAAAATGTGGGGGTTTTCTATATAAGTGGATAAATTATATGATTTTCTTCAAAAATTGAATTATATCATTGTTGAATTAGCATTAATTTCGTAATGTGGATCTTTGAATTGGAAAGAAAAATGCTATGAAAGTTCTTTACTTAGGCCCAAGGTGGAAATACTCTATATTGGAATACTATGCTTTGACTTTGTATTGGCTCTGTATTGGAATCACACCCTATTCTATATTGATTCTATTCTGCACCTTTCTCAAACGGGTGGGAGGTCGCTCTACTCTTTACTTGTCTTAAACATGTGGGAGGTGAAAGATTGGAAGTTATAAGGGGCATTAATATATGTGCATTCTACTTTCATAAGTGAATTCACACACTTATAGTCTTAATCTAAACAATATTTATAGAACTCTATTTAAAAAAAATTTCATGTGTTATGAATTGATTGTTGTGATGGGAAATGAGATTGACCTACTGAGCATACACACTCGCTTTGTTTCTTATCTTATTCAAGTAAGGGTAAAGATACTGTTGAGCTGATTCAGTGAGATAGTAAGCGAGAAATCTGGGTCAATAGGTACCTATTATTTTGGAATTGATTTTTATGTTTATGTTTTGTTGAACATATTTGAAATTTGGATTTTTGTATATTATTATTTTCAGATATAAAATTAAGAATTGCACACTCTAAATGTTTATTATATAAATTTTATTGATGATTAGGGGTTGTCATGTATTTTAACTTGTGAGATGATTAGCTTAGAATGATTAAGGAATTAAGCTTGAATTCCTCTTTAGGTTCTAGGGTGTGACATCCAATGAATTGATCTATAAAATATGGATGAACACATTATGTATTCTTAAATACATTAGACACATAATGAAATCTATCTTTACATAAATAAATTTAAGAGCTCCTGAATATTTTTTCCTAAAAATGATTAATTTATTATTGAAATCAGAACTTTTTGGGAGAATTCCCCCTTTTAATAGGCACACAATTAAATTTTAAGATTTTAATATTTTTATAATATAACAAGTATAATTTTTTTATTTGAGCATAGAATTTATATTACCACCTTTGCAACACCTTTTATTAGTTGTTTTTTCTCAAAAGAAAATGGATAACAAAATGAACTAATGAGAAAAAAGTCATAAGATTCATCTACTCTTTGTCATTAGAGAACATTGAATGATTTCCAGTTTTGTGTCTTCTTCTTCTTCCTTCCCTGACCTCAAGCCTACCACTCACTATGGCATGACAACTTTGTGGGTTTCGGAATAGGAGGTATTGGGTATTGCGGCCCCTTTTTTAGTTCGCCCTACTTGGTAAGTTCCCTTTGCACAGACCTAAACTGGATCTGATTCAACAATTCCTTTTTAACCTCAAGGTTTCTGAGAATTTTTTATTACTATTCTAGATCTGCGTAGCATTCTTATCAAGATGGAATACGATTTGGCTTACTGTTACATTTTCAATCGTAGATCATATTATGTCTCAAACTATTTTATGAAACTGATTAAATGGACTCCTCTCATTAATATTTTTGTTGAATCTCCTATTATACCCATCTAGATCACTTTTCCAGATCTTCATCCACATTTCTTTTCCCTAGAATCCTTTACAGCTTGGGTAATTTGTTTGGTCAACCCCTTCAAGTCAATAATACTATCGACATCGGATCTAGACCTTTTGTTGCGATAGTTATAGTTGAGCTTGACATTAATACCCAAAAAGATTTTGGTTAGGTCACAAAAAATTGGGATATGTCCGAAAGGTTGCGATGAATGATTTTCTAGCATTCTGCTATCATTGCAAAACTCTGGGTGATTTTTTCAGTTAAATCCAAGTCTTAAGAAGAATGTACCTATTAAACCTAGATCTACTATTCTTAATGCATCCCTTGTTCATCTTATTCAAAATGGTGGACTATCAAATAAACTGACTGAAGTTGTTAAAGTGTCCAACCTGGGTTAAGTTGCTCCACCCCAACCTGTGCTAAATGTTGTTTTATCGAATGCTGGTATGGACACTTGTACTGATAACAATTTTAAACTATGGCTGAAGGTAACCCCTTTCCCATTAACTGAATTCATATTGAAGGTAGTTCTTATTCTACCATCACTCTAGCTTAACTTACTTCTATTGTTGTTGAAACTCCCTCTCCTTCTTTATATAATGTGGCTGCTAATAATAATGTTCATGGTTATGCCTCTATTTCTCTTAATGTCTCTAAAATGGTTGCATGTATTAATATCCCAGTTTCTATTTCTTCTTTAGTAAAAAAGCCAGTGGGAGATTTGGTTTGTAAGGAGTCTAAATTTGAAGGCCGCAGTGGGGAATCCAAGGACTGTGGCCTTTCTGATCATTCACGGAATAACTAAGAGGATGGGGAAATAAATTCTATTGATGAGATTTTGCCTTTGAATGTTTTAAACAACTTAGGGGATATCATCGCTACTTCTTCTGAAAAGGTGGAAGGTTCTCTCCCTAGTTTTAATGCTATAAATGATTTCAATAACATGGTATTGGATTGTGGCTTGGTTGACATTGGTTTTACTAGCTCAGCTTTTACTTGGTCGAATTAAAGAGTATGGAAAAGATTAGATCATTTTCTCTTTGATAATGATTGGTTGGCTTTATTTCCCTTATGCTTTTGTGTTTCTTAGTAGGACAATTTCACTCCAGTTTGCTTTTGAATATTTCTCAAGTAGATCTAAATTGTTTTTCTCCTTTCCATTTCCAAAACATGTGGTTAAAAGCTCCTGATTTTGAGAAGATCATTAAAGAAAATTGGGATGGGCCTGTGTCTCATTTGAAGGTGACAATGCTACAATCATTTTCTCTTTAAAGCATAAGAGAATTAAGCAAGTTTTGAAATGAAGCAAGTTTTGAAATGGTGGAACAAATTTATTTTTGGTAACATTTTTGAAAATATTATTAAGGCTAAAAAATGAGGTGTCTATGCTTAAAAATAATTTTGCTACCTCTTCTGGTGATGTTGTTTGGGATTAGGTATGTCGTGCCAAGGCTAGCCTAATTAATCTTAAGATTATAAAAAAAGAATTCTGGACAATAAAAGTGACCTCTAATCATATTTTGAATGGTGAAAGGAATACTATGTATTTTCATACTCTGACTAATGGAAAAATAATCTAAATCCTTCATTAGTAAATTAAGTTGGAGTCAGGTGATTGGTTTGATGACTAATCTTTATTCTCTGAGTCGGTTGTTTCCTTTTCTAGAAATTCTTAAGGGACTAGCAAGCAAGTGTTTACTTATTTCTATGCCAAATGTTATTCCTTGCTATATTATTCTGAAGGATAATTATTCTCTCCATCATTTACCTAACGAGCATGATATTTTTAATTATTTAATGAGCATGAACAAGGATTCTATGGCTGGTTTGGATTGTTTCACTACTTCCTTTTATCAAAAGTGTTGGATTATTATGAAAGAGGATCTTTGTAAAGATGTGATTGGTTTTTAAAGGGTTATCTTATACCTAAATGTTTTACTAGTACTACCATAATTATGATTCCTAAAAGGCTTAATCTTGAATCATGGAACGATTATAGGCCCATTCGCCTGTGCTCTTCTTTTAATAAACTTTAATCTAAAATTTTGGCTACGAGACTTTCTAATCTTCTCCCTAAAATAATTTATTTAAATCAAACTGGTTTTGTTAAGAGTAGAAATATTGCTGATAATGTTTCACTTTCTCAAGAATTGCTTCATGACATTGATAAAAAAAGTTAGGGGCATAACATAATCCTCAAGTTAGATATTTTTAAGACTTATGGAGACTTTTTTGTTTAATGTCAAGAAATTATTTTGTTTTGATATCAATTCCATTAACCTTTTAGAAAGTCTTATTGAACATTATTGGTTCACAAATATTTTTAATGGCAAGTCTGATGGTTTCCTTAGAGGGGCTGATGGTATTAGGCAAGGTGATCCATTATTCCCTGCTCTTTTCATTATGGTAGCTAATTATTTATCTAGAAGCTAATCCCTTTTCTTTGATTCTAATAAGATCTTCATTATAAGAACTATGGAGGAATTGATATTACTTATATTCTCATCAAGAGCATCCTATGTTTTATGCTAGTCTATCTCCTTCAAACTGTCAACCCTACCTTAAGTATCTATAATAGATTAGAGAAAGTCTTAAATATTTTTTTTTTGGCTCTTCTAATGCTTCTAAAAGAATGCATTGGTCCAACTAGGGAAAATCTACTGACCCTTACCTTGAGGGTTGTTTGGGGTGCAAGTCCATTCATGATTTAATTAAAAACTTTTCCTTCAAATTTGGGTGGAAACTCAAGAATAATGAATCCCTTTGGGCCAAATTCATGAATAAAAAATATTGTATAAAAAATCATCCTACTTTGAGTTTTTTCTAGAATGGTCAATCTCCAGGTTGGAAAAAGTTGTGTAATATTAAATGCTTTGCTAAACCTATACTCAAATGGGGAATCCACAATGATTTGTCCTTCTTTTGGCAAGATGATTGGATTGGTTAGGGTTCTATGGATTCTTATCTTAACACTCATTCTACCTCCTTATCGAAAACTTCTTAGTTTATTAATTGTGAAGGTTGGTCCAAAGATCATCTTCTTGAGTGCATCCCCCAATATTTGATGGATTTTGTTTGTAATATCCCCATTAACAACATTGATAAGGATCAAAATTTGTGAAAGTTAACTACAGATGGTCAATTTAGTATCAACAAAGTTTGGCACTTAATTGGAAACACTAGAGAAGCTATCCCTATCTTTGGTAAGGTGTGAAATTCGGCTACTCCCTTAAGTTATTCTCTTTTAGCTTGGAGAATCTTTAAAGGTTTTATTTCAGTTGACAGTAGGTTGCAAGATAAGGGCTTATGCTTAGTATCCAAATGCTAATGTTGTTATCATATTGAGACAATTTCTCATGTTTTTTTGAATGGTTTTATTATTACTAAAGTTTAGACTGCTTTAGAAAATGGTTTGAATATCAAAACTGGTTTTAATATTTTGAATATCTCTGCTTTTTTAAATGGTTGGTTTCGTACTAAAGCTAAAAAGCACATTTTCTCCATTATTCCTTTACTATTTTTTTTTGTTTCTCTAGGTGGAATGGAATAACATCAAGCATAGTGGTATTAAAATGTGCCATCAAAGGGTCCTTAACTGCTTATCTTTTAAAATTAACCAACTATTCAAGGGTGGTATGTTATCTTTAAAGTATTTTAGAGGAAGGAAAGATTGGCTTTCCCTTTTGACATTGGGTCCGATTCTCCTATTGTGCTTGACCCTCTCTCTACCATCATTAGGGTTAAGCCTCACTTGAATGAGTTTAAGCTTAACATTCATGCTTCTCATAAGGGTTATGGTGGTTTGATCCAGGACCATAAAGGAAACCTAGTGTGGGCCTTTGCTTGCTTCTATAACAACTGTGATAATGTGGGTGTTGAATTTTATGCTTTGTTTGAAGGTTTAAAGGTGTGTCATGATTAAAACAATCGGCTTATTTGGATTGAATTTAATTCTGATTACTTGATTTATTTGATTAATGGAAAAAGGGGTATTAATGATAATAATTAATATATCTACCATAAGATTATTGATTTACTTAGGAACTTCATCTTTGGAATTTCTTATGTTAAAATGACAATTAATAAATGTGTGGCTTCCTTGGCTAAGCATGGTTATCCCATGAAGTATTTTATTTCTTATTCCATGTCAAATGTGCCTTCTATCCTCAAAGGTAAAATTACTCTGGATTCCTATGGTGCACCTTACATTATCATTTAGCTCTGTGATGGTGGTTTGTTTTCCTTCTAATTCTGTCTGATCCTATTGTTTATTTTATGTTTTCTAATGGGTCTTTTTTTTATTTTCAGTGTATTACCGGATTCATTTTGCCTACTGTTTGTTGATGTTTTCGTGGATCCTTGGTTTTCTTTACATTTTGCCCTGGAGCTTTTCTAGTCTCTAGATTGCTTTAGTTATGTGGTGGTGTTCCTATTTCGTTCTGCAATTCTCCTTAAGTGGGTATTATGTTTGTCTATTTCTCTCCTTACTTGGTTATGGTGTTCTTCTTTTCTCTTATATATGGGTTGGTTTTCCTTTTTTGTGTTATGCTGTTGTTCATGTCCTTTTCCATTTGGTTGGTATTAGTTCTTATTTTGCTCTTCTTTCTTGTGGTTCAGCTTGGCTCCTAGAGGTGGTTCAATTTTCATCTTCTTCTTAGTTAGTTGTCATTGAGGCTGTTTTATATGCATGTTAGATTTTTGGCTCCTGGTCCGTTCATGATCATCTGTGGTGAGCTCTCTTATATCCGTCGTAGGCTCTAATTATTGTTTTATTTTTCTACTTCCTTTCCTACTATTTGTGATTTTTTTTGCAGGTGATCTTTTCTTTGATCATCTGCCTCTTCATTCTTTTGGGTGAGGGCTTTTGGTCTCTCGTAGATTTTCTAGGTTTTTTAATTGAATTTAGTTTGGGATCTTTGGCTCTAGGCTTTTATTTTCTTTGATTGTAACTCTTCGGAGCATTAATGAGTATTAGATCCCTTTCAAGGACTTGTAATTTCCTTTGTAATTAACACGTAGGCCTAGTCATGGGATTTCTCTCTCTCTCTCCCCCCCCCCCCCCCCCACACACACATGCCCAAAAGAAAAAAAAAACATTGAATGATTGTTTGATTATAAATATCATGAAAGAATTATTATTTTTTCAATTGCCAAATCCATCAAAAATTGAGTTGTTACCATTAGAAATTAGAATTTCCAGTGGAACCTAATCCTTCCCTAAAAATCTAAAAGGAAATATTTACAAACATTTTATTTATCATCAGTGATATTTTTTTAGTAGATTACCTTTGAATTTTTTGAAGAAACTTCTAGCATAATAAAATTCACCATATTTGTAGAATGTTTGGTGATTGCTAGCAACTTTCCAGTGGAATAGGCCACCAAAATTTTTGGCCAACCAAACCACCAATAAGCTCTCAAAATTCTAATGGAGACAGTCATTGATTACCATCAAAACCCCCTCTAAAACGGTGTCATTGATTTTTGGTTATTATTTTCGATAGATGATTAAATTGAAACCTATTTATCATGATTTTTTTAAAAGAAATCCACAAACAGTTTGTTAAGATATTTAGATAAAAGAGAAAAATAATACCATCCAAAATAATGCAGTAATAGATTATACACACAAACTAAACATCCTATGCATCATAATATAATATTCATAGCCAATATTCATAATGAAATAATAAATCCAAAAACTTTGCTTTTGAAAAATAGATAAACATTCAAACAATTACATCACTTATAGTTCAAATAGTATCATATTCTTATGCATTCATAAATATATCTTTAAAAAAAATCATCATCATTTGGATCTTTGTTTTCCTCAGCACTTCCTTCTATTGGTGACACTATTGTTACTATCCAAAACTTTGTAGTTCAGCTTGCATCTAGGCTTACATGAAAGGAAACAAGAATTCATTTATTTGGAATACATAAATAGTATATAAAAACATACGATAACAGTCAAATCATGAACTTTTTCTCATCATATTTTAGTGTGAATGCTTTAAATAATTCTATGCAGCATGCGTAAGCCAACTTTCATGCAGTGCACATAATTGCCTATGTAATTGTTGGCCATATAATATCCCACACATAAAAAAATCACTAGTCCACATAATTTTTTCTTATGAAAATTTTATTTTCTAAGGATATCATATTTAAGCACACATTTTTCACATAAATTTTTTAACTCATCTATTAATGGATATAATTACACACATTGATTTTTTTTTTTTGGATTATATGATTCTGGCATAATGTGCATCATAAATTTGTATCATGTCACATACATCAATGGTTAGACATTATACAGTGTAATTATTATTATTTTTTATTTGTTAAAACCCATAAAATGGCTTACGCGTTAATATCAAAAATTATTAAAAGTCCTTACAGGATCTAATGCTCATCAATCGCTTATCGAGCTACAATCAAATGGTAAAAATAAACCCTACAAGAGAAAGATCCCAACTACAGTACATAAAAAAAAAATCAAAAGAAGGTAGGCATGAAACCATAACCCAAAAAAGAAGCCAGAGCTTTGATAATCTTTAAGAACCAGATACGAAAGATGCACACCTATAAAAACAATCACAAAAAGTGTGGCATAGGCAATAATATGCAGTCAAAATGATTAAACATAGATAAAAGGATACAACCAAAAGGATACAACAGAGGTGCATTGAAAAACTCACATCCAGTCAACTACTGGATATAGGGCAAGAAACAAAGAGACCCATAAAAGGAACAGAGGAATAGAAAAAAAAAACACATAGAACAGGCCCTCGTAAACCAGTGAAGATTAGAAGAATCAAAAGAGCAATCAAAATAGAACTTGTTGTTAGAACACAAGACAACATGTTGGAGCCGTACCTAGAATTACCCACATAAAGCTAATCCACCATCCAACTCCTATAACCTCCCAACACTTAGACGTTGTAGAGGTAGGTTGATAGCTACCATGCAAATTTCTAGACATAGTTAAAACACTTGCAAACATAGAAAAAATCAAACCACTCAACATAATCAACCAAGAGACAGAAGGAAGGATAGACAATAAACTCTCTATGGGGAAAATTAGAAAGGGATTAGACTTGAAGGTACGAATACCAGCAAAATAAAAAAAAGATAGAAATCTGCAACAACACTCTACATAAAAATAGAGGACAATCCAATAATCAACACAAAACACTAAAGTTAACCACAACATAACAGAACTCACTATACAAAAGAACACCCCACAACATCAGGTAGGAAGAGGGAGAAACAAAACCAACAGAACATTAGCATAACAAAAAGAGGCATCAAATTCTCATATAGGACAAACTAGCTTTGTCTAAATTAACCATCCCTCTCAACAGCTGATGTAAAGCTAAACCAAAAAAAGTCCTAGAACTAGTCTAATTGATAACCAAGTTTGGCAAGCAAATTTGTACAGGAATTAGCTTCAAGGTAAATGTGAATCAAACAATAATTAAACTTACCAAGACTCTATTTAATCTCTCTAATGAGGTAGAAATTATCAGGATTTCGAGCAGTAGTACCATTAATAAAATGAAGTAAAAGCATAGCATGAACTTACACACAAACGTCTTACTTGTCTAAAGAATAACACAACTAGAGCCATAGGAAAGAGGCGTAAGTTCCGTAAAAATGACAGTACAAGGATTTAAAGGACCAGCAAAAGCACAGATGACATAACCTAAATGGTCCCTAATTATCCCACCACACTCAACATACATATTATTAACAGAATTATTAGTGTTCATCTTAACAAAAGGTAACATGGGTTTAAGCCACCGCACAATCCTTTCCTTCCTATCATTATCATTGTTGTCGATAGAAATGCCAAAATTTTGAGCATCATATTTAAAATTCTTAAAATTATTAATAGTGATAAGGTTAACAAAATACACATGAAAAATGTTATCTTTTACTTTAGAAATAATATGCCTAAAATAAAACATAATTTTTCTATGCTTAGAATCATTCCTTTCCATACAAAGAAACCATATAATTAGAATTGGAATAAAATTCATGATGTGACCTTTAACAAGAGAGAACCAAGAATGCAAGATAGAGGAGATATAACTATTATAGTTGAAGTTATAATTATTAAACATGTCATGAAAATATCTCCACACTTTAACAATAATAACACCATTCATAAGAACATTATCCAAGGATTCAATCTAGTACAACATTTATATTTTCAAGAAGTATAAAAACCATTTTTCATCAGGAGAGCATCAATAGGAAGCATTTTATGTAAAATTCCCAAGCTAAAAAAGAATAGGACATAGGGATGTTTTTATGCCAAATAACAGCAAAAAGAGAAGATTTACAATAAATAATTCTAATAGAATTCCGCACATTCTTAAGATCAAAGTTACCATAAATGAAATGCTTAAACAAAATATGATCCTCAATGTTCATTTGTAAGGGAATCCGCATAATTTTATCAACTTAAAAATCTAGAACAAAATTCAATAATTTATTAGCATTTCATTTATCATCTTTAATGAAAATATTCACCTTAATAGAAGTGGTAGAATGAGAGTGTAAAAAATTATCGATAGAATAAGTTCCCATCCAATTATCTTTCCAAAAGAAAACATTACCATTGTCAATACCCCATTAAATGTGCATATCGGCTTCCCACTTGATAGAACAAAGCCTTTTCCAAATCAGAGAATCACTCACCTTATAATGACATAAAAGATAGTGATTACCATGACAGTCCTTGTTCATCATAAATTTAGCCCACAAGCTTTTATTTTTTCTAAATGAAAACCACTATGTATGAGAGAAAGCATGAGCCATTTCCACAATACTTTTACACCCATGCCCCTTTCATCAAGGATACCATAGCTTTTCTTACAAGAGGACAAAATAATATAAGAACTGTTATTCTTAGATCCCCAAAATAACTTGTTAAAAAGTCTCTCCATAGGCAAGGAAATAGTCAAAGTAGGCTGGATAGTATGAAAAATATAAATAGGTAACAAACAAATAACGCTTTTAACTAACACTAACCTACCACCAAAAGAGAGAAAATTAAAAGCCCAGGTGGATAACTTTTTTTGAATGGAAGGAAAAATATCCTCAAATAAATGAGACCTTTTCTTACCTTTAAAAGGGGGGGGGGGGGGTCCCAAAATACTTAATACGGAGAGATTTAGAAATAAAGCCCCATTTAAGATGAATATCATTAATTCTATCATGATTCACAAATTTAGCAGTAATAAAATAACTCTTTTTATTAATGTTCAAATCACTAATTTTTTGGAACTATAATAGACATTTAAAGGGAAACTTGAGATTATTTAAACAACCATTAGAGAAAATAATAAAATCATCAGCAAAACTAAGATGAGAAATGGGAAAACCACTAACAATAAGATAATAAATCTTTGGATACCGACTATAAAGATCCTCGACACCATAATATAAATATTCAACTGCAATACAAAATAAAGTAGGAGAAATAAGGTCACTTTGTCTTAAACCTTGGGATGATTTGAAGAAATCATAACTTCTAACATTAATGATCATAAAATAATAATAATTTTCAATGTTATTCTTGATAAGCATAATGAAAGATGAATTGAAACCAAAGAGAGATAACATCTTATAAAGAAAATTCAAGTTAAAGTTGTCATAGGCTTTAGTAATGTCAATCTAAAAGATAACATGACCCCCCATTACTTTAGCATTAACATCATATATAATTTCTTTAGCAAGAAGCACATTATAAAAAATGCCATGACCTTTAACAAACCCAATTTGACCTGGGGAGATAATTATAGGAAGAAATAAAGCCAATCTTCCCTTAATTATCTTAAAGTTTAATTTATTTAAGAAAGAAGAAAGACTTATCGGTCTAAAATCCACCCAAAAGTTAGTGTCTCTTTTTAAGGGATTAAAATAATGCTAGAGGGAGAGAAATATTGGGAGTAAGGAGACCCATAAAAAAAATCTTTAACAACATCCACCACATCCATTTTGATGATTTCCCAAGCTTTAAAAAAAAAAACTTAGTAGTGAAACTATCAGGACCAACAACAAACTCAGAATTCATACATCTAATGGTAAAAAAAAACTCTTTATGAGAAGGGCACTAAATGAGAAAGTTGTTATCATCAGCATTAAAAAATTTAAAAATGATACGAGCATTTTGAATTGGATAAGGGCTAACACTATGGAAAAATCCATTAGTTATGGCAGTCTTTTTGACGGATAGATGATCGCGAAAAATATTGGTGGTATTTTGATGGAAACTATCCGGGAGGGTTTCCGATGGATATTCCACCAGAACTTCTCCAATAGCCAATATGTCGGGTAATCAGTCTGTTTACCTAAAGCCAACAAAATTTACTAGTGGACATTTTGTCGAAATGATTTCGGCGGCTGTGCCGGCAAAATATCCCTCGACTTACTTAAACCTGTTGAATTCATTCTAGTGGAAGTTCCACTGGATAGGAACCAATGAATAATCCACCAGAAAGGATGCCATAAATGCTACCTAAAAAGCCCTATATCAAACCCTGATCGTCTTCCCATCTATTGTGCGATCATCTACTTCTCTGCCTCCTACAATTCCTCCTCCCATCCCCACTCTCGTAAAAATCTTCTCCTATGTTTTTTTCATTGTTTGCCATCCATTCATCACTGGTGACCATTCCCACTCAATCATCACCAGTTCACCATTCTCGTTCTCCCCTAAGTTCTCATTCTCCATCAATCCTTCGTAAGTTTTTTAGACGTAACTATAGTTTTAATTATAATATATGTCCTTATCATAACATCTAGTGTATGGTAAGTTGTGTGGATCCTATATCCTTTGAATCATTTGATAACTGGAAAAGTTTATAACTTGAGTCATATTCATGAAATCTCAATCATTTGATCAAACTAGCTCACTCAAGCTCCCAACTTCCTATAAACACCTACATGCACTACAATGGATGGATATGAACAAGCCTAATGGCCTAGTATAATTGACCATGGCTGAATAAGCATCCATTTCTATTCAAAATTGTTTTATATGCTCAAATCCCTAAGGGTCTTGATTCGTGTAATTCATTCTCTATGTTTCCTAAGAGTGAGAGCAACCAACCCCCTCTTATTCACTACCTTCTAAATCCCTCCTAGTGCAAAATCAAGCGAAATCCTGTAAAGTTGGGTTGGTGAAGAGCTAACTTCTTATATTATTTCTTCCAGTTTCTATTACCTAAAGAAGAAGTGTTCCTTGCATGTAGACAAATCCAAACTATTCATAACTCTAATCAATTGACCACTATACTAAGGTTTTCTTCAATCTCAAACTCATAAGCTTAAGGGTTTAAGACATTATGGAAAGAATGATTAATCAATAATAATTCAAGCATTGGATTAATAATTCTACCCTGATGGATTCTCCTAGATCAATTTGATAGGCTCTAGTAGAGCAAAATGCATTGATCAAGCTATAATATACAAAAGGATAAAATAAAGACAAAATCAAGATCATTCATTTCCTTCAAATTTAAGGGGCAATCTTGATTTTATCATATGGATTTGTGCACTATAACCCATAATTTTGAACCCATTAATCCCATCCATTTAATTTTAGATTGAATGTATAGGATCAATATTATTGTAACACTGTGGCCCATTATTTTGCAGCATCCAATATGTTTCTATCATTTTAAAATTGCAAGTACATTTGATAGACAACTTTATAAATGGGTTAATTCATTGAATTAATTACCATTTAATTGCCATAACTTTAAAATTAAATATCCGTGATTATATGGACCGAATTTTATATTTAGGCTCCCTATGATTCTTTAAAATTAAATATCCATTAATGTAATATAAAATAATCATTTCATAACCAAATAAAATTTGATTTCATGTGTAACAACCATAGGCTTTGCATATAACACATCATTATACATTTATATAATATCACATATAAAATTCTGATGAATATGCAAATACATTCTCTAATAACTTCATATTATGTGTAGGATAAATTCTTTATATAATGCATATTAGGAATCAAAGAAGTTGGATGTATAACTGATTGGCGTAAGGGCGAAAGACATTAATAGATGAGTTCATTAATGGGGTGAATTTTTTTATCTAGACAGCATATCAAGTGCTTGCTTTATCTCGGATGGAAGGTTTCATTGTCTGTATTCTAAACATAAAAATCAATTACACCTCACATTAGATGAGGTAATTATTGATCTATATCATGGAGGATTCATGTTGAAATATTGGTATTTAACTTCTCATGGTGAGTATGAGACACATTTTGACTCTCGATTTGGCTCATCTATAAGTTCTAATATAGTTGAGGAAGAAAATATCCAAATACTTGAGGACTTAGTTTATGATGCAATTGGGACACAATTTGAATGATATATAGAAGAGTCACCAAATAAGGGGGTATAAAACTTCTATGATTTGTTACATGCTGCTCAACAACCAATTTGGAAGGGGTGCACTACCCAGTAAAAGTTATCTATTCCTATAAAGATGTTAAGCATCAAGATAGAATATAATATCTCCCATAAATATTTTCATTAATTTGTTTGGCTGCTTAAGGAGACCAATCCGACAGATAACATAATTCTTATTTATATCAGACTAGAAAATTGATTACCAAACTTGTTTTAACATATACAAAAATATATTATAGTGTTGATGGATGCATGTTATACTGCAATGATGATTTATTAGAGATAACATACCACCATTATAATGAACCAAGATTTAAACCAAAGTCTTAGATGAAAAGAAATATGAAGGATGTATTAGTCAGTAAGATGTTTTACTTACCTATAATTCCTAGGCTTCATTATTTATATGCATCTATAAGCCCTGCTACATTATTGAGATGGCATAATGAATACATCTCAAAAATAAGTGTTATGTTACATCCGTTATAAGCAGAGGCCTAGAAACACTTTGATCGTACATATCTTACCTTTTCGATAGAATAAAAAAATATAAGATTATATTTATACATAGATGGTTTTACTCTATTTAGTCAATCTACTTCACCTTACTTATGCTGGTCTATCATAATCACCCTTTACAATCTTCCTCTAAAGTTGTGTATGACTACACCATACATGTTTTTGATATTGATCATTCTAGGCTCACACAATCCAAAAGTAAAGATCAATATATTCTTCTAACCTTTAATTAATGATTTAAATTTATTGTGAGGAGGAGTAAGTACATATGATAACTCCACCAAATAAAGCTTCATAATGAGGGTAACATTACTTTGGATAATTGATAACTTTTTGCATATTGCAGGCTTTCAGGTTGGAACACTTTGGGTATGTTAGCTTGTCCATATTGCATGGAAACTACTAAGACATTCACTTTAAAGTATAGAGGAAAGAACACATGGTTTGACTGTCACTACATGTCCTTACCTACAAACCATCCTTTCATGCAAAATAAGGATACTTTTACTAAAAATAAAATTATGATGTTGTAGCCTTCTCCAAGATTAACCTGTGAGGAAATATTTGAAAGAGTATGGTGCATGCCAATGATAGTTAATTCTCCAACACTAGCTGATTACAAATTGCCAGGGTATGGAATAAACCATAATTAGACTAAAAAGAGCACTTTTTGGTCCTTGCCATATTGGAGAATAAACTTGATCAGACATAACTTAAATGTAATGTATATAGATAAAAATATTTTTGGTAATGTATTCAACATAGTAATAGACAACAAAGATAAATCTAAAGATAATATAAAAAAAGTAAGGATGGGATAAAAGGAGATTTGTAGGTGGAAAGTTTAAGAGTTTAATAATGGTGGAAATGAAAAACTTTTTATACCAATAGCACCATTCACATTAACTTTAGAGTAGAGATAAACAGTTTGTGAATGAGTGCAGACCCTAAAGGTACTTGATGGATATTCTTCTAATCTTAGTAGAACATTGATATGAGATTGGGGAGATTGTTTGGATTGAAAAGTCATGACTGTCATATCTTCATGCAATGTTTATCACCCACAACCTTCAATTTTTTGTCAGGTCTAATTTTAAATCCCTTGATCGAGGTAAGTATCTTCTTTAAGGATTTATGCTCCTTAAAACTAAATATAGAGCTCTTGATTCATACGGAGCATAATATTTCTTTTATTATGTGCAAACTTGAGAAGATATTTTCTCTAGCATTTTGTGACTCTATGGAGCATCTACCCTTGCATTTGCCATAAGAAGCTATAGTTGGTGGACCTTTTTAATATCGATGATGTATCCTTTTGAGAGGTATTTAAATAAGCTTAAGATAATTGCTAAGAATAAAGCACATCTTGAAGGATTCATTTGTGAAGCATATCTAATGTACTAGATAACTCAATTTTGCTTAAATTATATTGACCTAGTGTTACAATCAACAAGGAGTACTATAGCTCAAAATATGGGTCGTCCATATTCATATAAATTTGCAACTATATCTCTATTCAAAAGATGTGTTGATTCTACAGGTGCTAGCACCATGCACTATTTGACTGATAAGGAGATGAGAGCTACAATATTTAATGCCTTGCTTAACTGTGATAAAGTTTAGCTATATCTTGAGTAAGTATGTGTTAACTTTCATGCATTTGTAACTCATAAATCATAACTACTTAAATTTTATAGGTGATTCATTTATGGTTTGAGTACATCAATATCAGTAAAAGTTTAAAGATAGTTGAAATGGAATTTCTAATAGGTTCAAAACTATAGTATGTATTCTGACTATTCATTTCTACTTATTTCTCTTAATGCATTACGTAATAACTATGCTAATTACAAACCTACATTTAATCAATCAATCATATCCACACTCAAGGTAGTGATTTATAGTATCAAAGACTATTGAATGTAGATTGGGGACCGAATAGATTAATAAAATATAGGAAAAATTTTTTGGTAAATGGCTACAAATTCCAAGCTAAATCTTTATGTTAAGGTAGGAAGATATAAAATTCTAGCATTTATGTAAGAGGAAATACCTATACAAGTGATTATTCTGAATATTATTGGGTCTTAAATGAAGTATTATAATTGGAATATCCAAGTGATGGAAACTATGTGTATCTTTTTAATTTTGGTTGGTTTGATCCAGTGTAAAGTAGAGGTATAAACGTATATCCATTATATGGTATAACAAAAGTGGAGTGGGGTAGAAAATATATAAAGTTTGACCCATTTATCATTGCTAACAAGGCAAACCAAGTCTGCTTTGTTAATTATATAGCTAGATTATGAGGCAAACAAGATTAGCTCATAATCATGAAGATTAAACCCATAGGAATCATTAAGAAAACTATATAAATACCTCTAGTATATATTTTATTCAAGTTTTATCCCTCGAAGTAATCCACGTATAAGATACGAGACATACAAAGCAGGTTTGATGCTCTTATATTTCTTGGAAGAAAATCCCAAATAAAGTGTGAAACTTATGGTTCATGGAGTTTGACGTTAGTTATTAGAAAAAATATTCTATATTGCATCTTTTAATTTAAGCTAACAAAAATATTATGTATTATATCTTTTATATATAGAAAGATTTCTAAGCATAATGATAAGATTAGAAAAAAATTTGAAAAATATGAGTCGACTCACCTACGAGACATGTTTACATACATTAGAAAGTCAGATGAGTGACCCCTCTATATTAGTAGAATGTGTGGGTCGAGATGACCAGTGCTTGGGGTAGCCCATATTATACTAGGTGGAGGGACTAGAAAACAAAATTGAGCTTCTAACATTGGGGGCATGGGTAGTTCACTCCATATTGGGGTCTTAGTACCACACACTAAGCATAGGCAAAGTTTGGTAAGAATTTTAAGAAATTTTAATTATTTATTTAGTTATGAATATTAATGTAAGTATATTGCAGAAAGAGCTACTAGGTAGATAACCATCCACTATTGAGTTACATAGTCATACCCATAAGTGGCAAGAGGACCAGCAATAAGTGGATGAATGAGCGAGAATAGCCTATGTGAGTATATAAGTTTAAAATTTTAAGTGACATATGTAAATTGATTAATCTTATATTAACTTTTATAGGAAAAGTACACATGACTTTAAGAGAACCAGGCTGGAACAGGTGAAGGTTCCTCTAGGCGATCTAAAGATTATTCTGACTATCACACTTGATTGTAAGCTGTAGAAGGAATGCATAAAGGATGGGTTTATAATTAGGCTCACAAGCCTACACATTCAAGGGGGTAAACCTCTGGTGGCTCCAGCTTCTCAACAAGGAGTTAGAAGATTTTGTATAGCTAACTGGTGGCTACCCTTACAACAAAGCAAGATTAAATTCAAAAATCATAAGTTGACATGCATATAAAAAAGCAAATGCAGCAAAGTCAGATATTAGAGGAGTTGCATAGAATGAGGGAGCAGTTCAATGGAAAAATTTTGATTAGACTAAATGTTATTACTAGATGTGTAATTACTATGTGTTTGTAGATTTCATATTCCATTTTTATTATATAATGAACTTGATGTTAATTTTAGAACTATTGGTAAATGCATAATATTTTATTCTAATCATATGTCTTATTACTTGAGCATCAATGTTTCTATTCAATGTTTAAATGTGAGGATAATAATGTATATTTTGACTGTATGATTGCAGGATTAATATGTTGTACAATAATGAAGATAAGAAGCTATTTGTTTGTATCAATTTCTGGTGGATTTCTGCTAGCTTATCCTACGAAAACATCAATGTGAAGAATTACTATAAATCTTTTAACGAATAATATCCTTTGACATTACCGGCAAATTATCCATCAAAATAATGTATTAGTTCTTCTAGCAGAAATAATTAGTGGCTTGATCACTGGCATTTCTGAAGGATCGTTTGTGCTAGAACTTCTGAAAAACCAAACTGCCAGAAAATGATCAAAAAAAAATTATCTCCTTGAACACATTTCTATTGGAAGTCTGCTAAAAAAAGTTTTGATGAAATTTTTCCACTGGAAATATATTTTCGATGCGTATTTTACCTTCAAATCATTTTTCCCCAGAAAGATAATTTTTTTGTTAGATTACTATTATGTTTGGAAAATTTTAGTTGTCCAAAATGTGTGTTTTTCATGTAGTGTAAAATTATTAATAAAAATTCTTTTAAAATACTCAACCTTGGAAGTAGCAATCAAATCTTCACTATCAGAAGAAATACCATCAAAATTAGTAATTTTGTGAATGTGATTCATAAACCTTTTTATTTGTAGTAGCATGAAAGTACACTAACACTTTCAAATAAAAATTTAGAGGCCACTTTTTTATCTAAAAAAAGCTTCTTCCGTTTCCTACAATTGATACCATTCCATTTTTGCTTTATTAAATTCTTAGTAAAAGAGTCATTCATATAAAGAATATCCAAATCATTAACATTTTTTCAACCTCCCTTATATTGGAAAAGATATTTTTGAAGACACATTTGTTCAACCATATCAATTTCTATTTCAACCTTTGTAGTAGAATGCAATCTATTTATACCATAAATGTTATTATCAAGAAAAATTGGGGCATGCCAATTATTTTCAATAACCTTAGAAAAGGAATCATCTAAAAGACACATATTCTAAAATCTGAAAGCAGACAACACAACAGCCTTTAGTAAATTATTACTAAGTAAAACAGGAGAGTGGTCTGACAGAGTTCTACTCAAGTGCTCCATATGAGTTAAGGGGTAATCAATTATCCAACTATTATTAAAAAGGATATGATAAAGTCTTTGCCACATGGTGGCTTTGTTCCAAGTAAAGGTACCACCACAGTAACAAATGTCATACAAATTACAATCCATTAGCCATTGCTTAAGGATTGGGCGAGTTGCCCCTAATCCTCTTAGCACATTAAAAATCATATTAAAATCACCACCATCAAGCCAAGGGACATTAGGACTTCGAGAAAAATCATATAACTGCTCCCAAAGGCACAAGCTACCTAAGGGAGAACAAGAAACATAAATAAATGAAGTAAAACATTTAAAATGATAAAATTCAATTTGAGTATGAACCACCTGAGGTTATTCAAAACTATGTTAACACTGATAGACTCTTCCAAAAAAATATAAATTTTATTCATGTGATTATCAAAGCTCGTGTTAAAAACAAGACAACTGGTCATAGAAACTAATTTAGAAGAAGAAATTATTGCAACTCGAGCTCACGAGTTTATATTTTTGATGATAATAAACATTGTGGCTCATATCCTTATGCCTACTTGTATTTGTAATGTATATTTGCTTGTGTGTGTATGCTAGCTTGGTGATCATGCACACACACACTTAGGGGGAGTGAGATTGAGTCAAAACTAGAATTTCAAATTCTGAACTAATTGTACAGTATGATTTATATTGTACTCTACGATCAGCTCATCTAACTAATCATACTAGACGATTTAGATCATCCAAGATGATATGTTATGATCATAAAAAATAATTTCCAATTATAATTTAGGTAAGATTTTAAGATTCAAATTTTGTTCTGATCGCCTAGGTCGATATACATCGTACTGAATGATCTATAAAAATCATGCCTAAATTGATCATGTGATTAGGAGACTAATTATAGTTAGATTGATCAATTATATCATACAAGATGATCTACTTGGCTCGTACTGGACAATATTTTATATTTTATAGGATGATCCACTATCATCCAAAATAAAAACCATAATTTTTTTCTAATCATCCAGATGATCATCCTGGATGTCTTGAGAGGGTTGCAGGATAATATGTCGATTGCCACCTATCATCCCATGTCATACTGGATGATCAATATAGTATCTTGACCTAATCATCTCGGACGATCACATAATCATATAGGACGATCTATATAAAATACTTATACTGATCGTATAGAGCAAAGGTGATCATCCTGGCTGAAAGGGTTATTTTGCACTAATCATACAAGACGATCCTGAGATCATAATGGAAGATCTTTGCCACCAGAACTAAATTTTTAGGGTTTTTCAAAGCCCTCTATTTAAGCTTTCTCCAAAGACATTGTAAGTGTCTTTTGCATGCATTGAGTCTCCGTTCTTGTAGGATAAAACTTAAAGGGAGAGCCTTAAATGAGAGAGATGAAAGGGTGGAGTTTGAGAGGGAGAAGATTCTTGGAGGGAGCTTCAAGGGATTGTGGAGGGAATTTTTGGGAAGAAGAATATCTCTTTGGTGTCAAAGGTCCCAAGTTCTCTACCTTCACTAGGAGGATAAAAGAGGATTTCTAGGTTCTTTGCCTACTCCATGAGGGAGTAAAATGATTCAAGGTTCTCTACCTCATCGGGTTGGTGGAAAGATTTTGTAAGGGCTTCTCCACCTTGATGTGGGAGCAAAAGGAGAGTCACTATTATTTTAGTGCAATACCTAGTAAGGAGATTTTTGGGGAGTCGATGTAAGTCAAGTTGACTGAACCACTATAAATCTAATATATTCTTTCTATTTATTTTTTCGCATTTAATTTTCACATTTTTTTGTTATTTGATTTATGGTTTAAAACTTTTATTTTGTTATCTACTTCCGCACAAGTTATTTATTTTTAAAATATTCAAAAAGTTTTTCTTTTATCTTAAAATTTTTCTTAAATAACCAATTCACCCCCCCCCCCCCCCTCTAAGTTAGCCTCATGACCAATTCTTTAGGGTTTAATAACTCTCACAAACTTTTAAATTGTATCAGAGCGGGATTCATAGATTAAGTTTTAGAAAATTTTTTAAAAAAGATCAATTGCTAGCTTTGGAAATTGTAACATTATGGAAGGCTATTAATTCACGCGACCACCTTTAGTTAAAAATATTTCTTTTGATTTTTAGAAAATTCAACTGTCTACTTTCTTGCAATTAATTGATTATCGAATGTGGCTTATGATTCAAACTGATTATTCTATATCATCACGTATTATAGATGGTGTCAAAACTGATATTTCTTTTACTGAATGAAGTAGAATAGAATAAATATATGCTCAATTGAATGCTAAATATTTGAATTATTTCTTCTATGCTTTGAATTCTAAAAATTACATGAGAATCTCTACATATACTACTGGCAAAGAAATTTGGGATAAACTATGCATTACATATGAAGGTACTAGTGAAGTCAAGCAATCTAAATTAAACATTTTAATGCATGATTTTGAACTTTTCAGCATAAAATCTTATGAGACTATCTCAAACATGTATGCTAGATTTACTTAGATAATAACATCCTTACATGCCTTAGGTAGGGAAACTTCAAACTTTGAAAAGGTTAACAAAATTCTACGTTGTCTACTTGATAAGTTCAATGCCAAAGTCATTGCTATTTATGAATCAAAGAATTTTAATAAATACTCTATTAATAATCAGATTGACTCGCTCATTACCTATAAGTAAAGTTTGGGTCAAAAGCTTTTGGATGCAGGTGAAACTATAGTGCTAAAAGCTAAAGATTTTGATGAAAGTGAAGAGTTAGCATCAATAACAAGCAAATTGGAAAGTCTACTAAAGCAGAAGCATAAGCATCAAAAAAAGTGGAACAAAGGTAAAAATGGTAAGAATGTTAAGATTTTCTCTAATGTTATTTGCTTTGGATATAGAAAATTTGGACATATGAAAAAGGAGTGCCTTAATTTAAAAACCCTTCCTTAAAAAAAGGGTAAAAGTAAGCAAATTTCAATAAGGGCAAATGATAAAAAACAAAAAATCTCCTAGGCAGACCTAGCTTCTGAATCATCAGACCATGAGCAAGATAATGATGTATAAAGATTTATTTGTGTGTTTATTTATTTTTATTGTTAATGTGTGCGTATATGTTTTTATTTATTGTAAATGTGTTTATTTTCTATGCTTTCATTTGTGTTTATATATATATATTTGATTTTTTATTTTACTTTCCATATATTTTTGTGTAGTTTCCCTGATAAACAAACACAAATCACATTTGCTTTTATATATGCATAACAGAATCAAATCACTCTTCACATTTAAAAGAAAAAAAAATTTTATCTCCTTTTTACTTAAAAATTTTTAAGTAAGTGATGGTTGTCTTCTCTAAACTTTCATCTCACTTCTTTAATAGGTCTATTTCTCTTTTGAATCAAAATATGTTTCAAATTATAAATTGGATATAGAAATTAAACCTTTTTCATCTTCCTATATTTTTCTATCTCATAGGGATCTTTTGCAAATTGATGAATCCACTTCATAATTTTCTTAATCAAGCTGTTCATTTTTATCACTAGATCGGGTTTGCTTTAGTCTTTAAAAATGTAGAAAGGAAGCATATTTGCAAAAAGAAAAGAGGCAAAAAATGAGCCTAAAGCTAAAAAGATGCGCAATGACGTCAAAAGTAAAAGAGGCACAAAATGAGCTCAAAGTCAAAAGATGTGCACAGTCTGCCAAAAACTAATAAAGAAGCATAAAATGAGCCCACAATGAGTTAGCTTGCCTTTCTTGTATTTCTTTAATCTTAAGAAAACCCATATGTCTAGTGATACTTTTGATACTTGAGTTTAAAAATTTTGTTTCCTGACTCACCATTTTTGCATTGATATTCTATCAGATATATTTCATGTAAGGAGATTGAAAATAATTAAATTTCCTTTTCTAATTTTTTCATTGAATTAGATTTTTTATTTAAAAAAGAGTTTAGCCAATATGGAGTTTTAGTTGGAGTAATAAAGGTGAGGACAATTCATTTCTTACTAAGTTTTTGAATAAAATAAATAGGTAACTTTCTCATTTCAAAAAAATTTGTTGAAATTAATTGATTCTTCTTAATTATCACCATCACCTCCACTGATCAGGTTCCTATGGTTTTTAGTTTTTTATGTGTGTTCCATTTTATTTTTGCTGTGTTTCTCTTCATTTTTGATAATATCAAAGGGGGAGAATGCATTTGACTGGTTATAATTATGTTTAGGTTGCATATGTTCATTTTGTATTTGCATTAGTTTATGTATTATGCAGTTTCTAAATATTTTTTATTTTTATTAAAAATAAAAAAAATATTTTGCTCTCCCTTATTTTTAATATAATTATCTTAGTGAGGAAGAGATTAGGAGAAAATGATTTTATATTTACAAATTCAATCAGTAATATTTGTTATCATCAAAAAGAGGAAAATCGTTACAACTCGAGCTCACAAGTTTATATTTATGATAGTAACAAATATTGTGGCTCACATCCTTATGCCTACTTGTATATTTTCTTGTGTGTGTACTAACATTTTAGGAACATCATGCACCATCTAACGAAGATTGAAGGCTCAAGATTGGGTAGAATAGGTTATGCTATAAAAATTTTTATAATATTTATTGTTGTAATTTTAATTTCTTGAGACAAATCCTGTAAGGGTGTATGCTAGCTTAGTGATCATGCACACACACACTCAAGGGGAGTGAGATTGAGTCAAAACAAGAAGTTCAAATTCTAAACTAATCATACTTTATATCATACTGTACGATCAGCTCATCTAACTAATCGTACTGAACAATTTAGATCGTCTAGGACGATCTATTATGATTATAAAAATAACTACAAATCATAATTTATGTAAGATTTTAAGATTCAAATATTGTTCTATCATCCAAGATGATATATATCGTACTGGATGATCTATGAAAATTCCTAAATTGATCTTATAATTAGGAGACTAATTATGGTTAGATTAATCAATCATATCATATAGGACAATCTACTTGGATCGTATTGGACGATCTTTTATACTTCATAGGATGATCCCCTATCGTCCAAAATGAAAAACGTAATTTTCTTATAATCATCCAGGTGATCATCCTGGACATCCCGAGAGGGTTGTCGCCACCCAACATCCCATGTAGTATTGGATGATCAATATAGTATCTTAAACTAATCATCCAGATGATTGCAAAATCGTACAGGATAATCTATAGAAAATACTTATACTTATCGTACAGAGCAAAGGTGATCATCTTAGCTGAAAGGGTTATTTTGTACTAATCATACAGGATGATCCTGAGATCATACTTGATGATCTTTGTCACTAGAACTGAATTTTTAGAGTTTTTCAAATCCCTCTATTTAAGCTTTCTCCAAAGACATTGTAAGTGTCTTAGGCATGCATTGAGTCTCCATTCTTCTGGAGAAAACTTGAAGAGAGAGCCTTGAAAGGGAGAGAGGAAAGGGTAGAGTTTAAGAGGGAGAAGATCCTTCGAGGGGGTCTCACATGGTTGCTTCGGCAAGCTTGCACCTTAGTACCATCGGATTCAAGGTTTGTCTTGAGAGAAGTTTTGGAAAGAAGAAGATCTCTTTGGTGTCAAAGGTCCTGTGTTCTCTGCCTTCACTAGGAGGGTGAAAAAGGATTCCAGGTTCTCTGTGTACTCTAAGAGAAAGTTAAAAGATTCAAGGTTCTCTGCCTCATTGGGTTGGTGGAAAGGATTTCTAAGGGATTATCCACTTTGCTGTTAGAGCAAAAGGAGTGTCACTATTATTTTAGTGTAATAACTAAAAAATTGATTTTCGGGGAGTTGACATAAGTGAAGTTAACTGAACCACTATAAATTTGGTGTGCTCTATCTATTTATTTTTTTGAATTTAATTTTTTGCATTTTCTGTGATTTAATCTATGGTTGAAAACTCTGATTTTGTTATCTACTTCCACACAGGTTGTTGGTTTTTAAAATATTCAAAAAGATTTTCTTTTGTCTTAAAGAATTTTCTAAATAACCAATTCACCCCCCCCCCCTCTTGGTTAGCCTTCGGACTAGTTCTTTAGGGTTTAACAACCCTCACGTACTTTTAAAAATAAGAGGCTCAATTAAAACCAAATCAATAATATTATGCATCCTCTACTATTTTCTAAGACTAGTATCTTTTAATGAAGTTTGTGTTGTAGTAGAATGAGGAGTGTGTGAAAAAATAAATTATTAATATTTTTATGCTTCTTCTAGCCCACTTTAGTAAAACCATCATCATCCTTCATATTAACACCATACCTTCAGGTGAAGATGATGAAGAAGCCATGTTAACATAGGAATCCTTAGGTTCCCAAGCCACAAAAACATTACTCGATTTAGGGATAATTTCCCACCCCTTGCAAGCATCATTTATCATAAAACATGAGGCATCAAAAGAAAAACCATTCAAATCTATCTCAAATTCTTTATTAAGTAACTGAGGGGCGGGACTAATTAACATGTTTTTCTTCTCTATGCGATAAATTTGCATCATAGAGTTAAACAGGAATAATATGAACTAGTTCCTCCACATCATCAATAATATCATCAAGTTTCTCATCATTCAAAACTTCCTTTTTAGGCTAACATTATCCAATTCATTAGGACCACTCATACTAGCATGTAATCAAACATTAGTCTCCTCCTCCCCCCTAGGCTTATTACTGGAAGAGGGAACCATGGGATCCGATTTGGATTTGGCAGTATTACTGCCAAGAATCAGTTGCTCCCTAGGGTTGGTTCCATTATCCACAACAGAAGAGGGAGAGGGTTTCTTAAGATGTGGGTGTAGCATGAAACAATTGCTCAAAGCATACCCTTGAATCTTACGATGATTATAGAAATTTGAGACTTTTTTATTATAAATTTTCTATATATAACATTGAGATTCTGACCCTAACCATATTTCTTTAGGATGCTTTTTTGTGATATCGAATTCAACAAAAATCTGAGCCACAAAAGGCCTCATCCTTAAGGCTGTCGCTTGGTCCGTTTGAAGTAGCCAACCAAAATTGGAACCCAGAGCATGCAAAACCTGAGAGTTGAAAAAATATAAATGTAAATTAGGGAAGGAAATCCAGATCGGGATGACAGGGGATTCTTCCTTAATGTCAATAAATAGTGTCCATTTAAGGAGACACATTTGGCAATTATTAATGTAGTTAGACCTCCTAGCAAAAACCTGACAATAGTCCAAATCATTGGCTAGTTGAAAAGCCACATGACGTGTATCAAAGAGACCAACAGAAAATAAATTAGAGAGTTTAAGATTTTTCGGAAAAAATATGAATGGCATCCAAATTCAGCCTATACATAGAAAACTTACTAAAGTAAACTGTAAAGGAGAGGCAAGTTAAATAACATCTTCATATGAGATCAAAATAGCTGGCACACCTATAAAAATTGAAAGCGTAAATGAAAAAGCAGAAGCATCAGAGGAAGCACTACCAAAAACGACATCTTTAGAGGATTGGTATGGTGGATTTTACCTTCCCCATTCAGACCAAAAAAATCTTGATTCTTTCCATAGACCATCGCTAATCAAGTACCCCAAGGGTTTGATGCAGGAGGCACTGCCACACATCCACGAGCCAGAGAAGGCCCTAACCACCGAGGCTCTCATAGATCACAAATCCATGCACAGGGATCCAAGAATCTGAGAGAAAGAATAGAAGATGTTACTGGAAGCAGGGAAAAAACCGGAACCCTATAATCTCCAAAGAGAGGAGGGGAGGAAGGAGGGAGAATGATGATATTTTTTTTGAGTAATTATTTTTAGTTAACTTTAGTAAAGTGACATAGCTTGATCATAATAAGTGAAAACATCAAGGCATAATTTAAGCTTGAATCCGCTCAATAAAAGCATTCTAGGCCTTAAAATCATATGGATATATGAATCAGATTGATAAACATGGTTCTTCAATTCGCTTATAAAGACATCTCATGTAACCCGTAGAGCTCTTATTATTTTTACTTTTTGGTTTGAGTCAAGATGCATTACAATGCTTACATTTAGTTTTTGATATAAATCAACATTAACTTCAATGGATGTATGCATGCACTTGATTTTTATGTTTTGAGCACATACACATCTAAATTTTTGGATAAAAAAGATGGCTGTTAAGAAGTTACATATACCAAATATTCATTATTCTCGAGGACTTCATCAACTAATAATTTATGCTCATATAATAATGTATTGTTCATTCAAGATCTTTAACTTCGAATATCTATGAATATGTTGTATTTATGTAAAATTTAAATTAACTACATAAAATTTTGCTTATTTATATATATATATATATATATCAATCGTATATATTTATCTAAAACTTCTTAAAGCCTAAATAAAATCTTAAATATCAAATCTGTAAATAAATTTTGCTTAAAATATTCATAACTAGCAAATATAAATCTACTTAATATAAATTCTACTTAATCAATCTTATATATTATAATATGTGTAGATCTATTAAAGAGAACTTAAATCTAACATAAATTATAAATATTTATAACAAATATATTTTTTGATCTTTAGCAAAAGATAGAACCAACAATTTTCTTAAGAAATTTTTTGAATCCTAACCTTTTATCAACCAAAATCAAAGAAACTAATAATGAAATCTCAAGTTGATCATTAAATAAGGTAGAGAATGAGATTCAAATTTAGATTGATCATATAATCGAATAAGCACGACCGAAAATTGTACAATGGACAACAGAGCTCCTTTGGTGAACTAGGAAAAGAAAGCAAAAAAATGTAGTAGAAAAGATGTAGATCAGGGCATCAATGAAAAATGAGACTAATCTGGAACACCTTATGTTTTAGAGCCAGATATAATGAAAGTAGAATAATGGAATAGTCCGTGAGCATATATATATATATATATATACATATATATTGAATTCTCAAGTAAATATAGGAAGTAAAATTTTCTGACTCTGCCGTTGTAAATTTCTTAACCCACAACACTTATAATTTTCATTATTCAACCTTCAAATATTTAAGATTCCTTCATTAATTTTGAGCATAGTTTCCGAAAAAAAATTAATTTATCATCAAAACAACCTGATTTATTTGAATGGAACATTAATTACTTCGGCATACATTTCTTAATGTATAAGTAAGAAAATTATTATTATAGTTCAGATGCCTCTTATGACTTATGCATCATGAAGAATAATGAAAAATCAAAAGTTAAAATAATATAAAATGTCATGAAATTAATAATAAATGCTAGAAGTGATGACTTGGTCTGCTGCATTGACGAGTTAAACTTCTCAAGACTTATGAAGAAATTTCGCAAACACTTCTCATCAAATTAATAAGGTTCGCCAGATTAAATCCTTTTATATATGGGATAAAACTTTGCTTTTCCCCTCACAACACCACATATAACTTCTCTTCTTGCCTTGTTTGGTGCTCTTGAAAAGTAAAGAATACCATCGATAAACATTAGGAAGATGAAGGTAAGCTCATCTCTCTCTCTCTCTCTCTCTCTCTCTCTCTCTCTCTCTCTCTCTCTCTCTATCTCTCTCTCTCTCTCTGCTCTGCTCTTAGCTAATATTCTTCAGGGTTAATTGTGCAGCAAAAGATAATGATAAAAGTGCAAATTAATTGCGAGAAATGCCTGAGAAAGTCCATGCATTTGATTGCTTCCATGGAAGGTGTGCTTTTAAGCCCTTAACTAATATAAAAAAGAACACTCTATTTTCATCTGCTCATGCTATGATATACTTTTTTTTTGTCAATTTTTATCGAAATCTATATTTTTTTTCTCATGATGCAGGAGTGGAGTCAATTGCTGTGGAAGGAGAAGACAAAGATCATTTTATTATAATAGGAGATGGGATCGATTTGATTAAACTCACAAAGAGATTGCGGAAGAAATTTAGACATGCAGAAATAATGATAGTAGAACCATTAATGAATCTGAATGCTGAGATCAGGGCATCGATGAATAATGAGGCAAATTTAGAAATTGGATTTTCACAGTGGCACCCTAATTATCCTCTTCCTTCACAAGTTATCATGTATGAAGAACCCATCGTTAATTCTGGGTCTTGTTTAATTATGTAATCTTCAATATAGGTTTCGATTATTTATTTATTTATTTATTTATTTGTCTTCTTCTTGTTGGCTTTATGATGAGAATTATGAAAATTGTTTATGCTATCACAGCAGTTTCAGTCAGAACTGTCGGGTCGGGAAAAGTAGCTTGTAATTATAACTACTGTTCAACAATCCATATTTACAGCCAACACCATGGCAGGGAATTAAAATTTAAAATGGACATGTTATTTTGAGTAGAAATTATTTCAGTGGTGACTCTCCCGAAATATTCGAATTTACAATATAAAGAAGTAATGTTCTTCAATTATTAGGCTGCGATCCTTTCACAGCTGTTTGGATGTTCACTAGCTGTATGAAAAGAAGTGATGAAACTATGCATAATATGTATGATAATTAAAACTTTTTAAGTATCCGTATCATCTTCAATAATATCAACTATTACAGGTGCAGAATTGGAAGAATCAGGCATTGGGTTGGCTTCTGAACAATCCTTGCGGCTGAAAATTAGTTTTTGAAGAAGCCTTGTTAGTTTTATTACTGTAGTCATTAAAAAATTTTTAATTTGCATTTTGTCAATCTTTGAAATAAGTTGTATTTGAAATTGTAATAAACCACAAGTAATAACAACAACAATGACAAGCTTTTATCCCAATATTTTTTGTCGGCTAAATGAATCATTTTTCTCCATTATATTTTATTAAGAGTCTAATGCTCATTTAAATTTAATAAAAAAAAATGTCATTTCTATTGTTTTCAAATCAAGTATTTTTAGGTCTACCTCTACATTTCTTAATATAGGTTGGATCTAATATATTTGCACCCTAACAACTTGATCGAAATGCCGATTTTTTATGTGACCAAACCATCTAAGACGACCCTCTCTAATCTTATTTTTCACTAGAGCTACTCCACCTTTTTCACGTATATACCCATTTAACATTCTGTCTCTAAGAGTAAAGCCACTCGTCCACTTGAGCATCATTATGTCTACAACACTTAATTTAATTTTATGCTTCTCTTTTAATACCTGCACTATTAAACATTGTAGGTCTTACCATTATCTTATTAAATTTTTCCTTAAGTTTGATGAGTACTTTTCTATTCACATAATAGGCATGCTGCATTCCTCCACTTCAACCATCCAACATGAATTCTACTAATAATGTCCTCATCTATTTCGCCATCACTTCGAACAATAGACTCGAGATATCTAAAATGTGCACTCTTTTTAATAACACTATCACCCAATGTCACAATTCCACCACTATATCTATTACTACAAAAATTACAATCCATGTATTCAGTTTTAGATTTACTCAAATAAAAACCTTTAGACTCTGAGGTTAACCTCGTTAATTCGTTTTTTTAAAAAACTTCTCTCTAATCTTATCAACAAGAAGAATATCAACAACAAAAAACATACACTAAGGTTCATCCTCTAAAAACATCTTTTTTTCCTGAGAGCTCTGGTAGGGTTTCCCTCGCACGCTCCACTGAGGTTTTCTTTGTGAGCTGGTGTCCTCTTCTTTGCGGCAATCGTGAGGAAAGAATTTCAGTTTTATTTATGGATTTATTTTTGTTGGCTTTGTTTTTCCTTTTTGTCAGTTTGGGTTTTATTTGATTTTTCTCTTGCCGGTGTTGTTTTTTTTCTGATGATTTCTCCTACTCAAGGGGTTCTCCTATGAGTTTTGCAACAAATCATGTCACATTATCTGATCCAAAGTTTCTTATTGATGGTTATAAAACCTGATCTTTTAAAGATGTTATTTATGGTTCTGCCTCTTCATCTGCTTTTCCTAATCCCAAGCCTACCACTCACTATGATGAGATGATGGCCTTGTGGGTTTCGGAAGAGGAGGTGATGGCTTTTGCCTCTCCTTTCTAGTTTCCCCTAGTTAGTAAAACTACCTTGCATAGACATAAACTGGATTTGATTCGACAACTCTTTTTTAACCTCAAGCTTTTTAGGAACTTTTTGATTACTACTATGAATTTGCATCATGTTTTCATCAAGCTAGAAAACGATCTAGACTATTATCGAGTTTTCGGCCATAGATCTTACTTCATGTTTAATGGCTTCATGAAACTGATTAAATGGTCTCCACTATTTGATATTTCGGTTGAATCACCTATTGTCATGATCTGGATTTCTTTTCCCGGGCTTCAGCCTCATTTACCCCCCATAATTCTTTTCAGCTTGGGTAGTTTGTTTGGTCGACACTTACAAATCGATAAAGCTACTGTTGTGGGCTCTCGACCCTCTATTATAAGAGTTCAGGTTGAAATTGACATAACCAAACACTATCCTAATAGTATCTAGTTAGGTCCTAAAAATTTTGGTTATGTCCAAAAAGTCATTATGAATGATTCCCTACTTTCTGTGATCACTACAAAACTTTGGTTCATTTTAAACATGAATATTTTCATTTAAACCCAACTCTTAAGAAGAATGTGTCATTTAAACCTAAATATGTTGTTGATATAGTAGCTCCTGCATGGCTTGTGCAATGTGATTTATCCAAGTTATGCGAACTACTACTGAGACCAGCCTTATTCAAGTTGAACCAGTAAGTCCTCTACAAAATGATGAATTTCTTAACATTGGTATGGAGAATGTTACTGATAGCCATAATAAGCTTTCTGCTGAAGGTAAATCTGGTCCCTCTAACTTAATTCTCGTGGATAATATTTCTGCTTCTTCCAATGTTCTTGTTCTGTCTTCTCCTGTGGTTTTAGCTTTTTCTCCTCCTCAGGATAATAGAGCTATTAATAGTAATGTTGAAGGTGATGGTGCTCACTATAATGCTTTTGTTTCTTTAGAAGTTTCTAAATTAATGCCTTGCATCAATCTCCTTTTTTTCCCTCATCTATTGAATAGTCGAAGGAGTATTTGAAATATAAGGAGCCTCTTTCTAAGGATTTCAGTGATGATCCTAAGGATTTATGTCCCTTTGATAAATCTTGTAATAACTGGGAGGAGGGGGAAATTAATTCATCTAATGAGGATTTCTGTATCAATGATATGGATAAATTGGGGGTTATTAATTTTGTTAATTTCACTAAAGATGATGGCTATTGGGAATTTGTAATGAAACAAAAAAATAATAGAAAAAATGTAAATGCATGTACATTTTGGTTGGCTAAGGAAGGTGCCAACATAAGTTGTTCCATTACTTTTACTATGCTTAATGCTCCATCTATTCTTAAGGGTAAGATTTTATTTGATGGGTATGGTTTGCCTTATATTATCAATTAGTTTGCCTGGTTTAATTTTTGTAGTTTAATTTATGTGGTTTTCCTCCTCTGCTAGCTGCTAGCTTTTTGATCTGGTCCTACTTCTTAAGGTTGCTTCCTATCAGTTTGTGGTGCGGGTTTTCATGTTAATTATTTGGCTGGTTGGATATTACATTGAATGTTTATATTTATTTCTTTGTCTTTATTTCTTTGGTTTGTTTTTTCATGGTTATTGTAGTTTTTTTTTCAATTCCTATTTGTTTGAGCTGACATTTCCACTTGCATTTGGTTTCCTCTTTTTTTATGGTTCATTATTTTTTATCCTTGGCCCTCTTTTGGATATCTTTAATGTGCATTGATGTTTGGCTTGTTGTTCTGGTTGATGCTTTGGTTATTTTCTCTACCTTGCTGTCTCTTGTGCTTTTTTTGGTTGGCTCTTATAGGTGGTTTCCTTCTTCTGCTACGGTCACACTTCTTATTTGCTAGTGCTTCCCTGCTCTTTTGATAGGCATTTTTCTCTTGACTGCTCAAGATATCTATGGAGGAGTCTTCTGATATCCTTTAGGATATGTCTATAACGTTTGTGTTTGCTTCTTTTACTTGCATTTTATGGCTCTCCTTTCTTTCGTGTAGGTGGTAATTTTTGCCTCTTATTTGCCTGCATCTTCATTCTGTATCTTTTTTCTAGGTTCTTCTCTCTGTATTTAGCAAGGATATTTGGCTCTCAGGTTTTATTTCCTTTTAATTGTAGCTCTATGAGCGATATGAAGTATTAGATCCCTTCTAAGGACTTATAATTTATCTTTTTATTAACATATAGGCCCAGTGGTGGGTTTTCCCCCCAAAAAATGGTACATCCTCTCATAAATGTCTAGTAAGAACATTCGTGACTAAAACAAAAAGATATGGATTTAATGCCAATCTTTAATGTAATCCAATTGAAATAAGAAAATACTTGGTCAAACTAGCTTGTGTTTGAATACAAGTAATAACTCTTATGTACATATCCTTAATAACTTGAATATAAACATAATTAACCCTTTTTCTAGATCTCTCTAGAGCACTTCTCTTGTAACTTTATCATATGCTTTCTCTAAATCAATTAATATCATATGTATATCCTCCTTATCGATCTCTCTATACTGTTTCATCAAACCACAACAAATGTATAGCTTCTATAGTAGAACTAAATGTCATGAATCTAAATTGATATTGAGAAATATTAGTATCTCATTGTGATCTATGCTCAATTACTCTCTTCTAAAATTTTAATGTATGACACATCAACTTAATTTTGTTATCATTCGCACACTCTTGTGCATCACTTTTTTCTTAAAAAAAGGAACCTACACAATCATTCACCACTCATTTGACATCCTTTTAGTCTTTAAAAAAATTAAAAAGTTTAGTAAGGAAAAAAATTCCTTGATCTCCTAAGCATTTTCATATATCTATTGGAATATTATTAGATCCAACTACTTTTTCACACTTTATTTTCTTTGCATCCTCTACAACTTTGATTTTACTAATATTGCAAATAAAATAAAGATCTCTCTTTTCATCTAGGGCTCTTAGGTTACTAAAGTCAATTGTATTCTCGCAATTTTTATTAATAAGTTTATCAAAATATCTCATCCATCTATCTTGAATATCCTCTTCTAAGAACAACACTTTTTTGATCTAGACCATTAATGCTCTTCACCTAAATTAAATTCTTACTTATTTTATCTCTTTGGTTGGCTAACTTATACAAACATATTTCACCCTCCTTAGTATCTAATATATTATGTAAATAACTAAAGACTAAATTCTTTGCATTGCATGTTGCTTTCTTAGGCTCCCTACAAACCTCTCTATATACTTCCTAATTTTTTTTAGCTTTTGCATCTAAGCCAACTTTTATAATAGAAATTATTATTTTTTATCCTTTTTTTGCACATTTGGATAAGACTAGAGAGAGATATCATGATTGAATCCATGTGATAAACATCAAATATTACAAGAAAAGAATTTAGATATTATTAACATAATAAAATTTGTTCAAATATCTAAAAGATTAATACTATAACATAAATTATCTTATAATTTTAACAAGTTTTTATATGAAATATATGTTCATTTTATGAAATGTTGTTCTTAGGCTTCATTTGGGATAGCTTTCTTACTGCTTAGCTTTTAAATCGCAACCGCAATCTCTGCTTAGCTACTACTTTGTTGCTTCTTCAAGAAATTTTTGTGTTAGGAAGCAACCTTTTATAGTAGCTTTAAACAAGTTATTTTCCTTATAATAATTTTATAACCACATTTATAAAAGTTGTAACCGCCTCAAAAGAACCCTTTTTTTTAAATAAAACCCACTTATGGGCCTACATATTAAATCTTTAAAAGGATTACAGGTCCTTAAAGAGATCAAATGCTCGCTAATGCTTCAAAGAGCTACAATCAAAATAAAAAAGAAATCTATAGAGCCAATGAACTCTACTACAATACAAGATAAAATAAACCTAATCAGGTAGGAGACAAGCCTAAAAAACAAGGCAAAAACCATCCTCAGAGCTCAAACTTAATATACGAGAAGAACATTCTAGATGAAGACTTAACATTTTTCGAAAAAAAAATCAAAAAATAACTCGAGTAAAAGAGCTAGTATAGGAGAGAAAACTTATAAGTCTGATAAGTATTAATAATGTATTATTTTATCTATTACATTTTCACTAAAATATATTATTTTAGTTGTATTATGCAAAAAAATAAAAAAGGCATACAATTCTAAATTTTACATAGCGTCGTGGCATCAGAACAAACAACATTGCAACGCCATCAAAGACACCACTAGAGCAGTAGAATATTGACATCACAGTGCCAACTTCTCTGTCGGATAATGTCACAATGTCAAAAGTTCATCTTTTAAGTGCCATGTTATCAGTTGTTAAGTGCTACAATGCTAGAGTCTATAGCGCCTCGGAGCCTAAATTCCTCCTCTGACACTGCAGTGTTAAAAAGACAGCATCGCCATTACATAGCAATTGTAACTTCCCAAGGACACAATGTTTTAGCAAAAATTTATGACTGTTCACTAAGTAACTAATCCACATCAGCAAGCACCACAATGAAACCTAAAAGCAGTGCAGCGGCGTTAGTTCATTTATTGGACACAGTGGTGCTGATCTTTTAAAAGCCGTAGCATCAGATGCCTACTTTGTATTTTTCTATAAATAGTCGCTGTGTTATATTTGTAAGTGAGTTCAGTCACTTAAATAATTTTAGTACAATTCAAAGTGCTTCTCTAAAACTCCCTTGGGGTGACAACTAAAGGAATCTAGTGAAGTACTGATACCCTCATTAGAGTGTTTATCTTATGTTCATGTGTTGAACACATTTCTATATGAGGTCATCATAACCTACATGCATTCCTCCTTAGTGACTTGATGTTTTATAAGTGTTCACTTATCAATCATATAGGTCCCAATCAAATTTCAGTCCAGTCATCAATTCAAACTTTAACCCTAGTCTTTGATTCCAGACTTCAAACCTGCTTTAAGTCAAATTACAAGTCTCATTCAATTAATCTCAATTATTCATTTGAATAAGATTAAGATGGATAATTTAAACTCTATCATTTATTGAAATCCAGTCCAAACCCAGGATTCTAAGTCAAAATCCTAAAGTTAAGAACCCAGGTCCAAAAATCCTTTTTAGGGATTTTTTAATTCCCTTAAAACCTAGCCTAATAACCTTTGATCCATGGTCTATTAGTTGTATATTTACTTGGCATGTCTCTAGGGTCTATTGATATTATATACCTCATGATCTATTTTAGAGATTTTGATAATAATAAATGTATGCATGGATGTTCTAATTTATATGTTAAGTATTTCAGGTGTAATGATTTGATGGATGTGCATGCTAATTACTTATATGTGATTTACATTATACAACTCAAGTTCAATCAAATTTTGACCTAAAAGAATACAAGATGGACTAAGATGAATAGCTTGAAGATTTTTATATTATCGTAGGATTACGTTAGAGGTTCAATTTTATTTACTTGCATGATTTGATTTGCTTATAATTTAAATATATATTAAAATGATATATATATATATATATATATATATATATATATATATATATATATATATATAAAATTTTATAATATTCCTTTATTAAATAAATTTTTGAAGCTTCATTGTTATCAAATATAGAAAGATAATTAATTAGCAAAATTAAATGTAATAAACATTTATGGTAAAAATTTATTACATATTCATTTTGAATTGAACTTGTTTCAAATGAATTTGATGTCGTATAATTAACTTTATCTAAATTACATCATATTATTGTATAAAGATTTAATTTATTTTTAAATACATGAAAATATACTTAAGTTTTTATTATTCTAAATATGGTATTATTTTGATGAAAACGTGGCTTAGATTTTATTTCATTAGATTCCTTTGATTCTATAGATAGAAATTAATAAGTTATATGACCCATTCAAATCTACATTGAATTTATAATGAATTTATAAATATTATTCAATTTTAATATTATTTGCTGGATAGCTATTTTTGCCTTATTTCGGATGCATATGAAGACTTTTTGACTTTTCCATTTGACTAGCCATTTTATATCCATTTGAAACTTATATTTCTTTAGTATAAATGAATTCTTTATCAAATATAATATTATTAGTTCATAAGTTAATATTAGATAATTATTTTATTTAAATTTGACTTTACTTACCCTTTTTCTTTGAATACCCCTCTTCCTCTAAATGTGAGGGCTATTCAAAAGAAAAACACCAGCATTTTTTTCATTCCTTTTTCCTTCCTTATATGCTATATCTTGAGAGGAGAAACTTTGATCTTCATTCCAATAGCTCTTTTCATTTGCAAGATCAAATTCTTAGTTAGAAAGCTTCAACGCACTAAATCCTATAACATCTCTTGGAATTATTGACTTTTCTTTCTTCCCTAAATATTTACTAACTATTATTTTAGTTTTTCACCTTATATTCATCTTGAAAATATTTATTATTTGATAAAATACTAGTTGAGAATGTTATACTAAGTTTTCTATGTTAAATCTTTTAAATCCATAAAGATAGCAAATCAAGTATTTTTATTTTCTTTTACGTGGCATATATTTATATTTTAAATTTAATTTATTTTTAAAAGTTTCATATGATTTAAGGAGTTATAGTTTAAATCACCTAGAAAAATATTTTTATTTAAAATATTATTCATATTTTTATTAAGATATAAACCAATCTTAAAGTGAGCAAATTTTATATTCTATTTATAAGTAATGAGGTGATTAAAATTAAATTGTAATATCACCTCAATTATTTTGGTTATTTTATTGTAAGATAATTTACGCTTGTATTATTTACATCAAATTATATTTTTTATTTTATTGCATGATTATTTTCTCTTTGTCAAATAGCATTAGAATTATTTAAATGATCTTCTTTTAATAAAATTTTTAAAACCCAATTCACCCTCCTTTTAAGGTGCCATAGTCATCCAACAATTGGTATCAAAGCCTTGGCTCTTTTTATTTTAGCTTAAAATATTAGAGTAGATCTACTTATAAACCATGGTATAAGGTTTTCCCAAGGGTTCACTTTCGAAGGATAATCCACTCATCAACCACTATTATTAGATAATGTTCTTTTAATTATTGAAAAAATTGAATTAGTACTTTCCTAAGTGGATAAGACTCTCGTATTTAGCACATGCTTGCACACCAATATCATACACCCACTAAAGAAATTAATGAAATTAAAATTGAAAAACCTTTTAATGAATGGACTATATTAATGTAATACTTTGCATTGTGCTCTTCTTCTAAATGATTACATGAAAATTTCTATGTTAAATTTAGCAAAAGAAATTTGGGATAAATTAATTATAACTTATGAAGGTACTAGTAAGGTTAGAGATATTCACATAAATAGACTTGTTCATGAATATGAATTATTTTATATGTCTCCTTTTGAATCTATTTTTGATATGTAGATAAGATTTATGAAAATAATTAATATATTACATTCTCTTTGAAGAATATATAAGAATCAAGACTTAGTCTATAAGATTCTTAGATGCCTTCCCAAAGAATGAGATGCTAAAGTAACTGCAATTAGTGAGGCTAAAGGTTTATCTACTTATCCACTTGATTAGCTTTTAGGTTCTTTAATAGCACAGGAATAGATTATAGCTCAAAGTTGATAATAATGATGAATCTAGTTCCTCAAGCTCTAATGAAGATAGAGATGAGGTGGTTATACTTTCAAGAATACTTGGAAACATACTAAGGAAGAAAAATCAAGGTATAAGAAATCCAAAAATTATAAATTTCAAACTAAGAAATTTTCTACATGAGAAGGGATTATTTGCTACCATTGTAAGAAGCCTGGACATAAAAGAGGAGATTGTCCATATCTTCTTTTTCAAAGAAGAAAGATATGGATGTAGAGAGAAAGAGAGATAAGAAAGAGAAGAAGTATTTTAAGAAAAAGAAGGAGGCTTTATGGGCAAACCCAGATTCAGATGAACCAAGCTCATCGAATGAAGAGGTGAACATTTATCTTATGGTAGGAGGAGAATTTAAATTTGATTCTCAAGAGGTATGCAATGATATATCTTATAAAAAATTAGATGATGCTTTTAATGAATTAGTAATTGAATATAAAAAATTAATATATATATATATATATATATATATATATATATAATATTTTAGAAAAAAAGCACAAAAATTTAGATATGCACTTTAATAATTTAAAAAAATGAATGTGATGATTTAAAAAATAAAAATAGTTCTTTATTTGATTGTTCCTTATTTATAAACCTGAAAGAAAAAATATTATATTAAAAGTAAGATTAGATTTATGCATGAAATCACAAGTTCATTATAAAGTGTCATCAAGTACAACATCAAATAAAAATTCTTCTTAAATTTCACATAGGCATCATTCTAAGCCATATGTAAACACTAATATTTTGTGTAATTATTATGGTAGAAAAGGACATATTTCATTCGATTACTATGCTTATAGATCACAGAATGCTAAATAATTATCTTTTGTATGAGTTCCAAAAAATACAAGTACTTCTTATACCATACGTAATAGATATCATACTATACATTTAGAATGTGGACCCAAAAAAATTTAAGTTCCAAAAGTTAACATTTAATTTTCTTTTGTAGGAATGCCTTTAATGTAAAATCAATGAAGGCATGTAGTACTTGGATAGTGGATGTTCAAGATATATGATGGGCGATAAAGCAAAATTCTCGACATTAAAACCAAGTGATGGAGGATATGTCACATATGGAGATAATGCAAAGGAAAAGATTATTGGTATTTGATCCATATGTAAGAATTCTATTACTTTAGAAAAAGTCTTATTTATTTCAGGATTAAAACATAAATTAATATCAATTTGTCAATTATATGATAAAGGTTTAAATATTTCTTTCTATGCTTCACATTGCATTATTAGAAATAATGAAACTATTTTGCTTATTGAAATAGACATAAAAATATTTATTTAATTGAGTTAGAGAATATCAATTATATTAATTTGAATTTACTTTTCATGAAATCTACAAATGATGATGCTTTGTTATGGCATAGAAGGCTATGCCATGTTAATATCCACACTAAATAAAATTTTTAAACTTAAATTAGTAGTTAATTTATGATAAATTAATTTTTATTTTAATTCTATTTATGATGCATGCATTAATGGTAAACATATGAAAAGTTCATTCAAGAGCAAAAATATAGTTACTACGAGTAGACCTTTAGAATTATTATACATAGACTTTTTTGGGCCAATTAACACAACTAGTTTATGTGATAAAAATTATGAATTTGTTATTATTAATGATTATTCAACAGACACTTGGGTATTATTCTTAGCTAATAAAAATAATGTATTTAATAATTTTAGAAAATTTGCTAAGTATATTAAAAAAGAACAAGGTTATTTGATTCATAGAATTCAAATAGATCATGGTAGAGAATTTGAAAATAAATCATTTAAAAATTATTGTAATGATAATGAAATTAGATATAATTTTTCAGCTCCTAGGACTCCTAAAAAAAATGGTGTAGTTAAAAGAATGAATTATACTTTGGTAGAATTATCATGATCAATATTTTGAGTATAAACTTCTAAAGTATTTTTAGGCAGAAGCAATAAACAGTGCATGTTATGTTGCAAATATAGTTTATTTAAAACCTATTCTTAAAAAGACCCCTTATAAAATATTTTTTTAAAAAGAAACCTAAGATTAATCATTTTTATTTTTTTTGATGTAAGTATTTTACTTTAAATAATGACAAGGATCATTTAAGTAAATGTGATAGTAAGTCTGATGATGGTATATTCTTAGGATATTTAAATTTTGAAAAAAATTTTAGAGTTTTTAATAAGAGAAAATTAATTGTTGAAGAATCCGTTCATGTAATTTTTGATGAAAATCTTATAGATTTAATAAGAAATTATTTGAATGATGATAATATTGAAAATATAAAGAAAATAAATTTGGAGGAAAAAAAGGATGATTCATTGCCTAAAGAATGAAAATATAATAGGAATCACCCAAAAGAATTAATAATTAATAAACCTTCTCAAGGTGTTAAGACTAGAAGAAACCTTAGGAATGAGGTAAAACATTATACATTTCTATCAAAAATTGAGCCTATGAATATTGATGAAGTATTACAAGATAATTTATTGATATTTGCTATGAAAGAGGAACTTAACCAATTTGCATGAAATGATATTTGGGAGTTAGTCCCAAGACCTTGATCTAAATATAATTAGAACTAAGTGGGTCTATAAAAATAAGCTAGATGAATTTGGAAGTACTATAAAAAATAAATCTAGGTTAGTTACACAAGGGTACACACAAATAGAAGGAATAAACTTTGAAGAATCTTTTACACACTAGCAAGACTAGAGGCCATTAGATTACTCCTTGCCTTCACTTATTTTAAGGATTTTAAACTATTTCAAATGGATGTCAAAAGTATATTTTTGAATGGGTATATTGATCAAGATGTATTTGTGGAATAACCACCTAGTTTTGAAATTATTAATTTTTCTAATCATGTGTATAAATTAAAAAAAGTATTATATGGTTATTGTATAGCTTGATTAGTTAAAAAAGCATTATATGGTTTAAAATAGGCTCCACGTGCTTGGTATAATAGGATAAGTAACTTTTTAATTTAATAAAATTTTAGCAAAGTTGAGGTAGATACAACACTTTTTATAAAAAATATTAGAGATGATTTGATTATTATACAAATTTATGTTGATGATATATTATTTGAAAGTACAAAAGAAAGTTTATGCGATGAGTTTTCCTCATTAATGTCAAAGGAATTTAAAATGAGTATGATGGGAGAATTCACCTTTTTCTTAGGACTTCAAGTAAAACAACTAGAGTCCAACAATTTCATATGTCAAACCAAATATATAAATGAATTATTAGAGAAATTGGATATAAGTTGATTCAAATTGAGTAAAACCCCTATAAGCCCATCAACTAGGCTTGACTTAGATAAATTAGGAAGACCAATAAATTAAAAGCTTTATAGGAGTATGATAGTTTCACTTGTGTATCTTACTGTTAGTAAGCCTGATATTATGTTTGTCATAGATTTATGTGCAAGATTTCAAGCTAATCCTAAGGAATCACAGTTAATAGTATCTAAAAAAATTGTTATCTTTTAATTTAGTTGCATATTTTGATATAGATTATGTTGGTTATAATATTGATAGAAAAAGTATATCTAGAACATGTCAATTTTTAGGATGATCACTAATTTCTTGGTCTTCCAAAATATAAAATTCTGTTACTTTATCCACTGCTGATGTAGAGTACATAGCTACAGGTAGTTGTGTTGCTCAAGCTTTATGGCTAAAGCAATAATTAGAAGATTTTGGAATTAAGCTTAAAAATATTCTCATTAAATGTGAAAACACAAGTGCTATCAGAATTAAACACATAAAAATTAGACATCATCTTATTAGAGATCATGTTAATAAATGTGATGTGGATATAAATTTTGTAAACACAAATTCTCAAATAGCTGATATTTTTACCAAACCTTTAGCTGAAGAGAGATTTTGCATGTTAAGATGTATGCTTGGGATGTTAGATCATAATATTTAAATTTCTTATATATATATATTTTATTCCTTTTAATGTTTTCAAAGGGGGAGAAGAATTATATTTTGGTCATAATTTTTTTTACATGTATATATTTAGGGGAGAATTATTTTTTTAGCAAATTAGCATTTAAAAATATTTTTCAATTATTATATATTTTTTAATGCTTAAAAGTTATGATAAACAATAAATTTACACATTTGCTATTACTATACCCAATATAAGTTTGTGATCATCAAAAAGAGGGAAATTATTAATATTATCTACCTCATGATCTATTTTAGATATTTTGATAATAATAAACATATGCTTGGATGTTCTAATTTGTGTGTTAAGAATTTCAGGTGTAATGATTTAATGGATATGCATGATAATTACTTATATGAGATTTACATTACATAACTCATATTTATTCAAATTTTGAGCTAAAAGAACTCAAGATGGACCAAGATCGATGGATAGCTTGAAGATTTTAATATTATCATAAGAGTATGTTAGAGGTTCATTTTTATTTACTTGTATGGTCAGATTTGCTCACAACTTAAATATCTATATATATCATATAGATATATATATATATATATATATATATAATTATTATTAATTAAGGGTAATAAGTTTGATTTAAAAATTTATAAGATTCCTTTATTAAATAAATTTTATAAGCTTCATTGTTATCAAATATGGAAAGGTAATTAATTAGGAAAATTAAATATAATGAACTTATATGATAAAAAATTATTACTTATTCATTTTGAATCGAACTTGTTTCATATAAATTTATTTATATATAATTCACTTTATCTAAATTACATCATATAATTGTATAAATATTTAATATATTTACATAAATATAAGCATAAGTTTTTATTATTCAGAATAAGTATTAATTTGATGAAAACGGGGCTTAGATTTTATTTTATTTGATTCCTTGGATTCCGTAGATAGAAATGGATAGGTTGTATGACCCATTTAAAGCTATACTGAATTTATAATGAATTTCTAAATATTATACTATTTTAATATTATTTGCTTGGGTAGCTTTTTTTGCTTTATTTTGAATGTATATGAAGACTTTTTGACTTTTCCATATGAATAGCCATTTTAAACTGATATTTCTTTAATATAAATGAATTATTTATCAAATATAATATTATTAGTTCATAAGTTAATATTAGATTAATAATTTTTTTCAAATTTGGCTTTACTTGTCCTTTTCCTTTAAATATCCCTCTTCTTCTTCATGTGAGGGATATTCAAAAGAAAAACTCTAGCACTTTCTCTATTCCTTTTTCCTTCCTTATATGTTAAATCTTGAGAGGAGAAATTTTGATCTTCATTGCAAGAGCTCTTTTTATTTGTGAGATCAAATTCTTAGTTGGAAAGCTTCAATGCACTAAATCTTGTAACGTCTCTTGGAATTCTTGAGTTTGCTTTCTTCTCTAAATATTTACTAGCTATTATTTTAGTTTTTCACTATATATTTTTCTTGAAAATGTTTTTCTTTAAAATATTTATTATTTGATGAAATACTAGTTGAGATTATTATAATAAGTTTTTTTATGTTAAATCTTTTAAAATCATAAAGATAGCAAAGCAAGTATTTTTATTTTTTTACGTGGCATAGATTTATATTTTAAATCTCATTCATTTTTTAAAGTTTTATATGATTTAAGGAGTTATAGTTTAAATCAGTAAGAAAAATATTTTTATTTAAAATATTATTCATATTTTTATTAAGATATAAAACATGCTTAAAGTGAGCAAATTTTATATTCCATTTATATGTATTATGGTGATTAAAATTAAATTGTAAGATTACCTCAAATATTTTGCTCATTTTATTACAAGATAATTTGAGCTTGTATTATTTACATCAAATTATATTTTTCATTTTCTTTATTTAAGCCATTTGGCTTAGTGAAGTTTAAATTATAATTAGATTGGGTTATACTTGTCCATATAGGAGAGTACTTAGGTTGTTAAGAACTTCTTTGGTTTACAGAAGTGAGGTTTGTAACGGTAACTTGGGATTAGTGAATTTTAGCTCTAGAGTTGGCTAGCATGGATGTTGGCTTGAATGGAATCCGGGCCAAATCATGTAAAAATATTGTGCTTGTTATTTTCTTTCCTTATATCTATTTTTCTTTATCTTTTTCGTTAAAAAAAATTATGTGATTATTCTCTCTTTGTCAAAGAGCATTAGAATTATTTTAATTATCTTCTTTAATAAAATTTTTAAAATCAAATTTATCCCCCCTCCCCTCTTGGGGTCCTATAGTCATCTAACATTGTCAACCCCTAAAATTTGAACTTATTCCAAGGTCTCTAACCCAAGAAACTAAATATATTCCCAAAGACTGCAAAACTTTCAAATATTTATAGCTTATGCCACTAGACTTGCCATTTAGAGAAAATTGACATTGGGACCTTTCTTAGAATCTTTGAACATACTCATAACCTCTATTATGACATGTTAACTAATAAACTATATTATTTTGGGCTTAGTTTGGTCCATGTTTGACTAGCATTTTTAGTAATTTCCCAAAAGTTTAATATGGCTTGACCATACCAAACCCTAAAATCTCTATCAATTTGTCCTAAACATCATTAGGGATATAAAAAAAAATTAAAACAAAAACATCATTAGCGACTGATGGGACTCAAACTCACCCCTTAGTTTGACTTGGTTAACCAAGTCAACCATGGTTAACCAAAATGCCACTTAAGGATTGAAATGGCCATTTCAAATCAAATGAACTCCTCTTGATCAACTTGAAACCACTTTCATAGAGTTCATATGATCAATTTGAATTCAATGGACCCAACTCTTGACCTTAGATCAACTTGGTTGACCAAGTCATCCATGTTTGACTAAACCTCCCACATGCCTCTATCCTTTTCAAATCCTTTGACCAAGGCATTCTTAAGCCTATCTTGACCCATGGTTTGACTTATAGGAACCCCAATGAGGCCTCCCCTAGTGGACACAAGCCTTGGGCTCACTTGGGTTAGCTATTTGGCTTGACGCAAGTGTCCAAAGAGGGTTCTCCATGAGCCAAGTTCCTCCCTAAGACAAACTAAATAAAACTAATAGTTGCATAGGGTCCACCATGACCCAATGCATCTACCCTTTTTGACCCAACCCTTGGGTCAACATAAGGTAGAAATTGGACTAGCCCAAAGTGGTCAAAATTACTACGGGTTGAGCCATTTCCCAACCTAGACTCCACCAGGCCAAACAAACTCCACCATTGGGTGGCCCTAGTGTTGGCTCAAGAAAAATTACACAAATACATGAATCCCTCTTTTGTAGCTATAGAATTCTATTTTCCTTAAGTTAGATTATAGTTAACCAGATTTTTCTTGAGGGTAGTGCCAGGGTTTAATTAGATATGGGGTTCTTACTTGCAATGAGCGCAAGCACTCATAGTTAATTACCCCTCTTAACATATAAGAGAGAACTATCGATTAAGGATGAATAAATTTTAGGTGTTTTAGTCTCAATTATGGGAAAATAGAGGTAAACCCGATCAAGATTCCATGGTTCCATCATCCCGAGTATACCATAGATTTTAGTCTACCAACACTAACAGTTATTGATCGTAGTGTCTAGGGAATCTGATTAATAGCCATGGGTTGCCTCTTCTCAAGGATCTCGAGTAGATTAAGATGGTTAGATTTGAGTTTTAATTTTTTATTTAGGTTTTAGGGTTTACACCTATTAGAATACCCAATTGTTGATTTATTATAGAGATTTATAATTTTGTTTAGAAGTTATGTAGATGTTTGGATTGGAGCGGGTCTTATAACTTCTTTAGGAAGTATCCCGATTGTTTGTATTTGGGTCGAGACTTATGGCTTTCATAAAAAGTAGCCCAAAGATTTAATTTGGGATGGGGCTTACGACTCTATTTATGAGTTGTCCAAAGATGGGTCTTACAACCTAACTCTACAGCAAGGCTACCCCAAGATTTTGTTTAGATTTAGGGTAGGTCTTATAACTTACCTTAGAAAGTTGCTTGAAGGCATATCTTACAACTTAATCCTTTAGAATAAGATGCCCAATGGTTTAAATTTGTTTATTTGGGTTTTTAGATCATTGCAATTTCTTTTAGTAATTTTCCTAAAGTGTGGGTGTTATGACTTCACCTAGAAGTTGCCCGATAGTGGGTCTTACAACCTAATCCTACAGACTAGGATGCCCATTACTTTTGCTATTTTTGCAGAGGTAGAAATTCCACATGCTTTCAACATAAGATTAGTATTGTAATTACTGTATTTCAAAGCATAATTTAAAGATGAAATTCTCTTTTGAGATTTTTAACTTGATTTTTTAACAAGTGATGCATGTTTGTTTGAGAATTTGATACTTCATTTAGTCCCAAATAATAGGTTTCATGGCTCCTATTAGAAGTTGTCTAATTATTTGGGTAAAATGGGTCTTACTACTTCCCTATAGAAGTAGCCCAATAGCGGGTCTTACAACTTAATCTTATAGACTAGAGTGCGCATGAATTTGAATTTAATTATGTTTCTTGAATTGACACCAGTGTTTTACACCAGACTATGGTTTTGACACTTGCCAGTGGTTTCGGTTGTTTTGTGCTTGTAGCTTTTTCTTACTGTAGTAGTTCGTTACTTTAGTAATATTGTGTTACTCTTTACACGCTTCCAATACTTTTTCTACATGTAGTATCTAAATTATTATTTTCTAACATTGATTTAATTTATTTATGATACACTGGTTCTTGTTTTCTTGTATGTGGTACTTGCAGTAATTCAGGAAGCTCACAGATAGTTACAGGAGCCACTGTAGAGTGCGTACATGGAGAGTCTTGAGAATTTGTGTTGTTTGTGTTGAGTTGAATTTGACTTTAAGTTGTTTGTTAGTTGAATTTGAGTTTATTTTGAGAGTTATTGTTCTGTTTGGTGGAAATATTGATTTCTTGCAATATGTCTATAAAGACAAAATTACAAAGAAATTTTATCTTAAAATGTGGGTTTTTGTTTCCAACAATTCTAATATATAAAAAAAATGTTGCAGATAACTTCAAGATCCTTAGCTTAGAAGGAAAAGAGAGAAACTCTTTCAACTTCAGGCAGTAATTTAGCTCTTACCAAATTAAGCGAGTATTTATAACTCCCAAGAAATCCATTTTCAAGCCATTTTACTTTCGGCATGCAAGAAAGTTTCTGAGATTTGAGGATGGGAAGTATCCCAAAATGTTAAAGAATTTTTCCTTTCATATAATGTTTCAATTCATATATATATATATATATATATATATATATATATATATATATATATATATATATATATATATATATATATATATATATATATATATATATATATATATGAATATATTGAAGATCAGATTGACATTGTTCATCCATATTGCAGAACTTGTACTTATGCAATACCATATGCTTAGATTCTTTAAACGAATTTGTGGCTAAAGGTTGTCAAACACCTTCTCATATCAATTGATGTTCCCTAAATAATTATAACTCCAATGTAAGGTCAAATTTGTCAATCTCCATTTGTCACATATTTTGATACTGCAAGCCTTTGTTAATTAATTATACAATCAATTATCATATTAATTACAAATTTTGTTTTGTTTAACTAAATTGAATCAAATTTTGTTATGTTAAAATTTAGGATTTAATTGATTATTCATTTAGATTAATTAATCAATTAAAATCAGATGTCAAGGCTCCAAATTAAGCTAAGTAATTGATTTGCATTTATTTCAAATGGTTGTTTAATTAATTATCTAGTCAATTAATTAACTGCTCAATACTATAATTCATCAATTAATTCAACCGGTGAATTAAATGCTTTCCAATTTCAAATTTTTTCTTAGAGATCCATGTTTTTTACAAAATTTGCTTAAATCCAAAGTTTCTGAGGAAATTTTGGCAGCCTCCTAGCATCCTTTCCTCTAGCGGGGAGGTCGGGGCAGAACTTGTCGATATTTTCTTCCCGGCTGGACCTAAGGTCGACGGTTCGAGACCTTGAATTTGAAACCATTCCGACCGGACCTAAAGTCGATGGTGCAAGGTCTTGAATTTGAAACCATCCCAACTAGACTTAAAGTCGACGGTGCGAGGTCTTGAATTTGAAATGATCCCGACCGGACTTAAAGTCGATGGTGCGAGATCTTGAATTTGAGACAATCCTGATCGAACTTAAAGTCGATGGTGCGAGGTCTTGAATTTGAAACCATCCTAACCGGACTTAAAGTTGATCGTACGAGGTCCTTATTTTAATTTTATAAAAATTAGATTTATAAAATTTGATTTATAATATGATTTATAAAAATCTGATTTGTTAATAAAAATAAAAAATTTGATTTATAAATCTGATTTGAAATCAAATTTATAAAAATCTGATTTAAAAAAAACTGATTTGAAATCTATATCTAAAAAAAAAGGAAATCTGCATTTAAAAAAAAAATCTGTGATGAGCATTTTTTTTAGAGCATTCAAATTCCGCATTCCCCCCCCCACCCTGCTTTTTTTAATAACAAATAAAAATCTGTATCTAAAATCAGATATAGGTAGAACATTTGATATTATAAAATCTATACTTTTTTCTTTCGAATGAGATAGAAAGGGGCAAACAATAGTTTTATATTTAAATAATTTGCAAACTGAAGAAATGACTTGAATTGTAAGCAATTAAGGCTTTACTGTTTGCTTATAAAGTGGACTCTTGGAAGTTAGGGCTCATGTGACAGGGAAAAATAGAAAGTGTGGTAATGATGATTTTTATTTGAGTGGAGAATAAAAATCTATATTAAAAAAAGGTTATAAGAATAAATAAGGCTATAGCCGAAGAATCCAAATTATTGAGGCGGACAGTTTTCAACTTTCATGTGAGAGTGCGACTATGTGGGGATTCGGCCAAAGTGAAGTGGGGATGAAGACTGAGAAGAATGACTAATTTGGGTTCTTATTGAAGACAAAGCCGAAGGAGTTTGGGGCAGAGAGGAGAGGCGTGGACAGCAAGTCAGATACGAAGCCGACTTTGGATGCGAGACACGATTGCAAGAGGAAGAAATCAGTAGAACTTTCAGAGAAATTGAAAGTGTTCATTCCTCTTTCTCCTCTTCCCCTTTTTATTGAGTACATCATTAAATAACAGTTACTGAATCAAGAAATGACATCGTTTGATGAGGTGGGGCCGGCTCGAGAGATTGAAGAGAAGCAACTCTTCAATTTTGAAATCTAATCTTTTTTTTTTTCAAAAGGCTTTAGTTTTTAACATTATTGGTCATAGGTTAAGAGGATTCCGAAGCTGGGATTAAATTATTAAATAAAATTTGCTCCTTTTTATTTTTCGTAGTGATTTGATTTTTTTTATTCCAACTTCCATCTTCTTTCTTGCTTTGGGTGGAGAGATTTTTATTGAGACCAAATTTGTAACAGTTAGGAAGACATGATCATCCTCCTCTTTAGCCTCTATTGCCTTCTTAACTTATTGTGTTGTATGCTTTATTTGGCAAGGAAAGAATGCTAGAAGGTTTGCTTTTGATTTTAATTATTGGACTTCTGTGAATTTGGGCATCAAACAAGCCACTTTGGAGAAGATTTCATGCTAGAAATACTTTATTGACATCAAGCAATTCCCCTCAAATTTCTCCATGAGAATTTTCTTAATACCCATGAGTAGCTATATTAAACAAAAGTACAAATAGATGGAAGTTCCTTATTATGAATCTCCGCATTCAGAAGTTTACATGTATAATAAGCAATGAGCATTTGGATTCCTTCTTTCCAGAATCTATCATTCCATGAAATCATTAATATTTGTCAAAGGAGTATAAACCTATATATTTTTGTTTTGAACATAGGTCCAATAATGACAAACAAATGCAACATTTTCATATAAACAAGTTTCTTGAGTTCTATTTGGGCAGCTAATATGACAATCCCTTTAACATTCCTATCTAAAACTTTGATCTCATAATAATAAGATCCCTTGATTTAGCTTTAGATCTATATATTTGTTCTAAAGAACCACAAATATTTCTTTTTGTTTGCCTTTCCTCTTTGTTCAATTTCTTCTTCTCCTTTTTTTAATATATTTTATTTTTAATTCATTCAATCATTCATCATTTTTTTTTATTAGTCAACAAATTGCTTCCCAACGAAGTCATTGTGTGACTTTCTCGCGATGAATTTGTTGCAAAAATAGTCATGATTTTCATCATTCATTCTTTTTTTTTTCAGGACAAGATGTTTGATTGGAATAGATCTTCATCAATGCTCAAAACTGAATCGTCATAAGAAAATATTTGGCAGGAGATTAATGAATACGATCTTTCGCATTTGGCTTCAATTTCAGATGGATTATATTGGCATAGGGAAATGTTGGTTAATCGAGACATTTCTGATGGATTATTTACTCGTTCACCTCGTATACCTCACTTTGATTTAGACTTGCCAGTTGGACATGACCCAGAAGATTGGATCATTACACTTAGATTATGGCTTAGTGATGGTACTTCTTTGGATCGTATCATAGAGGGGCTGAGTTATGAGAATCAAGACATTTTACAACCAGCAGCTGACTTTGCAGAGCATACAGGTGTTATTAGATCACCTAGCTATCAGTTACTACATCATGAGATTGAAGAGCAACATTATTATCCCATATTTGGTTGCTCCATTCAGGCTTTGACTGGTTATGTCAGGTGAGCCTGTTACACACTTCAGATGCATCAGAAGGTACTGAAGCAAGTAGGGGTATATGAAGCCATTTACATTTCTTTATTTGATTACAACCATCTTTCTTCTTCCTGGCTTCAGAGCATTATCAAGTATTGGGATAATGCTACAAATACCTTTTAGGTTGGACCCAATGAGATGAAGATTACACTCTGGGATTTATATATCATTTCTGTCTTATCGATTTTAGGAGTTCCATATGAGGAGTGTATTCCTGTTGACTATGATTTATTTAGCCACTGACTAGCAGAGCAGCAGAGGAGAGGAGAGTTTGTTTACTCAATTGGACTTCACCAGAGTTTTAGACATTATAATGACCTCTATCAGCAAAGAAGGAGAGGTCGTAGTCATAGAGGGATTATCTCTTTAGATGTTTGGATTGTGAGTTTGTTACACTCGTTAGCACTTATTATAGAGTTTGGACAGATGCAGGATCCTTTTGACAGGAGATCACACGATACAGAGTAGTATTTAAATGATCTTTCTGAGCCAGGATCAACAGATGGATTACATCATATTCCTATCAAAAGATTTGTAGATGATATGCCTTTAGTGTCTTTTATTGCTACATGGCTTTATTACTTTATTTTCCCTAGCCAGAGCAGAGTTTTTCGACCCAGCACACTTCTGATGGCTAGTTTGATAGCAAGTGGGAGGAGAGTCTCACTTGCCCCTACAATTCTTACATAGATTTACCATAATTTGGGATAGATTTGTGCTACATACGATCATGGTTAGTGCAGCATGGAGATTCCTTGGCATTATATCCACAGGTGGATCTATGTACACATTGCAGGTGCTTTTGATTATCCAGATCTACCGGCTTACTTCACAGAATGCCATTTTCCTTCTCTGATCCAGTTAGCCAGAGTGACCTCTTCCAAAGATAAAGCTCAAATCTGGTTGTTTATGTTTGCATCGCTATAGAAGATCGATCATTATAGGCTGATCTACAGAACTCCTCCTAGTCTTTTACCTCCACAGTGCTTTGGTGTATCACTAGTGGATTCTCAGTCTGAGAGGAGCACTCCCACTTTACTCTCCAAGTCAGGCTACAAACCAATTACTTTATATTTGATTAGCATGAGACCTAGTTGGGTTTGTTACAGACGACATGGTTTAGTGATACTAGAGGGATATAATCCCAATAGGGCAGCAAGACAGTTTGGACTAATTCAAGCCACACCTTTAGATGGATTACCAATTGTTCCTGGGATAGTTGACGAACGTCAACTAGGCTCTGTTTCATTGTCCGTACATTTTGAGGCAGCTTCCATGACCTGGGCATTTCTTCTTCACCTTGGGACAGGTTCTCGATTTTATATTTCTCATATGGATGGTCCAACAGGCATTTCACACCTACGGTTGTCTTAGATTTCGCACACATTTTCTTCTTTCTTTGAGATGAGGATCCGAGCATATAGTAAATAGATCAGAGGACAGAAACCATTGGGGTACCCTTTAGTGCCTCAGGGTCATACTGGTGTGCATAGGGAGACTTCCAAGGCTGATGATAGATGGAGAAAAAGGTGTCATTAGCCTGCTTTTAAACATGGTGGCCCCAGTATATGATGTATATTATTTTTATTTATGATGTTATTTTTCATGTAAACTAATATACAAATATTGTAATGTTTAGCGATAGATCGATCTCTCATCCTACTGACAAGGGTCACCCTAAGTGTCGAGCTTCATAAGATGTTCCAGGTTAAATTATCCTTCTTTCTTAGTATATATTTATTTCAAAATTTTCTTGCATTTAGATTTTCATAATGCATTTCCCCTCTTATTGCAGTATCTAGACATATCCCTATCGACCTGCCTAGTTCTCCTATTTTGGAGCCAGATACTTTGCCTTCTCCTCTAGGCTTCCCTTTTCTAGGCTTCCCTTTTCCTATTTTCTTACCGGATCAAAGTACCACTTTGAGCCCAGTACAAGTATTATTATGGGTGTCATTGATTTTTATATTTCTTCCTTCCGTTTTCTTTGGTTAATGTATACAAGTTTAAATGCAGAACTTGGATTTATACTAGGTATTTTGGGTGTGGAGAATCGTCTGGCTATTGAATATGCACCTGATGATGGTGAAAGTAAATATATATATTTATTTACCTATTTATTTCATTAATCAATATTTCTCCTTTTCATTTTTTCTTTTGGATATATACATAGGTGAACATTCATCCTCTTCTCAACTTGTATACAGTGATTCTACACAGATGTTGTTTGAGGATGCTACTGATGCCACTGTTATAGAGTTAGCTGTTTCACCTTCTCCATTCTTAGATTCATCTTGGGTGATTGTAGATGATGTACCAGAAAGCTCAAGCTCCTCACCAAGTGTTACTGCCCACTTAGGTGACCACTATTTGGAAGATTTTCCAGATCAGATCCAGCGTTCAATTATTTATTATCATTCTTTATAGTTCTACATTCCTTTTATTATCCCTTTTTTCTTTCTTATAACTTTAATTATGCCTCATGTTCAGGTTGAGAGCTAGCGTGTGTTATGTCTAAAGTACCTTCTCGAGCTCATAGATATTTTGGTCGTCAGTCGTCGAGTAGTGCTCGTCACATTATTACTAAACTGCAGCACCTACTACTAGGAGTGGACCTTGATGATTTGCCATTACCAAATTTGACTAGTTCCTGTGTCAAGTCTTCTCTACTTCTAGACTATGCTGCAACTTCTAAACTTTAGGATACTAATTTAGAGACATGGGAGTACCTTTGTCGTGTTGTTACTTTTGGGTTGTACCGGTTACACTTTCTCTTCCAGGAGTTAGCAGTTGGAGTTCCTAATGGTTTAGAGGATGGAGTGAGTGTTGCTTATAATAAGATGATGAGGGCCCGCATGGATCTTGACTTTGGCCTTCAAACTTTGAGGAGTTGCCAACGGGATATTTTAGAGGAGCAACTTGAGCTTTTAGAGATATCAGTAGAGCTCAGGGCTTTGAGGCAGAGGGGGAAGCTTCTTCTGGAGTGATGACTAGAGCTTCGAGCAGCAGCCACTTATACTGAGGAGGACTTCATTTGGATAGTAGCTGAGGTTGAGATATTAGAGTAGGCTTTCTCATCATCAACCGAAGAGTTTGACTTATTGCATTATCAGTTGGAGACCACTCAGACTAGGTTTGCTCATTTGCTCAGAGTTAGACAATAAATATATAGTATTCAGTTCAGACTTTGATAGCTTCTCTGGCTTCTTTCTAGTACGTACATATATATTTTATGTATTTTTACACATATATTTTATGCATTTCCTTCTCTTTTTTTTATTTTATTGACATGTTTTAGAATTTTAGTCTTTATATTTTGTCAAATATGACTTAACCCTTAGGTTTGTGAGTATAAAGAAAGTTTAGAAGTTCAGTCTTTTTAGGCTTGTTGAACTTATTTTTATCTTCAACCAGTTAAGTTGGTTGATGAAAAATAGCATGACCCTTAGGTTTATCAGTGTGCAAAATTTGTAAGGTTCGACCCTTGGGCTTATTGAACCTGTATTTCATTTCAACCATTTAGGTTGATAAAAATAACTCGACCTTTAGGTTTATGAGCATTGAAGATTTATAAAGTTTGGCCCTAAGGCTTGTTGAACTGTATGGATTTAACCAGACCCTTAGGTTTATGAGCATAGAAGATTTAAAAAGTTCGGCTCTTAGGCTTGTTGAACTTTGTAGATTTAGCTCGACCCTTAGGTTTGTGAGCATAGAATATTTATAAAGTTCAGCCCTTAGGCTTGTTGAACCTGTGGATTTAGCTCGACACTTAGGTATGTGAGTATAGAAGAATTATAAAGTTTGGCCCTTAGGCTTATTCAACTTTATGGATTTAGCTCGACCTTTTAGTTTGTGAGTGATACAGTTTCATAATACCCTTACTTTATTTAGCAAAGGGGTATTTTATAAAAATTGCCTCCTGTGTTTATAAGAGAAAATTAAAAGGTTATTTTCCTGCCTTACAAGTATATATAATAAATATTTCTTGCTTTAGAGGAGATGTAAAATTGCCTCCTATCTTTATAGGAGGTGGTTGAATTTTATTTCCTTCCTTAGAGAGGAATATAAAAAAAAAGCCTCCTATCTTTCAGGAGGGGATTATATTTATCTTCCACCTTATAAGAAGATATAAAAATTGCCTCCTATCTTTCAGGAGGGGATAAAATTTGTTTCCTACCTTGTAGGCAAATTTGCACACATAACATCTTTATGTGTGATATTTCTTTAAATATTGACCATTTATTGGTGGCATAGGTCTTTGACCTTTTAGGTCTATGAGTTGATAGGCTCCTCCTTCATATACTATTTCGATGATAAAGGGTCCTTAACCATATTGGGTCAAATTTACTACCGAGGTGATAGTGAGAGATTATAGGTCTTCCGCGAACCAAAACAAGTTCACCTTCTTCGAAACTTCTAGGATGAATCATTCTATCATGGGCTCTAGTCATTCTTACTTTGTAGGATTCTAGAATTTACTGAGCTTGGAGTCGAACTTCATTAAGAGCTTCAAGTTCTTCAAGTCATAGAAGATCATTTTATTCTTTAGTTAATTCATATTGAATAGCAATACGAAGAGACGGCAACTCGACCTCAAGAGGTAATATTGCCTCAGTTCTGAAAACCAACGAATATGGGGTGGCATACGTTGCAGTCTTATAAGTGATACAATACGCCCAGAGAGCTTCAGTCAACTTATCATGTCATTCTCTTTTATTTTTAGAGAGAATTTTCTTGAGAAATTTTACCAATATTTTATTAAATGTTTTTGCTAAACCATTGGCTCTTGGATTATATATTGAAGAATAGTGCCAATCTATTTTATGTCTCTCAATAAATTTATAGATTTTAACACTTTTAAAGGTCGTACCATTGTCAGATATGACTTGACGTAGTACTCCAAATCGATAGACAATATTATCTCAAAAGAATTTTATTATATTATTTGCTTTAAATTCTCTCAAAGGAATTGCTTCGGCCCATTTTAAGAAGTAATCAATGGTAGTGAGGATAAATCGATGTCCTAAAGAAGATGGTGGTTCTATAGGACTTATTATATCAATACCCTAGCTTTCAAATGGCTATGACGCTACTATAGGATGTAGCAGGTTAGGAGGTCGATTCATGATATCTCCATGCACTTAACAATGATGGTATTTCTTAGCATGGTCGATGCAATCTTGAACCATACTTAACTAATAGTATCCCATACGTTTGAGTTTGATTTTCATTTTTGGTCCAGATTGGTATGCACCACACAATCCTTCGTAAACTTTACTTATGACTTTTTGGGATTCATCAGGACCCAAACATCGTAGCCATATTTGATCAAATGATCTACAATATAATGTATAATTCATGAAAGCATATCTTAATGCTCTTCATGATATTTTTGAAGCCATAAATTTGTTTGCAAGCAATCTCCCTTCTTTGAAGTATTTATGAATATATCTCTCCAATAATTTTCATCAGATACAGTTAGACTTTCTTCCATTTCTTTCCTTTCATCGTCTTGTATGATAACTGGTGTTAATGCATTCCTATTTTGAAAGGTTATGAGAATTGGATCCTCTTGTGGATTTGCTAGTTCTTTGGCTAACTTTGCCAACGCATTGGTTTTGTTTTCATTACATGAAATTCTAGTGAGAGTTACTTCAGGAATTTATTGTAAGAGTTTCAGAGCTTACTCATGATATGAGATTAATTCAGGCTTATTAATTTTGAAAGCACATATTATTTGTTTGATTATGAGTTGAGAATCTCCATATATATGGAGTTTCTGAATTTTTATATTAATCGCCAACTCAAGGCCCGCTATTAAGGCTTCATATTCAACCTCATTATTAGTGCGAGGCTCTGTTAAGCTATAAGAATATCGAAGTACTCTTTTTTGTGGTGTAATAAATATAAGGCCAACGCCCACTTGAATTGTTAGAAATTTAGGTGGCCTGGCTGATTTTATTGATGAAGCTCCATCGAAATAGAGCTATCATTCTTGTAAATTTTCTCTTTCTTCCACATCAAGTGTCTGCTCATCTGGCAATTCATCGTTGAGTGGAGAATCTATATGTAAAGGATGGGCTGCTAGAAAATTAGCTAGAGCCTATCCTTTCACCACTTTTGTGGCATATATGTTATGTAAAATTACATTAGAAAGATGGAGAATTTGGCTAGATGACCAGTGAGAGCAGGTCTAGTCATTAAAAATTTAACGGATCCACTTTCGATATTTAAGTGATTTTATGGGATAACATATGATGTTGAAGTTTTTGAGCGGCAAAAATTGATACTAGGCATTACTTTTTGATTGATGAATATTTAGATTCTGCCCCTATTAATCATCAGTTGATATAATAAAGGGCATTTTTCTTGCCATCTTCATTTATTTTTACTTGCAACGCTCCAAGAGATTCTTCGTGAGCGGCTGTATATAAAATTAGTAGTTTTTCTGTGACAGGAGCAGCAAGAATTGGAGGATATAGCAAATATTATTTTATGCTATCAAATGCTTCCTAACAAGCATCATCCCATATAAAAGGTGTATTTTTCTTCATTAGATGTGTAAATGGTTGATATCTACCTGAAAGGTGAGATATAAACCTTCGAATATACGCCAATCTACCATATATTGAACAAAGTTGTTTTAAAGTTTTTAGAGGTGGCATTTCTACTTTTACTTTAACTTTAGAGGGATCAATTTCAATTCCTCTATGACGTATAATAAATCTAAGAAATTTTTTGGATGTAACACCGAAAGCACACTTTAATGGATTCATTTTCAAATTAAATTTTCGAATTCTTTCAAATATTATCCTAAGATCATTTACATGCTCACGTTGAACTTCATTTTTTACAACCAAGTCATCAACATAACATTCAACATGTTAATAAATTAAATTATTAAAGATTCATGTTATTGCTCTTTGATAGGTAACGTCATCATTTTTTAAGCCGAACAGCATTACCTTGTAGCAATATATGCCAATGGGAGTTCAAAATGAGGTATATTTTTCATCCTCTAGATCCATTTTGATTTGATTATAACCTGATGATCCATCCATGAATGAGAATATTTCATGGTTTGATGTATTATCGACCATAAGTTCTACATTGGGTAGTGGAAAATCATCCTTTGGGCATGCTTTGTTCAAATCTCAATAGTCTATATAGACACAGATTTGACCATTCTTTTTCTTTACTAGAATGATATTGGCGATCAAATTAGCATACTTCTCTTCTCGAATAAAACCAGCTTCAATAAGCTTCTTGGTTTTGCCAATGACTTATTCTTCAATTTCAAGTCGTATTCGCTTAGGTGCTTGCTTGACAAGTGATATTTTGGTATTAATGGAGAGTTTATGCACTGCTACCTCTGGTGATAAACCAGGCATTTCAGTCTAACTCCATGTGAAATAATCTTTATATTCGAGAAGTAACATTCTCAGCTCCTCTGCTTTATCCTGTGAGAGATTAGCGCTGAGGAATGTAGGTTTGGGATCTTCATTTGTGCCCAAATTTATTTTTTTGAGCTCATCTATAGTAGCTTGGCCACCTTCTTCAAACTCTTTTGGAGCTTCTTTCAGATCTACAATTAGATCTTCAGTTTGATTTTCACTCTAATGGTCTCTCCTCCTTATTTGTAATATTATAGGAGGTTGCATATGTAAGATGCGAACGTCTGAGATATTCAAGATAATGATAAGATGCTGCTCGTGTAAGATATGAATTTCAAGCATATCCGATAACCCATGTTATAGACAAACTATTGCCAATATGTTTTTATGCTTGCTCATTATGCTAGAGCTTTCTAAAATAATGGGCTTGCTTGCTTGTTTGCAAAAAAAAAATTCTTCTTTCTATTAGCTTTCTCATAATGGGTGGAGGATATTGAGGAATGATTATCAACATATCTTCATATTTCCCATCATCTTTGTATTCTATTTCATGAGTAATGTGATGCGGAATCACTCTTGATTTATAAAAAATGAATCCACATTCATTGAGATCTCTTTTAGGGGGAATATAGAATGTATTTAATCTTTTTATGTCTGTGTTTGAGGAGGAAGTCAATATTTTGGAATGTGTTGCTGGTATGGGTACTATTTTAATGATATCTGTAGATATCTTATCTTCAAACACCCATATCATTAAAATTGATACTTTCTAAAATTTCTTAGATATAGAACTAGGTCCTGAGTCCCCTTCATTTTGAGATTTTGTAGTACCCTTGGGCTGATAAAGGAACTCTTCTTCTCCTTCAATGTTTGGTTTTCTTGAATACCGCACCTTATTTGTATGATTAGCTTTGTAATCAAAAGGGATAGATGATTGTTAATTCCTTCTTTTCCCAATGATTAGGGGTTTAAAAGTCATAGAGATATCATCCTCCGCTTCTGTATCACTATCGAGGTGAGGCACTCATAAAATTTGCTTTGATTTATTCTTGCCTTTATCTTTTGACTTTACTTTATCCAACGTAGCAGCCTGAATTCTCAAAAGCTTGCTACCTTTTGGCATAAAGTACTTGGCATCATCATAGACTTTGACTTCATGCACCAAGAATGGTTATTCATCACCATCAGTGTAATATTCTTTATTGTCTTGAATGTATTTCATACATTGATGAAGTGTTAAAGGCACTATACCATACTCATAAAGCCATGGTCTTCCAAGAATTGCTTTGTATGACGTGTTGGAATCAATAATGTGAAATGTCGCTTTTATGTTAAGTTCTCCAAATTTTATAGGCAAGCCTAAGGATCCTAGGGTTCTTTTCCCTTGTTCGTTGAATCCTTATTGAAACACCATGCTTCTATTCAAATACTGGATGTCCAGTGCCAATCCTTTGAGTATTTTGAGGCTCATTAGATTAACAGAAGAACCTGGATCGATCAAAATTCTATTTATTTCAATGTTGTTACTCTCTGCAGTAACACATAGTGGTTGATTATGATCTGCAGTTCCCAGGAGCAGATCACTATCATAGAAAGTGATTGTAGCAGTACTCTGCATATACAAAGCTTCTTTCAAACTTTGCTTAGCAAAGAATGCCTCGTGCTATTCAAGACTTTACAAAGCTTTAATGAGTGTTTCTCGAAGGTTCTTAGACATAAGAAGGGCATTATAGACACTCAACAATGCAGGTAATTTGTAGAGATGGGTTAATATATTATAATCCACATTTGCACTAGCAACCTTGGGTTTAAGAGGATCTTGTGGAATAGCAGCCTCATTGAGTTGAATGTTCATCTCCTTATCCTTTATTTTCTTTTGTGGTAGAGGAACTTGTTTTCCACTTCTCAGCTAGATTTTTGTCACCTCTGAAGATGAACTAGCTTCAGTTTGATAGTTCTTTGAAATTTCCATATCTTGAACTTCCTCAGAATCTGAGCTCCTCCTGAGTTTTGGGCATTTTTCTTTAAGAGCATTATTACCCTTGTGATCACTTTCTTTATTGGGGAAATTTAATTCTTTATCCGAATTAGTGAAAGGTGCTTGTGTATGATATACTTTCTTAAAAAGCCTTTTCATATCAGCTTTATAGATTACAAGAGGTTCATTACATCCTCTTACAGCCCTTCCACCTCATTTATTTATGACACGATAAGTCTCAATTGGAATACTCTCTTCCTTTTCCAATTCTGAGTCAAGAAATAAATCAACCATATATTCCTCCAGCTTGATAGGATGCCTTGAAGGTTGTTGATATTCATCGACGGAGTCAAAATATTTTTGAATTACGGTTCTCTTCTTTGCTAATTTCTTCTTCTTTTCTTTCTGAGCTGTTGAACCAGACTTACGCTTTCCTTTTTGGTCTTTGAAGTATTTCAAAGGTTTCGTCTTGCTTGAACTGGCCTCCCTGCCACTGAATTCTTTGAAGAAAAGAGTCTTGGATCAACTTCCAATTCTAATGCACTTTTTCGACGAATACCTTCAATGGCCAATAGGACATTCATCATTTGTTTAGTTTTCTTTGAAATAAAGGTCTCCCAACCACCTTCATCTTCCTCGGGTGCTTTTCCTTTCTTGTCATCTATGTTTTGACAGGATATATAGGAGATAACATTGATTTTCTCCCTCTTGGGATTGATAAGAACACTATTAGGAAGTATATGTTCACCATTCTGATAATTCCTTTCGACCCAATCTTTGAATATGAAATAATATTCGATATGGTGTCTTATGATCCTATGATACGGACAGTAGTTCGGATCATCGGTCATATCAACCTGTTCTGGTCGGCGAGATTCTAGCAATTGCAGGCCAATCTTTAGTGCATGCCTAAAAATCTTTCCCGTACATTCCTTTTTGAAGGAATATGGCTTGTTTATTTTCTCCTGCAAAGTAGGAGGCCTTTGCCTTTCTCTTATTTATTTTAGCATCTTCGGTGGATTCATTGAATCTTCTTTTTTTTTCTTATCTTAGGAAGACGAGAATGTAGTATTCACCTCACTTCATTCAGATCAAAGGTCTTAACCTATTTTCCTTTCCCTGGTGGATTATTGCTATATTTGAAGCTGACACTTCTAGGCCTGGGTAACCTTTTAAATTTAGCTACATGATCTAGGAATTTTTGGAAAGTATTGATTGTAGCCATTGCTAGCTATGGAGCCATATGATCATTTATATTCCCCATCAATAGCTCAAAAACATGCTTTTTAGTGAGTTGTTGCTCACATTTCATGCTAAGATTCCTCCACCTGGATATATATTTGGTAACTGATTCCTCTCTTTTCCTTTTCTCAAGAGCGAGGTCAGTGATAGTTACCTTTTTCATTACACTGGCAGATCGTTTAATGAACATCGTCTCTAATTCAGTGAACGTTCTTACTGAAAGTTCAGGTAACTCAGTATACCATTCAAAAGCTGTACCAATTAAACTATTGAGAAATTGGCATACTAACAGAGCATCATTGCAACCCGTATTTCTATAGGTAGCTTTGAATTATGCCAGATGTTGACAAGGATTTACAGAACCATCAAATAAATTGAACTTTAGCACTACGTATCCCTTCGGATACTTCTCTTGGTTATATTCAGCCGGATATAGATGACCTTTTCCTACTAAGGCTTTGACAGCTTCAGAAGCAATAACTGAATTAAACTTTTGGCTGTTGAGGTTTTTAATTTGGGATTTGCTGACCATTTCATCTTCTTTAGAAGTTATCAGAGTTGGCTCCTGTAACTCTTCTAATCTTCTATCAGGAGAAACTAATGCATCAGGAGTAGTTTGAATATTCCCTTGAGAATTTGCTACGGGTTTTTGACTAGTTGTAGCCATCATGCCAAGTTGTCCAAATAACTATTTCATCATATTACTCATCTCATCAAGATGAGTATTTAAATGATGAATTTCTTGATCTTTCTTTTGTTGCATAGATTGTATTTCCAATTGTAACTTCTTTACAACTTCTTCAGCTTCTTCCTCCTCAACTTCTTCTAGTTGTGGAATTCTATTCAAAGATGCTAGTTGTTCTTGGTCATCACATAGTTGATGTTCATTTTGTAGATTCAATGCAGCACTTCTATGAGTATACCATTGATTAGCTCGATCAGGTATATGATCAACCATCTGGATAACTTTAATGTCCATGGGACTAATACACCCTTCCATTTCTTCATCATCATCAGAATAATTATCAATTTCATCCAACTCATGGTAATCTCCAAGCTGGGAATGCCACTTCCAATGTATGACTGGAGAGTTGGGGATTCATTATAGACATGATTCTCTTCTTCTTTTGGCGTAGTCATGTCGAAAGAAGTCTCCTTATTAGGGGATAACTTCTGGACCAGAGATTTAAGTCACCCTTTATAGATTTCTTTATGATGATCTTCTTTCTATGCTTCATGATATTTGGGTCTTTTTGCAACCCAAATTTATTATCTTCTCGTAGTCACATATTGATGACCACCAATATCATAATGTACTTTTGAATGATTAGATTCATGATGCCATTGTTAGGGCCTTTATTTATCGTATCTTCTATTATAGGCACTTGCATGTAGATTAACAGAAGGCTCTCCCAACTATTTTCTTTCGTAATAAGGGTATCGACCTATATTAGGACAAAAATTCCTTAGCCCTCGATAGTAGGGAGGACGTTTAAACTCTTCTCTATAAGATCTTGTTGAAACTTTATTGTACTGAGGATGAAGCACATTTGAGGAAATAACTTCAGTGATGGATTTCCTCGGTCTTTGTTGTAGATTTCTATCTTTAATAGCCTTCAGTATTTTGTATGTCTTGGAAGAGGCATAGTCTTCCTTCTTTGGTGGTTGTGGCTGCTGATGCGAAGTCTCCCAAAAAAACTTCTTGAATTGACCCTTATCATCATTTCTCTTTACCCACTTTAAAGGTTCAAAACCATTATTAGTGGGTACATTTGCCTCTAACTGTGATAATGATTCTAGAAGTGTATTGGGTATCCATCCATTAGCTCCTAAGCGAGCATTGGCCTTCCTTCTGGCTTTCCTGGAAAGCTTAGTACTTGCATTAGGAATTTTTATGTTATATTCTTTAAGCACTTCATCTTAGATAATGTTCTAGTTGGCTGTACTAACAATAGCAGATTGTAGCTTAGGGAAAGGAGTTTTCTTTTACATTACTGGAGTAGTAGCAGGGGCTATAGAGAGCCTTGAAAATATAGAGACTCTCTTGGGAGCCTTCTCATTGATAGCTTCAGTAGTAGGCTTCTTAGTGACACCTCTAATAGTAGGTACGTTAATAGTATTCTTAGGAATGAACTGTTGGAATTGAATGACTTCAGAAATTGTTCCAAATTGAATAGTCACTTCAACATAGCCTGTATTCAGAACAGCTTGAGGGAACTGTACTCTAGCTCCCTCACCCGGTTCATAGTTATGAAGGACTTCACAGGCATCATATTATCAATCTGTTAAAAGAACTTACAGGGATTAGAGTCAACCTAAATTCTGCTGGAAAAGAAAACACAAGCTTGTGATGAATATATATATATATATATATATATATATATATATATATATATATATATATATATATATATTTGATGATTGAGACTAAATATAAATTATCTTTTCATCCAGAGATGGAGAGAAAAGTATTCCCCAGTGGAGTCGCCAGAAATCTGTTGGCTCAAGAAAAATTACATGAATACATGAATCTTGCTTTGCAGCTATAGGATTCTATTTTCCTTAAGTCAGATTGTAGTTAACCAGATTTTCCCTGAGGGTAGTGTCAGGGTTTAACTAGATATGGTATTCTTACTTCCCATGAGCGCAAGTACTCATAGTTAATTATCCCTCTTAACATATAAGAGAGAACTCTCGATTAAGGATGAATAAATTTTAGGTGTTTTAGTCTCAATTGTGGGAAAATGGATGTAAACCTGATCAAGATCCTGGGTATACCATAGATTTCAGTCTACCAATACTAATAGTCATTGATCGTAGTATCCAGGGAATCTGATTAGCAGCCATAGGTTGCCTCTTCTCAGGGATCTCAAGTAGACTGAGGTGGTTAGATTTGAGTTTTAATTTTTTTATTTAGGTTTTTGGGTTTACATCTATTAGAATACCCAATTATTAATTTAGTGTGGGGATTTATAACTTCGTTTAGAAGTTATGCAAAAGTTTGGATTGGAGCGGGTCTTATGACTTCTTTAGGAAGTAGCATAGGTGTTTGTATTTGGGTCGGGACTTATGGCCTTCATAAAAAGTAGCCCAAAGAATTAATTTGGAATGGGGCTTACGACTCTATTTATGAGTTGCCCAAAGATGGGTCTTACAACCTAACTCTATAGCAAGGCTGTCCGAGGATTTTGTTTAGATTTAGGTTAGGTCTTATAACTTGTCTTAGAAAGTTGCCTGAAAGTAGGTCTTACAACTTAATCCTTTAGAATAAGATGCCTAATGGTTTGAATTTAATTGTTTGGATTTTTAGGATCATTAGAATTTCTTTTAGCAATTTTCCTAAAGTACGGGTCTTACAACTTCACTTAGAAGTTTCCCAATAGCCAGTCTTACAACCTAATCCTATAGACTAGGTTTCTATTAATTTTATTATTTTTGTAGAGGTAGAAATTCCACATGCTTTTAACATAGGATCAATATTGTAATTATTGTATTTCAAAGCATTATTTAAAGATGAAATTCTCTCTTGAGGCTTTTAACTTTATTTTTCAACAAGAGATGCTTGTTTGCTGGAGAATGTGATACTTCATTTAGTCCCAAGTAATAGGTTTCCTGACTCCTATTAGAAGTTGTCTAATTATTTTGGTAAAATGGGTCTTACTGCTTCCCTATAGAAGTAGCCCAATAGTGGGTTTTACAACTTAATCTTATAGACTAGGATGCCCACGAATTTGAATTTAATTATGTTTGTTCAATTGACACCAGTGTTTTACACCAAACTATTATTTTGACACTTACCAGTGGTTTCAATTATTTTGTGCTTGTAGCTTTTCTTACTTCAGTAGTTCATAACTTTAGCACTATTATGTTACTTTTTACACGCTTCCAGTACTTTGTTCTATAGGCAGTAGCTAGATTTATTATTTTTCAGCATTGATTTATTTTATTTATGATACACTAGTTCTTATTTGTAGGTACGTGGTACTTGCAACAACTCAAAAGCTCACAGATAGTTACAGGAGACACTGTAGAGTGCGTACATGGAGAGTCTTGAGAGTTTGTGTTGTTTGTGTTGAGTTGAATTTGAGTTTGAGTTTTTTCTTAGTTGAGTTTGAGTTTATTTTGAGAGTTGTTGTTCTGTTTGGTGGAAATATTGATTTCTTGCAACATGTCTATAAAAATGAAATTACAAAGAAATTTTATCTTAAAATGTGGGTTTGTGTTTCCAACAATTCTGATATAGAGAAAATGTTGCAGATAACTTCAAGATCTTTAGCTTAGAAGGGAAAGAGAGCACCTCTTTCAACTTCAGGCAGTAATTTAGCTCTTACCAAATTAAGCAAGTATTTATAACTCCCAGGAAATCTATTTTCAAGCCATTTTACTTTTGGCATTCAAGAAAGTTTCAGAGATTTGAGGAAGGGAAATTGCCCAAAATGTCGAAGAATTTTCCCCTTCATTCAATGTTTCAATTCTATATATATATATATATATATATATATATATATATATTGAAGATGAGAATGACATTGTTCATCCATATTGTAGCACTTGCACTTATATAATACCATATGCTCTGATTCTTTAAACGATTTTGTGGCTGAAGGTTGTCAAACACCTTCTCATATAAATTGATGTTCCCTAAATAATTATAACTCCAATGTAATGTCAAATTTGTCAATCTCCATTTGTCACATAATTTGATATTGCAAGCCTTTGTTAATTAATTATATAATCAATTATTATATAAATTACAAATTTTATTTTGGTTAACAAAATTGAATCAAATTGTGTTATATTAAAATTTAGGATTTAATTGATTATTCATTTAGATTAATTAATCAATTAAAATCAGATGTCAAGGCACCAAATTAAGCTAAGTAATTGATTTGCATTTATTTCAAATGGCTGTTTAATTAATTATCAACTCAATTAATTAACTGCTCAATATTATAGTTCATCAATTAATTCAACCGGTGAATTAAATTATCTCCAATTTCAAATTTTTTCTTAGGGATCCATGTTTTTTCCAAAATTCGCTTAAAACCAAAATTTTTGAGGAAATTTTGGCAGCCTCCCAATATCCAATGTCCCCTCCCCTCAAGGGGAGGTCGGGGCGACTTGCCGATATTTTCTTCCCAGCTAGACAAAAGGTTGATGGTTTGAGGCCTTGAACTTGAAACTATCCCGATCGAACCTAAAGTCGACGGTGCGAGAAGTCTTGAATTTGAAACCATCTTGACCGAACTTAAAGTCAATGGTGCGAGGTCTTGAATTTGAAACCATCCTGACTGGACTTAAAGTCAACGGTGCGAGGTCTTGAATTTGAAACCATCCCGACCGAATTTAAAGTCGACGGTGCGAGGTCTTGAATTTCAAACCATCCCGACCAGACTTAAAGTTGACAGTAAGAGGTCTTTGTTTTAATTTTATAAAAATCATTTTATAAAAATCTGATTTATAAAATTTGATTTGAAATATGATTTATAAAAATTTGATTTGATAATAAAAATAAAAAATTTGATTTATAAATTTGATTTGAAATCAAATTTGTAAAAAACTGATTTAAAAAAAAAAATTGATTTGAAATCTATATTAAAAAAAAAAGGAAATCTGTATTTAAAAAAAAAATCTGTGATGAGCTTTTTTTTTTTTTGAGCATTCAAAATCTGCATCCCCCCCTTTTCTTAATAACAAATAAAGATCTGTATCTAAAATCAGATTTGGGTAGAACATTTGATATTATAAAATCTATACTTTTTTTTTTCAAATGAGATAGAAAGGGACAAACAGTAGTTTGATATTTAAATAATTTACAAATTGAAGAAATGACTTGAATTGTAAGCAATTAAGGCTTTACTGTTTACTTATAAAGTGGACTCACAAAAGTTAGGGCACATGTGAGAGGCATAACAGAAAGTTTGGTAATGATGATTTTTATTTGAGCGGAGAATAAAAATCTGTATAAAAAAAGGTTATAAGAATAAATAAGGCTATAGCGGAAGAATCCAAATTATTGAGGCAGACATTTTTCACATTTCATGTCAAAGTGCGACTATCTGGGGATTCGGCCAAAATGAAGTGGGGAAGAAGACTGAGAAGAAAGACTGATTAGAGTGCTTACTGAAGACAAAACTGAAGGAGTCTGGGGCAAAGAGGAGAGGCGTGGACAGCAAGTCGGATACGAAGCCGACTTTGGATGTGAGACATGATTGCAAGAGTAAGAAATCAGTAGAACTTTCAGCAAAATTTAAAGTGTTCGTTCCTCTTTTTCCTCTTCCCCTTTTTATTGAGTACAACATTGAGTAATAGTTACTGAATCAAAAATCACATCGTTTGACGAGGTGGGGCCTGCTCGAGAGCGTGAAGAGATTAAACTCTTCAATTTTGAAATCTAATCTTTTATTTTCTAAAAGACTTCAGTTTTTATCATTATTGGTCATAGGTTAAGAGGAGTCTGAAGCTGGGATTAAATTATTAAATAAAATATGCTCCATATTTATTTTTCATAGTGATTTATTTATTTTTTTAATTCCAACTTCCATCTTCTTTATGGTGCTGAATGTTGGCCATTAAAAGAGAAGCATAATTCTAAGTTAAGTGTTGCAGAGATGAGGATGCTCAGGTGGATGAGTGGCTTTACCCTTAAAGATAGGATACGAAATGAGCATATTCGTGAAAAGGTTGGAGTAGCTCCAGTGGAAGATAAGATTAGAGAGAGTCGCCTTAGATGGTTTGGTCACGTAAAACGGCGGCCTCCCGATGACCCGGTTAGGAAAGTAGAGGTCTTAGATTTGACTTATGTTAAGAAAGGTAGAGGTAGACCTAAAAAGACTTGGTTAGAAAATATTAGAAATGATCTTTCTTTATTAGATTTAAACGAGAATTTGACTTTTAATAGGACACAATGGAGAAAAAGGATTCATGTAGCCGACCCCACGTAGTGGGATAAAGGCTTGATGTTGTTGTTGTTGTTGTTGCAACTTCCATCTTCTTTCTTGCTTTGGGTGGAGAGATTTTTATTGAGATCAAATTTGTAACAGTTAGGAAGCCATGATCCGCCTCCTCTTTAGCCTCTATTGCTTTCTTAACTTGTTGTGATGTATGCTTTATTTGGAAAGGAAAGAATGCTAGAAGGTTTGCTTTTGATTTTAATTGTTGGACTTCTGTGAATTTGAGCATAAAAAAAGCCACTTTGGAGAAGATTTGATGCTAGAAAAACTTTATTGACATCAAGCAATTCCCCTCAAATTTCTCCACGAGAATTTTCTTAATACCCATGAGCAGCGATATTAAACAATAATACAAATAGCTGGATGTTCCTTATTATGAATCTCTGCATTCAGAATTTTACATGTATAATAAGTAATGAGCATTTGGATTCCTTCTTTCCAGAATCTATCATTCCATGAAATCATTAACATCTGTCAAAGGAGTATAAAATTATATATTTTTGTTTTGAACATAGGTCCAACAATGACAAACAAATGCAACATTTTCATATGAATAAGTTTCTTAAGTTCTATTATGGCAGCTAATATGACAATCTCTTTAACATTTCTATCTAAAACTTTGATCTCATAATAATAAGATCCATTGATTTAGCTTTAGATCTATATATTTGTTCTAAAGAACCATAAATATTTCTTTTTGTTTGCCTTTCCTCTTTGTTTAATTTCTTCTCCTCCTTTTTTTAATATATTTTATTTCATTCATTCACTCATTCATCATTCTTTTTTTATTAGTCAACACCTAGGTCCAACACACCTACCCTAGTTAGCCCAACCGATGGGTTGACTCCAAAGTGGTCAAAACCACTTTGACCTGAGCCTATTCTCTCTATAGGCTAAATCAAATCCAATTACATATTGCATTGGATAGGCCCTGACCTAATCCACCTCCCCTACCAAACACAGCCCTTGATGCGGCCCAGGCTTGACCCAAACAGTACAGGTTTGGGTCAACCCAAGCCATTTCTAGGAATTGGGCTTCATCTTGCCCAATTCAGCTCATGATTGACCTCACTAGACCTCCAGCCACCTTTCCACCTAGGCCTGACCCATCTAGTAGCTGGCGGCAGTTGGAGCAATTATATTGGAGCTCCAGTGGTCCCCCCTACTTGGGCCTCCTCTAAAGCCTTCCAAGCCATGAGTTTGCTGGGCTCGAGCTCATGAGACACTAGGGACATGTCCCCTTCCAGTTGGCAACCATCCAGAGGCTCTCCCAGGAAATCATGGACGTCTAAACTCACAGCCATGACTTGAATAGCACATCCCACTCCACTTAGATTCATTCATTTCCAAGCTTTCAAAAATCCTCCCTAGAGCTCCCCAAGCAGTCCTCTGCATTCCCCCAGCTTCCTAACCTCTTTTGGTCATCTATTTGAGCGAGCTCAAGAAAAGTCCCGCCACTCTCTGCTCGAAGTCATACCCCTGGTCATCCTCCTATCTCAATATCTGCACGAGAAGTGATCACCATCTTCCCCTTAAGCTTCTAGATAGAGAAGCTGATCTATTGAGGCATTCTATGAGGTAAAATCCTAATCCTGAGCCCCTAGTTAGCTAGCATTAGTCAAGTGTGAAACAAATTATTAACTTGTTGGAATCTAATAATTGGATTGACAGTTTAAATTGTCCTGATCCTTCTCATGGAGTTTAGTTGAGATTCTCCAGTGGGATCCCTCAGACCTTACCAGAAAAGGCATATGGCTTCACATGCGAGTGGGAGATTGAATAAATAATCCAAGCTATTGATTTCAATTAATGGCTCAGTATATATCACGTGGTTCTTGAGCCAGTTTGCTCACATCTGCTCAATCAATGATTTGACGACTACCATTAATCCTGTGGTTACATAGTCAACACCAATGATTGGCTGCCGAATCAGATAGCACACGTATGTAAAAGCACTACTGACTGTTATTTAATTAAATCTAGAAAGCATGGGGAACTTCAAATTTTCATATCTCTCAATCCATTTGACCAAATTAGGATTTCTTAAGCTCATTGGAAAGATCTCAGAGAGATCTTTAAAAGCCCAATGGTTTCAAGCCTTAATTCTACATGTTTTACCTTAATTCTAGTAATGGCCTGTATAGTATTTTTGTATTTATGGTTTAATTTTGTCTCTTCATGGCTTGAAATTTTGGGAGAAGAATCTTGGGCATGTCTCTGACATGCATAAAATTTCTCTCCTCTTGTTAATTAAGTTATGGGTACAGTCATTTCAATTTAGGCTTAGGGGTCTTGGTTTAACCCCTAAGTTCAAATTGATGCAATAATCTATCCAATGAGATTTTGGTTCTATGTTTTGGTGTGTTGATTGTGCTTAAGATAGGGAGTTTAGAGCCACTAGTTCAATCCCCCCTGCCCTATGTAGTGAATTATGAGTTTTCTAAGGTAACCCTATGGTTACCTTAGGTAGTTTAGTTAACCATCTTAAAGGATTCAACTTGGGCCCAAATTTAGTTAGCTTGGGCCTTGAGGTCAGGTGAACTCATGGCCCATGTTTCACTAAAAATGGAAACAATTTGGTCCACCAACTAGGGAACCCAAAATCACCCCCTAGATTTGACTTAAAGCCTTAATTAAATTAGCATTCACTTATCATGGTGTACATGAATGGCTCTTTCTCTGGCAGGCAATTTTGAGGTGATTCCATTCTCTACTGTGCACTTTTGTGGTTTTTGCTGTAGATTGGCATTGATTTTGTTTTTTATTTTCTGTTTGGGCTATCTCTGCTCGTTCTATTTTCTTTTCCAAAGGCTGCTTGGCCTTTGGTCATTTTCCTTTTCATTTTACGGTGGGTGCTCCATCCTTTCTACTCTGGGGCCTTGGGGCATTCCACCTTCCGCTCCAGTTACTTCTTCAAAAGGTTTTTTAAGTAATGATGGTTATGATTCTATATCTAGATCTTTTCATGATGTTCTTGTCAGATCTAACTCTTCAAAGGATCCTATTTTCTCCTTCACAAAATCAATGGTTAAAGGTTTTCCTGCTCTTCTTATGTTCAATAATGATATTCTCAAACTTGCTATCACTTTTCAGTTCACTCTTGTTGGGAAGTTCTCAGTCTGATAACCTAATCTTGACATGATACGTAGTCTTTTTGGAAAACTAAATTATCTGGGACTTTTCCTATCAGTTTGCTTGACGCTATACATGTGGTGATTCAGTTATCCAATGACCTTGATTACAGTAAGATGTTTGCTAGAAGAACTTATTATATTTTTAACTGTCAAATGAGATTATTGAAATGGACACCTTTTTTTGATGTCAAAGAGGAATCACCCGTTTTTCCTATTTAGATCTCTTTTCCTAATTTACGATTGTATTTCTTTAATTCTCATGTTCTACATGCTTTGGGATCTATTTTTGGTAGACCTCTTCAAACGGATCAATCCACCGCTTCTTGCTCGAGGCCTTCGGTGGTTAGGAATCTTGTGGAATTGGACATCACTAAGAAGCATCCTAAAGACATCTGGCTTGGTTCTAAAAATTTTGGGTATTTGCAAAAGGTTGAGTTTGAAAATGTTCTGGATTTTTGTTTGCATTATAAAGTTCATGGTCATTCGATAAATGATTTTTTTGTTACCCATTCTCAACTTAGAAAAAAAATATGGCCCACAAAACTGTGGTTGGACCAATTAATGGAGAACAAGGTGTGCTTGGAGATCATATTTTTTACAAGGAAAAGGTTCAAAATATAAATGTGGAGGAACCAAAAGCTTCAGGGGATGACATAAAGATTGGCCCTTTAGATAACTCCTTTAGGAGTGAAGGTTTGTCGGATAAGGAAGACAAAAATGGTAAATACATTATTAATAATGTGGAATCTATTGAGGATCAAGCTTTAGTGGATGTGGTTGAGAATGGTGTAGGGGAGAAATGTGAGGATGATCAAAACCATATTATTACAGTCTCCTTTGTGAATCAAGGAATAGATGAGAATAACATGGATGAGAAAGAATTATCACATTGCCGAGAAAATGATCAAAATGATTGTGTTGTTAATCTAGTTAGTGAGGATAAATGTGAAAGTGGTTCCGATCCTACTTCTAAAAACATTCAGATGTTAGATGGGGATAAGATTGAGGATATGGAGGAAGGGGAAATTGAATCTCAGGATACTTTTACTCCCAAGGATGATCTTAAGGGCTCCAATATTAACTCTATGTCTCCTCCTATTGGCAAAACTAATATTAATGAAGAAGGTTATACTTCTATTTCAAAAAAGAAGGGTAAGAATACTAAGAATATGTCTGGCATTACCCCAAGGGTCACTAGAGCTTCTAACTAATCTATAAATGGTTAAAGAACTCGTGTGGAATATTAGGGGTGTGGGTGGTTCTTTATCTAAGGACAGAGTTAAGAATCTTTGTCAGATTTATGATATCCATCTTCTTGTTTTAATTGAGCCTTTAGTTTCTACTGCTAAATTAGATTTTGTTCACATTAAGTTGGGTTTTGATTTTTCTTTTGGCAACTGTATTAATAAAATTGGGATATTTTGGAAATGCTATATTTCTTTAGTTATTATCATGGATTTGCCTCAATTGATCCATACTAACATTACTTTTAATCAAGTCTCCGGTTATGCTTCCTTTATCTATGCTTCTTGCTCTAGATTAGGAAAAAAAACTCTTTGGAATCAACTTACTAATTTTTCCTCCTCTTTTAATGTCCCCTGGTTAGTTGGGGGGGGATTTTAACTGTGTTACTAATGCTTTTGAAAAAGTTGGAGGTAATCCTCCTAATTATCATGCTATGGAGGAGTTTAATGATATGATCATGAATTGTAACCTTCATGACATTGGTTATTCTGGTAATGTTTTCACTTGGAATAAGGGTATTCTGCGGCAGAGACTAGATCATATTCTTTTTAATAATTCCTAGATTTCTACTTTCTAATCGACTCATATTAAGCACTTAAGTAGAACTTTATCCGATCATTCTCCTTTCTTATTAAGTATTACTAGGAATAGCATTAGCAATTTTCTTCCCTTTAGATTCCAAAATATGTGGCTTTTAAATGAGACTTTTTTTAATATTGTTCAAATTAATTGGAAAGCTCCCCTTTTCCCTTCTGATAATGTTGTTGGTATGAATCATCTTTGGTTTAAACTTAAACGCCTTAAACAAAAACTAGCTTGGTGGAATAAATGCATTTTTAAGAATATATTTACTAGTATATTGATTGCTAAAAAAGATGTTGACAATGCAGATTTGGCTTATATGTAGGATGCTTCTTTTGAGAATTTATCTATTTTAAATGAAGCTAAGATGACTTTATCATAACTTCAGGAAAAAGAAGAAGCTTATTGGAGGCAAAAAGCTGCTTCGAAATTCCTTATGGAAGGTGATCATAATACTACCTTTTTTCATAATATTGCTAATCATAACAAAGTGAGTAGGCAAATTCATAAGATCAATTATCATGATGGTTATATTATTGAAAACCCTGATATGATATCTGCTTCGGGTATTGAGTACTTTGAGAAAGCTTTAAACAAAGATTTTAATTCGGATTTAAACATTAATTTCTCATTTATTCCTTCTTTTATTTTGGAGGAGGATAATTTGTTGTTGACTCAGATTCCTTCTGAGAAGGAAAGTTGGCAGTCTTTGAAAGATATGAACTCTAATTTTGTCGCTGGACCTGATGGTTTCACCACTAACTTTTTTCAAAAAACTTGGGAGATTATTAAACATGACCTTATTAATGCTATTGTAGATTTCTTTTTGGGTAATCCTATGCCTAAATTTTTTACTTCTACTTCTATTGCTTTAATTCCTAAATCTAATGCTATTAATTTTATGAATAATTATCGCCCTATCAGTTTATATACTTTTTTTAATAAACTTATTGCCAAAATTATTATGGGGAGGCTTGCCTTGATTCTTCTTAATATCATTTCATTCGAACAAATGGGGTTCGTGAAAGGTAGATTAATATTTGATAATATTTTACTCGCTCAAGAATTAGTTCATGATATGCTAAGATTACTGGTGGTAATATTATTTTTAAAGTTGATACTACTAAAGCTTATGATAATATTAATTTGGAATTTCTTTAGACTATTTTAAAGTAGTTTGGTTTCAGTATGCAATTTATTAATCTAATTAAGAATAGCATTGAGCATTGTTTGTTCTCTGTTATAGTTAATGGTAAGGCCCATGGTTATTTCAAGTCATCTCATGGTCTTAGGGAAGGGGATCCTTTATCTCTTGCGCTTTTCATTATTGCTATGCAATTTTTATCGCGGGGCATTAATAATCTTTATAGGATTCATCCAAACCTGTAGTTTAGAACTATTAGTGGCTTTTCGATTACCAATTTGAGTTTTGCTGATGATTTTATTATTATTTTCTAATGGTTCTATTAAAATGCTTTATATTCTCTTCAATTTTCTTAAGAAGTTCCAGCACGCTAGTAGTTTAAAATTAACCCTTCAAAGAGTTACTTTATCCCTACTAATTCTATATCTTCTACTCAGATTAATAGTGTTGAGAGAAAATTTAGTTTAACTGAAAGAAATTTATCGTTGAAGTACTTGGGTACCCCTCTTTACAAGGGTAAAAAGCGTTCTCATTTATTCGATGATATTTTTACTACTATTCATAAGAAACTTTCTTCTTGGGCTTTTAATTTTCTCTCTTTTAGTGGTAGACTTGTTCTTATTAAACATGTTCTTTGTTCCATTCCTACTTACTTGCTTCATACTATTTTCCCTACATTAAATGTTTGTAGTAGAATGGATATTTTATTTAATAAATTCCTTTGGGGCGCCAAGAATGAAAAAAAAACTATTATATAGGGTTCTTGGAGTAACTGCTGGGGGCTATTGATGAGGGGAGATTAGGTTTTGAAAATTTCACTGCTATGATCACTAGCTTTTCATAATTTGTGGTTAGCCTTTAGAGCTAACAAGAGTTTGTGGGCCAAGTTCATGGCTTCTAAGTATTATGTTGGGAAACATCCTCTGAATTGTGCTTTCAAATGAAGGGACTCTTTCAACTGGAAAAGATTATGTGATAATAAGTGGGAAGCCAAATAGTTTATTCAATTGGGAATGGGAGCTGGTAATATTTTATTTTGGCAAGATAATTGGTTGTGTAATTTCTCTATTGATAATCTTTTACACACTTGCTCCACGTCTGCTTGTAAAGTCAAAGATTTTATTACCAATGGTAATTGGAATATTATTTTACTTACTAATAATGTGTCTGATTTGATTATCACTTTAATTCTTAAAATCTCCACTCATTTGGAGAATGAGGATTGTATTTTGTTTAATCATTCTAATGATGGTAAGTTTGCTATTGAATAGGTTTGGAGTTCCATTAGGCAAAGGTTTACTAAAGATTCTCTTTATTTAGCTTTCTAGCATGCTAGCATTCCTCTATCTTACTCTTTTCTCTTATGGAGGATTTTACATAATTATTTGCCTTTGGGCTCTATATTGTTTAATCATTCCATTGGCTCACGAGTTCTTGTTTTGATGATAACAAATATTATGGCTCACATGTCCTAATATTTGGAATGTATATTTATTTGTGTGTATACTAACATTTCACGAAACAGCATACACCATCCAACAAAGAATCAAGGCTCAAGAATGGGTAGAATAGGTTATGATGTGTTATTCTTATAATTCTCATTTGATGTACATTTTGATTTTTTGAGTCAAGTCCTGTAAGGATGTATGCTTGCTTGTGATCATGTACACACATTTTCAGGGGAAGTGAGATCTGTCAAAACCAGAAGTTCAACTTTTGAATAAATCATACTTGATAATTTTAGAATGTCTAGGACGATCTGTTCATTGAACTAATCATCCTAGATGATATTTATATCATCCTGGACGATTCAATATGATCTTAAAACCTAGCTACCATAATAATTTAGGTAAGATTTTAAGTTCAATTTTTGGTCTAATCATCCAGGATGATCCATATCGTATTGGACGATCTATGATAATGTTGCCTAAATTAATCCTATGATTTTTCAATTAAATCTGCTTAATTTGATATTCTAATCATTGTGGATGATCTTATAATCATCCTGGATGATTAGTGTAAATTTGAACATATCGTCCAGGTGATCGTCCTGGACTATCAGGTCAAATTCTACACATCATCCTGGATGATCCTGCGATCGTCCTGGATTATTTTTGGCGGTAGAATTGAGTTTTTAGGATTTTTTGAAGCCGTCGAGCACATCATCCTAGACGATCCTGCGATCTTCTTGGACGATCTTTGCCGTCAGAATTGATTTGGAAGGATTTTTGGAGCTCTCTTTTTAAGCTTTCTCAAGGCACTTGATAGGTGTCATTGGCAGCCATTGAGGCTTCATTTCTTTTGGAGAAAACTTGAAGAGAGAGCTTGAAAGTGAGAGAGGAAAGGGTTGAGTTTGAGAGGGAGAAGAGCCTTGAAAGGGAGATTTTCGAGGGAGTGTGAGGGGTTCACACGGTTGCTCCGGCAAGCTTGCACCTAAGTACCATCAGATTCTAGGGTTGTCTCAAAGGAAGTTTTGGAAAGAAGAAGATCTCTTTGGTGTCAAAGGACCCGGCTACTCCGCCGCACCGGGGAAGGTGGAAGTGATTTTGTAAGGGCTTCTCCGCCTAGCTGTGGGGGCTAAAGGAGAGTCACTAAAGGTGTAGTGTAATACCTGGAGGGTGCCTCCAGGGAGTGGACGTAGGTCAGGTTGGACCGAACCACTATAAATCTGGTGTGTTCTTTCTGATTATTTTTTGCCTTTTATTTTACTGCGATTAACTACTTAGGTGAAATCTGTGATTGATCTTTTTATTATTGATTTAATTTATTTCTGTTGTAAGATTTAAAAAGATATTTCTTTTTGTTAAAGAAGTTTTTTTAAATATCCAATTCACCCCCCTCTTGGTTAGCCTCGGGACTAGTTCACAAGGGCTTAACATCCCTTTCGAACTTTCAAGTGGAATCAGAGCGGGATTCATAAAATCTAGTTTTGAAAAACTTTTGAATTTGATCCATGGCTAACTTTTGAAATAGAAACATCGCTGAAGGTTATTCCATTACCAGACAACCTTTATTTGAAAATATTACTTTTGATTTTTGAAAAATTTGCATGTCTACTTTCTTGAAGTCAATAGATTATCGCATGTGGCATATGATTCAAACTAGTTATTCTGTACCGTCACGTATTGTAGATGGAATCAAAATTGATATTCTTTTTATTGAATGGAGTAGAGTAGATCAGATCAATGCTCAATTAAATGCTAAATATTTGAATTATTTTTTCTGTGCTTTAAATTCTGATGATTGCGTGATAATATCTACATGTACTACTGACAAAGAAATTTGGGATAAACTATGCATTACATACGAAGGAACTAGTGAAGTTAATAAATCTAAGTTGAATATTCTAATGCATGATTATGAACTTTTTAGCATGAAATCTTATTAGATGATCTTAGACATGTATACTATGTTTACTCAAATTGTGACATCATTACACGCTTTAGGTAAAGAATTTTCAAACTTTAGAAAGATTAATCAAATTCTACGTTGCCTGTTTGATAAGTTTGATGCCAAAGTTGTTGCTATTTATGAATCAAAAAAAGTTGAACGAATATTTTATTGATAATTTGATTGGCTCACTCATTGCCTACGAGCAAGGTTTGGGTCAAAAGCTTTTGGATGCAGGTGAAACTATAGTACTGAAACTTGAAGACAATGAGGAAAGCGACTCAAAGCACAAGCATCAACATCAACAAAAGTGGAATAAAGGTAAAAAAGGTAAAAATGTTAAGATTTCTTCTGATGTTATTTGCTTTGGAGGTAAAAAACCTAAACATATGAAAAATCAGTGCCCGAACTTAAAAACCCTTTCTTAAAGGAAAAGGGTAAAGCTAAGCAAATTGTAATAAGGGAAAATAATGCAAAGCAAAAAATCTCTTAGGCAGAACTAGCTTCTGAATCATCAGATCAGGAGCGAGATGATATGAATTAATATTTTGCTTGTGTTTGTTTTTGTGTTTTTACTTTTATTGTTTGTGATTTTTATTTGTTATGTTTTTTGATGTTTTTTTATTATTTTTATTTTTCTTTTAAATTTTTTAAAAATTAGTTTCTTTATTTTTTTAGTTATTTCTCTGATCAGCACATACATATCACTTTTTATTTTATTTACACTTTAAAAAATCAAAATTATATTTCAAAGAACTTATTTTCTAAAAATGGAAAATTTACCTCCTATTTTTCTAAAAATTCTATGTAAGTTGTGGTTGATTTCTCTAAAATCAAGCAAAGGAATGAAACTCATGATTTTGTCTCTCCATCTTATTTCTTTATGTTACGTTATTTCACTTTTGATTCAAAATCTGTTTCAAATTATAAATTAGTTTTTGAAATTGAAACTTTTTTTATCTCCCAACATTTTGTCTATCTTATAGGAATCTTTTGCAAATTATTGAACCAACTTCAAAATTATCTTTTTCAGGTTGTTCGTCTTTCTCAAAAGAATAATGTTTGCTAATTTTAAAGGTTTAGAAAGAAAGGCAAATTACAAAAATCAAAAGATGTGCAAAGTTGCCAAAAATGCAAGGATACACAAAGTGTATCAAAAATCAAAAGATGCGCAATGTCACCAAAAATAAATGGATACACAAAGTGTATCAATAATCAAAATATGCGCAAAGGGTGCCAAAATGAAAAGAGCCACAAAATGAGCCCACAAAAAGTTAGCTTTCCTTCTTGTAAATCTCTAAAGTTTAGAAAACCCATGTATTTTTGATAAATTCGTTACTTGAGCTTGAAAATCAAGATTTTTGATTCATTACTTTGCATTAATCTTCTATTAGATATATTTCATGAAAGGAGTTTTGAAAGATTTTTGTTTTCTTATCTAATTTATTCCTTGATTTAGATATTGTCTAAAAAGGTTTTTTAGCCTTTTTAAAACCTGAGCTTAGATTGATAATTTCTGAATCTCTAACCTTTCTGGGTTATGAGTAGTCAATTCATACCTTACTAAGCTTTTGGGTAAAATCAAGATGTGACTTTCTCATTATAAGAAAATTCTTGATATTTCAAAAAAAATTTTCAAAATTTTTTTTACCAGATCAGGGACCGTTTTTAATCTTTTAGTCTATTTTTTCTATTTTATTTTTCTATGCTCCTTTTCTTTTTGATAATGTCAAAGACGGAGAACGTACTGTTGTATTTGTGAAGTTTATTTTTATTTGTTATATTTGTGTAGTTTTTTTAAATTAAAAAAAAAGGTTTCTCCCTATTTTAAAAAGTATTTTCTTAGTGAGGGGGAGAATAGGAGAAAATACTTTTTATTTACAAATTCAACTAGTAATGTTTACCATCATCAAAAAGGGGGAGATTGTTATGACTCGGGCTCACGAGTTCTTATTTTGATGATAACAAATATTATGGCTCACATCTCCTAATATTTGGAATGTATATTTATTTGTATGTATACTAACTTTTCAGGAAACAACATGCACCATCCAACAAAGAATAAAGGCTCAAGAATGGGTAGAATAGGTTATGATCTGTGATTCTTGTAATTCTCATTTGATGTACATTTTGATTTTTTGAGTCAAGTCCGATAAGGGTATATGCTTGCTTGTGATCATGTACACACATTCTCAGGGGGAGTGAGATCTATCAAAACCATAAGTTCAACTTTTGAATAAATCGTACTAGACGATTTTAGATCGTCAAGGACGATCTTTTCATTGAACTAATCATCCTGGATGATCCAATATGATCTCAAAACCCTAGCCACCATAATAATTTAGGCAAGATTTTAAGTTCAGTTTTAGGTCTAATCGTCCAGGATAATCCATATCGTACTGGATGATCTATGATAATATTGCCAAAATTAATCCTATGATTAGTCAATTAAATCTACTTAATTTGATATTTTAATCATTGTGGATGATCTTATAGTCGTCCTGGATGATTAGTGCAAATTTTGAACATATCGTCCAGGTGATTATCCTGGACTATCAAGTCAAATTCTGCACATCATCCTGGATGATCCTATGATAATCCTGGATGATTTTTGGCGGCGGAATTGAGTTTTTAGGATTTTCTAAAGCCGTCTTTTGGAGCACATCATCCGGGACGATCTTGAAATCGTCCTGGATGATCTTTGCTGTCAGAATTGATTTACAAGGGTTTTTGGAGCTCTCTTTTTAAGCTTTCTTAAGGCACTTGATAAGTGTCTTTGGCAGCCATTGAGGCTTCGTTTCTTTTGGAGAAAACTTGAAGATAGAGCATGAAAGAGAGAGAGGAAAGGGTGGAGTTTGAGAGGGAGAAGAGCCTTGGAAGGGAGATTTTTGAGGGAGTGTGAGGGGGTTCACGGTTGCTCCGGCAAGATTACACCTAAGTACCATCGAATTCAAGGGTTGTATCAAAGGAAGTTTTGGAAAGAAGAAGATCTATTTGGTGTCGAAGGACCCAGCTAGTCCACCGCACCGGGGAAGGTGAAAGTGATTTTGTAAGGGCTTCTCCGCCTAGCTGTGGGGGCTAAAGGCGAGTCACTAAAGGTGTAGTGCAATACCTGGAGGGTGCCTCCAGGGAGTGGACGTAGGTCAGGTTGGACTGAACCACTATAAATCTGGTGTGTTCTTTCTGATTATTTTCTTCATTTTATTTTACTACGATTAATTGCTTAGGTGAAATCTGTGATTGATCTTTTTATTATTGATATAATTTATTTTCGATGTAAGATTTAAAAAGATATTTCTTTTTGTTAAAGATGTTTTTAAATATCTAATTCACCGCCCCTCTTGGTTAGCCTCGGGACTAGTTCACAAGGGCTTAACATCTCTTTCGAACTTTCAAATACGAATCATGTGTTCATTCAGGGTCTGATTTCCATGAAAGTTTGGTTGCACTTTGATAACATGTTTAATGCTTTCTACTACTAAGTATAACTCGGTTGCCAATCTTCTTAAGGATTGGTTCATTCCTGCTAAAGGCCATATTAGGAATATTCTTCCTGTTATCATTTGTTGGTTTTCATGGACTTGTAGAAATGATTCTAAACATGAGGAAATTAAAATGAATACTTTAAATGTTATTACTAAAGTTAAGAACAAAATTTATCAATTATATGTTGCTATTTTAGTTAAGGCTGATTCCTTTAACGGTTGTCCCCATGTTGCTTGTGAGTTTGGTTTGAATTTTTAGCCTCACTCCATTGGGATAAAAGATAGACTGATTTACTGGAAGAAACCTTTGGAGGATTATTTTAAGCTTAATACTAATGGCTTCTGGGATAATTTGCAAGCTGGTTGTGGTGGCACTATTAGGGATTCTAATGGTTTAGTGATTATTTCTTTTGCGGGTCCTTCCTATGCTAAAAATGCAATTAAAGTTGAATATGAGAGTCTTCTTTATGGTATTCAACTTTTCATTTCTTCAGGCATCGCTAATATTTGGATTGAAGGGGATGAAATGCTCTTGATTCATTATCTTAAAGGTAATAATTCTATCAATTCATAAAATTTATATATGTTAAGAGATATTAAACATTAGCTGTCTTTTATTACTTATTCTATTACTCATATTTTACATGAAGGTAATATTGTTGCTAATTCACTTGCTAAAATGGGTTGTTCTTTACTGGGTTTTATTGAACTTTTGGAGCTTTCTTTACCTAGGTAGATTAGAGGGTTGGCTAGATTAGATCGATGTGGCCTCCCTTATTTGTGGTTTAATTAGTTTGGCTTTTTCCTTGGCTGATGTTGTTTTGTTTCCCTGACTTTTTTTATTTGTTGGTGGGTTTGATGATTTTCTTCTTTCCTCTTCCCTTGTCGCTTTTGGTGAGAGGCATCAACTTGGTTTACCTGGTAGTCCTTTGGCAGAATCTTTTACCTATTGTTGGGTTTTGCAATAGTTTTCAATTATACTTTTTCCTTTTATTTTTAATTGGTTGGGGTTGGAAGGGTCTCTATTTGGTTAGGATCATTCTAGTTTTTGTTGTGATTAATCAGGTTAGCTATTTTTTCTTTTCTGAGAAAGGTTTTATTGATTGCTTTATCACTTCCTACAAGCGTTGATCAGTTGTGGTTAGGTGTGAATTTTTTCTTGGTTCTAATTCTAGTGATGCCGTGTTATTTCCTTATTTTATTGTTTCAAATTTTAGAGTTGCTATCGAAAATAATGGTTTGGGTTTGAGTCATGATTGGATCTTTTTGTATTTTGAATTGAACCTTATGTGTTGCTCTTCTTCTCCTTTGGTCTATTTAATTGGGATGACTTGTTATATCAATGTCTTTATGTTAATTTTTGTTGGCTCTATGGACGGTAATACTGGTTGGGATTGTAATTGGTGTTTGAGTGGCTGGTTTGGTGGGAAGTTCCAGTTGGTTACCGATCTCAGGATTCTTATTATTGGGTTTTTCTTATTTCTGGGTAGGTGGCATGGAATTTATTTAACTGCTATTACTATCAGGGATTTTCCCATCTATTGCCGGTATGTTATTTCTACTTCTAACATCCTTTGCATATTTTGGGTGTGCAAGCATGTGTTGGGCAGGAGAATAAAGTGGCATTTTGATTCTAATCATGACAACAATACAGTTACTACATTCCTAAGCTCTACCGACTCTCTGGTTTGGTTTTCTAACTTTAGCTGGTGTATCCTTTCTATTTGGAATGTCATTATTATTTAGGATTTTGTCTTGTGTGTTGACTGCCCTTGGTTTGAGTGTTGGTTCAATATTTACTTAACTTCTATCAATAGTACCTTTGTTTCAAGGAATTGGGATATGTGGCTGGTTGTTTCTTGATTTTTTGTTGGTTGCTTACTATGGAGCTTCTTTTCTAGCTGCAATTTGCATTTCGATTATATTCATTATTAGGACTTTTGGTATTCTAATTACTTGTTTTAGAATGAGAATTTTCAGATGGCTATTAATAGGTTATTCTACATTATTGATTAAGGGGTTTCCTACACCTATATTTTCTATAAGTTTAATTGGATTCATATGTCAATTTTGTTGTGTTTGTTTTGTTTTTGCAGTCAGTATCTCTAGCAGGTCTTGTGGATGAAATTTTTGGTGGCCAAGATGAATAATTTTTGTAGGAAGCACATGTTGAATGTCTACTTTATGGCCTTCCTTTTTTGGGTGCTGTCTACTTGCAGCCCTAGAATGTTTTTAGGGATTTTTATTCATCGTAGCTTAGGGGACGTTTGGCTCTTAGGTTTTTCTTTTACTTTTTTTGTAGCTCTATCGAGCACTAGTCAGCTGAAGGTCCCCTTTAAGGACCTTGTAACCTTTTTTGTTTATTAACGCATAGGCCCAAAGCGGGTTTCCCCTAAAAAAAGCCTTAATTAAACCATAATTAATTCATATAAAATCCAAAAATTTTATATAATATATCAAATTGATTATAATTAAACCCTCCACTCATGAAAAATAAAATCCCCTTAATCAGACCTTTAATTTAGGTTTAATCTAATTTTTAATGAAAATTAAACTTTAATTAATATAATTAATTAAAAATAAAAAATTCCAAAAATCCTTAAACACTTGGAATTGTCCCCTAAGGTCATTTCTGATCTTTTGGGATGATTTCAAGGAGTTTGGGATTGATTTGGATAAAAATCCCCAAACCCTTTCTAATTAAGCAATTTTAAAATTTAATTAATTAACAAACTTTAAAAATTTATAATTAATTCTAGAAAATTCCAATTCAACCAAACTTATTGTCATTCAACTTCACTTAAAATCTACTAATTTTAAAAAATGTCAAACCTTCAAATTTTAGTCAAAGTAAAAAAGTCAACTCCCTGGTCAACCGTAGTTCAAAACTAAGTCAAAACTTCAAAAATTCATAACTTAATGTTAAAAATTCCAAATTTAGCAAACTTAGAGTCTGATTACTCATCTTAAGTATTAGGAAAGATATTGGAACTTTAAAATTCACTTTAATTTAAAAAGTCAACTATTGACCCTTAATTTAATGAACTAAAATAATTTAAATAATTTCAAAATTTTAATAATTAACTAAAATTTCAAAAAACTTTTGTTTGATTAATTAAATCAATCAACCAATCTTTAATACATAATAAGCACTCCAAAGATGAATTTTTTAGGATGGGCTACTTTAAGCTACAGGGTTAAGTTTCTTAAGGATGTCTAGTTCCTCGAGCCCACTATGACAACGTCACGAACAGATTCAATGGAGTAAAAAACTCTAAACTTAACTGATTAATCATTATTTAACCAAATAAAAATCCTTAATTTAACTACATCAATCAGGTTTATAAGTTGGACTATCTTGAGCTGTGGGGTCAAGTATCGTAAGGAGGCCTTGTTCCTCGAGCCCACTATGATAATGCCGTAAACCGATTGATAGAAACTTTAAATTAATTTAATCCTTAAAACCAACAACCTATCGATCTAATTAAAATTTATCATCTCTTAATTCTTAACAAATTAAATTAACTTAACTAAATTGGTTACCACTGGGTAACCCGGGCCTATGAGGCTATAACTTAGCCCCAAGGAAGATGAAATAAACTTCATAGCCCTGGTGTAAATAAAGGTGGTAATCCTTTAACATTTAAAATACATCCTAAAATTGACTTTAAAATACTAATACTTAAACTCAAATTCAAAATCCCCTTAAGACTTCGACAAATCAAAGTGTTAGACAACTTTAACAAATTACCTAGCCTAGGATATATCTAAACCACACAGCCTTCTTCACACACTTTGGATGGTTTGCTAGGACAATTGACTCTAGATCTAAGCTAGGCCGATGTTTACTTTCTTACTACTTGTGTGTCAGATTTTTCATTATTTTCACTGCAAGCTATTTGTTAAATTAGTTGATTGATATGAGTGTTTATTTAATTTTGAAATCTGTGAATTGATGTAATGGGTGTTAGACTACCCTTTGATTAGGAACAATCTGCTTGTACTATATGGGTGTTTTGAGTTAGGATATAGACATCTAAAGTGGATTCCAAAGAGGAAAGAACATTTTTTAGGAGAGAGTTATTTTCTATTTAGAAGTCCAAATTTTGACGATTTTAATACCCAAAGAGGAAAGAAAAACATCCCCTTATGGGGAGAGTTTTCTTTTTATTTGGGTATCTTGATATGATAAATCTAAGGAGCCCAAAGAGGAGAATGATGAAGAAATATAGATATAGAGTATCCCACTCAAAGTCACTTGCGTCTGTCCTAGGATTAGAATTCGGGTTGTTGTCAGCAGTATCTAGCCAATTTTAATTTTTATAAATTATGGGTTGTAATGAAAGGAATTTTCCTATGGACATTTATTTATTTAATTAATTTAATTGATTGATTGAGTGATTTACTCTGTTTGCACTTAGGATTACCTACTTTTCCTATTTTCTTTTATTGTATGTCGCTATTATTTTAGCCTCGATACACAGAGGCTTGTGAGGGTATGAATAAAAACTTTTTCTACTCAAAACTTAAATAAAATTTTTAGGCTAACATAGAAACTCTAATAATCTAAGAAATAAGCTTGGGATTGCCGAGAGTCTGCATAATCATATTAATTCGCTTCTCCTCCATGTCAGGTACCTCCTCATCTATGGGTTCTAGCAGACCAACTAGCCTATTAGGGTGCAATTCTGTGAAGAGGAAATTATGTAATCTCTAGGAAAAAATATTTTTAAGCCTTTTTAAAATTATTTTATATCAATTTTATGCATTTATCAAGTCAATTAGCATGCATTGCATTAGAAACTAATTAAAAGCGTTTAAAATTTTAATTATATTTTTAAGCATTTTCACCTAATATCAAGTCAATGGGCCAATTAGGATCCACTCTAGATGTCGGCCCCAATTCCTTGAAACTTTAATTAACAACATTCCTACCACTCTTTCATACAAAAACCAGACTCATGGATTTTAAATCGTCTAGGTGGTTAGTTGGCTCCCCAATCCAGGCCAGGGTAAGTTCAGGTTTTGCAATGTATTAGTTAGGTTTGGGTTACTATCGTTTAGTGCCAAAAATAGATTTAGGATCCAGGGCAGATTCAAAGTCATAAGACCCCAAACTTCAGGAATACAATCCCAAATTTTTAAAAAAATGTTCAACTGAAACTAAAGCTTTTCTTGATCAAAAACATAAAGCATAATATGTAGAATAGGTTGGGGCACTTCTAAATCTTTTTAAAATCTCAATGTGCTCCCTACCCTTCCTCTCTTGATTTTTATAAATAAGTGCTCAAATTTGATCCAATCCTAGTTGAGATTCTAAATTCACCTCTTTTAATATCACTCCTCGAAAAACTCTAAAAATATATATTTTTTCTATTATTCTAATTGAGAGTACTCGTAGAAAATTTAACCTTCCTATGATGCAATTAACTATGAGGGCTTACGCTCATAGGAAATTTGGAGCCCACAACTAATTTTAAAACTAATTTTTAAAACTTAATTAGTATTCTTTGGGAAAAATCAAAATCAATGATGATCATTATTATCATGTTCGGATAATCAATGATAAGTGATATCTTTTTCCCTCGAGAAGATATATAATTTACCATAGTGATTTGGGATATGAAAATAATGATGTTTCGTCTAGGTTATAATAGTTAAATACAGATAGAACGTCATTTTGACCCTTTGTGGTTATATGTAGTTCTTCCTTTGATTTGATTATTGCAATCAGGTTGAAATTTTTAGTTTCATTATCTGAACTTATTAGGGAATGATATCTTTGCCTCCTGAGGTAAAATATCATTTATAATAATGTGTTCACCTTTGAGACTAAAATTTTAAAATTAAATTTTCCAAAGAAAATAAATTTTTTAAAATCCCATTTTCAAACATTCAAACACCCAAACAATGTGGAATCAATTATTTAAGTAAAAAGGAGTATAGAGAAGATCAATTGAACCATTCTTCTAAAATCTATCTCTTATATTTTCTTTCCATTATGCTATTAATGAAAATGAGTTTGCTTCAAGTCTACTCTATGTCTTTCTAAATTCTCTAGTTTTGGATCGCTGATGTAAGTATCATATGTAGAAGTAATGAATTACCTTATTCCTTAAATAATTAAAAAGATATTTTCAAATTACTAGATTTTTATTTAATGCACATAGTGGCCATATATGTAGTTAAAATTTGGTGTAATGTGGGGCCTCGATGGAGGGAAGCAGGCATAACTAGGAATATTGAATTTGTATGTGTCATACCTCGGCATAGGGTATAAAATATACTAAATTTTGAAGGAGATGATATATCTATGGGAAGTCAGTAGACATCCTTTGTTCCTACAAGCTTGACAAAGATCTAGGAATGCATATGCTCTGAATGGCATCACAATTAAAAGAGATTCATTAGAAAAATATGTTATTTACATTCATCTATCCAATATATTATATCCATAGAGTGCATTCATTACAATTATCTAATTTTGTTGAAGTGGTTGAATCTCCAAAACATATATGTTTATTGAGTAGGATAATTATTATAATTTTAGTAGACAGCACTAGTATTTACAAGTGACCATATCTTCCTTGTGGGATCGATACTCTACTCCATCACTATATTACTTGATTCAGCATATATACTTATGTATATTAAGTGGAGTTTTTATAATTTTTTATATAAAAAAATACAAGTATTATTAGGGATTGATAGAGCCCTAAATTATTTCACAATTCTATAAATTACTCCACATCCCCCATCTAAGTCACCCATAATATAAAAGTTGGATCTATCACCGTAATGACCGGGTCCAATGCCTGTAAAAGAAATAGCTCAAAATATTAATGGGTAAATCATCCAATAAAATGATAAACACCAAATACTATGGCCAGCGAACCCAACATGAAGAATGATAAAGAAAATAGATGGGGAAAACCCATAACTTAAAGAAGCACAAAACCCCATAAAATATATCCACAACACAAGGAGAGACAACTAATAGGGGAAAACTAACAAAATAAGGTGTAACACCATAGTTGCTAGAAATATTCATGATAACACCATCAGTAGTATAATTATGATAGAAACTAGAAATCAGTAAGTCTGATTGAGAAAAAAATTGCAGTAGGAATAAAAACCTGAACTAAGAGCAACAGCCTCTAAACTAAATAAATAGAGCACACATGCACCCTGAACTGAGCCAAAGAAGAAAAACCCAAACTCATAGGGAAAAAAAGGTAAAACTAGAGAAATAATAACAAATAATAGAAGATCAAGCAGCCCAATGGAAATAAGGCAAAACTCTACAAAAAAATTACAGACACATCTCGAGAAGGCCACAACCAAAAATAAATTTAACACGGGAAACTGTAGCAAATCCCAATACCACTAACGAAATGTAACACTAATAGAAGTAAACATATTAGGAAAACCAATTCCAAAGATCTAACATCAAGCTATTAATAATGAAAAAGTAGTCAATAATAAAGGGAAAATTCTAGATTCTAAGAATAGGAATACCAAAAATATCCATTTTGATCATGCCTATGAGAATACCAGAGCAAGAATAATTATTAAAGTAAAGATTATCCAAAGAATTTAGCTCCTTGTATGGCCAGCTAATCAGCACATTCATTTCCCTCCCAGTAAATATGAGATATTTTAAAATTAAATTTGTTGAGAAGCATCAAAATCTTATTAAAAAAGTAAAATAAAGTAACATTGTGACATTTACGGGATTGTATTAAATTGAACAAAAGCTTAAAATCAATTTCAATTTAATTATTAAGGATTTTATTGTCAATGGAAAGAGTTAACCCAAAAAGAAGAGCATACTGAAAGTCAGAGATTCGCCAAGAGGGGGCGTGAATTGGTATTTTAAAAATTTAAACCTAAACAGGAGTTCTATTTTTTTTTGTTTTTAAAATAACAATTTAATAAGTAGAATGCGGAAGCTAATAGTTCGTTCACAACAATGATATTGGTGACACAATTGCAAATTTCACAATATAAGATCTAAATTAAACTTTTCACCAAATAATTAAAAGTAGTAAATAAAATGCGTGAAAAGTAAAGTGCGGTAAAAACGAAAAAAGCACACCAGAGATTTTTATAGTGGTTCGGTCACTTGACCTACGTCCACTCCCCGGAGTCCTCCACTCCATGATTTGCACTACTAAAAGTTGACTCTACTTTTGCTCCCACAGAAGGCGGAGAAGCCTTTACAAGACTCACTTTCACTTTCCCCGGTGTGGCCGAATACCAAACGCTATGTCACCCTCCTGGTGATGGCAGCGGACCTTCTCCTTTTTCTCCCTCCTGGAGACAGTAGAGTACCTTGACGATGTTGATCTTGAAGCCTCTCTTCCCTAGAGAACTTTCCCAAGACTCCCGAAAGCCATAATAGGAGAAAAGCATGCAGTTAGCTTGGAGCCACCGTGTGATCCCCTCACACTCCATCTCCCTCACGCTCAAGCTCACCTTCACCTTCCTCTAACAGGCCTTGGATCTCTCCAAAGAAAACTTCTCCCTCAAGAGTCCCTTCCTCTCTTAATACCTCTCACAGTAAGAAGACAGACCAACAACTCTCAATTTGAAAAATTAAAGTTATTTTTAAATCAGGTTTTAAAAAACCCTAAAAATTTCAACTTTTTTATCTCTGTTCGTATAGTACGATCTATAATCGTATACTACGATCAGTTGAAATATAGTTTCATCCAGTACGAGCACTAATGAATAGTTCTCAAATTCTATAAATATCATACTATACAATATGTATATCGTACAGGATAATCATGTTATTTTCAACTGTTCGTAGAGGACGATCTGTGGGACGATCCCTGGGACGAGCAAATTCGTCTCTAACTATCGTCCAGCACTGCACTATTCATACAGTACGATTAGTTTATTTTAGGCTATCATCCAGGATGAATAGAACAAAAAAACTTTGGTTTCATCTTGTACGATCAAATGGACGAATGAAATCGTCTCTAACTATCGTACGATACGATATAGTATCGTACAGTATGATCTACTTTAATTAAGAAACCAAAGTTTATTTCTTGGTTATGGGATGTAATTTTGGTAAGTATTCAATTAATCATACAGTACGATCTGGATCGTACAGTACGAATAGTTCAAACAATCAGAATTATAAACTTACCAAACTTATTCTGGCGGCTAGGGTTTTTAAATTGAACCTCATCGGACAGTACGATTACCATCATACAGTACAATTAGGTTACAAAACTAATCAACTGGAAAATAGCCGTTAGCCTGAGTATTAATGATTCATTGTATAGTATGATTAAAAATCGTACAGTACGATAATTTTTTTTTAAAAAAAATTTTAAACATGAAAATAAATCTCCCCCTGTGTGTGTGCATGGTTGCTCCTTTCACATACATGATTTTGTGGCAGACTCAAGAAAATAAAAAATAAAGAAATTAAAAATTACGAGATTTTTAACATCCTATTCTACCGAGTTTGAGTCTCCAGCAACCTTGAGTAGTGTGTATCTGACCTGAAAAGTTAGTGCTCATGTACAAGGATAAATATTTGTAATCTTAAGGAAGTCCATATAAATTCAGTAAGTATTAGTTGTTACCATCAAAATTAAGTGCTCGGGATCCTGGATTTTAACAATCTCCCCCTTTTTGATGGTGTTAAATAATATTTTCTGATGGCCACAGTTGTTATGTCTTCCTTAGCTCCCCCTTAGAAAGATAACTTATTTTTAAGATAGGAGGAGAAATTTTTTTTTTATTATTATTATTTATAACATGCAGAGTAAACATAACAAGAGAAAGAGCAACATATAAACAGAAGAGTAAACATAAATAACTGATATCATTAATAGTAAAGACAGAACAACATAGAAACGTCTCCCCCTTTTGACAACAGCAAAAAGGGAAGAACAAAAAGGACACTATAAAGATAAGAAACTAGAAAAGAAAAATACAACACAAGCAACTAAAATATTCAAAATTCGGGTTCCTGATTCGGAGGTGGCGGTGGAGGTCGTGGAACCAGTTGAAAGTACTGATGGAGGGACGCGAACTAGTGATCGATGGAGGTGAAGCGCTCCCCAAACTATTTCATATCACATTCATGTTGTTGATGTTGTTGAGCAATGTGGGAATCCAGCCTAGTCTCCAATCGATCAAGGCATTGAATGATGTCATCATGAGGGTAGGCAGGATAGGCCGGTTCAGGCTGGTGTATTGGTGGTGGTGGAGGTGCGTCGGTAGGAGCAGCAGCCTCTTCTTCATCAAGATTGGGATCAGCGTGAGCGGCCCCCCGATGGAATAAGATATGAAAAGAGGCATCTGAATAGAAGATAGGGAGATGATCTGGAGGTAGAGGATAATGAATTTGATACTTAGCATCTAAGATGTAGCCTACGACATGTCCTAAAGCAAGGTTTAGTTTTCTACGGGCACTTGGATATCGGAACGCAGACATGGTATGGATATAATCAAAAATTACTTAGGATTCATTGAATTTGGTTCCTGACATTATTAGGTAAGTGACCACGGATAGCAGTGGAGTAATGTGGATGCGGTTGCCAGCTTTGGATATTATGGACGTGTGAAGGACATGCTGGATAATGCGTGCATTTTGATTTAGGGTTTGGACAAGGGGTATGTGTTGATTGGATGGGACATTTATAAGGGTCATATTAATTGAGGCCCAATCATAATCATTTATGAGCATAGATTGGGGACAAGGGCCTTCTGTGGATAGGCCAATGTGTTCAGCTATATCGTTAATAGTGATAACGATATGCTGTTTGCTGACATAGGAAGTAAAAGTGGTGCACTCTAGATCAATTTTCAAATTTACAAGAAATTCAAAAAGTAGTTCGGAGTGGAAGGGAAACGCTAGAGTCAACAGAAATTAAAGAGTGGTGGAGGCGAAAAGGTTCATCTTCTCGAAGTTCAGAGCAGCTTGATTCAACATGTTAGATGGGGTGATTTTGGCTTCTTTTAATTTATTGTATGCTTTCTCGTCGGTAGCAGAGAGAAAGTGGTTGTCGAACCGTCGAGAGGAGGAAGAGCTCCCTACGATCATTCGGCCGTGCTTGCTTGCACCAGACATTGTTGAGGAAGTGGATGCTTGAAAGTGAAGAATTGGAAGAGGAATGAGTGATCTTAACCAAAGAATGCCTCCAATTTATAGAATTTTGGTAGTATCATACAGTACGATTGAGGATCGTACAATATGATATGTGCAATTATTTCGTCTGTATGACTGTTCAGAAAAAGAGAGTCAAATCGTATAGTACGATCAGAATCATACTGGACGAATGTGAGTGAGAGGCGTTCGTGCCGAGAAGTTGTCTGAATGACTTTTGACAAAATTGATCGTACAGTACGAACAGGTGTTCATATAATACGATGGGCAATTATTTTCATACCGGACGAGTTTAAATTCATCCCAATCCATATTGACACATGGATCATACCGTACAATGTGGTATTCGTACAGTACGATGACTAATAATGTGTATCGTATAGTACGAGTGGTGATTCGTACAGTATGATATGTACAAAGACAGGATAGATCTGGACCGTGGATGGAGTGGATGACTGAGATTTGAGTATTTTTGGGATAATCGTATAGTATGATATTGGATCGTACAGTACGATGTGCAGAGAAATTCAAGTTTTAGGCATCAGCAAGGTGAATGTGAGAGGATCAGGAAAGTTCCTTTTTTTAAAATTTTTAATTAAACAAAACGAACACACAAACACAAATTTTTTTTTTTTATTATTTTTTTATTAATTTTTTTTAAGCTTGAATGTCTATGACACCTAATTTTGTTCTCAAGGTACTAAAGGTGTCATAAGCTAACGGTTTTGTAAAAATGTCAGCCAATTAATCTCCAATCGTAATGTAGTGCAGTTTAATATCTCCTTTGGCTACATGATCTCTTATGAAGTGATGTCTAATGTCTATATGCTTTATTCGAGAGTGCTGAATTGGATTTTTAGATATGCAAATTACACTAGTGTTGTCACACATTATTGGGATGGTTCCTACAGGTAGTCCAAGATCTAAAAGTTATTGTTTTAGCCAAAGGACTTATGCAACACAGCTTCCTACCGCTATGTATTCTGCTTCAGCTGTTGAGAGGGCTGCCGAATTTTATTTTCTATTGGATCAGGAGACTAACGATTGTCCAATGAATTGACAGGTACCAGAGGTGCTTTTCCTATCTACCCTACATCCTACAAAATTTGAATCTGAGTACCCTAAGATTTCAAACGTAGTGCTGTGTCTAGGATACCAAATTGCTAAGTTTGGGGTGCCTAGTAGATATCTAAGAATTCTTTTGACAGCAGTCATGTGAGATTCTTTTGGATCTGCTTGAAATCGAGCACAGAGACAAACACTAAACATTATATCCGATCTACTGGAAGTTAAGTAGAGAAGTGATCCAATTATTCCCCTATACTTCTTTTGATCTACTGACTTCCTATTTGAATCTTTATCTAATTGAATGTTAGAGCTCATGGGAGTATTCATGGCCTTAGCATTTTCCATTTCATACTTTTTAAGAATTTCTTTGATGTACTTAGTTTGGCTAAAGAACGTTTCACCTTCAATCTATCTTCCACTAAATCCAAGGAAGTAATTAAGTTCTCCCATCATACTCATTTCAAACTCATCACTCATTATTTTTGAAAATTCATCACATAAGATTTTCTCTGAAGATCCGAACAGGATGTCATCTATATAGATCTGAACAATGAGTATCTCATCTCCTACCTTTTTCAAGAATAAGGTGGTGTCCAACTACCCTTAATAAAGCCTCTATCTAGTAGGAATGTACTAAGTCTTTCATACCAGGCTCTTGGTGCTTGCTTTAGTCCATATAGTTCCTTTTTCAACTAAAACACATGATTTGGAAATTGTGAGTTTTCAAATCCTAGGGTTTGTTCAACATAGACATCCTCTTTTATTACTCCATTTAGGAAAGCACTCTTTACATCCATTTGATATAATTTGAAACCCTTGAAGCAAGCAAAAGCTAACAGTACTCTAATGGCTTCTAGTCTGGCCACGGGTGCAAATGTTTCTTCAAAATCTATTCCCTCAATTTGGTTGTAACCCTTTGCTACTAATCTAGCCATATTTCTCACTACTATACCAGAGTCATTCATCTTATTTTTAAAGACCCACTTAGTTCCAACCATGCTTTATTCTTTAGGTCTTTTGACTAATTCCCATACATCATTCCTAACGAATTGGTTCAACTCTTCTTGCATTGCTAGGATCCAGAATTCATCTCCTAAGGCTTGATCTATATTTGTGGGTTCAATCATAGATATAAATGCAGAATGACTGACCTCTTTCATAAGTCCATGCCTAGTTTTTACACCTTCTGATGGGTCTCCTGAGATCAGTTCTTTAGGATGACTAAAAGAATATTTTCAATCTCTAGGCAGTTATTCTTGAGGTTCCGCTCTAGTCTCTGTGGCAATGGTTTCTACTCCCCGAATAATCTCAACTTCTTCTTCTTCATGATTAGATTCAGAGGTCTTATTAGATTCATCAAATACTACATGGGTAGACTCTTATACTACCAGGGTCCTCTTATTAAATATTCTATAGGCTTTACCTACATATGAGTAGCCTAAGAAAACCCCTTCATCAGATTTAGGATCAAACTTTCCTAAGGGTGACTTGCTATTGATTAAGATGAAATATTTACATCCAAAGACATGTAGGTGGGAAAGATTGGGTGTCCTACCCTTAAGCAATTCATAGGGTGTCTTATTAAGTTTGGATCTTACATTAACCCAATTTAGAACATAGCAAGCAGTATTCACTACTTCTACCCAAAAATATCAAGAAAGAGTGTATTCAGCTAATATTACCCTAACAGCTTCAACTAAAGTTCTATTCTTTCTTTCTGTTATTCCATTTTGCTGAGGAGTTCTAGGGGCAGAGAAATTATGTTCTAGTCCAATCTCTTTACAAAATGATTAAAACTTATCATTCTCAAATTCTCCACCATGATAACTATGAACTGTCTTAATTTCACATCCTAATTTTCTTTGAATCCAAGTGGAGAAAGTTCTAAACTCTTCAAATGACTCACTCTTATGTGCTAAAAATTTTACCCAAGTAAACCTAGAGAAGTCATCTACTATTACAAATCCATAAGATTTTCCTCCTAGGCTAGCGGTACTAACAGGTCCAAATAGGTCCATGTATAGAATTTCTGGAGGCCTAGTGGTGTTGATATCCTTAATTGAATGAAATGATGATTTCACTTATTTTCGTAGTTGGTAGGCATCACATAGATGGTCCTTGGTAAAGTCTAACTTAGGTATGCCTCTAACTAAGTCTTTCTGAGTGATGTTTCTAAGTGTTTTAATACTAGCATGGCATAGTCTCCTATGCCATAGCTAAGAGTCATCAGCTATTATTTTCAGACACAAAGAGTTTGTGTTTTTAATGTAGTTTAAATCTAACATATAGACATTGTTTATGCATTTTCCTTCTAACACAAGTGTACCATTTAAGTTAATCATGCATTTGTTAGAAAGAAACTTAATGTCAAATCCCTTGTCACATAGCTGACTAATAATCAAAAGGTTATGCTTTAAGCCATCAACTAATAATACATTTTCAATTACCAAATTCTTAGAGTTTCCAATGATACCTGAGCCCACCACTTTTCTGGTGGTCTTGTCTCCCAAAGTTACCTTGCCTCCTGACCTGGCCTCCAGTGTCACGAACTGCTTCATGTCTCCAGTCATGTGTCTCGAGCAGCCACTGTCCAGGTACCACATGCTCTCACTAGGTCTTTTGTGAGAGCATCCCTACAATTTCAATTACAGGTTAGTTTTGGGAACCCAAGTGAGTTTGGGTTCCACCTTATGCTTGTATGGATGAAATGTATGCATGTTATGCTGTGATGAATGCAGCTTAGGTCTCCATACTAGATTTGTCCTATGGTGAATTGTGCACGTGCGGGCTATGTGACCTAGTATGCCACAAGACTAACACCTAACACCGAGAAATGGGTTCACTAATCTACGGGGGTGGTAGTGCCTATTTTTGGGTTTGGATGATGCATGCTGTGCTGGTTTTGAATGAGATGGTTCACATGGTGGAGGCTGAAAAAACTCAGCAAACGTGGGAGGTGTTTTATTGTTTTCAAATGCATGAAGTTTTTCATTAAAAAATTTATTCTCTTGGTTAAGGCTTGCATATTCAAATCTCAATGTATGTTCACTTCTATCTAGTTCCTCTGTAAGTTCTTCTAGTTCCTTAAATGCATTCTCTAGTTCAACATGTGATGATTTCAAGGTATCGTGTGCAATGGTTAACTCAATATGCTTCTTATTTAATGCATCATATTCATCAAGCAGAGACATATGATCTTTATCCAAGTCAGAAAAATCCTTAACTACACTAGCATGCTCCTTTTGTAAAGTACTAAACTCAGTGTTAAGACTAACATACTTTTTCTTTAACTTTCTATATGAATCATGAATTTTTTCTAAAATAATCAATAGCTCATCATAAGAAAGGTGACATACCTCATCTTGATCTGATTGATCAAGATTATCATTTGCCATAAGACATAAATTTGTTACCTTCTCCTCTGCTTCTTCTTCTCATGATTCTGAGGCAGAGTCGGCCCAAAAACGCTTTTTGTATCTTAGACTTGCCCTTTATGAACTTTGACCTTTCCTTGCCCTTTTCTTTGGTTTGTTGAGTCTTAACGTTGGGGCAATCAGCTCGAAGACCGAGTTTCCTGCACTCAAAGCAAATTATGTCAGATGCAACTTTAGTATTCTTTGAGCTTTTACCTTTATTCCAATTGCTTTGATGACAGTGTTGCTTTCATTTCAGAAAATTCTTGAACTGATGAGTCATCAAGGTTATGTCGTCATCTTTCTCCGCTGCAGAGCCGTCACTTTCAGAATTGTTCGCTTTTAAGGCCACCGTTCACTCCTTCTTCTTTTCACCTGCATCACTTTGTTGTTGACTCACTCCTTGCTCATAGGCAATGAGTGACCCAAGCAAGTTGTCAATTGAATAAACATTTAGGTATTTCGACTCAGTTATTGCAGTAATTTTTGCATCAAACGAACTAGGCAAACATCGTAATATTTTGTTCACTTTCTCTGAGTTAGACAGCTCTCTCCCTAAAGCAAGCAAAGATGTCACTATCTGGGTGAATCTAGTGTACATTTCAGAGATAGTTTCACTAGGTTTCATGCGAAATAGTTCATAATCATGTAGTAGTATGTTCAGCCTAGACTGTTTGACCTCACTAGTTTCTTCGTATGTGATACATAGTTTGTCCCAAATTTCCTTACCAGTAGTACAGGAAGACACTCGCATATAATCTTCTGATTTTAATGCACAAAAGAAATAATTTAAGCATTTAGCATTTAACTGTGCAAATTCTCTATCCTCATTGCTCCATTCATTAAAAGCTAATTCAGTTTTAACTCCATTCAACATATGAAACGGTGCAGAATAACCTTCTTGAACCAACATCAACATGCGATAGTCTAGAGACTGTAAAAATGTAGACATGCGTATTTTTCAGAAATCAAATGGTATATTATCAAATAAAGGTGGATAGGTTATAGAATAACCCTCCGCAGTGTTACGGTTGCAAAATTAAGCAATGGATCTTACGTTTCTAGGTTTTCTAAAACACTATTTTGAAACCCCGCTCTGATACCACTTGAAAGTCAGAGATTAGTCAAGAGGGGGGGGGGGGGTGAATTGGTATTTTAAAAATTTAAACCTACACAGGAGTTCAAATTTTTTTTTGTTTTTAAAATAGCAATTTAATAAGTAGAATGCAGAAGCTAGTAGTTCGTTCACAACAACGATATTCATGACACAACTGCAAATTTCACAATATAAGATCTAAATCAAACTTTTCACCAAATAATTAAAAGCAGTAAATAAAATATGTGAAAAATAAAGTGCGGTAAAAATGGAAAAAGCACACCAGAGATTTTTATAGTGGTTCGGTCACTTGACCTACATCCACTCCCCGGAGTCCTCCACTCCATGATTTGCACTACTAAAAGTTGACTCTACTTTTGCTCCCATAGCAAGGCGGAGAAGCCTTTACAAGACTCACTTTCACCATCCCCGGTGTGGCAGAATACCAAACACTATGTCACCCTCCTGGTGACGGCAGCGGACCTTCTCCTTTTTCTCCCTCCTAGAGACGACATAGTATATTGACGATGTTGATCTTGAAGCCTCTCTTCCCTAGAGAACTTTCCCAAGACTCCCCAAAGCCACAACAGGAGCAAAGAATGCAGCTAGCTTGGAGCCACCGTGTGATCCCCTCACACTCCTTCTCTCTCACGCTCAAGCTCACCTTCACCTTCCTCTCACAAGCCCTGGATCTCTCCAAAGAAAACTTCTCCCTCAAGAGTCCCTTCCTCTCTCAATGCCTCTCACAGCAAGAAGACAGACCAACAACTCTCAATTTGAAAAATTAAAGTTGTTTTTAAATCAGGCTTCAGAAAACCCTAAAAATTTGAACTTTTTCATCTCTGTTCATACAGTACGATCAATAATCATACAGTACGATCAATTCAAATATAGCTTCATCTAGTACGAGCACAAAAAAATAGTTCTCAAATTCTATAAATATCATACTGTATGATATGTATATCATACAGGACTATCATGTTGTTTTTAACTGTTCGTACATGATGATCTGTGGGACGATCCCTGGGACGAGCAAATTCATCTCTGACTATCATCCAGCACTGCATTATTCGTACAGTACAATTATTTTATTTCAGGCTATCATCCAGTACGATATGAATATCGTCCAGGATAAATAGAACAAAAAAACCTTGGTTTCATCTGGTACGATCAAAGGGATGAATGAAATCATCTCTAACGATCGTACGGTATGATATAGTATCATAAAGTGCGATCTACTTTAATTAAGAAACCAAGGTTTATTTCCTGATTACGGAAGATAATTTTGGTAAGTATTCAATTAATCGTACAGTACGATCTGGATCGTAGAGTACGAATAGTTCAAAAAATCAAAATTATAAACTTACCAAACTTATTCTGGCGGATAGGGTTTTTAAATTGAACCTCATCGTACAGTACGATTACCATCGTATAGTACGATTAGGTTACAAAACTAATCATCTGGAAAATAGCTGTTAGCCTGAGTATTAATGATTCATCATACAGTACGATTGAAAATCATACAATACGATAATTTTTTTTTAAAAAAAATTAAACATGAAAACAAATCTCCCCCTGTGTGTGTGCAAGGTTGCTCCTTTCACATACATGCTTTTGTGGTAGACTCAAGAAAATAAAAAATAAAGAAATTAAAAATTACAAGATTTTCAACATCCTATTCTACCTAGTTTGAGTCTCCAGCAACCTTGAGCAGTGTGTATCTGACCTGAAATGTTAGTGCTCATATACAAGGATAAACATTTGTAATCTTAAGGAAGTCCATATAAATTCAGTAAGTATTAGTTGTCACCATCAAAATTAAGTGCTCGGGATCCTAGATTTCAACACATACATCTTAGCATAAATAATAAGATCCATGGAAATATTGGAGGCAAACCCATGAATGATATGACCAAGATTATCCTTGATATGCCCACCATAGCCTACACCATACTTGTTAATAGCACCATCAATATTCATTTTGTATTCATGAGTTTGAGGTTTAATCCATTTAATAATTGAAAGGCTTTTACTACTGTCACTATTGGGGCACTCAATGTTAAAGTATGAAAACCATCTATTATTCCTCTCAAAGTGATGAGGCTTCAAAACCTTAACATTGACAAGATATTACAGTTTAACTTAGAGGCGGCAGCTAATAATCCTCTCATAGCTCATCTTGATGTTGTTATATTTGCAATTATTTTTTCCATCCACGTGAACCAAAACACAAGCAAAGGGATAACAGTAATAATATGCCCTTTGGTTTATCTTAAAACCAACTAGAAAGAGAAGAAAAGAAATTACCATCGTTGTACAGAACATTGATCCATATACCATTCTCCAAATCCGACCACACTTTATTGGTAGTAGGAGCATTAAAAAGACATGGTCTAAAGTTTCTATCTAATAGTATCATTGGCATCAAGATGCCAAGTAAATGCCTTTTCATGTAACCTATTGTCAATAGAAATGAAGCCTGAGAACCAGGAGTTACGAATGGATGGATAATGATCTAGAGTTCTGGATGAGAGACATAAGGGTTATAGTTTTATTACTTTCTATTATGTACTATATGGTTATTTGTATTATGTTCAGCATATTTACATTATGTTTAGTAATGTGCTCTGAATTATATAACCACTTAGTTATCTACAAAACCTTATACTATTCTTACACCACTCTATTATAAGTTAGTCATTAAGATATTAATAACTATTTTGTTTTAAGTTATTGGTTTTGTAATTATTAAAAAATGATTTTTGTAATATAATCTACTAAGCTATTAGCACATTTTCTATTTATATTCCATTTTTAGGTCAAGGCAGGGGTAAAGTGAAAGTTCAATAGGGATGTTAAATCCTGATGAACTAGTCTCGAGGCTAACCAAGAGGGGGGTGAATTGGTTATTTTAATAATTCGTGAGCAACAGGTTAGATCTTTTGATAATTTGTAGCAGAAATAAGTAAACACAGTAATGAAAAGATCAATCACAGATTTCACCCAAGCAGATAATAACAGAAAAAATAAAGTGGAAAAAATAATCAGAAAGAGTGCACAGTGGTTCGGTCAACTTGACCTACGTCCACTCCCCGGAGCCTCCCCTCTGGGTATTGCACTAACACAAAAGTGACTCTCCTTTTACTCCCACAGCAAGGCGGAGAAGCCCGTATAAAACATCCTTTTCACCAACCCGGTGAGGTAGAGAACCTAAACTCCTTTTGCTTCCTCCTGAAGCAGTCAGAGAACTCGGACTCCTTTCACTTCCTCCTGAAGCAGGAAGAGAACCTCGATCTTCTTGAGGACGATCCTCCTACAGAAAATACTGACAAGATAATAGACGACGAACAGAGAAGATGACTCTGGTCCTTGCTTGGAGAAACCTTTGTGAATCGCTCACAAACTCCCCCTCACAAGATCCTCTCTCTCCCTCCCATGCTCTCTCTCTCTCTCTCTCTCTCAAGGATTTTTGTGGAACGGAAAGTGGAAAAAGATTTTCCTTGTTAAAAGAGAAAGATCTTAAATAGGAGGGCTCAAAAATTACCCTAAATCTTAACTGGTCGTCAAATATCATATAGGATGATCGGTCGATCATCCTGTACGATCCATTTAAAATCGCTTGTATCAGCCTGGATGATCTGGTTCCTCTGGACGATTAGTAGACAAGAGTTATTCAGATCATCCCGTATGATTCGGCGATCGTCCGGGATGATTAGTGTAAATAGGGAATTTTGTCTAGAAGATAGCTCTAGTCGTTCAGGGGAACTTGAGCTGGACGATCTTAAAATGACTTGATTATCTAGGATGATATGTCTATCATCCTGTACGATTAGTTCAAAAAGTACCAAAATCGTCCGGTTCACAGCTTTGGACGTACAGGTCAAAACATGCTGGACAATTTCAAAATGACTTGATCGTCCAATATGATATGGGTATCGTCCCATATGATTAGTTCAAAAATAGGATTTTCATTCTGCACACAGCTCTAGACGTGCAGGTGATAGGCACTAGACGGTCAAGATTTTTAACACATCATCCCGTATGATCCTGTGATCATCTAGGATGATATAATCGAATCAATCAGACCTTAATTAATTTCCTTAATCACCAGACTAATTTAGGCATGATTGTAATGGATCGTCAAAGATGATACATGTATCATCAGGGACGATCAGACCAAATCTCTAAAAATAAAAACTTGCCTAACTTGATCTAGCGGCTGAGAATTTTTTATTTAAGCCTATCTTCCTAGACGATGTTGGGATCGTCCAGGACGATCAGCTTAATCAAATTGACTTAACGTGATTGTCCTAATTAGGATTTCTATTTTCACTGGATCGTCTAGGACGATATGAATAAAATTTTGAGACAGAAACTCTAACTCACTAAAACTCTCCCCCTGAGTGTGTGTGTGCAAGGTTACTTAGCGAAGGTATTAATTACATTACATTTGACTCAAGAAAGAAAAAAATATACAATTAAACACACACAGACCCGATCTTGAGTTGGCTTAGATTACATTTGATCTTTTGTACCTGAAATGATTAGCCAAATAAAATAAAACATAAATATGTTTGTCATCATCAAAACAATACTTCTTGAATCCATATTTACAACAATCTCCCCCTTTTTGATGATGGCAAACATTGATTCAGTAGTTTCAAATAAAACAGACAAGAGTAATCAACACACATACAAAAAAAACATTTCATTTCAAATTTTACTAATTACAAAATACAATAAGGGAAATAATTACAACACAAAAATAGTAAAAGAAACTACTAGTCACTCAAAACACCAACTCCCCCTTTTGACATCACAAAAAGAAGGAAGAACAGACACAATAATGCAAACAGAAAATATCACAACACAAAAAGCTAAAAAGGAGCCGGATCCTGATCAGTTGGAGGAGGAGGTGGTGGCTAAAAGTAGCTGTGAATGGTGGCAAAATGTGCTCCAAACCAGGCCATGTCCTGATCATGCTGTTGTTGCTGCTGAGCAGCATAGTCATTGAAGCGATGTAGATCCTTAGTGTGCTGCTACTCCTAGGCAGCCGCATAAGAATCAAACCTGGCCTCCCACTGGTCAACCCGCTGCACCAGATGATCAAAAGGGGATGCAATACGAAGGGGAGCAGGTGCATCAGGTGCAGCAGGAATAGGAACATCTTCTTCTGCTTCCTCCTCAACATCCGTGGCGGGCTCCGGATGAAGTTGGGTACTATAGAGGACATGGAAGGAGTTGTTTGTGTAGTAGGAAGGAGGGAAATCGGCAAGGACTGTATATTATAGATTATATTTCGTCTCAAGGGCATAGGCAACGAGGTGGCCTAGGGCTAGATTTGGGTGTCCCGTGTGCCCCGGATTCCTAATGCTAGTGAGATGTTCGATATAAAGGAAAAAGAGATCGATAGCATTGAAATCCCGGTGGGCCATGATGTAGTAGGTGGTCAGGGAGAGTAAAGGGGTGATATGGATACAGTCCCCAACCTTTGGGATGATTGAGCAGTGAAGGACATGTTGAATTGTACGAGCATCCTTAAGGAGGGAAGAACAGGCATTATCGTGGTAGTGGGCCTGGGTATTTCTAAGGAAGCAATTGGCGACCCTCCAATCAAGGTCAGGATATGAAATAATGGTGTGGGGCTTATCGCCAGTGATGGAGAGTTAAAGGATATGGTGAAAATCCTGGGCGGTGAGTTCTACAGGTCATTGATTTACGAAGGAGTGAAGGGCAGAGTAGTCAGAGGCGATGCGAAGATTTGTGAAGAAGACCCTAAGAAGTTCATAGCTAAAGGGGAAAGCCAAGGTGAGAATGAAGGTCAGGGAGGTATGGGCAAATAGATCCAGGACTAGGTAGGTAAGAGTTCGGGGGTTGATAATCCTGGAGTGAGTGATTCCAACTTCACGGTAACGTTGGAAGGCAACCCGATCGGCTGCGTCAGGAAAGCGGAGATCTATATTTCCCAGGAGGAACTTGCACCTTGATGCCTAGATCTCTTTTCACCAGCCATTAGAATAATAAGAGATGAAGGATTGAAGGATGAAGGGTGAAGAAATCTAAAGAAAATGGCTGTTTAATAGAAATCGGCCAGATCATCCCGACGATCGCAGGATCATCCAGGATGATATGAGTAATTATGACGGCCAAGATGATTGGTCAAAAAGGTGGTCGAATCTTCCAGGATGATCAGAGATCATCCAGGATGACTAGAGATAGGTGATCATCCCGAGGTGTCCAGCTGGACGACCATTGACGAAAATTATCATCAAGGATGATTAGGTGGATCGTCTAGGACGATAGGCAATAAATGATTCGGACGGGCCGAATTTAGATCGTCCAACTTCTGCCACATGGATTATCCAGGATGATGAGGTGTATCGTCCACGATGATGACCAATAATTGGTGCATTCTCAGCCGTTTGATCTTGATCAGGAAAACTGGATCATATCATCTATGATGATTGACGGATCGTCTAGGGTGATCACTAAGAATTGGTGCATCTCAGCCATATGATCAGGGTGGAAATGATTTGAATGGATCATCCAGGATGATGTATGGATCATCCAGGATGAAAGGAATCGTCCGGGATGATGTGAGAAAAAGTGAAAAAGATGAAGGATGGAGAGGAAAGATTAGGGATCCAAAAAAAATGCACAAAATAAAAAAAAGAAAAAAAAATAAAAGCTGATTAAATAAAAAATAGAAACAAGAAAAAAACAAAACTAAAAACAACAAATTTTTTTGAATAGATCAGCTCTAGTAAATCAAAATTTTCCCTTGATTTTTAATCCAAAAACCAATCAGAAGAAGATCGACAGCGCTGAAATCCAGAAAGGTTAGAAAATCGACTTTCATAACTCCCACCTTGGACACCTTATAGGTTCAAATTTCTTTCAAAATAAAAGTCCAATTCAGAAGAAAAGAAATTAGATTCGAAAAGAGATCCTTTCAAGCTTCGTTCTAGAAAAATATCTGATATGATAATATTACAAAGTAAAGAATCAAAAATCATGATTATTCATCTCAAACTTTTAAAAATATTAAGTGGTGCATGGATTTTTCTAAGACATTTAAAGATCTAAAAGGGAAGAAAGCCTATTTCTTTATGGGCTCATTTTGTGCCTCTTTTTTTTACAATTTGTTTGACGCTTTGTGCATCTTTTAATTTTTGATATACTTTGTGTATCCTTTCAATTTTTGGAGACATTGTGCATCTTTTCAATTTTGACTAATTTTATACCTCTTTTCATTTTGGCGCTCTTTGTGCATCTTTTGTAAGCTTGCTCCCTTTCAAGATCGTTAAAGAATCTCAGCTGTGAAATTACCTTCCAGACATAAGAGACAACAAAACTCACTCTCTACAATAAGGAAAAGTAATTGACAAAATAAAAACCATACATCATATGATAAGTGCAATCACCTGGTTCAAAAAAATATAATAATGACTCAAAACTTTGAAAATACTATTCATATGAGGTAGATTACTGTAGGAAGATAAAATAGATGTCTATTTCAAAAATCAACTTTTTAATTTTGAAGATGATTTTTATCCAAAAGAAATAATACACCATTAAAGGAGTTAGAGGAAGAGAAATAATCATCAATGTTTCTTCCCTTTAACAGATCCAGTGGAATCAATCACTGCTTACAAGCTTTCAAACAAAAAATAAGGCAAAACTTTCAGTCAGAAATTCAGTTTATCAGTAATAGTGAGCAGTGATCTAATTTTTTTTTAAAGGAATAGAACAGTGAATCAAAAACAAGTAGGAAATCTCATCAAAATAAATGATCAAATCAGAAAAACACCAATCAATAAAAAGAAAATCAGCAGTGAATAAAAATAAAACAGGAAACAGACAGTCAAATTTAAAGACTAACAGAAATAAAATAAAAATAGAAAAACTCAAAAATCATTAGTCATCAGGATCATGCATTTATGTCAATCACACTCAATCTGGTCCTCAAAATGCTAAATGAGTCAAAGGCCAGTGGTTTAGTAAAGTTGTTAGCCAGTTAATTTTCAGTTGCTATATGGTGTAGCTTAATGTCCCCTTTTGTAACATGGTCCCTAATGAAGTAATGCCTTTTGTCAATGTGTTTGGTTCTTGAATATTGGATGAGATTCTTAGAAATACAGTTGGCACTAGTATTATCACACATAATAGAAATTGTGCTAATAGGTAATCCTAAATCTAAAACTTGTTGCTTCAACCAAAGAACTTGGGCCACACAACTTCCTAAGGCAATGTACTCAACTTCAGCAGTGGAAAGTGTAACTGAGTTCTATTTTCTACTTGACTAAGAGACTAAAGACTGTCCTATGAATTGATAAGTTCCATAAGTGCTCTTTCTATCCACCCTATACCCTATAAAGTCAGAATCAGAATATCCAATAATCTCAAAAGAAGTGTTGTGCCTAGGGTACCAGATTCCTAGGTTTGGGGTCCCTAAAAGATATCTAAGAATTCTCTTAAAAGAAATCAGGTGGGACTCTTTAGGATCAGCTTGAAACCTAGCACAAAGATAAACACTAAACATAATATCAGGTCAGCTAGCAGTCAGGTAAAGTAGTGATCCAATTATTCCTCTATACTTCTTCTGATCAACAGATTTTCCATTTGAATCCTTATCTAACTGAACAGAGGAGCTCATAGGAGTGTTGATTGGCTTGGCTTTGTCCATTTCATATTTCTTCAAAATATCCTTAGTGCATTTAAATTGATTAAGAAAGGTTCCATCATCCATTTGCCTTATGCTAAACCCCAAAAAGTAGGATAATTCTCCCATCATACTCATCTTAAACTCCATACTCATTATTTTAGAAAAATCATCACATAAATTTTTATCAGAAGATCCAAAAATTATATCATCAACATAGATCTAGACAATGAGTAAATCATCCCCTACTCTCCTAAAAAAAAGAGTGGTATCTACGCTCCCCTTAACAAACTCTCTTTCTAACAGGAATGTGCTAAGCCTCTCATACCAAGCTCTGGGTGCCTGTTTCAATCCATATAAGGCCATTTTTCATTTATGAACAAGATTTGGATATTGGGAACTCTCAAAACCTAGGGGTTGCTCTACGTAAACATCCTCTTTTATTACCCCATTTAAAAAGGCACTCTTGACATCCATTTGAAATAACTTAAATCCTTTATAATAGGTAAAGGCTAGTAGCACTCTAATGGCTTCCAATCTAGCTACAGGGGCAAAGGTCTCCTCAAAATTAATTCCTTCAATCTGATTGTACACCTTAGCCACCAATCTTGCCTTATTCCTAACCACCACACTAGAATCATTCATCTTATTCTTAAAGACCCACTTAGTTCCCACTATACTTTGATTCCTAGGTCTTTCTACTAACTCCCAAACATCATTCCTTACAAATTGATTCAGTTCCTCTTGCGTAACTAAGATCCAAAATTCATCGGAAAGGGCTTGATTGATGTTGGTGGGTTTAGTCATTGAGATAAAGGCAGAGTGGTTTACTTCCTTCCTAAGTCCATGCTTAGTCCTAACACCTTCAGAAGTGTCTCCTAAGATCAGTTCTTTAGGATGACTCGAAGAATATCTCTAATCTCTAGGCAAAATATTTTGAGGATCTACCCTTTCCTCCAGAATTGTATTTTCAACTCCTTGGGTAATCTCTCCTACATCTTCTTCTTCCTCAACTCTAGTCTCCTTTGGATTAGATTCATCGAACACTACATGGGTTGTTTCTTCCACCACCAAAGTCCTCTTATTAAACACCCTAAAGGATTTTCCCACACTAAAATAGCCTAAGAACACTCCTTCATCAGATTTGGGGTCAAATTTTTCTAAGGATGACTTCCTATTGTTCAGAATGAAAATCTTACAGCCAAAGATATGGAGGTGGGACAGGTTTGGAGTTCTACCCTTAATGATCTCATAAGGTGTCTTATTCAGATTGGATCTAACATTCACCCTATTCAGCACATAGCAGGTAGTGTTCACCGCTGCAACCCAAAAGTATTTTTGAAGTGAATACTCATCAAGCATGCCTCTAGCAGCTTCCACTAAGGTTTTATTCTTCTTTTCAGCTATCCCGTTCTACTGAGGGGTCCTAGGAGATGAAAAATTATGGCTAATCCCTTACTCCTCATAGAATATTCTAAATCTCATATTTTCAAACTCTCCACCATGATCACTATGAATAGTCAAGATCTCACAACCTAACTTCCTCTAAATCCAAGTGGAGAAAGACTTAAACTCATCAAATGACTCAGATTTATGTGACAAAAATTTAATCAAAGTGAACCTTGAGTAATCATCAACAATCACAAATCCATAGACTTTCCCCTCTAAGCTGGCAGTGCTAATGGGTCCAAAGAGATCTATGTGAAGGACTTCTAAAGGTCTAAAGGTGCTGATATCCTTAACAGAGTGAAAGGAGGATTGGACTTACTTCCCCAATTGATAGGCATCACACAAGTGGTCCTTAGTGAACTTAAGCTTGGGGACACCTCTAACTAAGTCCTTTTGGGTGACTCTCCTAAGGGTTTTTATACTGGCATGGCATAATCTCCTATGCCACAACCAAAATTCATCAGCAGCAGTTTTTAAGTAAATTAAAACATCAGCTTTAAAGCAACTTACATCTAGCATATAAACATTATTGATTCTTTGTCCCTGTAAAATAACTTTGTCATTTAAGCTTATAATACAACAAGTGGGTAGGAATTTGATGTTGTATCCTTCATCACAGAGTTGACTGATGCTCAGCAAGTTGTGTTTCAGTCCATCTACAAGCAAAACATTATCAATAATGAAATTCTTTGAATCAATAATTAAACCTGATCCTACTACCCTTCTGGTGGTGTTGTCTCTAAGTGTAACCTTGCCTCCAACCCTGGCCTCCAGAGAAATAAATTGATTTACATCTCCGGTCATATGTCTTAAGCATCTGTTGTCCAGGTACCACATACTCTCACGAGGTCTTATGTGAGAGCACACCTACAAAATCATCAAATGTCAGATTTAGGAACCCAAACAGGTTTGGGTTCCTTCTTATGAAAAGAAGAATGTAATACATGTGTGTTGTGCTGCAAGATAGGTAATTTGGGCCTCCACACCTAATGTGTACTTCAATGAATAGTACAGGTGTAGGAGATGTGTCCAACATGCCACAAGAAAAATATCTAACACCAGAAAAAGGGTTAACTAATCTACACGGGTAATTATGCCTCTTCCTAGGTTTGTATGAAACATGCTTTGATGATTTTGAAATATATTCTTCAAAAGGTGGAGGTGCATAAAATTGTACAAAAGTAGGAGGTGTTTTATTTTTCTCGAAAGCACTAATTTTTACTTTTAGAAATTCATTCTCCTTCGTAAGACTTGCAATTTCAAAGTTCAATGCTCCCTTACTACTCTCTATGTCACAGGCCATATTGTCTAATTCTTTAAAAGCTCTTTTTAAATCAACATGCCAGATTTTTAATGAATCATTCTCAGTAATCAGATCAAAATACTTTTTGTTTAATTCATCAAATTCATTAAATAAAGACATGTGATTGCTATCAAGTGTAGAATGATCTTTAACCATAACATCATGCTCTTTTTGCAAAGTTAGGAAATCCAATTTCAGGCTAGCATGTAGTTTCTTAAGTTTCCAATAAGATGAATGAATTTTCTCAGAAACTTCTAGCAATTGATCATAAGTAAGCTCACATACCTCTTCTTGATCAGACTGATCAGGATGATCATTAGCCATCAGACACAGATTTGTAGTCTCCTCCTAAGCTTCAGTCTTAGAGGAGTCTGATGTAGAATCTGCCTAGAATGCCTTTTGAATCCACTTCTTGTCCTTCCTGAACTTGGGTTTCTCCTCACCCTTCTCCTTGCTTGGGTGAGCCTTAAGTGTAGGACAACCAGCCTTAATGTGTCCAAGCTTTCTGCATTCAAAGCAAACAGTATCAGATGAACCTTTAAAAATTTTATTGGATTTACCCTTATTCCACTTCTGAAAGTTCTTGTGTTTCCTCCTTAGAAAGCTTTTGAATTGCCTAGTGATTAAGGCAACATCATCGCTATCAGACCTGGAAGTATCAATATCATTATCGTTGGCCTTCAGTTCCACAATTTTCTCCTTATTCTTCTCACATACATAAGGCTGTCTTTGGTTCACCCCTTGCTCATAAGCAATGAGTGACCCAAGTAAGTTATCAATAGAATAAGTATTCAAATCTTTGGATTTAGTAATTACAGTTATCTTGGCATCAAAAGAAGAAGGAAAATATCTCAGAATTTTGTTCACTTTCTTATAGTTCGTAAGTTCTCTTCCTAAAGCATGTAAAGAAGTTGCAATTTGAGTGAACTTAGTATACATTTCAGAAATCGACTCACTAGGTTTCATGCAAAAGAGTTCGTAGTCTTGAAGTAAGATGTTCAATCTAGATTGCTTAACCTCAGATGTACGTTCATAAGTAATGTATAATCTATCCCAAATTTCTTTACATGTTGTATAAGTAGAAACATGCATGTAATCCTCAAATTTTAAGGCACAGAAAAAATAGTTCAAATATTTTGTATTCAATTGGGCTAAGTCCCGATCATCAAAAGTCCATTCAATGAAAGGCAATTCTGTTTTAACATTATTAATCATTCTAAAAGGTGCTTCATAGCCATCCTTAACAAGCATCCACATGCGATAATCTATAGATTGAAGAAAAGTTGACATGTGAGTTTTTCAAAAATCAAAAGGTATGTTATCAAACAATGGCGGTCATGTAATTGAATAACCTTCAGCAGTATTATGATTACCAAAGTTAGCCATGGATTAAATTCAAAAGTTTTTAAACTTAATTTTTGAATCCCTCTCTGATACCACTTGAAAGTTCGATAGGGATGTTAAGCCCTGATGAACTAGTCCCGAGGCTAACTAAGAGGGGGGGTGAATTGGTTATTTTGATAATTTGTGAGCAACAGGAAAGATCTTTTGATAATTTGTACAGGAAATAAGTAAACACAGAAATAAAAAGATCAATCACAGATTTCACCCAAGAAGATAATAACAGAAAAAATAAAGTGCAGAAAATAATCAGAAAGAGCACACCAGATTTTATAGTGGTTCGGTCAACTTGACCTATGTCCACTCCTCGGAGCATCCCCTCTGGGTATTAAACTACCACAAAAGTGACTCTTCTATTGCTCCCACAGCAAGGCAGAGAAGCATATACAAAACCTCCTTTTCACCAACCCGGTGAGGCAAAGAACCTGAACTTCTATCGCTTCATGCTGAAGCAGGCAGAGAACTCAGACTCTTTTCACTTCCTCTTAAAGCAGGCAGAGAACCTCGATCTTCTTGAGAATGATCCTCCCACAGAAAACACTAATAACATAAGAGACGACGAACGGAGAAGATGACCCTGATCCTTACTTGGAGCAACCTTTGTTAATCCCTCACAAACTCCCCCTCATAAGATCCACTCTCTCTCCCAAGCTCTCTCTCTCTATCTCTCTCTCTCTCTCTCTCTCTCTCTCTCAAGGATTTCTCCGGAAAGGAAAGTGGTAAAAGATTGTCCTTGTTGAAAGAGAAAGATCTTAAATAGGAGGGCTCAAAAATTGCCCTAAATCTCAACTGGTCGTCAAATATCATCCAGGATGATCGATCAATCATCCTGTATGATTAGTTCAAAATCACATGTATCAACCTGGACAATCTGGTTCCTCTAGACGATTAGTTGATAAGAGTTGTTCAGATCATTCTATACGATTTGGCGATCGTCCGGGATGATTAGTGTAAATCAGGAATTTCATCCAGAAGACAGCTCTGGTCATCTAAGGGAACTTGAGCTAGACGATCTTAAAATTACTTGATCGTTCAGGATGATATGTCTATCTTCCTATATGATTAGTTCAAAAAGTGCCAAAATCATCAGGTTCACAGTTCTGGACGTACAGGTCATAACACGTTGGACGATTTTAAAATGACTTGAACGTTCGGGATGATATGGGTATCATCCCGTACGATTAGTTCAAAAATGGGATTATCGTCCTGTACACAGCTCTGGATATACAGGTGATAGGCACTAGACAATCAGGATTTTTAACACATCGTCTCGTACGATCCTACAATCGTCTAAGATGATATGATCAAATCAATCAGACCTTAATTAATTTCCTTAATCACCAGACTAATTTAGAAATGATTGTAATGGATTGTCTAGGATGATACACGTATCATCCGGGACGATAAGACCAAATCTTTAAAAATAAAAACTTGCCTAACTTGATCTAGCGGCTAAGAATTTCTGATTTAAGCCTTTCGTCCTGTACGATATTGGGATCGTCTAGGATGATTAGCTTAATCAAACTGACTTAACATTATCATCCTAATTAGGGTTTCTATTTTCACTAGATCATCCAGGATGATATGAATATCGTCCAGGATGATAAGAACAAAATTTTAAGATACAAACTCTAACTCACTAAAACTCTCCCCCTGAGTGTGTATGTGCAAGGTTACTTAACGGGAGGATCAATTACATTACCTTTGACTCAAGAAAGGAAAAAATTACAATTAAACGCACGTGAACCTGATCTTGAGTTGGCTTGGATTGCATTTAACCTTTTGTACCTAAAATGATTAGCCAAGCAAAATAGAACACAAACATGTTTGTCATCATCAAAACTATACTTCTTGAATCCATATTTGCAACATAAAGGGCAGGTTGAGTAGTTCAGGTTAATTTTTGAGTCTGGCTGCTGTATAAATACCCTTTCTGTTTTTATTTTAGATTTTTTAATAGTCATGACACTTTTGTATTTCTTTCCCTAGTCAATTTATTATTGGTGATTATTATAGTAAGAATATGTCATTTATATTTTTGTTGATAAATAGGAAGAAAGAAATTTTTTTGGATATGTAAATTTATGTATAGTAGAAAAATTAGAGTCTCTAGTATTGATTATTCAAAAAGAAGTATGATATTTCTCCAAATAGAAGATCATGGTCTGTTATATTTCACCTAAATTTTGTCACCATTCAACACGCTGTGACCTATATGTATGGGTCATATTAAGTTTAGTAGTGATAATTTTTGTATAAGAGCATTATTTGGTGAAATAAATTATAAATAGAGCTATAGGAATTTATCTGTAGTGGTGTGAGATAGTTTTGTATAGTATCATGCATTCATTTTTTTATTATTCATGTGCATATATTAGATGCATGTATGTGCTCTAAGTGCTGATGGATCATCCTGAGCATGATATGAATAATGGATAGAGTGTGAGCCTCAGTATATAGATAGTTAGTATAATCCTAACTATTAGTTTTTATACGATGGGTTGGTAGCACAAATGATGGGCGAGGCCTAGAGCAGGGATTTTTCTGGTAGTACTAAGGATGTGGATCAAAATCTATAGAAATTTTTGAGGCTAAAGCCTCCTAGATTCTAGCATGCAATTGAGCCTAAGCTATGGAGTATTGACTGATGAGTTTATAGAAGACCATTGATGGTATGTAATTTCCTCCTGAGAGGAAAGCACCTATAGTTATATTTTTATTAGATGGTGAAGCTAAATGCTAGTTCATGGGCCAACAGTAAGATAAATTTCATGGGAGGCTAAATTCTCTAATTAGTTAGAAAGAATTTATTGATGTGTTTAGTGGATAGTTTGTATCTTCATTAGTCTGACAGTAGGAGACATTTTTTAGAATAGTTTAGGGGAGCAAAACTATGATGTCATGCAAGGTAGAGTTTACTGCTTTGGCCAAATATGCTTTGCAGCTTGTTAGTACTTCTAAAAAAAAGTGTTGCCATTTTTGAGATATTTACAAGGTGCATTGAGATAGTTATTGATTCCATTCTATATTACTAATTCTTTTAGCTGGTTAAGCAAGCCATATTGATTGAGAATGATCTGATTACTAATCAAAAGAAGAGGTTCGATGAAGAGCCATCTCGGCGTGAGAGTAGATATTATAAGAAGAGAAGTAGATTTGTACTCTCAAGAAAGGTAGTTCATCTGGATAGATTTCAGTTGGTGGTAGTATGAACATTTCTTTCATTTATGTACATACATGCTCGAGCTATGGTAGGAGACATACAGGTTTGTGTTATCGGATGACAGGTCAGTGTTTTTGTTATGTTCAAAGTGGACATATAGTTATAAAATGTTCATAGGTAGCACCTGATTGAATTTTTTATGATCATTCTGAGAGCTCTATCAAATTAATAAGGAGACCGAGGTCTATTCAACCGCAAGGATATGCTGATGTAGCTTCTAATAGAGGCAGTGGTCTTGTGATAGGGAGATAGTCTGTAGGTGTTTAAAGAGATCTTAGCCATTATGTATCTTTGACTCTGATTTAACCATACATATATAGTCTAACTCAATAAGAGGCTATGGATTCTCCTAAAGTCATGATAAGTATAACTTATGTTTTAGCTATGTCTTATCATTCTATTTTATTTTGGTGCTAGTCATTTTTTAATTTCTATAAGATACTTCAACCTGCTATTTATATATTTTGTACTTTATCTTTTACTTTATTCATTTTTTTGTTTAATGGAGATAGTATGGCTCTTAGTACATTTTGTCTCTACAAGATAGAAAATTTTAATAAGAAGTGGAAGTCTAGTTTGCTAGTTTTACCTATTTTTGGGTTTGATGTTACTCTAGGCATGGATTGGTTGAGTCGATATAAGACTTATATTGATTGTCTAAAAAAGAAAGTGACCTTATTTATGGTTGGTGAGAGTTTTGTATTTCAGAGAGTAATAAGTGTTCTGTCATGTCTGATGTCCACTCTGAAAATAGATAAATTATTGAAAAAGAGTAATCTGATATTTTTAGCTTATGTTAGAAATATGAGAATATATTCCTAATCATTGAATATTATTTCTATGGTATATGGATTTCTAGATATTTTTCCTAAAGAGTTGGTGATCTTACCACCTAATAAAGAACTTTAGTTTTGTATAGGTGTGCTGCCTAGTATAGCTTTGATATCCAAAGCTCCATATAGAATGGAACCTAAATTTTTTTAAGAATTAATGGTAGAACCCTAGGAGTTGGTTGATAGAGGTGTTATCTTTCCTAATGTATCTCCTTGGGGAGCACCTATTTTGTTCGTAAAGATCTGAATAAGATCATTGTAAAGAATAAGTATCCTCTACCATGATTGGCTATCTGTTAGATCAACTTCCAAGATGATCTATATTTTTGAATATGATATGAGTTTTAGATATCATCTGCTGAAGGTTAAGGAAGAAGATATTTCCAAGACTACTTTTAGCAAAAGATATGAATACTATGAGTTCTTAGTCGTGCCCTTAGGGGTAAGTAATGATGAGATAGTTTTTATGTATTTGATGAATAAGATTTTTAGAATATTTTTTGATCATTTTTTTACTATATTTATTGACAATATTCTAATATGGGATATGTGATATCAGTTTATCTTAGGAAAGTCTTGGAAACTTTGAGAGAGCATTAGCTTTATGTTGAATTCTCTAAGTGTGCTTTTTAGTTACTCACATTTATGGGATATGTGATAAGTAGTGTAGGTATATCTGTTGAACCCCAAAAAATTCAGATAGATTTTGATTAGTCGAGGTTGACTATGGTTGTAATGCCTCAAGACCTAGAGGAGGAGTTTGAACCTACTTATTTTATAATTCTAAGACTTCTTATTTCCTAAATGAATATACATAGAGCTAGCTAATCATCAAGAATATATGAAATAACATTCTGAGTATGCGAGCCATAACTTTTCTTTCCAAAATAATTAATTACAATAGCCCAGATTACATTATTACCAATACAACTTAACATACATCTAAACTACAAAATTATAAATGTTTCTAAAAACTTGCTAAAGTCAATCCTTCTAGCTCCCTATCTGACCTGCCTACTCAGTAGGACCTTTATGTTTTCCTGAAAAGTAATACATAACAAAATGAGTGTAAAATTAGTAGGCTAACACCAATTTCCCTATAATAAAATCTCACTCATTGCAAAATAAAATTGAAACAAAATAAAAAAAGTATTGTTTAACTTTAAAATTCTATGAATATTATGTTGTAACTCAGGCTTTCGATTTTAGGGTTTTGATGATAACAAATATTACTTATTGTATCTTTATGTCTCCTAGTGTTTGTACATCATATTTGTTATTTTAGGTACATCATGCACCAAACAATGAAGATTCAGGGCTCAAGATTAAGTAAAATAGAGCATGCTGAAAGAGTTTGTAAAATTCATTTATATATTTTTTAATTTCTTGGGTCAAGTCTTGTAAGGGTGTATGCTAGCCTGGTGATTGTGCACTCACACACTCAAGAGAGTGAGATAGTGGGAAAAATGACAAGAGAATTTTTTTGAACTAATTATATTATATGATATATATCATGTTGCATGATTAGTTACTCAAAAAAATTATTAAATTGGCTAATTATGATAATTAATGCTATTTGAACAAATCGTACTAGATGATCTTGATCGTATAGAATGAATAGTTGAAATCATGGATTTAGCGGGCAATCATTATTTAGGTAATATTTTGAAATACAAATTATGTACTAGTCATACTTGTTGCAAATCTGGTTTTGATGATGACAAACATGTTTCTAGTGTGCTTTGCTTGGCTAATCTGTTTCAGGCACAAAAGACCGCGAGCCACTCAAGCCAACTCAAGATCGGGTCTAAGTGTGTCAAATGTATGATTTTTTTTTTTATTGAGTCAATTGTAATGTAACTGATTCCCTAGCTAAGTAACCTTGCACACACACACTCAGGGAGAGAGATTGAGTGAATTAGAGTTTCTGTTAAAAATTTGTTCAGATCGTCCTGGACGATCTCCACATCGTCCTGGACGATCCAGTTAAAACAGAAACCCTAATTAGGGCGACTAAGTTAAGAGGGTCTGATTGAGCCGATCGTCCTGGACGATCTCCGAATCGTACGGGACGATATGCCCAAATCAGAAATTCTCAGCCGCCAGATCAAGTTAGGTAAGTTCTTATTTTTAGATACTTGGTCTGATCGTCCCGGACGATACGTGTATCGTCCCGGACAATCCAGTACAATCATGCCTAATTTAATCTGGTAATTAAGGAAAGCAATTTATTTTTGGTTGATACGATCATATCGTCCTGGACGATCGTAGGATCATCCCGGACGATCTTGATCGTCTAGTGCATTTAAGCTGTACGTCCAGAACTATGTACATGACGATTTGGGGCCTTTTTGAACTAATCGTACAGGACGATGACCCCATCGTCCTGGATGATCAAGTCATTTTTTGGTCGTCCAGCACAGATTTCTCTGGATGACCCGAACTGTCTTCTGGACAATTTCCCTCAATTTGCACTAATCGTCCCGGACGATCGCAGGATCGTACGGGACGATATGAACAATTTTTTCTACTGATCGTCCAGAAGAGCCAGATTGTCCAGGCTGAAACAGCTGAATTTGAACTGATCATACAGGACGATCTACCGATCGTCCTGGACGATCTTGGCCGACCAGTTGAGATTTAGGGCAAATTTTAAGCCCTCCTTTAAAAGAACTTTTTCCAATTTTTGGAAAAATCTTTTGCTGCCTTTCTTCCCTGAGAAACCCTAGAGGGAGAGAGAGTTGGGAGAGAGAGAGAAGATCTTGTGAGGGGGAGTTAGTGAGGGATTCACTAAGGTTGCTCCGAGCACGGATCAGAGTCGTCTTCTCCGCTCGTCGTCTTTCGTCTAGTCGGTGTTCGTCGTGGGAGGATCGTTCGCAAGAAGATCCGGGGTTCTCTGCCCGCTTCAGGTGGAAGCAAAAGGAGTTTGTAGGTTCTCTGCCTGCTTCAGGAGGAAGCGAAAGGAGTTCGAAGGTTCTCTTCCTGCTTCAGGAGGAAGCGAAAGGAGGTTGGGTTCTCTGCCTCACCGTGTGGTGAAAAGGAGATTTTTGTACAGGCTTCTCCGTTTTGCTGTGGGAGCAAAAGGAGAGACACTTCTGTTTAGTGCAATACCCGGAGGGGAGGCTCCGGGGAGTGGACGTAGGTCAAGTTGACCGAACCACTATAAAATCTGGTTTGCTTTTCTGATTCAATTCTGCACTTTAATTTTTCCTGATATTAACTGCTTGGGTGAATATCTGTGGTTGATCTTTTTATCGTTGTTTTAATTCGTTTCCGCTGCACGTTATAAAAAGATTTTCATAGTTATCATGAAATTTTTAAATAACCAATTCACCCCCCCTCTTGGTTAGCCTCGGGACTAGTTCACTAGGGCTTAAAATCCCTATCGAACTTTCAAGTGGTATCAGAGCGGGATTCAAAATTTAGGTTTAAAAACTTTTGAATTTGATCCATGGCTAACTGTAATAATCGTAATACTGCTGAAGGATATTCTATTACAAGACCACCGTTGTTTGATAATATTCCATTTGATTTTTGGAAAACACGCATGTCTACTTTTCTACAGTCTATTGATTATCGCATGTGGATGTTAGTTAAGGACGGATACGAACCACCTTTTAGACTGATTAACAATGTGAAAATTGAACTGCCTTTTACTGATTGGACGTTTGATGATCGTGATTTAGCACAGTTAAATACAAAATGCTTGAACTGTTTCTTTTGTGCTTTAAAATCTGAAGACTATATGCGTGTTTCTACTTGTACAATGGGAAAGGAAATCTGGGATAGATTGTGCATAACATACGAAGGTACAACTGAAGTCAAACAGTCTAGGTTAAACATCTTATTACATGATTATGAACTTTTTCGCATGAAACCTAGTGAGACTATTTCAGAAATGTACACAAGGTTCACTCAGATTGTTACCTCTTTGCATGTTCTAGGTAGAGAACTTACTAACTACGAAAGAGTGAACAAAATTCTAAGATGTTTGCCTGCTTCTTATGATGCTAAGATTACTGCTATTACTGAATCTAAAGATTTAAACACTTACTCTATTGACAGCTTACTTGGATCACTTATTGCTTACGAGCAAGGGGTGAACCAAAGGCAACTTGATGCAGGTGAACGTAAGAAAGAGAAGACAGTGGCACTAAAGGCCAAGGATTCAGATGCTAGCACTTTCGGGTCTGATAGCGATGATGTTGCCTTAATCACAAGGTAATTCAAAAGCTTTCTAAGGAAGAAACAAAAGAACTATCAGAAGTGGAACAAGGGTAAGTCCAATAAAAATTTTAAGAGTTCATCTGAATCTGTTTGTTTTGAATGCAGGAAGCCTGGACACATAAAGGCTGATTGTCCAACACTTAAAGCTCACCCAAGCAAGGAGAAGGGTGAGGAGAAACCAAAGTTCAGAAAGGACAATAAGCGGATTCAGAAGGCGTTCTAGGCAGACTCTGCATCCGACTCTTCTGAGACTGAAGCTGAAGAGGAGGAAACAAACTTGTGTCTTATGGCTGATGATCACCCTAGTCAGTCGGATCAGGACGAGGTATGTGAGCTTACCTACGATCAATTATTTAAAGTTTCTGAAAGAATTCATACATCGTATAGGAAGCTTAAGAAAACTCATGCTAGTTTGAAATTAGATTACTTAACTTTGCAAAAAGAGTATGATTCTGTAGTTAAAGATCATTCCACACTTGATTCAAATCACATGTCTTTACTTGATGAATTCGATGAGTTGAATAAAAAATATTTTGATTTAGTTTCTGAGCATGATTCATTGAAAACTACGCATGTGGACTTAGAAAGAGCTTTTAAAGAATTAGATACAATGGCATGTGAAGTAGAAAGTAGCAAGGGAACCTTAAAATTTGAAATTGCAAGTTTAAAGAAAGAAAATGAGTTTTTGAAAATAAAGATCAGTGCTTTTGAAAAGAACAAAACACCGCCTACTTTTGAACAGTTTTATGCACCGCCACCTTTTGAAAAATCTGTTGCAAGTTCTTCAAAGCATGTTTCATATACATCTAGGAAGAGGCATTATCATCCACGTAGATTAGTTAACCTTTTTCCTGGTGTTAGATGTTTTTCATGTGGCATGTTAGGACATATTTCTCACACCTGCACTGTTCACCGTAGTACACATTGGGTGTGGAAACCCAAACTGCCTGTTTCACAGCACAGCACGCATGCATTGCATTCTTCTTTTCATAAGAAGGAATCCAAACCTGTTTGGGTTCCTAAGACTGACATTTGATACTTTTGTAGGTGTGCTCTCACACAAGACCTCGTGAGAGCATGTGGTACCTGGACAGCGGATGTTCTAGACATATGACTGGAGATGTAAATCAGTTCATTTCGCTGGAGGCCAGAGCTGGAGGCAAGGTTACACTTGGAGATAACACCACCAGGAAGGTGGTAGGCACAGGTATAATTGGTGATTCAAAGAACTTTATGATTGATAATGTTTTGCTTGTAGATAGACTGAAACACAACCTGCTGAGCATCAGTCAACTCTGTGACAAGGGATACAGCATCAAATTCCTGCCCACTGGCTGCATTTTAAGCTTAAATGAAGAAGTTGTTTTGCAGGGGCAAAGGATCAACAATGTCTACAAGCTGGATGTAAGTAGCATTAAATCTGACAATTCAATTTGCTTAAAAATTGCTGCTGATGAGTCTTGGTTATGACATAGGAGATTGTGTCATGCCAGTATGAAAACCCTTAGGAGAGTCACCCAAAAGGACTTAGTTAGAGGTGTGCCCAAGCTTAAGTTCACTAAGGATCACCTGTGTGATGCCTGTCAGTTGGGGAAGCAAGTCCAGTCCTCTTTTCACTCTGTTAAGGACATTAGCACCTCTAGACCTTTAGAAGTTCTTCACATGGACCTCTTTGGACCCATTAGCACTGCCAGCTTAGGGGGGAGAGTCTATGGTTTTGTGATTGTAGATGATTATTCGAGGTTCATTTGGGTTAAGTTTTTGTCACATAAATCTGATTCATTTGATGAGTTTAGATCCTTCTCTACTTGGATTCAGAAGAAGTTAGGATGTGAGATTATTACCATCCATAGTGATCACGGAGGGGAGTTTGAAAATGAAAGATTTGGAAGTTTTTGTGAGGATCATGGGATTAGTCACAATTTTTCAGCTCCTAGGACCCCTCAGCAGAACGGGGTAGCTGAAAGGAAGAATAGGACCTTAGTGAAAGCCGCTAGAGCCATGCTTGCCGAGTATTCACTTCCAAAATACTTTTGGGCTGAAGCGGTGAACACTGCCTGTTATGTGTTGAATAGGGTGAATGTGAGAGTCAAACTGAACAAGACACCTTATGAGATCATTAAGGGTAGAACTCCAAATTTGTCCCACCTCCATGTCTTTGGCTGTAAGGTTTTCATTCTGAACAACGAGAAGTCACCCTTAGGAAAATTTGACCCCAAATCTGATGAAGGAGTGTTCTTAGGATATTCAAGTGTGGGGAAATCCTTTAGAGTGTTCAATAGGAGGACTTTGGTGGTGGAAGAAACAACCCATGTAGTGTTTGATGAATCTGATCCTAAGGAGTCTAGATCTGAAGTAGAAGATGAAGAGATTATTGAGGTTACCCAAGGAGTTGGAAATACAAATTTGGAGGAAAGGGTAGAACCTCAAACAGATTTGCCTAGAGATTGGAGATATTCTTCGAGTCATCCTAAAGAACTGATCTTAGGAGACCCTTTTGAAGGTGTTAGGACTAGGCATGGACTTAGGAAGGAAGTAAACCATTCTGCCTTTATCTCAATGACTGAACCCACCAACATCAATCAAGCCCTATCGGATGAATTTTGGATTTTAGCTATGCAGGAAGAATTGAATCAATTTGTAAGGAATGATGTTTGGGAGTTAGTAGAAAGACCTAAAAATCAAAGTATTGTGGGAACCAAGTGGGTCTTTAAGAATAAGATGAATGATTCTGGTGTGGTGGTGAGAAATAAGGCAAGATTGGTGGCTAAGGGGTATAATCAGATAGAAGGGACTGATTTTGAGGAGACTTTTGCCCCTGTAGCTAGATTGGAAGCCATTAGAGTGCTACTAGCCTTATCCTGTTACAAGGGATTTAAGCTGTTTCAAATGGATGTTAAGAGTGCCTTTTTAAATGGGGTAATTAAAGAAGATGTTTTTGTAGAACAACCCCCAGGTTTTGAGAGTTCCCAATATCCAAGTCATGTCTATAAATTAAAAAAGGCCTTATATGGATTGAAACAGGCACCCAGAGCTTGGTATGAGAGGCTTAGCACATTCCTGTTAGAAAGAGAGTTTGTTAAGGGGAGCGTAGACACCACCCTTTTTCTGAGGAGATTAGGAGATGACTTACTCATTGTCCAGATCTATGTTGATGATATAATTTTTGGATCTTCTGATAAATACTTATGTGAAGAGTTTTCTAAAACAATGAGTAAAGAGTTTGAGATGAGTATGATGGGAAAATTGTCCTACTTTTTGGGGTTTAACATAAAGCAAACGGATGATGGAACCTTTCTCAATCAATCAAAATACACTAAGGATATTTTGAAGAAATATGAAATGGACAAAGCCAAGCCAATCAATACACCCATGCCCTCCTCAGTTCAGTTAGATAAGGATTCAAATGGAAAATCTGTTGATCAGAAGAAGTATAGAGGGATAATAGGTTCACTGCTTTACCTGATTGCTAGCCGACCTGATATCATGTTTAGTGTCTGTCTTTGTGCTAGGTTTCAGGCTGATCCTAAAGAGTCCCACCTGACTGCTGTTAAGAGAATTCTTAAATATCTTTTAGGAACCCCAAACCTAGGAATTTGGTTCCCTAGGCACAACACCTCTTTTGAGATCATTGGATATTCGTATTCTGACTTTGCGGGGTGTAGGGTGGATAGGAAGAGTACTTCTGGGACTTGTCAATTTATAGGACAGTCGTTAGTCTCCTGGTCCAGTAGAAAATAGAACTCAGTTACACTTTCCACTGCTGAAGCTGAGTACATTGCCTTAGGGAGTTGTGTGGCCCAAGTTCTTTGGTTGAAGTAGCAAGTCTTGGATTTAGGAGTACCTGTTGGCACAATTTCTGTTCTGTGTGATAATACTAGTGCCATCTGTATCTCTAAGAATCCAATCCAACATTCTAGGACCAAACACATTGACATTAGGCATCACTTCATTAGGGACCATATTACAAAAGGGGACATTGAGCTACACCACGTAGCAACTGAAAATCAGCTGGCTGACATATTCACTAAACCACTGGCCTTTGACTCATTCAGCATTTTGAGAACCAGATTAGGAGTAATTGATATAAATGCTTGATTCTGATGACTGCTGATTTATGATTGTTCTGATTGGTATTCTGATTTCTGTTAGTTAGTTTTGATATTCTGATTTCTGATTTCTGTTAGTTAGTTTTGATTTGATTATTTGCTTTCAGTTGATTTTATTTCTTCTGCTGATTTCTGTGTTAGCCTTATTGTTAGTTTGATTTGAGTATTTACTTTGCTATGATTTTCTACCTATTTTTATTTATTTACTGGTTCATATCTTGCACTTACTGTTTTATGCTTTTCAAGATCTGATCACCGCTCACTACTTCTGGTGATCTGAATTTTTGACTGGGAGTTTTTACCTTGTTTTGGTTTGGAAGCTGATAAGCAGTGATTGACTTCGCTGAATCTGTTAAAGGGAAGAAACATTGATAATTGTTTCTCTTCCTCTAACTCCTTTACTGGTGTGTAGTTTCTTTTGAATAAAAATCCTTTTCAAAATTAAAATGTTAGTTTTTGAAATAGAGATTATTTTATCTTTCTACAGTAATCTGCCTCATATCAATAGTGTTTTTCAAAGTCATGAGTCATTAGTTTGATTTTCTAAACCAAGTGATTGTATTTATCATATGTTATATGGCTTTTATTTTGTGAATCGTTCTTCCTTACTGCGGAGAGTCATCTCCTATATCTGGAAGATAATCTCACAGCTGAGACTCTTTAATGATTATGAAAAGGAGAAAGCTTATAAAAGATGCGCAGTGTGCCAGATAATTTGAAAAAGAGGCATAAAATGAGCCCAAAACTAAAAAGATGCGAAATTGCCAAATTGAATACACAAAGTGTATCAAAAAATCAAAAGATGCGCAAAGCGCCAACCAATTTGAAAAAGAGGCACAAAATGAGCCCAAAACAAGCTTTCTTCCCTTTCAGATTATTAAATGTCTTAGAAAACTCTGTGCGCCACTTAATATTTTTAAAAGCTTGAGTCTTGAAAATCCTGATTTCTGATTTTTTACTTTGTAACACTATTATATCAGATATTTTTCTGGAACGAGGCTTGAAAGGATTTCTTTTCAAATCTAATGTCTTTTATTCTGAATCGGATTTTTATTTTGAAAGAGGTTTGCATCGATAAGGTGCCCGGGGTCAGAGCTACGAACGTTGATTATTTCCAACCTTTTCTGGATTTCAGCGCTGTCAATCGTCCTGTCATTGGTTTTCGAATCTAAAGTCAACAAAAAAAATTCTGATTTTCTAAGAGCAGCTTAATCAAAAAAAAAATAAAAAAAAAAACTTCTATGTGTTTTTGCGGTCAGTTTTATTCGTCTTTTTGTTATTTTGTTTTCATGATTGTGTTTTTGGGATCCTGATCGATCATCTTCATCCTTCATCCTTTTCTGCTTTTCTTCACATCGTCCTAGACGATACACCGATCGTCCTGGACGATCCTCTTCATCCTGGACGATCCAAAAATCATCCTGGACGATTCATTCAAAATCATACCCACCTCCTTCTTCCAATCAGGATCCGCCTCAGCTTTAGTTTTCTGTCGTGTAGTTGTTCTATTTATGTTTTATTTCCGTGTTATGTTTTTCGCTCCTCCTTTTTGTGATGTCAAAAGGGGGAGTCAGTTGTAGTCGTGTCTGTTTCTATTTTCTGAGTCATGTTTCCTGTATTGTTTTAGCTGTTAAATGAAAATTTAAAAAATGTTTGTTTGTTTGATCTCCTAGTTTACTTTTATTTTCAGACTACTTTACAAATGTTTGCCATCATAAAAAAGGGGGAGATTGTTGCAAATCTGATTTTGATGATGACAAACATGTTTCTAGTGTGCTTTGCTTGGCTAATCTGTTTCAGGCACAAAAGACCGCGAGCCACTCAAGCCAACTCAAGATCGGGTCCAAGTGTGTCAAATGTATGATTTTTCTTTTTATTGAGTCAATTGTAATGTAACTGATTCCCTAGCTAAGTAACCTTGCACACACACACTCAGGGAGAGAGATTGAGTGAATTAGAGTTTCTGTTAAAAATTTGTTCAGATCGTCCTGGACGATCTCCACATTGTCCTGGACGATCCAGTTAAAATAGAAACCCTAATTAGGGCGACTAAGTTAAGAGGGTCTGATTGAGCCGATCGTCCTGGACGATCTCCGAATCGTACGGGACGATATGCCCAAATCAGAAATTCTCAGCCGCCAGATCAAGTTAGGAAAGTTCTTATTTTTAGATACTTGGTATGATCGTCCCGGACGATCCAGTACAATCATGCCTAATTTAATCTGGTAATTAAGGAAAGCAATTTATTTTTGGTTGATACGATCATATCGTCCTGGACGATCGCAGGATCGTCCCGGATGATCTTGATCGTCTAGTGCATTTAAGCTGTACGTCCAGAACTATGTACAGGACGATTTGGGGCCTTTTTGAACTAATCGTACAGGACGATGACCCCATCGTCCTGGACGATCAAGTCATTTTTTGGTCGTCCAGCACAGATTTCTCTGGACGACCCGAACTGTCTTCTGGACGATTTCCCTCAATTTGCACTAATCATCCCGGACGATCGCATGATCGTACGGGACGATATGAACAATTTTTTCTACTGATCGTCCAGAAGAGCCAGATCGTCCAGGCTGAAACAACTGAATTTGAACTGATCGTACAGGATGATCTACCGATCATCCTGGACGATCTTGGCCGACCAGTTGAGATTTAGGGCAAATTTTAAGCCCTCCTTTAAAAGAACTTTTTCCAATTTTTGGAAAAATCTTTTGCTGCCTTCCTTCCCTGAGAAACCCTAGAGAGAGAGAGAGAGAGTTGGGAGAGAGAGAGAAGATCTTGTGAGGGGGAGTTAGTGAGGGATTCACTAAGGTTGCTCCGAGCACGGATCAGAGTCGTCTTCTCCGCTCATCGTCTTTCGTCTAGTCGGTGTTCGTCGTGGGAGGATCATTCGCATGAAGATCCGAGGTTCTCTGCCCGCTTCAGGTGGAAGCAAAAGGAGTTCGTAGGTTCTCTGCCTGCTTCAGGAGGAAGCGAAAGGAGTTCGAAGGTTCTCTGCCTGCTTCAGGAGGAAGCGAAAGGAGGTCGGGTTCTCTGCCTCACCGTGTGGTGAAAAGGAGATTTTTGTACAGGCTTCTCCACCTTGCTGTGGGAGCAAAAGGAGAGACACTTTTGTTTAGTGCAATACCCGGAGGGGAGGCTCCGGGGAGTGGACGTAGGTCAAGTTGACCGAACCACTATAAAATCTGGTTTGCTTTTCTGATTCAATTCTGCACTTTAATTTTTTCTGATATTAACTGCTTGGGTGAATATCTGTGGTTGATCTTTTTATTGTTGTTTTAATTCATTTCTGCTGCACGTTATAAAAAGATTTTCATAGTTATCGTGAAATTTTTAAATAACCAATTCACCCCCCCTCTTGGTTAGCCTCGGGACTAGTTCACTAGGGCTTAACATCCCTATCGAACTTTCAATACTGTATGATATTATTAAATTACCTAAATTAATCTTGTAATTAGGGATCAATTTTGGATTAATTTATCTTGAAAGATCGTATTGTATGATTGTAGAAATCATACTATACAACCTGATTCCTACAGAAGATGATAATTTATCATGCCAATCATACAGGATGATAATCCAATTTGATTGTTCTAATCATACTGGCTGATGCATATATATCTCATTGGATGATCATCTCAAACACTTGAATTGATCGTACAGCTCATTACTCTTCATGCAGTACTAATAGGAATATATTAAACTAATTGTATTGTAAGATATGGGATCGTGCTAGATGATTAGAGAAAACCAAATTGAATTTCTAGGATTTCTTGAAGCCCACTATTTAAGTTTTCTCATATGACTTTGTAAGTGCCTTTTTGCCATTCATTGAGTTGTTCCTTCTGAAAGCTTAAAATGAGAGCCTTGAGCTAGGGTGAGAAAGGGTGAAGTTTGTGAGAGGGAGAGAAGATCCTTATGATTTCAAGGGAGTGAGAGAGGGAGTTCCACAAGGTTGCTCTGCTAAAATTGCACCTAAGTTCCTCCATGCATCAAGGTTGATCTTGAGGGAAGTTTTGGGAAAAAGATCTCTTTGGTGACAAAGGACCTAGTTACTCCATTGCATCAGGGAAGGTGAAAGTGATTCCAAAGTTCTATGCCTCACTAAGAGGATGAAAAGGATTCTAGGTTCTCTGCCTCACTAGGAGAGTGAAAAGGATTCCAAGTTCTTTGCCTCATCAGGAGGGTGAAAAGGATTATGATCCTCCGCCACACCAGGTTGGTGGAAGATATTTTGTAAGGACTTCTCCGACTAGTTGTGAGGACTAAAGGAAAGATATTATAGTGATAGTGCAATACCTAGAGAGGACTTTGGGGAGTGGATGTAAGTCATGGTTTAACCGAAACACTATAAATTCTGGTGTGTTTGTTCTAATTTTCTATTTTTGTACTTTATTTTTCTACATTTTAATTCTATATTAACTACTTGGTGGAAAATTATTATTTATATTTTGTTGTGTGGATTAGAATATAATCATCATTATTGTAATTATTTATAAGTTAATTAGCTTTTTCATCAAAGTGAAAGTATTGCTTTTGTATTAGTGTGCTTAGGGACAAGTTCACTTAGGCTTAACATCCTTATCGAACTTTCATACTAATGCACATATGAAAGAAAATGCAATTATACTTACGCATCTTATAACTCCCAAAATTCTTCCTCACACTTTTTCAAGATAGGTGCAAAACCTAACTTAAGCTCGATAATTTTCCTAATTGGTAGGATAGACAAAAAGCATATTTCAGACTCCAAATTCCCACTTTCTCTCTTTATTTCTTATCTCCTTTCTTCCCCGACAAGCTTAAGGGAATTTGGGATGAGTTAGTGACTTTAGATATTTATTGTTTTAAAAATCATTAATTTGATTGAATGCCGCAACGCTACCACTTCAATGATGCATTGCCACCAGCAAAACTCTTAAACTCTCCCAAAATTTCTAAACTCCATCCCCAACACCATTGCAACATTGCCAGGCTACCACACTTTCATCCAAACCCTTTTTTTCCATATTTTCCTAAGACTAGAACACTGGTACCAAAGTCAGTGCCATAGTGCTCATAGAGAAAATCTCAAACTTTTTGTTTTTCACTTTCTCAACCCACATTTTCAAATTCTTCTATACGACATTCAGCTAAATCATAATCACAACTATCAAATCAATTAAAATTATAATTAGGAGTGGATAATCACCTGAATTTTGAAGTACAAATATTGTAATTCTCCTCCTAAGAGAAAATGTCATACTCGACATTTAAATCAAAATAGTTGTGTATACAAATGCTTTATTTCAACTTTTTTCTCCCAAGTTGCCTCCCTTTCTTTCATGTGCTTCTATTAGACTTTAACCATCCGGATTTGCTTCTTCCTCAACTACTTAGTATCAGGCCAGAATACACTTAAGTTATTCCTTAAAATAAAATTGGGTTGCACTTCTAATTCTGCATCAGGGACTTTTTACTCTCCAATAGATACCCATCCTCAACATGGATATGTCAAATACATTGTGAATATCATACATGCAATCCAGTAGAAATAAATTATAAGAAGACATTCTAATTCATCCAATCACCTCAAATGGTTCAATGTGTCAGTTCCATATTTAGCAAATATGCCTACTCCTTTCATTAGGCTAACCTTCAGATAAATAAAATTCACCATTTCAAATTCAACAGACATATGCTTAGGGAAAAATACTTCTTTTGCCTAGCTTGAGCTGCTTCCAAACTCTTTTTAATTAATTTGATCTTTTTAGTGGCACGATCCACTAGCTTAAAACATATTTATTTTCTCTCTTTCATTTTAATCCAAGGCAACAGAGTTCTACACTCTATATCATACAAAGTTTCATATGGAGCCATACTAATGCTTGCTTTGAAATTGTTATTATAAGCAAACACAATCAAGGGAATGTGATCATCCTAGCTTCTGCCAAAATCCAAAATGCACAATCTCGATAGGTCCTTTATAATTTGAATCACTCTCTCAGATTGTCCATCTATCAAAGGATGATAAGCTATATTAAAATTTAACTGAGTTGCCAAAACTTCTTGAATCTTCCCTAACCTTGAAGTGAACCTGCCATAATGGTTAGAAATAAAAACCTTAAAGATTCCATGTAGTTTGATAATCTCCTTCACATACTACTTGGATAACTTATCTACATAATTCGTTTGCCTCATTGGAAGAAAATGAGTAGAGTTTGTCAGTCTATCCATAATCACCCATGCTGCATCATGACCTTTCCTTGATCGAGAAAAACCCATAGCAAAATCTATAGTAATATCTTCACATTTCTACTTAGGAATAGGTGAAGGTTGTAATAAATCACTAGGTTTGTGATGCTCAGCCTTTATCCTTTGATAGGTTTCACATTTAGAGACATGTTCTCCACTTATCACTCTATTCTATACCACCAAAGCATGCATTTTAGGTCATAATACATCTTATTACTGTCTGGATAAATGGTGAATCTAAAATAATAAGCTTCATGTAATATCTCCCTCCTCAATCCATCACTAGAAGGAACCCACAATGGCTTATAATAGAAAATTATTCCTTGTTCATCTACTCACAACTCAAGCCTCTTTCTATATTGGATCTAATCTACCAATTTCAAATATCCTTCATCCACTTTTTAGGCTTCCTTAAGTCTATCTTGCAATGAAGGTTGCATTAACATCTAAAAAAGAACTCCACCTAACATATCTATAGAAAACACCACTTCCAATTCTAGCTTCTCCATTTCCCAATTCAAAGTGTACATAGAAGAAATCAAACTGGCTACTACTCCTAATGAGTTCCTATTCAACACATCAAAAACTACATTCATTTTACTCAATTAATAAATAATATCTAGATCTTAGTCCATGATGCTCCAACAACCATCTTTATCTCAAATTCAATTCCTTTTGGTTAAAAATATATTTCATACTTTAGTGAACGGTATAGGTCTCACATTGAACACTATAAAGATAATGTAGCCAAATCTTTAATACAAATATAATGGCTACTAGTTCCAAATCATGAGTAGGAAAACTCTTCTCACATGGCTTCAACTACTGAGAAGCATAAGCCACCACTCTTTTATTATGTTGAATAACACATCCCAAATCCTTCAAAGAAGAATTATTGTATACTTGAAATCCTTCTATGCCTAACAGAAGGATTAATACAAGAGCTGACACCAAGCACCCTTTCAGTCTCAAGAAACTCTCTTCATACTCTACAGTCCAATCAAATGGCATAGCCATCTAATTATGTCTCATTAAAAGGATAGTGATCTATGAAAATCTCTTAACAAATATCTAATAATATCCCATAAAGACTAAAAAATCATGAACTTGAGTCGCTGATATTACCTCAATTAATCTACCACACTCTGTACTTTCATAGGGTCTACAAAAATCCCCTCTTTACACATCACATGATCTAGAAATACTACAAAAGTTAGTCAAAACTCATATTTAAAAATTTTAGCATAAATTTTATGTTGCCTCAAAGTTTCTATGGTTAATCTTAGATGAATTGCATGCTTCTCTTTGGATTTTGAATACACAAAAATATCATTAATGAATACAATAATAAACAGATTCAAATAGTCCTTGAACACCTTGTGCATTATGTGCATAAATATAAATGGTGCATTCATTACATTGAATGGCATTACAAGAAACTCATACTGACCATACTGAGTAATGAATGTTATCATCACAACATCTTTATTCTTCACCCTAAATAGATGACAGTCCAATAAAAAATATAGTCCCACCTTCTAGTTGATCAAACAAATCATCTATCATGGGGTGTAAATATTTATTTTTCACCATTACCTTATTCAATTCTCTATTATTAGTGCACATTATGAGAGATCCATCAGTTTTCTTCATAAATATAATAGGAGCTTCTCACGGTGATACACTTTGTTTGATAAATACTTTTTCTAATAGCTCATACAATTGAATTCTCAACTCCTATAATTCTCTAGATGTAACTCTATAAAGAGTTTTCACTATCAGAGTTGTATCTATATTATATGTAAATTGTGTACTATTTATTATATTTAAATTCAGTAAAAATGTATTATTTAAGTTATATTGCATTAGAAAATATTTAGGAGTATGAAAAAAAATTAAAAGTGTTGAAAGAGTGTCGTAGTACCCACAAATATAGCTTCATAATGTGATCATCTATAAGAACCCATTGCTTATTTTAAACATTATAACATTAGCCTCTCGAGAATTTAAGGAGCCAAGGTCAGTGCCTCAACACTTAACAATACCTCTATGCCAGAAATCAGCACTGTAACACTGGAGTCTAAAGAAAATGAGCACTAAAGTGCCAATTTTTAAAATGTCATCAAGCAAGATTATACTTTCAAGCACTGCAACACTCAACCTTTTAGAGCCACAGTGGAGTAGTTATCAAATTGAAGAGCTATGCCGACTTAGCCAATACATGCATCGATTCAACTAGTAATTATACCAGGTTAGTTCAGTGCTATAGCAAAGTAAATATTACAGCATCACAGTGCTAGTTTATTTTATACAGCTGTGGTGTAATCTTATTGAGTGTTGCAGAGACTGAGTCCATTTTTTCACTTGTATAAAAGTTTGTTAGTTTTTGTTAAAGAGTTCTATCATTTTAGTGGAGCCTTATAATTTATTATTTTTTCCTTTAGTTCCCCAACCACCCCCCCTCCCATAGAGAGTAAAGCTTAAGGGATGCTAGGAAAGTATAATATACTCTCATTTTACAGATCTTAGCCTGTATTGTGCAAGTAATTTTATTATTTGAAAAAAAAAAGTGTGGAGAATATCATTTGATCCATTTGAGTAATATTTATTTTATTCAATCCCATGTATCTTTTTCTTACATGAATAAAATGAATATAAGTTTACTTTTTGTGTTATTCAAAGCTGGCTAAATCTCTATGTTTTGGGCTAATGATATAAATATATAGCAAGCATTAATATCGACTCTTCTGCTTTAAATTATTTTATAGATATTTTTAATATCTTTCATTCTTAATGCATACAATGACCATGTTATGTAGTTAATATCTAATATGATGTATAGCTGATGGGGGTTGTGGAGTAAACTTTTAAATTATATAAAAATCTAATGCTCTATCACCCCTAGACAATGCTTAGATTTTATTTGATATAAAAAAATAAAACCCCACTTAATATACAGGTATATGTATCGAATCAAAAAATAAAGTGATAGAGTATAGTGTCAAACCCACGAGGAAGTATGCTTACTTGTAATAAACGACTAATATTTACTCTGATTGTAATATCTATCCTACAGAAATAAAAATAATATTTATAAAGATTCTATCACTGAATAAAATAGTTAAAATATTTGATATAATATTTAAATAAAGTGTTTTGGATTAATGAGTATAAATTTCATATCTTTTCTAATGAGACTCTTAATTATTGATGTGATTAAGAGTATATGCATCCTTAAATCTCTGTCAAACTTATAAGAGTGAAAAGAATATCTGCTAACCTCCTACAGTTATCATATCTCCTTGAGAACCTAAAATATTTTATATCATATGTCTAGGCATTCAAACATCCTATCTCGATATTCCTGATTGTTCTCGCATTCCTCTATCGAGGCTATATATCTCACTATATTTCAAGGAGACTTAATTGGTTTCCAAATGTTTAATAAAAGCATATTAATTTTGTTATTGAGTCACTAACAGCATCACTATATCTTCCAATGGTGATTTTCTACATCCAAATTGATTGCTTTGATTTAATCCTAGAGATTATTTAGGTCTAGGGTTAAAAGTAAGATATTGAGGATTGTTTCAATTTACTCCTTGATTATTTTTATTATAATTCCACTAATTATTATCAACAACATTATTTGACAAATTAAAATTAGGATGGTTTCTCCAACCTGAATTATATGTATTAGAGTAGGGATTATTTTATCATCTAATGAACTTATTTTTTTTAATTTCTTGCACATTACCATTTTCAATTAAATTTTGATCTTCTAATTGAATAGATGATTCTGTTCCTAATCCAAAATTCACTCATATTATGCTCAATTTCTTAAAAATTAATATAACTTGTAAATTTAATATTAACAACGCATCAGATTCATAAATTCTTGCTACTCTCTTAGGATTTACCCTATCAGTAGACCACTAAAAATTATTTGTAGCTATTTTCTCTATTAATTCATATGCTTCCTTAAATTTATTAGAAAGTAATGATCCTCTAGTTAGCAGCAACTATGATTACTCTAAGAGATCCAACTAATCTATTAAAAATATTTAAATAACTAAACAATCAAGTAAAGCATGGTTAGGGAATTTCTCAAGTTTTTTCTTAAATCTCTCCAAACTCTCATAAATTGATTCTCCTTCAAATTAGGTAAAAGAAGTGATATCAATTCTATGTTTGACAATTTTTTATGGGGGGAAATAATTAGCAAGAAACTTATGAGACAACTCATTCTAAGTGGTTATAAATAAAAGCTTTGGGGTAAAGCATTCAACCACATCCTAGCTTTATCTCTAAAAAAAAATTAGAATAATCTAAGTCTAATAGTATCATTATTGACACAATTATTCTTTACACAAATTTCTAAAAAAAATTAGCTATGTAAATTAGGATCTTCAATGGGTGCTCCCCCAAATAAAGAATTTTGAACCATTTGACTTATGATAGGTTTAAATTCAAAATTATTAACATGAATCGTAGGTCTATTAATGCTTTGATGAATTCCGCCTACTGAAGGGTTAGCATAATCTCTTAGAGGTCAAGAATGATCTTCATTTAGTATAGGTTCAGTCATATTCACAATCTTTTGGATTTTTTTTAATTTTTGAAAGGGTTATTTCTATTTCAAAGTCAAACAATAAAGATTCCTTTCTATGTCTATAAAGCATACAAACATAAATATGCAATAAGTAAATAAAATAAATAAAAGAAAAAATACTAGTAGGTCTAACTATACAATTAATTTAATAATAGAGTTAAAATTATAAAAAATAAAATACTTCCCTCATGATGGTGCCAAAAACTTGAAGGGGGCTATGGAGTGAACATTTGAATTATAAAACAATCTAAGGCTCCATCACCCCTAAATAATGCTTAGATTTTCTTTGATATAAAAATAATAAAAATCCACTTAATATATGTAAGTATACATGTCAAATCAAACTATTGAACCTTCGAGAAATAATGCTTACTTGCAACTAACTACTATTGTTACTTTAATTTCAATAATTATCTTATGAAAATAAAAATGATATTTATGGAGATTATATCGCTGAATAAAAAAGTAAAAATTTTGGATATAAAGTATTTTGGATTGATGAGTATAAATTTTATATCTTTCTTAAGGAGACTATTAATTATTGATGTGATTCAGAGCATATGCACATCAAGGTCTATTGAAAAATGAAGGTGGTCAGGCTCCATCGACAACAACCTATATTCTAATCCTATGAAATGATGCAAGTCTTAAAATGATACATTTTATTTTGGTCTTCATCTCTTTTTGTTCTACTAGGTTCTTTTCTTCAAACTTCTTATGATTCGTCCAATAAAACATCAAAATGAAAAGCATTTTCCTATAAAGGATTTTATTTTCTTTTTGGATCCCTAATACTTTATTAAAATGCCTCATTTATAGACCTTCACAACCCTTCAAAATAAATTATATTTTTGGAAAATGAAAAAGACTCCACACTCTCTACAAGTAAGTAATGTATATAAAAATCATAATCATAAATCACATCATAATAAATTGTTTGCTCATTTCATAGCAACCTGTGAGCTTGGCCATGCTTTTATTAATTAAGGGGGCTCACCAATTTAAGCACCTATAGAAAATTCAATTATCTTTAAATCATTATTAATTTTAGCCCCCTTTCTATGGCCCTGTATAAGTATGGCTACCTACAAAAATTTTTTATTATCAATCCAGATCGCTCCTAACCTAAAGAAATCTAAATGCCCATCAGATATCATAGAGAAATAATCAAAATAACATTATAGAAATTAATCACAAAAAGATACAACATCCAACACTCATTTACATGAATATAACCACTTCTCAGAAATAGAAAGAAACACCGGCCTAACCTAAAGCTAGAGTCTATGCCCTAAGAAATAAATGTAAGTATATACATTAGGATGTGTGGTTTGGGGATATCCTAAGCTTATTATTAGTTGAAGTTTCTATGAATTGAAGTTGATTTATTAACAAGAAAAAGTCAAGGGGATTTATGTTCAAATTTAAGTTTTAGTGTCTTTGGTATTTTAAAATTTATTTTAAGATAGATTTTAATTGTCCGAAGTTGATTAATGATTAATTATTTATATTTAAACATTTTTATCACTAATTTTTTTAATTAATTCAATTCATTGATTATTAATTTATAAAATTTATAATCTTAATAATTATATCCCATCAATTCATTTGTAGCATTGTCATAATAGGCACAAGGACCAAGGCCTCCTTAGGGCACATAGCCCTACAGGCTGAAGTAGTCTAGCCTAAAAACTTTATTGATAAGGTAGTAATTACATTTCTCTATATGTTTAACTATTATTATTCTCATTTTATTCTCCCTTTTTTTTTTAGGTTGGTTGATTGATGGTAAGATGTATTTTTATTTATCATTTAAGTATTACTTATTAATTAAGTTTACTTTGATTCTTTCTTTTGAATTTTATTTTACTTTGAAAGTTCCTGTTTTTTTTTAATTTCTTTACTTAATTTGATCCATATCTTTATTTGTTTTCAAATTTCATTTATTTATTTATATATTCATTATTATTCTATTTACGATTTATTATTTTATTTTCTTGTTTATATATATATATATATATATATATATATATATATATATATATATATATATATATATATATATATATATATATATATATATATATATATATATATATATATATATATATAATTAAGCTCAAATTGAATTTATTTCAAACATTATAATAAAAGTAGTTTTATTTCAATTTATTAGTATATGTTATTCTATTTATGAATGTTAATTTGAATATTAATATATTTTTATTCTTTTATTTTTTTATTTAATGGGTGAATTTTATTTGTCATTTTTAACTTTGGTTTATGTGTATGTTTTATAATTTGTCAGAATTAGTATTTTAAACTATTAAATTAGTAGAAACCTAAATAATTTTGAACCTACTATTCTAGTGGGAAACAAACTAAGCGGTAATTAATCAATTCTAACACACCTAACACTAACCTGATCTCCAACATGCATACAATGGGTTTTAGGTTTACAAAAATATAAAATTAATTGCAAAGGTTACTACATGGACCTAAGGCTAAAAGAGCGCACATCAAATGACTTATAGGACCTTGGGCCCTTAAATTTTAAGAAAGCTCACCACACTAGAGCTATGATTCTTTCAAGCTAAATATGCCTCAATTAAGGCAGGGATATTGGTATAACCCTCAATATTAAAATGAAAGGCACAAGAAACTGCCCATCACAGCAATAAGCCTTTGAATCAGATAACACCTAATGCCACTACACAAGATATGTAAGAAGATTCCCCAACATGACCTAGCAATTTTAACCGATATTAGAATGTGAATGTACGCATGAACTTCTTTGTTCTAATCAAGATTCATTTAGTATAACTTCATTTGCAAAGAACCAAAGCAAATACTTATGTCTCATACTGAATTTAGCAAGGAAAACCCATATCCAATAGAAGGAATGGGATAAAAGAAAAAAAAAAACACTATGCTCCTCTCAAAAAGCAAGGAAATAGTTCTTTGAAAAGGAAATTTTAAATCCCTCAACCGTAACTCCTTAACAACCTAAAATATTTTACATCCTATGTCTAAGCATGCAAACATCATATCTAAATTTTCCTAGTTATTCTTGCATTCCTCCATCGAAGGTATATATTACACTATATTTTAACTACACATATGGCCACCACAAGCATTAAATTAAGAATGAGATAATATTAAAAATAAAATTTAACATTTATAGAAAAGAGTCTTCAGTAGTACTTAACATACACTTCACATCATCAATCCAAAATAAGAGAATTAGTCAAACATAGAATAAATGACAAGAAAACTCATTTTGATTAAACTCATGAAAGAATAAAACTATAAGGTAGTAATATCACTAGAAAGGATCAAAGTAATTTTTTTGCACACCTTCTTCCTTAACTTATATAGCTGCTTCAAGAAACATAGGCTAAACACTCTAAATGATTATAACTTGTACTTCCCTAGCCTCGCCTAGATTTTACTAGAAAAGGAAACTAGAAAAGTACTCTAAAAAGAAGTATTGAATTTTACATAAGTGACTGTACTCCCTTACAAACATAATATCATAACTATTTATAGGACAATACAAAAAGGCATCTAGCATTACAAAACTTGAACGAGTGCATCGTGACACTATTGAAGTGAACTAGTACCTTGGCATTGAAACTTTTTTCACCACCTTGGCACTTGCTAACGTGGATTGGTTACTCAAGCATCTCTTCACTAAGACAATGTGACCCTTGGAAGTTATAACTATAATGTTGTGGCACTGTTGACAATCAAGCACTGTGGTGCTCAAGTGGAAAAAAATGTTGCCAATGAGTGAGAAATTATAGCACCACAACATTAAAAAATAAAGAATTTGGTACTTCCAAGATGACTTTTTGATGTTGCGATGCTAGTAATGTTGTGGCACTGGCTATTTTGCCACGACAACACTTATAAATAGAGAACTCGGTGCTCTAATATTCAATTTATGGTGCCTCGGTAGTATTGAAGGTGCCGTTGTTTTGTCGGTTGCCGCAATGTTGAATTATTTTTCTAATTTGAAGGCATCACACAGGTGATCCTTAGAGAAATCTAACTTGGGTATACCTCTAACTAGGTCTTTTTGAGTTATCTTCCAAAGGGTTTTCATTCTTGCATTACATAATTGCCTATATCATATCCATGATTCATCAACAATAGTTTTTAGATATAAAGTATTTAAATTATTAATATAAGTCAAATCAAGCATATAAGCATTATTTATTATTTTTCCTTTAAAATAACTTTTCCATTAAGACTAACAATGCATTTAGTGAATAAAAATTTCATATTAAAGCCCTTATTAGAGAGCTAACTAATGTAAAGTAGATTATGTTTCAATACATCTACTAAAAACATAATTTTTATAATAGAATTTTCGGAGTTTCCAATCATACCTGAACCCACCACTTTCCTAGTGGTGTTATATCCCAATATTACCTTACCTCTTGCCCTGTTCTCTAGTGTGATAATTTGATTCAAGTCTCTAATCATGTGTTGTGAATAACCACTATCTAAGTACCACATGCTCTCACAAGGCCTCTTATGAGAGCATTCTTATAAAGTCATCAATGGTTAGATTTTGGAACCCAAGTGAGTTTGGGTTCCACCTCTATTTTAATAGATTAGATAAATGCAGGTTATGCTTTGATACAAATGACTTTGGCCTCGACACTATATGTGTTCTATGGAATATATTACAAATGTGGGCTATGTGTCCTATCATGTCACAAGAATATCATGTAATGGTTGTGCCTCCTTTTAGGCATAAGAGATATATACTATATTTTTGGTTATGTCCATTGTGCTAGTATAGATGGTGGTTTATTATTTTGAAATGCAATAATTTTTACTCTCAAAAACTCATTTACACCCTTATAGTTTTCAACTTCAAGTTTCAATGCATGCTCATTAGAGTCTAGTTCGATCACAAGTATTTCTAATTCCTTAAATACATCCTCTAGCTCAGCATGCTCGATTTTTAAGTATTCATGAGATTTATTTAATTCAAGGTACTTCTTTTTTAGTTCATCATATTCACCAAGTAAATAAGCATGCCCTTTGTTTAATGTAATGTGTTTAGTTTTAGAACTATCATGCAACTTTTCTAATTCAAAAAATTTTGAATTTAACATTGCATGTTGTTTCTTTAACTTTCTATATGATTCATGCATTTTTTTAAACATAGCAAGTAAATCATTATAGGTAAGCTCACATACCTCTTCCTAGTCAAAGTTAATAATAGAGTTATCAGCCATTAAACACAAATTTGCTACCTCCTCTTCAAGTTCTTATTCTGAAGAGTCTGAAGCTGAATCTGCCTAGAAAGCCTACCAAGTCTACTAGATAATCTAGGCTCACTAGGTCCCCCTTCTTCCTTCTCTCTCTCTTCGTACTTAGAGACCAAAATTTTTTCTCTTTGTAAGGGCTACAATAGGGAATAGCTGCTCCTCAGTTTGATCATTCCTTACACCAGCTTCAACACATAAAGCATAAATAAGTGAAGGGTGCCCCAATCCAACAGAAGTGGTATAATGACATATATAAAAAAGGAGAAAATAAGCTTTCCTACATCAATAGAGTAACCCATTTGAATAGAATAATTCAAAAAGGCATGATCACAGGTTACTTCACTAATGTTTCTACTAGGCAGCATGCATAATGAAATAAAATAATGCTAGGCTTTAGTGTCCTGGGTGAGAAATACAGTATGAAAATTAATGATTTTGTCTTCTCACTTTTTCCAACTTGCTTCACTATTAGGTCCACCCAAAATTCTTAAAAAATCCAAAGGATCTATAGGGGTTCTAATGAAAGTAGTATATTCATTAAATTCATAGTCCCTAAGTTTGTGGATTTGTTAATTATGATAGAATTAAAAGGGGCCCACTTACCCCTCACATAACATCTATTATCTACAGCCTCTTTTTAAAGTTTAAATTTAGGTTGTTAGACCGACTTGAATTATAAATACAAACCAAGAGGGGGTGAATTAGTGTTTAAAACATTCCCTTTAAAATTTTTCCTTTTGAAAAGTTTATGATTTAATGAATAATTCGACAACACCAATCTAAACAAAACTTTATTTTGACTTTAAACAATACTTGCAAAGAAGAAAATTTTATTTTTATTTTTACTTTCTAAACTTTTTTATTATTCTTTTTGAGCAAAAATATGATATTTAATTTTTTTAAATAAAGAACTCAAAGATCACAGATATGCAATAAGTAAGAAATAAGAAATAAAAATGTGGAAAAGTAAAGGTAAACATAAGAACAAACACACCATAGTTTTATAATGATTCGGTCAACCTTGACTTACGTCCACTCCCTGAAGTCCTCTACTCTAACTAATGTACTAACACTAGTGACTCTCATTTTTCCCCCATAGCAAGGCAGAGAAGCTCTTACAAATATCTTCCACCTCGTTTGTGTGGCAGAGTCGCTGAATTGCTTTCACCTTCTAGTGTGGCAGAGTTGCCGAATCCCTTTCACCATCCTGATGCGGCTGAGAAGCTGAATCCCTTTCACATTAATGATATGATGGAATGATTGAATTCTTCCCATGAAGTGACTCTTCCTGGAGTTTCCCTCATGTAAGGACACTGACCCTAGAGGAAGAAGCTACAAGATCACTGAGAAATGGTGTGTAGAAACCCCTCTTACACATTCTCTTTTTCCTATAAGAATCTTCTCCCTCAAAACCTCCACCTCTCTCTCTCTCTCTCTCTCTCTCTCTCTCTCTCTCTCTCTCTCTCTCTCTCTCTCTCTCTCTCCCCCAAAGTAATGTTTCCTCTTCAAACCATTCTCATAGAAGCTCTATCTTAAAAAAAGTGGCAAAAGATTCCCTAACATGAATTAGGGATAATATTAAAACAAAGGCTCTAAAAATCCTAAATTTTCAAGTTATCTATTTCTATTCGTATAATATGATCAAATATCATAAAGTATGATTAGTTCAAGAAATCCGAATTTGTTCAGTATAATGAATAAGTCATATTATGATTTCTTTAAATATAATATACAGATTGTGCAATATGTTACTTGGATCATACAGTATGATTAGTGTATTCTTCTTATAATCATACAGTATGATCTCTGGGATGATCAAATATTATATCTACCAATCATCAGTATGATTGATATCGTACTGTATGGTTAGTTAAATAAATCAAGGTTTGTCTAGGATGATCCCTGGGACATTTAAATATTATCTCTATCAATCATCTAGTACGTTCAACATCATAATATATGTTCTGCCATATTAATTAAATTTTGATTTTACTGACTAATCACATAGATTATTTTAGGTAATATTTTTAATATCATATAGTATGAATAGATTCATACAATACGATGAGTTTAAAATTTCAAAAAAAATATTAAAATACTTAGCTAATATGATTTTCGACTGGGGTTTTGATTTAAATGGATCATCCTATATGATCCAGTTCATTTACTATGATTAGTTAAAATATATTAATTACTCAATTAGACATTATAATTAATTTCTGATCAATACAATCTACAGACATTTAAAAATTTTAGTTTTCATTCCAGTGTGTGTACACAGTCACTAAGCAGACATACACCTTTTATAGGTCTTTATACTTAAAAAATATAAAAAAAAAAAAAAAATAACGACCCTTACAAAAATATCAAACATATTTTATCAAGTCTTGAGTCTTAATCCTTTTTGCCATGGTTTAAGGTATACCTGAAATTTTAGTTTACACAATGTAAATATCAAGTAATAATATTAGGAGAGACAAAGTAAAATCTAATAATATTTATTTTCATCAAAATTATATGCTCAGGATACCAGATTGAAATAACCTCTCCCTTTTTTATGATGGTAAATATTATTGGTTAAATATTCAAGCTAGTTGTATTTTGTCCCAATATCCTCCTCACTATGTAAATTATATAAAAAATAAGGAGAAAATATTTTGTTATTATTCTTTATTTTTAAATGCATAAATAATAAAGAAAAAAATAATAAACACAAATAGGATAAGTAAAGCTAAGTAAAACATCAATAAGTATAATTAAACACCTTCTTTCCCTTTTTAATATCACCAAAAAGGAGAGACGAACAAACATAAAAGAAAATATAAACAGAAGCAAACAAAAAGAAAATACAAAAACTACAATAAAACACACATACTTGAAGTAGGAGGGCCCCTGATCTGGTGGTGGTGGTGGTAGTGGTGGTGGCTGGAAATACTAGTGAAGGGCAGAAAACTGGTTACTAAACCAGGCTCAATTTACCTCAGGCTATCGCTAGATTTGTTGGCGGTATTATTGGAGTAGGACATGTTGCTACTCATGCATTTGTTAGATCCTGGTGGTGCTATTGATACAACTCATACTAAATCCAGAAAAGCCCGTACTATTAGTGAAGCCAGTCCTAATGCTAAGTAGTTTTTTGATACTGTGTAGCTGATTGATACTCCAGGCAGTCAAGTTATTCCATGATCGAGTCATAGGCCTGGAACTAGTGAGAAATTGCTATCACTAGTACTAGTGCAAGAGGTGGCGCTGGGGGGTCTCCCCCTGCCTTGTCAAACTCGTACTCTTCTTCGGGATCATCCCCTTGGTGTCGACAAAATAAGATGTAGAAGGAACCATCAAAATAGAAGATTGAGAATATGTATTCTAGTGTGGGATAAAAAAGTCAGTAATTTGATCTAGGATATAAGTGACTAATTTTCCTAACGCAAGGTTATTCTAACGTCAGATTGATGGTCAATGAATGCAAGTAAGATTTTGAAAATAGTTAATGATCATATGGGATTTATTAAATGCTATATTGGACATGATGAAATAGGTGATGATAAATAGAAGTGGGGTGATATTTATTCTATCTTCAGCCTTAAGAAGAATAGAAGTGTGGTGAACATGCTGGATGATACGGGGATTCTGGTTAAGTGAGTGGATGAAAGGCTGGTGTTGATTTAAGGGAGTATTCCAAAGGGTTATATTTATAATGGTACAATTAGAATTACTCTTAGATGCTAAGTTATATGGTTGAACCCCTTCCAAATAAAGATGTAAATATTCAGCAATGTCCTATTTGATTATTTCTATAGAACGCCTACAAACATAGGATTTCAAAGAGGAAAAATTAGTGTTCACTCTATCACTCATAAAGAATTCAAAAGTAGTTTATAGTTGAAGAAAAAAAGTTAGGGTTAAGAGAAATTATAGAGTGGTGGATGCAAAGAGGCCCACAATGTGATAATTGAGAACTATTTGGTACAGGATGCAGGAAGGTGTGATGTGGACTTCTTTGCAATGGTGGTATGCAGATTTATCCTTAATTATTTGAAATTTGTCATCAAAAGGATAATGAGAGAAGCTTCCATGATGAAAATGGGTTGTCCTGCTACTGGCCATATCAAAAGTTAAAGCTAGGAATAGAAGCGGATAAGAGTTCAGACAAGTGTGATTCAATACTTTAATTTTCCTTTCTTTTATAGATTTCAGTAGATCATATAGTATCATTGGGGATCGTACCCAATGATCAAAACAAGTTAAAATGTCTGGATGACCTGTTAAAAAAATTAATCAAATCATACATTACTATCAGGATCATACTTGACAATCTTCAAAAAAAGTGTTCATCGCAAAGAGTCATCTGGTATGACTTTTGACTAAGAGTTTATACACTATAAAAAGGTGTTCATACAATACAATTACATTATTAATATCATACCAGTTGATTTAAATTCATTCAACAACTGTTGACATGTGGATCGTACAGTACGAAGAGGTGGTCATATAGTACGATCATCAATTATTGGTCAGATTAGGGCGGTTAATTACATGAATGGCAAGGATGTGCAGAGGTATACATATCATATAGTTCAATATGAACATTTTTTTTATTTTAATTTTAATTTTTTTAAAATTTATTTGGTGTTTGATGATTAGGGAAGGCTTTTACTAACTAGTAACATCAAACAAATAAACCAAAATAAATAACAAAAAATAAAAATAAATCAAAAAATATAACAAACATGAAAACACACAAGCCATATAACTATACATGATGTCAATTTCACTTCTACCCTGAATATACCATGAATGTCAACGACACTTAATTTGGTTATTAGTTTGCTAAGTGTGTCATATTTTAGGGGTTTGGTGAAAATATCTGTCAATTGATTCTCAGTTGCTACATGATGCAGTTCTATATCTCTCTGGGCTGCATAATCTTTAGTGGAATGGTTTATGATGTTTATATGCTTAATACGGGAGTGTTGAATAAAAATTTTGGAAATACAAATGGTACTAGTGTTATCACACATGATTTATATAGTACATACATAGGAAAAGCCTAGGAAGACTTCTTCATGAGGCTTAGGATCAAACTTTCCTATAGGAGATTTTTCAATGATAAGGATAAAGCATTTACAACCAAAGATATGAAGATGTGAAAGATTTGGTGTCCTACCCTTAAGCAACTCATAAGGCCTTATTGAATTTTGATCTAATATTCTCCCTATACCAAAAATAAAAAGTAGTATTCACTACTTCTACCCAAAAATATTTGGGTAGAGAGTATATAGCTAGCTTAGCCTTAGCAGCTTCCACTAATGTTTTATTTTTCCTTTCAGCTATCCCATTCTACTGAGGAGTCCTAGGGGCAAAAAAGTTATGTTCAATTTCTAACTCCTTACAAAAAGATTCAAACATATCATTCTCTAATTTTTCACCGTGATCACTATGGATATTAAATATCTCACATTCTAATTTTCTTTGAGTCTAAGTGGAGAATATCCTAAATTATTCAAATGATTCATTTTTAGGAGATAAGAATCTAACCAAGGTGAACCTAGAGCAATCATCAACAAATACATACCCAAAGGTTTTCTACTTAAGTTGTTTGTACTATCATGCCAAAACAAGTCCTTATGTAAGATTTCTAGTGGTCTAGAGGTGGTAATATCCCTAATGGAAAGAAAGGATGATTTGAATTATTTTCCTAATTGGAAGGCATCACACAGGTGATCCTTTGAGAAATCTAACTTGGGTATACCTCTAACTAGGTCTTTTTGAGTTATCTTCCAAAGGGTTTTCATTCTTGCTTTACATAATTGCCTATGTCATATCCATGATTCATCAACAATAGTTTTGAGATATAAAGTATTTAAATTATTAATTTTATTTAAATCAAGCATATAAGCATTATTTATTATTTTTCCTTTTAAAATAACTTTTCCATTCAGACTAACCATGCATTTAGTGAATAAAAATTTCATTTTAAAGCCCTTATTAGAGAGCTAACTAATGTAAAGCAGATTATCTTTCAATCCATCAACTAAAAAAATATTTTTTATAATAGAATTTTTGGAGTTTCCAATCATACCTGAACCCACCACTTTTCTAGTGGTGTTATATCCCAATATAACCTTACCTCTTGCCCTAGCCTCTAGTGTGATAATTTGATTCAAGTCTCCAACCATGTGTTGTGAATAACCACTATCTAGGTACCACATGCTCTCACTAGGCCTCTTATGAGAGCATTCATATAAAGTCATCAATGGTTAGATTTTGGAACCCAAGTGAGTTTGGGTTCCACCTCTGCTTTAATAGATTAGATAAATGCTTGTTATGCTGTGATAGAAATGACTTTGGCCTCCACACTATATGTGTTCTATGGAATATATTATAAATATGGGCTACGTTTCCTATCATGCCACAAGAATATCATGTAATGGTAGTGCCTCCTTTTAGGCATAAGAGATACATACTATAATTTTGGTTATGTCCACTGTGCTAGTGTAGATGGTGGTTTATTATTTTGAAATGCATTAATTTTCACTCTCAAAAACTCATTTACACCCTTATAGCTTTCAAATTCAAGTTTCAATGCATGCTCACTAGAGTCTAGTTAGATTGCAAGTATTGTTGCAAATCTGGTTTTGATGATGACAAACATGTTTCCAGTGTGTTTTGCTTGGCTAACCCGTTTCAGGCACAAAAGATCACGAGCAACTCAAGCCAACTCAAGATCGGGTCCAAGTGTGTCCAGTGTACTATTTTTCCTTTTCTTGAGTCAATTGTAATGTAACTGATCCCCCAGCTAAGTAACCTTGCACACACACACTCAGGGGGAGAGCTTGAGTGAATTAGAGTTTCTGTTCATTTTTTGTTCAGATCGTCCTAGACGATATTCACATTATCCTGGACGATCCAGTAAAAATAGAAACCCTAATTAGGTCGACCAAGTTAAGTGCATCTGATTAAGCAGATCATCCTGGACGATCTTTGGATCGTACGGGACGATATGCTCAAATCAAAAATTTTCAGCCGCTAGATCAAGTTAGGCAAGTTTTTATTTTAAGTTATTTGGTCTGATCGTCCCGGACGGTACGTGTATCGTCCTAGACAATTCAGTACAATCATATCTAAATTAGTCTGGTAATTAAGGAAAACAATTAATATTTAATTGATATGATCATATCATCCTAGACTATCGCAGGATCGTCCTGGACGATCATGATCGTCTAAGTGCATTTCAGCTGTACAACCCGAACTGTGCTCAGGATGATTTTGGCACTTTTTAAACTAATCATACAGGACGATACCCTTATCGTCCTGGACGATCAAGTCATTTTTTGGTCATCCAGCACAGTTTACTCTGGACGACCTGAACTATGTTCTGGACGATATTCCTCAATTTACACTAATCGTCCTGAACGATCACAGAATCGTACGGGACGATATGAACAACTTTTTACACTGATCATCCAGAAGAGCCAGATCATCCAGGCTGAATCAGCTGAAGTTGAACTGATCATATAGGATGATCTACCGATCATCCTGGATGATCTTGGCCGACCAATTGAGATTTAGGGCAAATTTTAAGCCCTCCAATAAAAGATCTTTTTCTTTCAACAAGAAAGATTTTTTGCCACTTTCCTTCCCAGAGAAACCCTAGAGAGAGATAGTTTGAGAGAGAGAGAGAGGATCTTATGAGGGGGAGTTAGTGAGGGATTCACTAAGGTTGCTCCAAGCACGGATCAGAGTCATCTTCTCCGATCGTCGTCTTTCATCGTGTCGGTGTTCTTTGGGAGAGGATCGTCGGCAAGAAGATCCAAGGTTCTCTGCCTGCTTTAGGAGGAAGTAAAAGAACGTTGGGTTCTCTGCCCGCTTCAGGTGGAAGCAAAAGGAGGTTAGGTTCTCTGCCTCACCTGGTGGTGGAAAGGAGGTTCTTGTACAGGCTTCTCCGCCTTGCTATGGGGGCAAAAGGAGAGACACTTTTTGTTTAGTGCAATACCCGGAGGGGAGGCTCCGGGGAGTGGACGTAGGTCAAGTTGACCGAACCACTATAAAATCTGGTTTGCTTTTCTGATTCTGTTCTACACTTTACTTTTCTGATATTAACTGCTTGGGTGAATATCTGTGATTGATCTTTTCGTTCTTGTTTACTTATTTTCGCTGCTAAGTATCGAAAAGATTTTTCAGTTCCTAGTGAAATTTTTAAATAACCAATTCACCCCCCCCCCCTCTTGGTTAGCCTCGGGACTAGTTCACTAGGGCTTAACATCCCTATCGAACTTTCAAGTGGTATTAGAGCAGGATTCAAAATTTAAGTTTAAAAACTTTGAATTTAATCCATGGCTAACTATAACAATCGTAATACTGCTGAAGGTTTTTTTATTACAAGACCACCATTGTTTGATAATATTCTTTTTGATTTTTGGAAAACACGCATGTCCACTTTTTACAATCAATTGATTATCGCATGTGGATGCTAGTTAAGGATAGATACGAACCATCTTTTAGATTGATTAACAATGTTAAAACTGAACTCCCATTTGCAGATTGGACTTTTGATGATCGTGATTTAGCATAGTTAAATGCCAAATGTTTGAACTGTTTCTGTTGTGCTTTAAAATCTAAAGACTATATGCGTGTTTCTACTTGTACAACTGGTAAAGAAATCTAGGATAGATTATGTATAATATATGAAGGTACAATTGAAGTCAAACAGTCTAGATTAAACATCTTGTTACATGATTATGAACTCTTTCGTATGAAATCTAGTGAGACGATTTCAGAAATGTACAAAAGGTTCACTCAAATCGTTACCTTTTTGCATGCTCTAGGAAGAGAACTAACAAATTACGAAAGAGTGAATAAAATTCTTAGATGTTTGCCTTCTTCATACAATGCTAAGATTACTGCGATCACAGAATCTAAAGATTTAAATACTTACTCCATTGACAGCTTACTTGGATCACTCATTGCTTACGAGCAAGGGGTGAACCAAAGACAACTTGATGCAGGTGAACGAAAGAAGGAGAAGACAGTGGTGCTAAAGGCTAAAGATTCAGATGCTAGCACTTCCGGGTCTGATAGCGATGATGTTGCCTTAATCACAAGGCAATTCAAGAGCTTTCTAAGGAAGAAGAATAAGAACTTTCAAAAGTGGAACAAAGGTAAGACCGGTAGAAATTTTAAAGGTTCATCTGAATCTGTTTTTTTTTTAATGTAGGAAGCCTGGACACATAAAGGCGGATTGTCCTACACTCAAGGCTCACCCGAGCAAGGAGAAGGGTGAGGAGAAACCAAAGTTGAGAAAGGACAAGAAGCGGATACAAAAGGCGTTCTGGGCAAACTCTGCATCCGACTCTTCTGAGACTGAAGCTGAAGAGGAGGAAACAAATTTATGTCTGATGGCTGATGATCACCCTGGTCAGTCGGACCAGGAAGAGGTATGTGAGCTTACTTACGATCAATTACTTGAAGTATCTAAAAAAAATCATGCATCCTATAGGAAACTTAAGAAAACTCATGCTAGTTTGAAACTGGATTATTTGACTTTGTAAAAAGAGCATGATATTTTGATTAAAGTTCATTCAATTATTGATAGCAATCATATGTCTTTATTTGATGAGTTTTATGAACTGAATAGAAAGCATTCAAATTTAATTGTTGAGCATGATGCATTAAAAACATCGCATGTTGAATTAGAAGCTGCTTTTAAGAAATTGAATGATATGGCATGTGAATTAGAAAGTAATGAAAGTGCAAGAACTTTTGAGATTACTAGTCTTAACAAGGAGAACAAATTTTTAAGAGAAAAAATTGCTGCTTTTGAAAAGAATAAAAAACTACCTACTTTTGAACAGTTTTATGCACCGCCACCTTTTGAAAAATCTATTGCAAGTTCATCAAAGCATGTTTCATACACTTCTAGGAAGAGGCACTATCACTCACGACGTTTAGTTAATCCTTTTCCAGGTGTTAGATGTTTTGCATGTGGCATGTTAGGACACATTTCCCACACCTGCACTGTTCACTGTAGTACACATTGGGTGTGGAGACCCAAACTGCCTGTTTCACAGCACAGCACGCATGTATTGCATTCTTCTTTTCATAAGAAGGAACCCAAACCTGTTTAGGTTCCTAAGAATGATGTTTGATATTTTTGTAGGAGTGCTCTCACACAAGACCTCGTGAGAGCATGTGGTACCTAGACAGCGGATGTTCTAGGCACATGACTGGAGATACAAATCAGTTCATTTCACTGGAGGCCAGGGCTGGAGGCAAGGTTACACTTGGAGATAACACCACCAGGAGGGTGGTAGGCTTAGGTATAATTAGTGATTCAAATAATTTTATGATTGATAATATTTTTCTTGTAGATGGACTGAAACACAACTTGCTAAACATCAGTCAACTTTGTGACAAAGGATACAGTATCAAATTCCTGTCCACTGGCTGCATTTTAAGCTTAAATGATAAAGTTGTTTTGCAGGGGCAAAGGATCAACAACGTCTACAAGCTGGATGTAAGTTGCATTAAATCTGATAATTCAATTTGCTTAAAAACTGCTACTGATGAGTCTTGGTTAGGGCATAGGAGATTGTGTCATGCCAGTATGAAAACCTTTAGGAGAGTCACCCAAAAGGACTTAGTTAGAGGTGTGCCCAAGCTTAAGTTCACTAAGGATCACTTGTGTGATGCCTGTCAGTTAGGGAAGCAAGTCCAGTCCTCTTTTCACTCTGTTAAGGACATTAGCACCTCTAGACCTTTAGAAGTTCTTCACATGGACCTCTTTGGACCCATTAGCACTGCCAGCTTAGGGGGGAGAGTCTATGGTTTTGTGATTGTAGATGACTACTCGAGGTTCACTGGGACTAAATTCTTGTCACATAAATCTAAGTCATTTGATGAGTTTAAGTCCTTCTCCACTTGGATTCAGAGGAAGTTAGGTTGTGAGATCCTGATTATTCATAGTGATCATGGTGGAGAGTTTGAGAATGTGAAGTTTGGAAGTTTCTGTGAGGAGCATGGGATCAGTCATAATTTTTCAGCTCCTAGGACCCCTCAGCAAAATGGGGTAGCTGAAAGGAAGAATAAGACCTTAGTGGAAGCCGCTAGAGCCATGCTTGCTGAGTATTCACTACCTAAATACTTTTGGGCTGAAGCGGTGAACACTGCCTGTTATGTGCTGAATAGGGTGAATGTGAGATCAAAACTGAACAAGAAACCCTATGAGATCATTAAGAGTAGAACTCCAAACCTGTCCCACCTCCATGTCTTTGGCTGTAAGGTTTTCATTCTGAACAACGAGAAATCACCCTTAGGAAAGTTTGACCCTAAATCTGATGAAGGAGTGTTCTTAGGCTATTCTAGTGTGGGAAAATCCTTTAGGGTGTTCATTAAAAGGACTTTGGTGGTGGAAGAGACAACCCATGTGGTGTTTGATGAATCTGATCCTAAGGTGAATAGAATTGAGGAAGAAGAAGAGGTAGAGGAGATTAGCCAAGTTGTTGGAAATGTAAATTTGGAGGAGAGGGTAGAACCTCAAACCACATTGCCTAGAGATTGGAGATATTCTTCGAGTCATCCTAAAGAACTGATCTTAGGAGACCCTTCTGAAGGTGTTAGGACTAGACACGGACTTAAGAAGGAAGTAAACCATTCTGCCTTTATCTCAATGACTGAACCCACCAACATCAATCAAGCCCTTTCGGATGAGTTTTGGATCTTAGCTATGCAGGAAGAATTGAATCAATTTGTAAGGAATGATGTTTGGGAGTTAGTAGAAAGACCTAGAAATCAAAGTATTGTGGGAACCAAGTGGGTCTTTAAGAATAAGATGATTGATTCTGGTGTGGTGGTTAGGAATAAGGCAAGATTGGTGGCTAAGGGGTATAATCAGATAGAAGGGATTGATTTTGAGGAGACTTTTGCCCCTGTAGCTAGATTGGAAGCCATTAGAGTGCTACTAGCATTTACCTATTATAAGGGATTTAAGCTGTTTCAAATGGATGTCAAGAGTGCCTTTTTAAATGGGGTAATAAAAGAGCATATTTTTATAAAACAACACCCAAGTTTTGAGAGTTCCCAATATCTGAATCATGTTTACAAATTAAAAAAGGCCTTATATGGATTGAAACAGGCACCCAGAGCTTGGTATGAGAGGCTTAGCACATTCCTGTTAGAAAGAGAGTTTATTAAGGGGAGCGTAGACACTACCCTTTTTCTGAGGAGAATAGGGGATGATTTACTCATTATCCAGATCTATGTTGATGATATAATTTTTGGATCTTCTGATAAATATTTATGTGATGACTTTTCTAAAATAATGAGTAAGGAGTTTGAGATGAGTATGATGGGAGAATTGTCCTACTTTTTGGGGTTTAGCATAAGGCAAATGGATGATGGAACCTTTCTCAATCAATCTAAATACACTAAGGACATTTTGAAGAAATATGAAATAGACAAAGCCAAGCCAATCAATACTCCCATGAGCTCCTCTGGTCAGTTAGATAAGGATTCAAGTGGAAAATTTATTGATCAGAAGAAGTATAGAGGAATAATAGGATCACTGCTTTACCTGACTGCAAGCCGACCTGATATCATGTTTAGTGCCTGTCTTTGTGCTAGGTTTCAGGCTGATCCTAAAGAGTCCCACCTGACTATTGTTAAGAGAATTCTTAGATATCTTTTAGGGACCCCAAACCTAAGAATCTGGTACCCTAGGCACATCACCTCTTTTGAGATCATTGGATATTCTGATTCTGACTTTACGGGGTGTAGGGTGGATAGAAAGAGCACTTCTAAAACTTGTTAATTCATAGGACAGTCTCTAGTCTCCTGGTCCAGTAGAAAATATAACTCAGTTGCACTTTCCACTGCTGAAGCTGAGTACATTGCCTCAGGAAGTTGTGTGGCCCAAGTTCTTTGGTTAAAGCAACAAGTTTTAGATTTAGGTTTACCTGTTGGCACAATTTCTGTTCTGTGTGATAATACTAGTGCCATCTGCATCTCGAAGAATCCAATCCAATATTCTAGGACCAAACACATTGATATAAGGCATCACTTCATTAGGGACCATGTTATAAAAGGGGACATTGAGCTACATCATGTAGCAACTAAAAATTAGCTGGCTGATATATTCACTAAACCACTGGCCTTTGACTCTTTCAGCATTTTGAGAACTATATTAGGAGTGATTGATATAAATGCTTGATTCTGATGACTGCTGATTTCTGATTGTTCTGATTGTTATTCTATTTTCTGTTAGTTAGTTTGTGATTTGATTATTTACTTTCAGTTGGTTTTATTTTTTCTGCTAATTTCTGTATTAGCCTTGTTGTTAGTTTGATTTGAGTATTTACCTTGATGTGATTTTCTACCTGTTTTTTATTCACTGGTTCATCTCTTTTATTTACTGTTTTATGCTTTTTAAAATCAGATCACTGCTCACTACTTCTGCTAAACTGAATGTTTGACTAAGAGTTTTATCTTGTTTTTATTTGGAAGCTGGTAAGCAGTGATTGATTTCACTGAATTTGTTAAAGGGAAGAAATATTGATGATTATTTCTCTTCCTCTAACTCCTTTACTGGTGTATTATTTCTTTTGGATAAAAATCTTCTTCATAATTAAAATATTAGTTTTGAAATAGAGATTTGTTTTATCTTCCTACAATAATCTACCTCATATGAATAGTATTTTCAAAGTCTTGACTCATTGTTATGATTTTCTAAACCAAGTGATTGCACTTATTATACGACATATGGCTTTTGTTTTGTGAATTACTCTTCCTTATTGTGGAAAGCGTCTCATATATCTGGAAGATAATTTCACAGCTGAGACTCTTTAACGATTATGGATAGAAGAAAGCTTACAGAAGATGCGCAGTGCGCCAAATCAATTGAAAATGAGGCATAAAATGAGCTCAAAGCTGAAAAGATGTGAAATGTCGCCAAATACAAAAGATACACAAAGTGTATCAAAAATTAAAAGATGCGCAAAGCGCCAAACAAATTGGAAAAAGAGGCACAAAATGAGCCCAACCAAGCTTTCTTTCCTTTCCGATTGTTAAATGTCTTAGAAAAATTCGAGCGCCACTTAATATTTTCAAAAGCTTGTGTTTGAAAATCTTGATTTCTGATTTATTACTTTGTAACACTTTTATATCAGATATTTTTCTGAAACGAAGCTTGAAATGATCTCTTTTCAAATCTAATTTCTTTTCTTCTGAATTGGATTTTTATTTTAAAAGAGATTTGCATCGATAAGGTGCCCGACGTGGGAGTTACGAAAGTCGATTTTTCCAGCTTTTTCTGGTTTTCAACGTTGTCAATCTTCTCCTTATTGGTTTTTTAATATAAAATTAAGGAAAAATTCTTATTTACTGGAGCAGCTTAATAAAAAAAAAATGTTACTTTTATGTGTTCTCGCTTCGAATTTTATTCATTTTTGTTTTTGTTTTAGTTTTCATGGTTATATTTTTGGGATCCTGATCTGTCATCTTCATCCTCCATCTTTTTCTATTTTCTTCACATCATCCTGGACGATACCCCGATCGTCCTGGACGATCCTCTTTGTCTTGGATGATCCAAACATCATCCTGGATGATTCATTCAAAATCATCCCCACACTGCTCTTGCTGCTGAAAAAACTCAAATTATTGGTGATCGTCCTAGACGATCCTTACATCATCCTGGACGATATGATCCATATCTTCCTGATCTGATCAAATGGCTGACATTGCACCAATTATTATCCATCGTCCTGGATGATCCACCTCATCGTCCTAGATGATCCACGTGTCAGTCGCTGGACGATTGGAATTCGGCCCGTCCGACACACTTATTGCACATCGTCCGGGACGATCCACCTAATCGTCTTGGACGATACCTTTTCGTCAACGGTCGTCCAGCCTGACTCCTCGGGATGATCGCCTATGTCTAATCGTCTTGGACAATCTCTGATCATCCTGGACGATCGGACCGCTTTTTTGACCAATCGTCCAGGCCGTGATAATTGCACCTATCATCCTGGACGATGTCGCGATCGTACGGGATGATCAGGCCAAATTCTATTTAAACAGCCATTTTCTTAAGGATTTTCCACACTCTTTCTTCCAATCTCCCTCCACTTCCCTTCACTTTTGATTTCTAATGGCTGGTGGCAAACGTTCGCGGCAAAAGGGTGCAAGCTCCTCCCGGGGGCCTATTGATCCTCGCTTCCCCAATGCAGCCGATCAGGCTACCTACGAGCGCTATTGTGAGGTGGGGATCACACCATCAAAAATATTAAATCCCTGCACTCTTACTTATCCTATTCTTGACCTCTTCGCCCACACCTCCCTCGCTTTCATCATGACTCTCGCCTTTCTTTTTAGCATGAAACTTCTTCGTGTTTTCTTTGCAAACTTACGTATCTCTGCTGATTATTCCACCCTCAGCTCGTATGTAAACCAGCGTTCCGTCGAAGTCACTTACCAGGACTTTGATAACATTCTCCAACTTTCTGTCACTGGTGACAAACTCCACACTCTTATCACCGACCCTGACTATGATTGGAGTGTCGCCAATCATTTCCTTCGCAATACAAATGCCCCCTATCATGACAATGCTTGCACTACACTTCTTAAGGACGCACGGACCATTCAGCATGTCCTTCGTTCCTCCGTCATTCCAAAAGCGGGGGATCGAATTCACATCACCCCACTACTGTCCTTGACCACATACTACATCTTGGCCCATAGGGAATTTAAAGCCACTGACCTTATTATCCGGTACATCGAGCACCTCACCACTATTAGGTATCCAGGTCATCACCCTCGTCCCAATCTAGCCTTAGGACATATCATTGTCTATGCCCTTGAAACTAAATATGACCTGCAGTATCCCGCAGCTCTAAATGTCCCTCCTTCCTTCTTCACCAACAATTCCTTCCATGTCCTACACAGCACCCGACTACATCCGGAGCCCGCCCTGGATGTTGAGGAGGAAGAGGAAGAGGCTATTCCAGTTCCTGCTGCACTCGATGCACCTGCTCCCCTTCGCATTGCCTCTCCCTTTGACCACCTGGTGCAGCGCTTCGATCAGTGGGAGGCCAGATTTGACTCCTATGTGGCTACCCAGGAGCAGCAGTATGCCAAGGACATCCAGCGCTTCACTGACTATGCTGCGCAGCAGCAACAGTAGCATGACCAGGACATTGCCTGGATTGGAGCCCACTTTCAAGCCATTCACAACTACTTCAACCCCCTCCGCCACCTCCTCCTTCCGATCAGGATCCGCCTCTGTTCTAGTTTTCTATTTTGTAGTTGTTTTCTTTTATATTTTGTACTTATGTTTCAGTGTTCTGTTTTACCCTCCTCCTTTTTGTGATGTCAAAAGGGGGAGTCAGTTGTAGTCGTTTCTATTTTTGCTATGTGTTATGATTCCTGTATTGATTTAGTTGTTAAATGAAAATTTGAAAAAAAAAATATATGTGTTTTTCGATCTCCTAGTTATTATTATTTTCAAACTATTGTATAAATATTTGCCATCATAAAAAAGGGGGAGATAGTTGCAAATCTGGTTTTGATGATGACAAACATGTTTCCAGTGTGTTTTGCTTGGCTAACCAGTTTCAGGCACAGAAGATCACGAGCAACTCAAGCCAATTCAAGAACGGGTCCAAGTGTGTCCAATATACTATTTTTCCTTTTCTTGAGTCAATTGTAATGTAACTAATCCCCCAGCTAAGTAACCTTGCACACACACACTCAGGGGGAGAGCTTGAGTGAATTAGAGTTTCTGTTCATTTTTTGTTCAGATCGTCTTGGACGATATTCACATCATCCTGGACGATCCAGTAAAAACAGAAACCCTAATTAGGGCGAATAAGTTAAGTGCATCTGATTAAGTAGATCGTCCTGGACGATCTTTGGATCGTACAGGATGATATGCTCAAATTAAAAATTTTTAGCCGCCAGATCAAGTTAGGTAAGTTTTTATTTTAAGTTATTTGGACTGATCGTCCCGGACGATACGTGTATCGTCCTGGACGATTCAATACAATCATGCCTAAATTAGTCTGGTAATTAAGGAAAGTAATTAAAATTTAATTAATACGATGATATCCTCCTGGACGATCTCAGGATCGTCCTGGACGATCATGATCGTCTAAGTGCATTTCAGCTGTACGACCCGAACTGTGCTCAGGATAATTTTGGCACTTTTTGAACTAATCGTACAAGACGATACCCTTATCGTCCTGGACGATCAAGTCATTTTTTGGTCATCCAGCACAGTTTGCTCTGGACGACCCGAACTATCTTCTGGATGATATTCCTCGATTTACACTAATCGTGTCGGACGATCCTAGAATCGTACGAGACGATATGAATAACTTTTTGAACTGATCGTCCAGAAGAGCCAGATCGTCCAGGCTGAATCAGCTGAATTTGAACTGATCGTACAGGACGATCTATCGATCATCCTGGACGATCTTGGCCGACCAGTTGAGATTTAGGACAAATTTTAAGCCCTCCTATAAAAGATCTTTTTCTTTCAACAAGAAAGATCTTTTGCCACTTTCCTTCCCAGAGAAACCCTAGAGAGAGAGAGGATCTTGTGAGGGGGAGTTAGTGAGGGATTCACTAAGGTTGCTCTAAGCACGGATCAGAGTCATCTTCTCCGCTCGTCGTCTTTCGTCGTGTCGGTGTTCTTTGGGAGAGGATCATCGGCAAGAAGATCCAAGGTTCTCTGCCTGCTTCAGGAGGAAGCAAAAGGACGTTGGGTTCTCTGCCCGCTTCAGGTGGAAGCAAAAGGAGGTTAGGTTCTCTGTCTCACCTGGTGGTGGAAAGGAGGTTCTTGCACAGGCTTCTCCGCCTTGCTGTGGGAGAAAAAAGAGAGTCACTTTTTGTTTAGTGCAATACCCGGAGGGGAGGCTCCGGGGAGTGGACGTAGGTCAAGTTGACCGAACCACTATAAAATTTGGTTTACTTTTCTGATTTTGTTCTGTACTTTACTTTTCTGATATTAACTGATTGGGTGAATATCTGTGATTGATCTTTTCGTTCTTGTTTACTTGTTTCCACTGCCAAGTATCGGAAAGATTTTTCAGTTCCTCATGAAATTTTTAAATAACCAATTCACCCCCCCCCCCTCTTGGTTAGCCTCGAGACTAGTTCACTAGGTCTTAACATCCCTATCGAACTTTCAAGTATTTCTAATTCCTTAAATACATCCTCTAGCTCAGCATGCTTGATTTTTAAGTATTCATGAGATTTATTTAATTCAAGGTACTTCTTGTTTAGTTCATCATATTCACCAAGTAAATAAGCATGCCCTTTGTTTAATGTAATCTGTTCAGTTTTAGAACTATCGTACACCTTTTCTAATTCAAAAAATTTTGAATTTAACATTGCATGTTGTTTCTTTAACTTTCTATATGAATCATGTATTTTTTTAAACATAGCAAGTAAATCATTATAGGAAAGCTCACATACCTCTTCCTAGTCAAAGTTAATAATAAAGTTATCAGCCATTAAACACAAATTTTCTACCTCCTCTTCAAGTTCTTATTCTGAAGAGTCTGAAGCTGAATCTACCTAGAAAGCCTACCAAGTCTACTAGATAATCTAGGCTCACTAGCTCCCCCTTCTTCCTTCTCTCTCTCTACTTACTTAGAGCCCATAATTTTTTCTCTTCGTAAGGGCTACAATAGGGAATAGCTGCTCCTCAGTTTGATCATTCCTTACACCAGCTACAACACACAAAGCATAAATAAGTGAAGGGTGCCCCAATCCAACAGAAGTGGTACCTTGAATGACATACATCAAAAAGGAGAAAATAAGTTTTCCTACATCAATAGAGTAAACCATTTGAATAGAATAATTCAACAGGGCATGATCACATGTTACTTCACTAATGTTTCTACTGGGCAGCATGCATAATGAAATAAAATAATGCTAGGCTTTAGTGGCCTGGGTGAGAAATGCAGCAGAAAAATTAATAATTTTGTCTTCTCTCTTCTTCCAACTTGCTTCACTATTAGGTCCACACAAAATACTTAGAAAATCCAAAGAGTCTATAGGGGTTCTAATGAAAGTAGTATATTCGTTAAATTCATAGTCCCTAAGTTTGTGGATTTGTTAATTGTGATAGAATTAAAAGGGGCCCACTTACCCCTCACATAACATCTATTATCTACAGCCTCCTTTTAAAGTTTAAATTTGGGTTGTTAGACCGACTTGAATTATAAATACACACCAAGAGCAGGGTGAGTTAGTGTTTAAAAAATTTCCTTTAAAATTTATCCTTTTGAAAAGTTTATGTTTTAACGAATAATTCAAAAATACCAATCTAAATAAAACTTTATTTTGACTTTAAACAATATTTGCAAAGAACAAATTTTTATTTTTATTTTTACTTTCTAAACTTTTTATTGTTCTTTTTGAGCAAAAATATGATATTTAATTTTTGTAAAATAAAGAACTCAAAGATCACAGATATGCAATAAGTAAGAAATATGAAATAAAAATGTGGAAAAGTAAAGGTAAACATAAGAACAAACACACGAGAGTTTGATAATTGTTCGGTCAACCTTGACTTACGTCCACTCCCTGAAGTCCTCTACTATAAGTATTGCAATAACACTAGTGACTCTCATTTTTCCCCCATAGCAAGGCAAAGAAGCCCTTACAAATATCTTCCACCTCATCAGTGTGGTGGAGTAGCTGAATTCCTTTCACCTTCTTAGTGTGGCAGAGTTGTCGAATCTCTTTCACCTTCCTAATACGGCTAAGAAGCTGAATTTCTTTCACATTCCTGGTATGATAGAATGATTGGATCGTTCCCATGAAGAGACTCTTCCTGGAGTTTCCCTCATGTAAGGACACTGACCCTAGAGGAAGAAGCTACACGATCACCGAGAAATGGTGTGTAGAAACCCCTCTTACACACTCTTATTCCTACAAGAATCTTCTCCCTCAAAACCTCCACCACTCTCTCTCTCTCTCTCCCAAAGTAATGTTTTCTCTTCAAACCATTCTCATAGAAGCTCTCTTAAAAAAGTGGCAAAAGATTCCCTAAGATGAATTAGGGATAATATTAAAACAAAGGCTCTAAAAATCCTAAATTTTCAAGTTATATATTTCTATTCGTATAGTATGATCAAATATCATAAAGTATGATTAGTTCAAGAAATCCCAATTTGTTCAGTATAATGAATAAGTCATATTATGATTTGTTTAAATATAATATACTGATTGTGCAATATGATACTTGGACTGTACAGTACGAGTAGTTTATTCTTCTTATAATCATATAGGATGATCTCTGGGATGATCAAATATTGTACCTACCAATCATCAGTATGATTGACATCATACTGTATGGTTAGTTAAATAAATCAAGGTTTGTCAAGAATGATCCCTGGGACATTTAAATATTATCTCTATCAATCATCTAGTACGTTCAACATCGTAATAAATTTTTTGCCATATTAATTAAATTTTAATTTTATTGACTAATCACAGGGATTAATTTAGGTAATATTTTTAATATCATATAGCATGAATAGATTCATACAATACGATTAATTCAAAATTTCTAAAAAAATATTAAAATACTTACCTAATATGATTATCGACTAGGGTTTTGATTTAAATGAATCATCCTATATGATCCAGTTCATTTACTATGATTAGTTAAAAATATTAATTACTTAATTAAACATTATAATTAATTTCTGATCAATATAATCTGCAGACATTTAAAAATTTTAGTTTTCATTCCAGTGTGTGTACACAGTCACTAAGCAAGCATACACCTTTTATAGGTCTTTATACTTAAAAAATATAAAATAAATAAACAAAAATAACGACCCTTGCAAAAATATCAAACATATTTTATCAAGTCTTGAGTCTTAATCCTTTGTGCCATGGTTTAAGCTGTACCTGAAATTTTAGTGTACATAATATAAATATAAAGTAATAATATCAGGAGAGACAAAGTAAAATCTAATAATATTTATTCTCATCAAAATTATATGCTTAGGATACCAGATTGCAATAACCTCTCCCTTTTTTATGATTGTAAATATTATTGGTTAAATATTCAAGTTAGTTGTATTTTGTCCTACTCTCCTCCTCACTATGTAAATTATATAAAACATAAGGAGAAAATATTTTTTATTTTTAAATGCATAAATAATAAAGAAAAAAATAATAAGCACAAATAGGATAAGTAAAGCTAAGTAAAACATCAATAAGTACAATTAAACACCTACTTTCCCTTTTTAATACCACCAAAAAGGAGAGATGACCAAACATAAAAGAAAATATAAATAGAAACAAATAAAAAGAAAATACAAAAACTACAATAAAACACACATACTTGAAGTAAGAGGGCCCCTGATTTGGTGGTGGTGGTGGTGGTTGTGGTGGTGGCTGGAAATACTAGTGAAGGGCAGAATATTGGTTACTAAACTAGGGTTAATTTACCTCGCGCTATCTCTAGATATGTTGGTGGTATTATTGGAGTAGGACATGCTACTACTGATACATTTGTTAGATCTGGTGGTTCTACTGATACAACTCATACTAAATCTAGAAAAGCTCATACTATTGGTGAAGCCAATCCTAATGCTGAGTAGTTTCTTGATACTGTGTAGCTGATTAATACTCTAGGCAGTCAAGTCATTCCATGATCGAGTCATAGGCCTGGAACTGGTGAGCAAGCACTGTCACTAGTACTGGTGCTAGAGGTGGTGCTGGAGGGTCTCCCCTTGCCTTGTCAAACTCGTACTCTTCTTCGGGATAATCCCCTTGGTGTCGACGAAATTAGATGTGGAAGGAACCATCAAAATAGAAGATTGAGAATATGCCTGCTAGTGCGGGATACAAAAGTTGGTATTTTTGATCTAGGATATAAGCGACTAAGTTTCCTAAAGCAAGGTTATTCTTATGTTAGATTGATGGTCAATGAATGCAAGTAAGATTTTGAAAATAGTTAATGATCATGTGGGATTCATTAATAAGTACAATTAAACACCTACTTTCCCTTTTTAATACCACCAAAAAGGAGAGATGACCAAACATAAAAGAAAATATAAATAGAAACAAATAAAAAGAAAATACAAAAACTACAATAAAACACACATACTTGAAGTAAGAGGGCCCCTGATTTGGTGGTGGTGGTGGTGGTTGTGGTGGTGGCTGGAAATACTAGTGAAGGGCAGAATATTGGTTACTAAACTAGGGTTAATTTACCTCGCGCTATCTCTAGATATGTTGGTGGTATTATTGGAGTAGGACATGCTACTACTGATACATTTGTTAGATCTGGTGGTTCTACTGATACAACTCATACTAAATCTAGAAAAGCTCATACTATTGGTGAAGCCAATCCTAATGCTGAGTAGTTTCTTGATACTGTGTAGCTGATTAATACTCTAGGCAGTCAAGTCATTCCATGATCGAGTCATAGGCCTGGAACTGGTGAGCAAGCACTGTCACTAGTACTGGTGCTAGAGGTGGTGCTGGAGGGTCTCCCCTTGCCTTGTCAAACTCGTACTCTTCTTCGGGATAATCCCCTTGGTGTCGACGAAATTAGATGTGGAAGGAACCATCAAAATAGAAGATTGAGAATATGCCTGCTAGTGCGGGATACAAAAGTTGGTATTTTTGATCTAGGATATAAGCGACTAAGTTTCCTAAAGCAAGGTTATTCTTATGTTAGATTGATGGTCAATGAATGCAAGTAAGATTTTGAAAATAGTTAATGATCATGTGGGATTCATTAAATGCTATATTAGACATGATGAAATAGGTGATGACAAATAGAATTGGGGTGATATTTATTCTATCTTCAGCCTTAAGAAGAATAGAAGTGTGGTGAGCATGCTGGATGATACGAGGATTCTGGTTAAGTGAGTGGATGTAAGGCTGGTGTTGATTTAAGGGAGTATTCCAAAGGGTTATATTTATAATGGTACAATTAGAATTACTCTTAGATGCTAAGTTATATGGTTGAACCCCTTCCAAATAAAGATGTAAATATTCAGCAATGTCCTTTTTGATTATTTCTATAGAATGCCTACAAACATAGGATGTCATAGAGGAAAAATTAGTGTTCACTCTAAATCTCATAAAGAATTCAAAAAGTAGTTTAGAGTTGACGAAAAAAAGTGAGGGTTAAGAGAAATTATAGAGTGGTGGATGCAAAGAGGTCCATAATGTGATAATTGAGAACTATTTGGTACAGGATGCAGGAAGGTGTGATGTGGACTTCTTTGAAATGGTGGTATGCAGATTTATCCGTAATTATTTGAAATCTGTCATCAAAAGGTTAACGAGAAAAGATTCCATGATGAAAATGGGTTCTCATGCTACTGGCTATATCAAAAGTTAAAGCTAGGATTAGAAGAGGATAAGAGTTCAGAGAAGTGTGATTCAATCCTTTAATTTTCCTTTATTTTATAGATTTCAGTAGATCATACAGTATGATTGGGGATCGTACTGGACGATCAAAACAAGTTAAAATGTCTGGATGACCTGTCAAAAAAAGTAATCAAATCATACATTACTATCAGGATCATACTTGACAATCTTCAGAAAAAGTGTTCATCGCAAAGAGTCATCTAGTATGTCTTTTGACTAAGAGTTTATACACTATAAAAAGGTGTTCATACAATACGATTACATTATTAATATCATACCAGTTGATTTAAATTCATCCAACAACTGTTTACATGTGGATCGTACAGTATGAAGAGGTGATTATATAGTACGATCATCAATTATTGGTCGGATTAGGGCGATTAATTACATGAATGGCAAGGATGTGCAGAGGTGTACATATCATATAGTTCGATATGAACATTTTCTTATTTTTATTTTATTTTTTTTTAAATTTATTTGGTGTTTGATGATTAGGGAAGGCTTTACTAACTAGTAACATCAAACAAATAAACCAAAATAAATAACAAAAAATAAAAATAAATCAAAAAATATAACAAACATGAAAACACACAAACCATATAACTATACATGATGTTGATTTCACTTCTACCCTGAATATAACATGAATGTCAATGACACCTAATTTGGTTGTCAGTTTGCTAAATGTGTCATTTTTTAGGGGTTCGGTGAAAATGTCTATCAATTGATTCTCAGTTGCTACATGATGCAGTTCTATATCTCTCTGGGCTACATGATCTTTAGTGAGATGATGTATGATGTTTATATGTTTAATACGGGAGTGTTGAATTAAAATTTTGGAAATATAAATGGTACTAGTGTTATCACACATGATTGACATAGTACATACATAGGAATAGCCTAGGAAGACTTCTTCATAAGGCTTAGGATCAAACATTCCTATAGGAGATTTTTCATTGATAAGGATAAAGCATTTACAACTAAAGATATGAAGATGTGAAAGATTTTGTGTCCTATCCTTAAGCAACTCATAAGGCCTTATTCAATTTTGATCTAATATTCACCCTATACAAAACATAATAAGTAGTATTCACTACTTCTATCCAAAAATATTTGGGTAGAGAGTATTTAGCTAACATAGCCCTAGCAGCTTCCACTAAAGTTCTATTTTTCCTTTCAGCTATCCCATTCTACTAAGAAGTCCTAGGGGCAAAAAAGTTATGTTCAATTCCTAACTCCTTACAAAAAGATTCAAACATATCATTCTCTAATTTTTCACCATGATCACTAGGGATATTAGATATCTCACATTCTAATTTTCTTTAAGTCTAAGTGGAGAACATCCTAAATTATTCAAATGATTCATTTTTATGAGATAAGAATCTAACCAATGTGAACCTAGAGCAATCATCAACAATCACATACCCAAAAGTTTTCTACTTAAGCTGTTTGTACTATTATGCCCAAACAAGTCCTTATGTAAGATTTCTAGTGGTCTAGAGGTGGTAATATCCCTAATGGAATGAAATGATGATTTGAAATATTTTTCTAATTGGAAGGCATCACACAGGTGATCCTTAGAGAAATTTAACTTGGGTATACCTCTAACTAGGTCTTTTTGAGTTATCTTCCAAAGGGTTTTCATTCTTGCATTACATAATTGCCTATGTCATATCCATGATTCATCAACAATAGTTTTGAGATATAAAGTATTTAAATTATTAATATAAGTCAAATCAAGCATATAAGTATTATTTATTATTTTTCCTTTTAAAATAACTTTTCCATTCAGACTAACCATGCATTTAGTGAATAAAAATTTCATATTAAAGCCCTTTTTAAAGAGCTAACTAATGTAAAGCAGATTATGTTTCAATCCATCTACTAAAAAAATATTTTTTATAATAGAATTTTTGGAGTTTCCAATTATACCTGAACCCACCACTTTCCTAGTGGTGTTATATCCCAATATTACCTTACCTCTTGCCCTGGCCTCTAGTGTGATAATTTGATTCAAGTCTCCAATCATGTGTTGTGAATAACCACTATCTAGGTACCACATGCTCTCACTAGGCCTTTTATTAGAGCATTCCTATAAAGTCATCAATGGTTAGATTTTGGAACCCAAGTGAGTTTGGGTTCCACCTCTGCTTTAATAGATTAGATAAATGCATGTTATGCTATGATACAAATGACTTTGGCCTCCACACTATATGTATTCTATGGAATATATTACAAATGTGGGCTATGTGTCCTATCATGCCACAAGAATATCACGTAATGGTAGTGCCTCCTTTTAGGCATAAGAGATACATAGTATATTTTTGGTTATGTCCATTGTGCTAGTGTAGATGGTATTTATTATTTTGAAATGCATTAATTTTCACTCTCAAAAACTCATTTACACTCTTATAGCTTTCAACTTCAAGTTTCAATGCATGCTCACTAGAGTCTAGTTCGAAGTATTTCTAATTCCTTAAATACATCCTCTAGCTCAGCATGCTCGATTTTCAAGGATTCATGAGATTTATTTAACTCAAGGTACTTCTTGTTTAGTTCATCATATTCACCAAGTAAATAAGCATGCCCTTTATTTAATGTAATGTGTTCAGTTTTAGAACTATCATGCACCTTTTTCTAATTCAAAAAATTTTGAATTTAACATTGCATGATGTTTCTTTCACGTTCTATATGATTCATGTATTTTTTTAAACATAGCAAGTAAATCATTATAGGTAAGCTCACATACCTCTTTCTAGTCAAAGTTAATAATAGAGTTATCAACCATTAAACACAAATTTGCTACCTCCTCTTCAAGTTCTTATTCTAAAGAGTTAGAATCTGAATCTGCCTAGAAAGCCTTCTGTGTCTATTACTTCCCCTTTTTGAAGTTTGTCTAAAGAATATTGTTTAGATCAGTAAATTTATGTATAATAGAAAATTTTGAGGCTCTAGTGTCGATTATCCAAAAAAATGATATTTCTCAAATAGAAGTTCTAGGCCTGTTTTGTTCGGCCCTTGCTATGTCATCATCCAATATGATGTGACCTGCATCCATGATCATATTAAGTTAAATTATGTCATTGACTTTGATCGTTAACTATTAAGGTTCATTGGTTGAGCACTGATTTGATAAAATATTATAATTCAGGCTAAAATTTGATTATACTGAAATATCTCTGAAATCTTCCATTAGATTCAAGGTGTCTCAATAAATGATCTGACTCTCCAACTTGACCCAAAAAATATGGCTTCAAGTTGATCCATTTAATAAACAGGCTGGGTTTGGATTGTGCCTTTTGATTTATTTATTAAATGGGTCTGATCCGTGTCATGCCTTCTAACTCAATTTGACCCATTTAACTTTTTTTCCTTAAAATCTTTTATTTATTGATATAATCTTCTTATTTTTTATAAATTAACTTAAAATATATAATTAATAAGTTAATTAAAAATATATATTTTTAATTAAAATGGGTTATCGGGTCGAGTTCGAGTTCAATTTTTTGATCTATTTATTAAACAAGTTAGATTCGGGTTGGGTCAATTTTGGGTCGAATTCAAACTTGACCCGTTAACACGTTTTAACATCTCTATTATATTCTCTCCTTTTGTGACTGCTCATTTTTCGGTTTAAGTCAATATTCTTTAAGAGGTCAGTTCAGAACTTATAATCAGGTTGATCTAAGACTATTTCTTAGAGGAGTCAAATATTGACCCAACCCGATAACTCGACACAAAAAATTCAGGTTTGGGTTGATCCATTTAATAAACAGTTTGAGTTCAGGTTTCATTTTTTGACTCATTTGAAAAATAGGGTTGGGTACGGGTCAACCTGGTAACTCAAATTTGACCCGGTATTGACCTATTAACCTTTTATAGGCTCCCTCAACCCGCACCACACACAGCACACCTACATAGTATCCTGCTCCGCCTAGTCCCTCCAGCCTCTAGGCCGGCCTCGCCACACCCGCACTGCCGCACACATAACACAGGCGCACCTGCAAGCCGCAGCACCCTCACATGGTCTCCGAAGCAGCCCATGCCTCCTCGCCAGCTCACACAATTGCGCACGCCGACACTTGCGAGCTCGATTGCTCGCCCGCTCACACCTGCGCACTCTGCACAAGCGTGATCCCGCCAGGGTCTCTCGCTCGCAATTGCTAGGACGATCTCGGGTCGGGTTGTGTCAACCCGATAAACTAGCGGGTCGGGTTCGAGTCTGAATTTTTTACCCATTTATAAAATCGGAGCGGGTTTGGGTCAATGCATTTGGAATCGGGTCAATTTTGAGTTGGACTCTAACCCGACCCGAAACCTAATTTTGACACCACTACTATTTATCACTTCTCACTCTCTTCGTAATGATTATTCATAATACAATCTTTATTTTATCATCAACTCTTGAATTCAGGATTTTGGCAACAAGTTTAAAATATTTTATCAATTAAGCTAGCTGATAGCTTATGCGATTTACATTTTAATGTTAAACCCTATAATAATAATAATAATAGATTAATAGTTGTTGTTATTATTATTATTATATACACATCCTAAAATCTTTTGCATGCGTGATAAGCAAAAATTATTTTCAATAAGCTTAAAGCCGGCATATTCATGCGAGTATATCGGCGCTTCATAATTCCGTGCCATGACGGTTCCTGCTTTCGATTTTTTATTTTCCTGCAAGAACTGAAAACTGCCCGAAAAATCGAAACCATGAAGAAGCTCCTCCGTCGACCTCCACTACCTGCCACCAAACCGTCTACACCCGCTACCATTCCCTTAAAATTCGAATCTTTTTCCTCTATCGCTGCCATGGACACTGAGTCTTTGGCGGAGGCCAGGGAAGAAAAGTTTGTCTCTGTAATCGTTCGGGACAAGGACTTGCTTCGAAGAAGCTGCAAATCCCTTAGCGGGCTTCAAGTCCTTGACCTCATGGACACTGGCTCCCTCGAAGTCAGCACTGGAATCTACTCCCAGCTCTTAAGGAGTTGTACCCAGTTAAAGAAGATCGAAGAAGGAAGATTGGTTCACTCCCATTTCCTTCGTTCCAAATTCAAGTCTGATATTTTCTTCCAGAACTCAATTATCAACTTCTACTGCAAATGCAACAGCTTGGATGATGCCCGCAAAGCGTTCGACAGAATGCCGCTAAAGGATGTTGTTTCGTGGACTGCACTTATGTCTGGTTACACACAAAATGACCAACCCAAGGAGGCGCTGGCATTGTTTCCCAGAATGATTTGCTCAGAATGCAAACCTAATAATTTCACCTTTGCAACCCTTTTGAATGCTTGTGGTACCACCGCTGAGGTTAATACAGGGATGGAGATTCATGCTTCCTGCGTCAAAACTGGTTGTGATTTGGATGTTTATGTCGGAAGTTCTCTCTTGGATATGTATGCTCGCCATGGAAAAATGAGTGACGCTTTTGCGGCATTTGATAGGTTAGATTCTAAAAATGAAGTGTCATGGAATGCCTTGATTGCTGGTTATGCGAGGAAACAGGACCAAAACAGCGCCATTGGGATGTTTGTAGATATGCAGAGGTGTGGTTTTCTTGCAACCCGCTACACATATTCTAGTATTTTTAGTGTTTGTGCTACTAACGGGTCTTTAGAGCAAGGGAAATGGGTTCATGCCCATATGATAAAGCGTGGCCATAAACTAAATGTTTTTGTTGGCAATACGCTTCTAGATATGTATGCTAAGGCAGGAAGCATTGAGGATGCTAGAAAAGTTTTCAGTCGATTGGAAAAAAAGGATGTTGTTTCTTGGAATTCTATGCTTACAGGTTGTGCCCAGCATGGACTTAGCAAGGAGGCTGTTCAACGATTTGAGAAGATGCTCAAACATGGAATCAAGCCTAATCAGATAACTTTTCTCTGTGTTCTTAATGCTTGCAGTCATGGTGGTTTGCTCAAAGAATGGGAATATTACTTCAACTTGATGAAGGAATATAAGGTGGAGCCTGAAATTGAGCATTATGTAGCAGTTGTGGATCTGCTTGGCCGTGCAGGCCTTTTTGAACGAGCACGAAAGTTCATAGATAAAATGCCTCTTGACCCAACTGCTGCTATCTGGGGAGCTCTGCTTGGAGCTTGTAGAATGCACAAGAATGTTGAATTAGGGCAGCTTGCTGCTGAACGTGTATTTGAGCTCGACCCACACGATGCAGGTCCTCATTTGCTGCTGTATAACATCTATGCTTCAGCCAGCAGATGGAATGATGCTGCGAAGATAAGGAAGATGATGAGAGAAAGTGGGCTGAAAAAGGAGCCTGCTTGCAGTTGGCTGGAGATTGAAAACTCTGTTCACGTGTTTGTGGCAAATGAAAATTGTCACCCACAAATAAAAGAGATAGAACATATGTGGGAAAAGATAAATGGAAGGATTAGAGAAGAGGGCTATGTCCCAGATACAAACTATGTGCTTATGCATGTGGATGAGCAAGAGAGAGAGTCAAAGCTACAGTTTCATAGTGAGAAGCTCGCTCTTGCTTTTGCTCTTTTGAAATTACCTTCTGGGGTAACCGTCAGGATAAAGAAGAATATTAGGATATGTGGAGATTGTCATTCTGCAATAAAGCTGGTATCCAAGGTAATAAATAGGGAGATTATTATAAGAGATGCACATCGGTTTCACCACTTTACTGCAGGCAAATGTTCTTGTGGGGACTATTGGTGATTCTAGTAAGCCCTTGTTGAGCCTTGTAATTCATAGGACAGAGGTGTGGGGAAGCTGCACTCCGTTTGCTTTTCACTGGAAAAAAAAGATTTGAACAGTTGCACAAAAGATTATAGATATTTCATGATAGTTGACTATGCTGCAGACACAGCTGGATGAACTTAACAAATTCCTATGAATGATTGCATTTTTTATGTAGCGCCTAGTTGATTGTTCTCGGTATGGTGGGCTATGTGTACAAGAGGAATATCATACATCTAAAAGTGAGCGAATTTTCTTCTTTCTTACGTTTGTAAGTCCTTACATTTATGATTAAATTCTAGTTGTCTTGCGTCCTGTCTTAAACTATATTTGCTATTTGATATTCATCTTTTCCAAATTTGCCAGCATTTGTAGATTCCAGCTACTGTTTTGTTGGAATGCAGATATTTGGCTTCTGAAAAAGTTCACTCTACCAACCCCTCTTCAGTCTGTCCTCTGGCACCCAATGCAAAGATCAGAAAAGGTTAATGGCATAGGTCCACTTCTATCTACATTTTATTCAGCTAGATGAAGATATCTTTTCCCCTTATTTTCATTACTTTCTTGCAGTTGCTGTTGGTTGATGTAGTTTTTAAATGCATGGTCTAGTATAAAATTATTGTCCATGCTGTTAATGTTTGGGACTTTTCAGTCATATTTTCTTAAATATGTCCCCTCATTATTGTGTTATTTCCATCTTAGCAAGCACCATTTATATGGGTTTTTTTCTGCTTGATTAGCTGAGGCCATTGCTTATTCTATTAAATCGTGGCTTCCAGTCAGATCAATTAGATGTTTCAATCTGTAATTTGCATTTTTTGCAATCGGCATGTTCTAATTGAATATTTTCCGTTTGACTTGCAGAAGTCAGAAGGCATTTTCTATTTTTCTGGCCGAAAACTGTTAGAAAGACCATGAGATATGCAACAACCCTACCACAGTTACCAAGTGGTACGAATCAGGATGAGAAACTGCAGAACCGACTACTTGATTTTCTTCCTGAAAGATGCAGGGTAATAATCTAAAAAAAAAAAAAGGTTTTGAGGTGACTCAGATGGCTAACATAGGCCAACCCTGCAAGGAAGAATCCCTGCTTCCTTCCAAATATTGTGGAGCAGCGCGTTAAGTTTTTTCTCCACTATTTTGCAAGGAAAAGAACGAGTGTCGGCTGCAAGAAAAGAACGAGTGTGCGAGTTGAAGCGGCTGCTGCCAGGTCTTTCTTTTACTCCTTCGCTATCAAGTGCAGGGCTGCCATTTACATATCATTCATCACTCTGTCCATCGTTACCGATGCTTATCCTTGGTATTATTGGTGAGCATGCATCACCGAAATCATCCCCAACGAAGGCATCATTAACAGGAGAAATTATTACGTGCGGAGTTCGGACGTATCTCTGCGTTCGAACACCAATTACTTAGATACGTGAATTTCTAAAATATATATATGTGGATTTCTATTATCTCTAGTCTTATCTTTTTTGCTTTAGTCATGGATGTTCTCACTGGACATTTGCAAGAGGTTGTACCCTGATGTATGCTTTTTGCTGATGATATTCTTCTTGTTGATAAGACTAGAGAGGGAGTTGAAGGTAAATTTGAATTTTGGAGGTCAAACTTAGAGTCTAAAGGCTTTCGTTTGAGTAGATCTAAAACTGATTATATGGAGTATAATTTTAGTAATAATAGTTCTAGTGAATTATGACTTTGGGTGATCAAGTCGTTAATAAGAGTACACATTTTAGATATCATGGGTTTATTGTTCAGAATGATGGTAAAATAGATGAGTATATTATTAGTAGAATTCAAGATCGATGGTTGAAGTGGAGGAGTGCATTGGGCTTATTGTGTGATAGAAAAATGCCCCTCAAACTTAAGATGGTGGTTAGACCTGCAATGCTTTATGGTGCAGAATGTTGGCCATTAAAAGAAAAGCATAGTATTAAGTTAAGTGTTGCAGAGATGAGGATGCTCAGGTGGATGAGTGGCTTTACTCCTAGAGATAGAATTTGTTTCTATTTCTAGCCCATGACCAACCAGATTCTTGCATTGTTGCTTTTTGGGCCATTGGGTTATGTCTTCTATGTATACAAGGAGGAAAATCAACTACCTTTATTTTTGTCTCCTCCTTACTCCAATCATTGGATATTGTTAGGGGTGTAAATGAGCTGAGCCGAGCTCGAGTCATACCTAACTCGAGCTCAGCTTGTCTGCCTAATCATGAGATTGACTAGGCTGAACTTGTAAGTTCGAGAACTGGCTCGTACTGGTTGTTAAGAATTTATTTTTGAAAAAATTAATGCCTTTTTTAATGTTTATTGGAACAAAATGTAGCACTGCAGTAATTGAAGTTGCAACTTTTAAGTAGAAGAGTAAATAAAGTAAATAAAGTTGCAGTATGCTGCAGTTTATATATAATTGCTTGCAGTTTTCCAAGAAAAAAAAGAACTGCAGCTTTCATTAATTACTCCAGCAAACTTTCGTTCAGGCCATTTTCTCTGGAGAACAAGCTGTAGCAACAGCACCACCATTCTTCTTCTTATCTGACCGTTATCCCTACGTTTTTTAGGCAACCTTGCGAGCCCATCTTTATTATCATGATCCGAGCTATCCCTTGATCCTATCTATATTTTACTTCTAAAAATTATGATGTTTTTGAAGTAAAATTTATTTGTGGCCTAGCCAGCCCTGCAGCTCGAAATGTTCACAGGAGAGGGCATAGATTGCCTATAACATTTGTCCTAGTGGTGGACGCCTTGCCCGACTAAGCATAAATGAAGTAATGTTTGGCAACGTCTGGCCCGCACTAGGCCTAGCACGTTTGTTAATCAGGTCTTGCTGTAGCAGTGTTAGGCTATTAGTAAGGGACTTGCATTGGTATTTTGATTGTAGAGCTTTGATGATATCATCGTCGAATGTGAGACGCTGCTATCACTTTCTCTCTTCCATTCACTTTTTTCAAAGTATAATTAAATAGATTTTGGTGAATTATTTTGTGGATTGTTAACCCCACATAGTGGGATAAAGGCATACTTTTAAATCAAGGCTTGGATCTCAGAGTACCTTTGAAACCAAGCACATTTCTCAAGGTAGTTTTTGGTTCCTCATTGAGGGATGAACATAGACTTCCTAAAAATGAAGTGTTTTTTTTTTTCTTTTTTTGTTTGGTTAATTATTTTAATTGTATTCCTTGCCTTGAGTGTAAGTGGATAACTTGATATTAGTTTCGAGTATATTCATTTAGGGGGTATTTGTTTTGTTGAAAAAAGAATGCAGTATAAAGTAAAAATATTGATTGAAAATACTACTACTAATATCTCAAAAAGCATGCAGTTTTTTTGAAAAGTGTGCTATTATTTTAAAAATAAGAAAATTTAATAAATAATGTATATTGAAAAATATAAAAGTATATTTTATAGATGCACAAAAATAAGTGCAAGCGCATTAAATGAGTACCAAAAATAAAAAGTGCACAAATGAATTAAAAGCATACGTATATAATATGCAAGTGCATTGAAAAGCATGTATGTGTATTATGTAAGTGCATTGAAGAGCGCACACATCATTTAAATGGAAAGTCAAAAATTTTTACATGTGCTCTAACAAATATGCTAAACACTCAAACATAAAGTCTTAGAATGTTGCACATGATTAAAAATAAATTAAAATAAAATCTCTTTTCAAATTGAAAATTTTCATGTGTTCCAACTAAATATGTCAAACTCTTAAACTGAGGTTTGAAAATGTTGTACTTGTTAGAATAATAAGCACAGATTAGACTTGGTCCTTGTGGGCTCCTAAAATTCGGCCCCGGCCTCCACTCGTTTTTTGCTTTCTACAGGGGGAGTTTTAACGAACTAAGTTCCGAGGTAAATTTTGGAAGACAGATGGGTTTATAGATAGGACACTACCCAGAGATTTCACCCTCATTTTGCGAGGACTTTATGATCTGAGTTCTGGTTTCCTATAGGCGCAAGCCCCTATAGTTAATTACCCCTCCCGATAATGAGAGAGAACTTTCGATTAAGGCTAGTCGTCAATCAGATACGTAGAAATACGTGCATCTGGCATATAGTAGTAGCATAGGTTTGAAGTTTGGAAATGTTAGAAGATTTTATATTCAAAATTGGAAATTTCACCATCTTGCACTTAAAGCGGATGGTGGGGGAAGGGATGATGGACCCGATCAAGATCCCATGGTTCCGTCATCCCGGGCCATCGTGATCCCTGGTCTACTTAGTCAGAGGAGGTAGTCGACCCAACCTGATAGAAGGATCCTTGTCGGCAGCCATGGGTTGCTTCGTCCAAGGGTACCTTGTAGACCTGGGGTGAGTATTTGTTTAAGGGGACAAATTTGAATCCACCTTAGCTAACAGAGGGCTTTGTGCCCTATCGATCATATCTTATTGATTCATATCTCAAGGATTTGATGCCATTGGAGAGCATACGGGCTCTGGCCATAACCATAATATAATGGTGCCATTTGGCGGTGACCACCTGGTTCAGAGGGCACCGCGTCATAACCGTTTATCCTGCAGTGCCATTTGGCAGCGAAACTGCCGGTTAGAGGACTCGTACCACGTCCTTGCTGGCAGGAGATTGTTTGAGAATGGATCCTAGTGATATTTTCGACCAGGCATTAGCTCTTTGTGAGCTGTAGTTATTTTCAGATTTGTCCACCTCGGCAAACTGTTGCGGAGGGTGGATGCATTTGCATTAAGTGTTAATGGTTAAGTTCCAATTTTAAATATTTTGGAGTTTTGGATTTTGTGGGAGTTTGGGTGGTATTTTGAAATATTTGAAATGGACCCCTCCGGTTGATATTTTCATTCAACACGGTCATCATCGAGATGCATGAGATCATTTATATTTTATTGATTGGACCCTATCAACTCTATCTATTGGTCGATAGAGGATCGGGTTTCATAGGCTTTGGACCTTTGTTAGTGAATTCTCTTGATTATAGGCCTTGAAGGCCTAATATGAACTATAAAATAAATATCCCGGTCGATCTCACGGCCACATATTTATTTAATAGTTCGAGCCGTGTCAACTCCTATTTACCCGTATAGGAGGATCGGGCTCGAACTGAGATTCACTTGTTGACCCACGCAGCATCCCTAGACATCACGTGTATACCAATAACACGCTCGCCGGGGGCCCATGCGGGTTCATGATACATTCCCTTATGTGTACCTAAGTATATACAAATTACGGTGTATCTGCGGGGATACATTTGGAATATTTGTGAATGCCTTCTGTCCGCTTGCATGAATGTTGCGGATCCGATGGCATTTGATAGTGTTTATGAACCCCTTCGGTTGAGATTTACATTCAACACGGCCATCATCGGGGTGTATGGGGTCATTTATATTTTATTGATTGGACCCTATCGACTTTATCTACTATTCGATAGAGGATCGGGTTTCGTAGGCTTTGGACCTTTGTTAGTGAATTTTCTTGATTATAGGCCTTGAAGGCCTAATATGAACTATAAAATAAATATCCCGGTCATCTCGTGACCATATATTTATTTAATAGTTTGAGCCGTGTCAACTCCTATCTACCTGAATAGAAGGATCGGGCTCGAACTTGAATTCACTTATTGACCCGTGCAGCATCCCTAGATGTCACATGTGTACCAATAACACGCTCGCCGGAGCCCATGCGGGGTCATGATACATTCCCTTATGTGTACCTATGTGTATACATATTATGGTGCATGTGCGGGGGGTATTTTAGAAATAGTTGTGAACGCCTTCTGTCTGCTTTTACAAAGGTTGCAGATCCGGTGGCGTTATGCAGCAGCTTGGGAATTGAGTGGTTTGCTGCCTTGTACAGGTAGACTGTCGTACACTACTTACATGATTTATGCAGGTAGATTGTAGTACACTAACGAATCTCCTGCTTTCCATTTGAAGACAATTACATTCCCATGATGTTTTTATTTATGGTCATTTATTTGCGTATAAGTCTTCTAGAATTGATTGCTGGTATTTGTATTTGTTGTAGTTATTCTGCATTTTACTTGTGGTTGCCACACTCGGGTATACAACGGGTCCTCTTCTGCTATGATAACTTATAGATGTGTTGACATTTACTGCATTCTTCATGCATCTTGCTACGACCCTTGGTCTTTACGGTACATCCGCTACTACTGCCTGTAGGTAGGTGGATATATTCACAGACTGAAATTGACTACAAAATACTGCATTTACTGTAGTCTTTCTGCATCTACTCATAAGTGGCATGTGGTGCGTATATCTGTATTCATAGGGGATTGGTATGTATTGCAGATCTTCAAACTTTCCAATCTTTCTGGGGACTCTCAAATTGCTAGCTTTAACAAATAAGTGTTGAATTGTATCGAGAATTTTTTAACTTTTGCCACCAATGGACGTTCTGAGAGCTTCTTAACTATTCCTTCGGCAATGAGCTTTAACTTGCTATCGTCATGGTTCTTCACCTTAGCAAATGTATGGTTGTTGTGGAGCTGCAAACAGTTAACATCCCCTAAACTTCCCCAACGTCAGCATTTCTCTCTTCTCGTAGGGGGGTGAACATATGTACTTGCCACAGTTTTATTGTCAATGGTTTTCATGCTCACCATGGATTGTAGGGATATTAGACCTCTTTATTTGCTCATTTCATGTAAATTAACTTGCTTGGGTGGTCTGAGATAATTTATTTTATCCTCTCATGCTTTCATGCCTCTTGAGAGCTTGTTCTTCATGCATCACAAATCCATATGTCTATCACAATCATTTCGAATCATCGAATTGCATGATTGGGATGAACATTGTGAATCAAATATTGTTATCCATATGCAAGTTTTGTTGTCCATCAAAGGCATTCTACAAAACCATGTTGTATCCTTCATAATTTTGTATCTCTTTTAAGTGATTTGTGTTTGCAACTTCATGAATGTTCCGTTGTCATGTGAAGATGATTCAAATTTTATATAGCAAACTTGTTTGATAATATTTGCACCTCAATCAATGTAATGACCCATTGATATCTCCTCGAAATTTTGTGCTTTGACTTTTGTTCAATTTGTTCAAGATCTTGTATGTCCAGTTCCTCTTCTGGATTTGAGTCTAAGTCGCTTCGTAGTCGAGTTGCAAGTTCTTTTATTCGTGTTCAATTTCAATTTCGAAATCAAGTTGTTCTTGGTTGAATTTTGATTCAGGTCCTTTGTGGTCCAACCCAAGTCTTTGCTTGAATTCAAATTGTTCAAATCTTTGCTCATGTCATTTAACTTTCGAATCAACTGTAAGTTCAAGTTCACTTAATACTCAAATTGAGTTTGAGTGTAGTCCTTTGTAATTCATCAAGTGCCTTGTATCACTTTCATGTTCGAGCTCCTTGCTGTTCAAGTGGAAAGTCTGGGTCCCTCTCACTTGGTTCAAACCAAGTTCAAGAGTCTCAAATGATCTTATTCAATTCAAGTTCATTTGATTAAATTTGAATCGAGTTTGAATTAATTCTTTGAGTTCAATCAAATTTAGTCCCAATTTTCTTCAATCAAGTTCAAGATGAGTTTAGGTTCATTCCTCCTTTTGAGTTCAAAACACAAGTTCAAGTCCAAAATTGAGTCCAAATTTTTGTTTTAAGTTTGATTTGAGTTTGAACTTATGCTTGAATTATGTCTAAATCAGGTTCCATGATTTTTGTCCAAGTCTATTGAATTTGCTCTGAATTTCGGCAGCCTCCCGGCGTCTCCCCCGTTAAGGGGAAAAATCAAGAGTCATAGCCTGCCCGCCACATCAAGAAAGACGTGCACGGTCGGTGTCGTGGGACACCGCGGCCGTAGTCTTCGTCATCCACCACGCCAAGAAAGGCGTGCATGGGTCTTCGAGAGCACATGTGTGAAACAACAATTTTTCCCCGCATACAGGTACTTATATTTTGCCCCGCCGTGCTAAGAAAAGCATGCACAGGGATTGCCCACCTCGTTGTAAGCGCTGCACCAAGTTCCCTCCCACCATGCTAAGAAAAGCATGCATGGGTGGTCCCTTGGCGCGCCACGAACACCGAAAATAGGACTTTAGGGGGGAATTACCCGCCTCGCCACTAACACCGCGACGAATTTCCTCCCACCATGCTAAGAAAAGCGCGCATGGGTTGTCTTTCGCCGCGCTGCGAGTGCCGAAAACGAGTTTTCGAAGTTTAGGTGGCTATACCTTGGCGACCGGCGAGGTGGTGGTGTAGGCACGTGGTTCGAGGCAAGGGGAGAGAAGAGCATTCTTCCTTTTTTTAATTATAATTAGTTATTAATAATAATTAATTATAATTAACTATAATTAATAATAAATATTTTAAATTAAAATAACTAATTATAATTAATTTTAATTAATTATAGTTAATACAGTTAACTATAATTATAGTAAAAATTAATTATAATTTATTTTGATTAAAATAAATCATTATTAATAATAATTAACTATAATTAAGATATTTAATTATAATTAATTATACTTAAATATAATTAATTAATGATAATAATAATTAATTGTAATTAAAAAATTACATAATTAGGATAAGATTTATACATGTTTGAGTAGGATTTATACAAAATTTGAGTCGGGATTCCTGCTAAATCCTCTCACAGAGAGTTAAGTCCTCATTTCTTTTTTTTTTTGGCAAGATTTATTGGACTTGGCCAAAGAAGCACGCGACAGGAAGGGAGTTACCTTCGCAATCAGCGAGCTCCCGTTGTAGTCTCCGCTCAAAATGTCGTAACTTCCGAACCGACAAGAGAGGAACGTCGTCGAAGGCGTCGGGCTAGGGCAGCTGTGGAGTTCGGCTTGAGGGGATGAGGTAGGCAGAGCTCTCTCTCTCTCTCTCTCTCTCTCTCTCTCTCTCTCTCTTTCTATGAACTAAAAGATGCGAGGGGATCAGGATTCCTGGAGCTCGACAAGCTATGGGGAGTGAAGTAGGAGGTCGGGCCTTGTACAGAAAAGGTCGCCGAGGCGGAGGGAGGCGTCGGGTTCGGTCTGGATGTGGGAAGGTCGAACCTAGCGAAGTCCAGTCGTAAGCTAGGGCAGGATTTGCGGTGGAGGTCGTGGGTTGGGGTTCGGAATTGAGCGTGGGGAGAAGAATAGAAGAGCGAAGGTTTGGGAGCTACAGGAATCTTGCGTGGGGTTGAGCAGAGGAGAAGCATCGTGTATGGGAAGCGGATGGAGCAGCGGAAATGAGAGCTTCGCTTCTCATTTTAAAGCCGTGAGAGAGGCTTTGTCGAGGCAGATCATGCGTGTTCTGTCTGAGACGGTGCCGTTGTAGAGGTATGGGGTACTGTAGCGAAGCGGGATTTCTGGCGAGGATAAGGAATTTGCAGCAGGTATGGCAGATGCAATATTTCTTATTCCTATTCTTTTTTGTTTTCTCTGTGGAGGTCAACAGTCCTCTACCAATTAACAGACTTAATAATATTAAAATTACTATAGTAAAAATATTTAAACTCGTCAATGATAGTCATGATGAAAGTAAATCTTAAGCAGAGGAATCAATTCGCAAAATCAAATTTTTTTACATTATAAATATAAATATTTTAAGTGACTTCAATGTCATCTTGATGATAACTATATTAAAAGCAAATATCAATTGGATGAGTCAATTCTCAAAATTAAAATTTCAAGTTGCATATATAAATATTTCAAGCAACTTTAATATCATCATAATGACGGTCACATTAACAAAAAATCTCAACAAAAAAAATGTGATTTTCAAAATGCCCCAAATTTTATAGTTGATCACTCAAGGCTCAAATGTCAATAAAATTAAAAAATTGAACATTTATCAAATTTTTAAATATTAAAGTGAAGTATACTCCTAAAAACTTAAAGGAAAAGTCCATTCGCCTTCCACAATCATTTGTCGGAGGTGATAAATTTAATATTAATCGCAGCTCCTTAAGTGAAAATGTATTACCACGCTCATTACTATAGTTCATTTTCAAAACTGCCTCTTACTAGTAAGGAGGTAGCATTTGTTCTCTAATCGTTGGTTTTATGCCAAATAGTACCACAAGTAAATAGTTATGATCGGGGTCTTTAATCAAGTGATTTTACCACTAAATGATGATCAGAAGTAGAGCTAGCAATATAACGTCCCAGAATCAAATTTGAAAAATTATTTGTTTTATCTCTTTAATTAATCAATCATAACTTCTATAAATCAGCAAAATAATAAATCTATATATCCAGTGAAAACAACTAGCAATCACATACCTCAAAATATTATACTATTTTCATTTCCCCAAAATCAATATACAATAATCAGAAGATCAGCATAATTACTACTCTATCACAAACTCCTAACTGTACAAATAAAATCAAAAGAAAATCTAAGGATCTCTGCCAATCTAACTCTATCTAGTCCTAATCCCTTTCCTGACTTGAAATCATTAAAATTCACATAATGAGCATAAAAGCCCATATGTAACTCATACTCACCAAAGCTTTTAACACAAGACTCGAAGAATCAATATGCATACTTAGTTCAGTCAATAAAATCAATCTCATCAATGATCAGTTATCATTTGTAAAACTCAAGATGATCAATAATAAAAGTAGAAAAATCACTTCAATGAACCTTGGAATCAATAACAGGCATGAGAATTAATAAATTAGTAAATCGGCAATACTATAATAATTCAAGCATCAGTAAAATGAATCACAGGCACACGTGTGTCAATATTATCAGTCTTATCATCTTACATCCATCCTATCAATTATATACAATCAGCACTTGTATCCATGCATATAATATCTATGTATGTTAATACTAAATTTATCAATGCTATCAGTATATACATGCATCAATATATGGTTCAACAAGACAAGGCATTCAACTTTAATATAGTATTTTTATCCTTTCATATGTTCCTTCTTCATATCATTATATCGTATCATTATTATTCTTTTATCATTATTATTATAGGAGGCTTTTAAAAATCATTTAAGAGTGATCACCCTTTGCCCGTCGGCGTAATTCGATAATATGTTACAGGCTATAATCAGGATAAAACCATAAATCATCTTTAAAGAAAAACTTGTTGACCTACCCTCTTATGCAAGGTATTATATTTTAACAGTTAACCCATTTTATAATATTAATAGACAGCCTTTCTTGCTTATGTAAATGCCTCATTCAAAATACAATATGAAATAATCAATTCTGTTCAATATAATAAAATCTATAATATATTTATAACTTCAGAAAATCATAACTTTTATTTTGCCTAGTAAAACTCAATGATGTTACTGTTAAGATGTCCATATTATTCATATATATTATATACAAAAAATTATATGGTAAAAAATCAATAAATTAGGAGAAAATGCATTTTTATTGATTTAAAAGAGAAGAAATCCGTCAAACTCAAAATAATTGAATAATAAAATTATATTTGGGTTTCTTATAACGAATAGAAGAAAACTCTGAACAAACTCAATAGAAGAAAAGCCGCAAACAATCTTCTCTCTCCTCTCTCACTCTTCTTCAACAAGGCACAACACTAAAATTCTTTTTTTTTTATTTATTTTAAAAACTCTTTTCAGAAATTCAAGTTATTACATACAAGTTCCCTATGACTAACAAACTTCGAGTTCTTAATCATAAGGTGCACTTAATAGGACATAAAGTTCTCTGTTAGCTAAGGTCAATTTAAATTTATCCACTTAAACAGACATTTATTTTGGGTCTATAAGGTACTTTTGGATGAAGCAACCCATTGTTTGATTAAAAGTGTTGTTGTTTTTAAAAAGATTAATTATCTTTGGGAGTTTAATTTCTTAAATTTTAATTTTGAAATTAAACATATTATTATTAACGATATATCATCTCTGGAGATGAGCATATCATTCCTTAATGGGTTTAATTTATATGATTAAAATTTTATCCTGATTATTGTAGTCAAATTCGAGCAAGAACTATATATGACCCCGGATAGTCAAAATGATTATTCACTCAGGTATACAATAATTTAGATAAATTATCATTAATTTCATAATCAAAGTTACAATAAAAATTGATATATCTTCCTAAGGGAAGAAGATATCAGTCATTATTGATTGTTTGAAAATGAAGATAATGATCGTTGATTTTGACTTAAATTTTCCCAAAGATAATTAATTAGAGTTTTGAAAAATTGATTTGGTTTTAAAAAATTGATATGGATTTCTAAATCTCCAACGAGCATAAGCCCTTGTAGTTAATTACATCGTAGGAAACTGAAATCTCCTACGAATACTCTTAATTAAAATAGCGGTAGAAATTTTATTTTAAGATTTCAAAATTTGATGTCAAGGAGACGAGGTTAAAATTCTACTGGGATTGTATCAAGGAGAGCACTTATTTTTGGATGTCAAGGGAGAAAAGGTAGGAGGTGCTTTAGGATTCTGAAGTATTTCAAAAATACTCTAGCCTATTCTAAGTGTTGGGCTTGAATTTGAATTGAAAGAGATTTTAGTTTGAATTATTAATTTTATTAGAAAATTGGGATTGTATTCTCGAAGGTTAAGGTCTTATAGCCTGATTCTACCTCAGAACCTAAGTCTAAATTGGGTATTAAAAATCAGTCACCTGAAGTTAGCTAATGCAATACAGGATATGGGCTTACCCCAACCTGGATTGGAGAGCCAGCTAAGCCACCTAAGCATTTCAAAACTATGAGTCCGATCTTTTATGTGAGAGTGGGTAGGGACGTTTGATTAAGATAAGTTTTTTAAGAATAGGACTGACATCTATAACAGTCCTAATTGACCCCTTAACATATGCTGGGTATTATAAAGCTTAAATAAAATAATGCATCAAGTTTTAGACTCAATTTAATTTGTAACTAATGCAATACATGCTAGTCGACTCAAATACTTGAAATTTGAAATGAAGTAGTTTTAAAATGGCTTAAAAATAGTTTTTATACTAAAATGCATAGATTCCCCTTAACAGATCTGCACCCTCATAAGCCAGGTGGTCTGCTAGAACTTGCACGCGGGGAGGTGCCTAACAAAAGGAATGAATAATGCAGCAAATAAGTTTTGAGATCTCCTGGTGGACTCAAGCTTACTTCCTAAAATGTTAGATTTCTATGTGAGCTTAAAAATTTTAATTTTATTTAAGTAAAAAAATTTTAATGTTTCCTCACGAGCCTCTAATCGGGTTCCAGGCTAAAATAAAGATCGATATGCAAGAGCTCCAAAAAACTACTAAAAGCATGTAATCTTATATCGCAATCAATATCAAACAATCAATTGTATAATTAATCAAATAAAAAAAATGTTCATAGGCAATTGCCTTCTAATATTATAACCCAGTGTATAGAAAGTAAAGTGGTCAGGCACCACTAAATATATACTGGATTCTACTCCTAAGACTCAAGTGACTGTGAGAATTGGGATTCTTCTCGCTCTTCACTTCTTCATCCTTCTACGGTTCTTTGGATCCATCTAGTCTGGATATCCAACTAAAAAAAAAAAAACAATTTCCCTTGAAAGGGGTATTATTTTTTTTCTTAGATATTCAAAGTATCCTAACTTAGGCTTCCAAATGGAGGAAGACTCTCCCCTAAGGGATATCCTCTCCTCATTGGAATTTAAGTAGAATATATTTATATTCCATCTCAAATTACTTTTACAACTAAAAAATATCTCAAATTATATTTAATAAAAGAGAAAACCCTAGACTTAGAACACCTGCAGGGTTATCCTAAGCAGTTGTAATTAAAATATCCCAAGCAGTTATAATTAATCTCAAGCAGTTAATAATTGAAAATACTTAAATTCACAGTCATGCTTAGCCATAATCTTTAAATTTTAAAGAGGGACTTAATAGTTTCTGAAGCATCTACAAAAATGTCATCAATTTTTAAATCTTTATTTTTTTGCCCACTTTAACTTTTATGCCATGTATGAGTATGGCTGTTTGCATAAGATTGTATCGGCATTTAAATCACCCCTATCCTAAGGGTAAATCTGATGCCCATCAATCAAAACACAGAGTACAAAAATTAAATAAAAAATTAATCAATTACTTAATTTTAACAACCATTATGCAATAAAAACCACGAAAAATCTAGCATATATAAGTAGCAAAAAAGTAAATATCGGTCTAGCCTAACACTAGAGTTGGTTGTCCTAGCAAACCATCTACGAAAGTTTATGTAGGCTGTTATACCTTTTAGAATTGTCCCAAGGTTAACTAAGAAGGGGGTGAATCTGTTATTTAAAACTTTCTTGGAATTTTTGAAAATCAATTTTAGAAAATTAAATCTCTAATCCTTAAATTATGTAGTTGATCAAATATGATTTTCATAAAAGATTTTTCAACCACAAATCTTTAAAGTGTGTAAAATAAAAATGCAAAAATAAAAGAGAACAGAAGAACACTAAATTTTATAGTGGTTCGGTCGAACTAGATGTACGTCCACTTCCTAAAGACTCCTTCTTCAGGTATTGCGCTAAACAATAGTGACTCTCCTTTTGCCCCCACAGTAAGGCGAAGAAGCCCTTACGAACTCTCTCCCACTAACCCAATGTGGCAGAGAAAAGTCATCCTTTTTCACCCTCCCTGATGAAGGAAAAGAACCGTCATCCTTTTTCACCATCCTAGTGAAGGCAGAGAACCGTCATCCTTTTTTACCCTTTTGATGAAGGTAGAGAACCTTCATCCTTTTTCACCCTCCTAGTGAAGGCAGAGAACCTAGTCATCCTTTTTCACCCTACTGGTGTATGTAGAGAACCTAGACACAATGTTAAAAATCTTCCCTCAAGATCCTCTAGAGGAGATGGGTAGAAACTTGAAGAAGACAAAGAGATCCTCGCTTTGGAAAACTTTATGAAACCCTCACAACTCCCCCATATTAGATCTCTTACACTCTACTCTCACAATCTCTCCCCAAAACTTTATGAAACCCTCATAAAACCAATTTTATACTATGTCAGTCATTTGTATGAACTAACATCATACATTATGAATAATTCAAAAAATCAAGGCTTCATTCGGTATGAACTAGTACGAACCCAATTTCATACTCTGTTAGTCATCTGTACGAACTGACATCATACAATATGAATAGTTTAAATTTTTAAGCCATGATTTGATTAACTACACGTTGGAGGAAAAACCACTAAGTTTAAATCATATAATATGATTAAAGATCGCCCATTATGATTAGTTTCAAAAATTCAAGTTTTGTCTCTCTCTCCCCCTATGTGTGTGCATGGTTACCGAATTATAATTACACTCTCTTGGACTCAAGAAAAATAAAAAAATTACAGACTTCATTATAAGAAACCCTAATCTAATCTATCTTGATGTCTTTGGCAGTCTGGAGTATGATTTCTCTGAAATGCTAGTATACACACAAAATAAGTATAGAATGAAACATGCTATGAAATATAAAGATGTGAGTCATAATGCTTGTTATTATCAAAAATATGGGGGCTCGAGTCGCAATAATCTAAAATGTGTGAGGTAGGTTGTGTGGCTTGGATGGCAATTGGTTAAAGTTATTTGATATTCTGGTTGGTTGAAAGGCTTAAAGAAGAATAAAATTAAAGTTTAAATATTAATGACTTTAAAATTGATTTTAAAATACAAATTTGAATGTTAAATGACTACCACCTTTGTTGCTTATCGAGGTCATGGAGTTTATTTCACCTTCCTTTGGGCTAATATAATAGCCTCATAGGCCTGAGTTACCTAGTGGTAACTAGTATAATTAAGTGATTTAAATTAATTAAAAATTGAAAGTTAATGAATTTCAAATAAAGTTGATTAGTTAATAATTTTAAAAGTTTGAATTAATTTAAGTTTTCTATCAACCAGTTCATGGTGTTGTGCCACCAGGCTCGAGGAACAAAGTCTCCTTAGGACACGTAGCCCTACAGGCCGGAGTAGCCCATCCTAAAAATATGGTTGATATAATTAGAATAATGATTTTAAGTTTGATTAGATAATTAATAATAAATTAATTTTAAGTTGTAACACTTCATTGAATACACTCGTGGCATTGAGCCACCAGGCTCGAGGAACAAAACCTCCTTAAGGCCAATGCCCAGCACCACAGAGTAGTTCATCCTAAAAACTTCATCTTTGGAGTGGTTGCTATGTATTAAGGGGTTTGTTGAGTAATTTTAACATTGTCTTAACATTTTCTGGAATTTAAAATTCATTATCAAATTTTGAAATTTTTTGGATTATTTTAATATATTAATTAAGGGGTCAAAATAGACTTTTATATTCAAAGCAATTTCTAGAGTTTTTATATTTTTTTAAATATCAGATCTTTCAATGAATAATTAAACTTTGAGTTTACTCGATATGAAATTTTTTATGAAAAGTTATGAATTTTTGAAGTTTCAATTGAAATTTGAATTGAAGTTGACTAAAAAGTTGACTTTTAATTTTAAGTGATTTTTTATGTTCTAATATTTTAATAAATATTAGATTATATATGGAGTACTATGCCTTTGAGTTTGTTCAATTTGAAGTTTTCTACAATTAATTATGATTTTTAAATTTTTTATGTTTATTTGAATTATTTAATTTATTTAATTAAGGGCTTTTTAATGATTTTGCTCCAAATAAACTACCAACTCCTTTAAATCAACCCCAAAGGTCAGGAATGACCTAAGGAGGGATTTCTAAGTGTTTGAGAATTTTATGGAATTTTAAATTTTTTTATTATTAAATTAATTAAATATTAATTTTTATTTAAAATTAAAATTATCCTCAAAATTAAAGTCAAATTAAAGTGATTTTAATTTTCTTTGATTAAGGATTTAATTTTGGTTAATTTGATATATTATTTGAAATTTTTGGATCTAATTTGAAATAATTATGATTTTTCAAAGTTTTGTTAATTAACGGATTTTTTAAATTACTTAATTATGGAGGTTTTGATTATTTTGATCCAAACTTTTTCGAAACTGTATGGAATCACTCCTAAAGATTAGAGATAACCCATAGGAGGGTTTTTAGGAGTTTAGAATTTATTTGAGATTTTTAATAATTTTTAATTATTTAATTTAATTAATTATTGATTTTTACTAAAATTTAAATTAAAGTTGAACTAAATATCCAATGATGGGGTTTTATTTTTCCTAGAGAGAGGATCAAATTATGGTCAATGGGAGATATTATTTATAATTTTTGAATTTAATTTTAATTTATTATAATTTTTTGAAGTTTTTGAGCCCTAAAAAAGATTAAATTTTGACTTGGTTAATTTTCTGACCTAATGACCTCCAAATCTAGTAAAATTTGGACCTAAGGTGTAAAATGTCACTAAGTTTAATTTTCTAAAGTTTCATTCCTATTGAGTTTGTGCATAATTTCCTATAATTTTTCTAATTTAGCAGACCTTTTTCATAATTATTTTTCTTAGGTTTCACTAATATTCAAATTGGTCTGAAATTTTGGTCACCTAACCCTGGGACATATGCATCTATACCATAACAATCAGATAACCTAATTCTACCAATTTGGAGAGTTATGAATTTTTAAAGTTTTGGATCCAAAATAGACCCATTACTTTTTAAATTCATCCCACAACAATCCCTTGAGCATCTGAATATAGAAAAAATGTAGGGGATGCCTAAGATGCTTAAAAATATTTCACCAAAATTTGGGATCAATTTGATTTTAAGATTATGAGAAAATTACTAAAAATGAATTTTAAATAATCATAAATAACTCAATCCATTCATCAAAACACTTTTAATTTTAATAAATAGTAGGGCTGAAGCCCTTTCCAATGAGCCCTAGAACACTAAATTTGGTGAAGAAATAGATTTTTTATGAATTTTAGAAGTTTTGATTATTTAAATTAATTTTTAAATCAATTTTTTAATAAAATGGTGGTGTAGTCATTGCGCATGATGCGGCAGGCCACTGCCACCATTTTTATCCAAGTTAGCTCAGATTTGGGCTGTTAGATCGACGGTAGAAGGCGCGAATGGTCAAGATTCTGCCACGTATGGTTAGTTTGGGTTGACCTGGTCAACCAGGCTTGACCAAGGCATGGGTTTGAGTCCTATGAACTCCTAATAATGATTAGAATGTATTGGAAGAGTTTCTGGGATTTGATTTGAAAAGGTTCCATTGGAGTTTAGAAGAAAACTCCAAAATTGCCCTTAAGGGGTATTTTTATCATTTTGACCCTTGGTCAACTAAGGGTCAAAATGAGTTCATGAAAATGTAGTTTATTATTCAATATATGATAATCAAGGGTTTGGATATGATCAAAGAGTTTGAAGAATGTTCCAAGGTCAAAGTCCACTAGGTAGTAGGCCTAGTGGCATATGCAATAAATATTTGAAGGTTTTACAGCCTTTGGTTTTAATCTAATTTCTAAGGTTAGAGACCTCAGATTAAGCTCAAATTTGGAGGGTAGACCCTAGGGACATGCCTAATTAATATGCAATTAATAAATTATGAATTGGGGGTTATTTGACTAGGGTTTAAAATATTTAAAAATTTATTAGAAAAGGTTTTCACGACAATACCTTTGAACCTTAAATTTTAGTTTAACTTTACTCCTAGGATCTGAGTTGATCTAGGATCTGGATTGGTCCTAGTGACCTCATACAAAACTGAGGTCACAAAATAGACCCCAATATGTATAGTAGAATAATATTCCATTGCACATATTGGTGTTGACCAAATTGAAAAGTTAAAACAAAAATTTTGATTCTATGGGAAAGTAGAAAGCTATTCCTAAAGAATCAAGTTTGAATTGATACTAGGGTAGTGCCACAAGGGGCATACTCAACCACTAGTAGATCTGATCCTAAGGAAGGACAAAACCTATCCTTAAGGAAAAGAAGAGTGAATTTTTGAGTTTAAAGTTTAAAACTAGGATGGTGTCATGAAGGGCATTCTCCACTACTAGCAGATTTAATCCTAAGGGATGGAAGAACCTAACCTTAAGGAGAAGATGGTTGAATGATCATATAGGAAGGAAGAACTCCTAATTATAGATGATCAAGTTTGAGTTGATACTAGGGTAGTGTCACGAGGGGCATACTTTGTCACTAGTAGATCTAATCCTAAGAAAGGAAAGAACCTAAAGGTGAAGAAGATTGAATGATTGTATTGGAAGGAAGAACTCTTAACTATGGAGGACTAAGTTTGAGTTATGATTCTAAGGGAAGGGAAGACCTAACCCTAGAGGATTGAGTTTTGAATAGATACTAGGATAGTGCCACTAAGGGCGTAATGTACCACTAGTAGATCTAATCCTAAGGAAAGTACCTAACCTTAAGGAAATTAAGCTTAATTTTAGAATTTGAAATTGAAATTGACATTAGGATGGTGCCATAGAGGGCGTTCTCCACCACTAGGATGTCTAAACCTAAGGAAGGAAAGGACATATCCTTAAAGAAAAGATAATTAAATTCTTGAGTTTGAAGTTTGAAGCTAGGATGGTGCCATAAAGGGCATTCTCCACCACTAACAAATTTAATCCTAAGGGAAAGAAGAACCTAACCTTAAGGGAAAGAAGGTTTAATTTTGGGTTTTGAAATTGAAACTAGGATGGTGCCACCAAGGGACAAGCTCCATCATTAGTGGATGATCCTATGGGGAGGAAACTTGCTCCATACAGAGGATCAGATTTGATTTTAAAATCAGGATAGTGCCACAGAGGGTATGCTTCATCACTAGTGGATGATCTTATGGGAAGAAAACTTGCTCCACACAGAGAATCAAATTTTAATTTTGAAATTAGGATGGTGTTAGAGAGGGCATGCTCCATCACTAGTGGATGATCTTGTGGGGAGAAAACTTGCTCTATATAGATGATCAAATTATGATTTTAAAACTAAGATGGTGCCATAGAGGGTGTACTTCATCACTAGTAGATGATCGTGTGGGGAGAAAACTTGTTCCACACAAAAGATTAAATTAAGATTTTAAAACTAGGTTGGTGCCACGGAGAGCGTACTCCATTACTAGTGGATATAACCCTAAGGAAAGGAAGTACAAGGACTCATACCTATCCTTAAAGACCAGAAGGTGACTGAACTATGATGGGGCCCAACAGGCTTAAATCCACCACTAGTCAATTAAGATCCTATGAGGTAGGAAGCACGGGGACTCACACCTACTCCTAAAAGATCAACTTTCTTTTAGGTTTTTAATGACTAACCTAGCTAGAAAGTACAGGGACTCACATGTAACTAGGGGAGCTAGCCAAGGAGATAGTCTGCCTAAACCTCTAAGGATTTTGGCAAAAAACTATATAACCTGAGTTAATTCTAATCCTAAGGAAAGGAAGCACGGAGACTCACACCTATCCTTAAAAATTAGAGGGTGACTAACCAGGATGGTGCCTAGTAAGCTTAAATCCACCATTGGTTAGTTAAGATCCTAGGAGGTAGAAAGCATGGGGACTCACACCTACTCCTAAAAGATTGAATTTCTTTTGGGTTTTTAATGACTAACCTAGCTAGAAAGTATGGGGACTCACATCTAACCAGGGGGACTAGCTAAGGAGATAGTCTACCTAAACCTCTAAGGATTTTAAAAAGAACTATCTAACCTAAATTTAATTTTGGATGCTAGGATGGTGCCACGAGGGGTTTGCTCCACCACTAGCAAATTTAATCCTATGGAAAGGAAGCACGGGGACTCACATCTATCCTTAAGAAAAGGAAAACAACATCTTGGAACTTGAAAATTTAAATGAAATTGAGTCAACTTGATTCAAAATTTAAATATTTTATTGATTGAAAGATCAGGCTACATCAAGCATAGTATTTCTTAAGGAATCACCCATTTACAGGTAATATTGGGTGAGTTCCCTTACAATCCACTAGCTGATATGAGCCTCCTTCATAGATTATTTCTATAATGAAGAGTCCTTCTCAAGTTGGTTCAAACTTTCCACCAATCTTTTGATAAGCTAAGATAGGCCTCCGAAGAACTAAGACCAAATCTCCTACTTGGAAGGTTTTAGGTCTCACTAACTTATCATGAGCTTGAAACATTCGAGCTTTATACAACTCTAAGCTTTGTTGAGCTTGGAGAAAGCTCTCTTCAAGGCCTTCAAGCTCTTCTAACCAGAGTTGAGCATTTGTACTTCTATTATTTGGTTCTGGATTGCAATCCTAAATGAAAGGATTTAAACTTCTAGAGGGAGTATGGCCTTAGACCTATACACTAGTGTAACCAATGTGGATTAGGTCAGAGTCCTGTAAGTGGTCCAGCAGGCCCACAAGGCTTCCACCAACCTCTCATCCCAATGACATTTATTATTATCAAGGGTCTTTTTGATGTTTTGCACCAAAGTTTTGTTGGAGGCCTCAGCTAAACCATTAGCTCAGGGATAATAGATTATCGAGTATCTCCAATCTTTGTTATGGTGCTTCATAAAATTATTGAGTTTCGGGGACTTGAACGAGGACTCATTATCGAATATAATTATATGGGGTACACCAAATCGATATATGATATGGTCTCGAAAGAATTTTATAATATGGTGTGCTGTTATATTTCATAGGGGAACTGCTTTCGCCCATTTTAAAAAGTAATCATTCGCTGCTAAAATGAAATAATAACCATTTGAAGAAGGAGGGTTAATAGGCCTGATAACATCCATGCCCCAACTTTCAAAGGGCCACGAAGCTATCATGGGATACAAAATATTAAGTGGCTGATGTAAAATTACACCATGTATCTGGCATTGATGATAATATTTTATAATTTTTATACAATCGTCGATCATCATAGGCCAGTAGTAACCAAGTCTTTTGATTTTCAACTTTATCTTAGGACCTGATTGATGAGCACCACATAGTCCAGCATTGACTTCATTAATGATCTTTAGGGCATCTTGTTTGTCTAAATAGCGGAGCCACATCTGATCGAACAATTGATGGTATAAAGTATTATTGACTAATGCATATGATAGGGCACATTTCTTAATTTGACTGGAAAGTGACTTATTATGAGGAAGTTTGCCTTCTTTAAGGTAATCAATCAGTGGTTGTCTCCAACCACTTTCTTCATCAATTGCTGAAGAAGCTGAAAGGACCTGGGGAGATTGTTTATTTATGTACTCCAAATTTATAGGAGATAGAATCTTTTGACCTTTAGGAATAGAGTCTTCTTCTGGACATGCAAATTTTTTTACAAGCTTTGCTAGGGCATCCGCTGAAGAATTACTTCCATGGGGAATTCTATATGTAGTTACAATAGGACTTTGTTCGAATAAATATGAGGTGTATTGGTAATATTTTAGAAGTTTAGGATTTAAAACCTTATAGGTCCCTATAATCTTGTTGATCACCAGTTGAGAATCACCAAAGATTTTAATCTCTTTAATCTCCATCAAAATTATAAGTTCTAAATCAATTATCAGAGCTTCATACTCAGCCTCATTATTCGTGCAAGGCTCTGATAAGTTGTATAAAAAGTGCATCATTCCCTTATCTAGGCCGGGTCAAAAAGTATTGCAAGGGATTAATACTAGAAATCAAATTGACTTGATGAGAAAGTACATAATGCCTTAATTTTTTTGCTACAAAAATTAAGGCAAGACATGTTTCTCGATTGTAGGATATCAAATTTCTATTGGAAGAAATCTACGACTTAGGTAGTAGAGAGCATTCTCTTTCCCCTCGTCATTGACTTGAGCTAGAAGGGCCCCAAGAGATTCATCGAGGGTCGCAATATAAAGGATTAAGGGTTTCCCTAGAACAGAGTCTGCCAAAATTGGCAGATTTTTCAGGTATTGTTTGATATTTTTAAAAGCAGATTGACATTTCTCATCCCAAATAAATTTGACATCCTTCTTAACAAGGAAAGAGAATGGTTAATATCTTCTAGATAAATTTGAAATAAACCTTCTCATATACGCCAATTTGCCTTAGAGAGATCTCAGTTAAGTAAGGCTCTTGGGAGGTGGCATATTTAAGATGGCTTCAATTTTAGCTGGATCAATTTCAATTTTGCAGTGCCTCATTACAAAACCTAAGAATTTTTCTGAAGTAACGCCAAAAGTGCATTTCATAGGATTTATCTTAAAATCGTAGTGGCACAATCGCTCGAAGATAGTTTTTAAATCATAAAAATGAGCATCTTTGACCTTACTCTTGACAACTAAATTATCGATATAGCATTCGACTTGATTATGGATTAAGTCATCAAAGGTTCGAGTAATAGGTTGTTAGCAGGTTGCACAAGTATTTTTATGGCCAAATGGCATTACTTTATAACAAAAGATTCCTATAGAACTTTTGAATGTAATGTTTCTCTCATCTTTTTGGGCCGTCTTGATTTGGTTATATCCAGATGAACAATCCATAAAGGAGAAAACAATATGCGAGGAGGTGATTTCCACCATAAGTTTTGGTATTGGTAAAAGAAATTCATCCATGGGACATGCCTTATTTAGGTCTCTATAGTCAACACAGACTCAGATTTGACCATTTTTCTTTCAAACTGATACGACACTAGCTACCCAAGAGGGATATTATTCCTCTCAGATAAATCTAGCCTCAATTAGTTTCTTGACTTCAAAAATGACTTGTTGTTTAATTGCCAGACGCATGCGTCATGGAGCTTATTTGACAAGAATGGCATCATACTTAATTCCAAGTTTATGGACTGCTACATCAGCGGGCAGACTTGGCATTTTATCATATGCCCAGGTGAAGTAATCCTTAAACTTAGAGAGAAGTTGAATTACATCCTCAGACTCACCCTTACTCAACAAAGAACTTATGAAGGTAGGGTGAGGGTTATTTTCTATTTCAAGATTAATTTCCTTAAGTTCATCAACTGTTAATTTAATTTTTCTCCTCAAATTTAGGGGATGCATCCTGAACTTGAAGGTCATCAAAATCATCTAAAGTCTCCAAACAAAATCCATAGAGTAAATCAATAACTTTAGTAGGGACTTTTTCAGATTCAGGATGAATAGTTATCATTAAATAAAATTCATCATCATCAACTGAACTAATGGTACCAAAGCCAATAGTACTTGTCTAATTTTTATTAATTTTCAAATTCCAGATATCTTCATGGTATCTTGCTTGACCCTTAGTCCATCGATTCAGAATGAAACCTTTAGAGATAAGAGTTTTAATACCAGCAAAAAAGTAGTCAAAAAGTAATTCCATTAATTCATTAAAGTTTGCTTCATCAAGGGTTACATCATCTTCATTCCTTGAATTGGAGGAGCCAGGGAAGAACTTCTGGACTTTCTTTATTTCTTCATCTAAAATAGGGGAGTCCTTAATCACTAAGCCTGAGATGTTGTTGGTAGACAGTCAGGATAAGGTTAAGGATTCAACTGCCCTATTGAGCTTTTCATAAAGAGTTAATTCAGGCTCATCACTTTGAACTTTTGAATTATCTCCTTCCTGGTCATTATCCAGATCTAAGGTGAGATTAAATTTTAGAGGTGGATTTACTTTTCGATAGTCAAAAGCAATTTTAGCACCCCTTTTTCTTAATTCTTCATCACAACTTTATTCTAATTTGATATATATTGGGGGATCTCTTTTTTTAACTGAAGTATGGCCTCAACCATGTACTCTATTGGCCATTCTTCAACCTCGATGAGGTAGATTGTTTGAAGGCCTAAAAACCACGCCCTCGATGTCATCTTTGCTACTTGATTTTTGTCTATTTAAATTTCAACTTTTTCTACTTTTTGAATTACTTTTGACTTTAAAATCTCTGCTTTTTCCTCTTTAGTATTGATCTCTACCTTAGAATAGATGGTGGACCCTTTAGGTGCATAGTATGCAGCATCTTTATAGATCTTGATCGCTTAAAGAGAATGATTGTAAATCACCCTTAATTTCATACTCAATGCTATCTCGTTAGTACTTGATGTATTGGTGTAGGGTAGATGGAATCATTCTATACTCATGGATCCAGGGCCTACCTAAGAGTGAATTGAAGGACTTTTCTGAATCAATTATATAAAATTTAACCTCTATTTTCAATTCTCCTATCTCTAGAAGGAGGGTAATTTAACCTAAAGCCTTCTCACCCTTTTTGTAAAACCTAAGAAGCACTAACTTATTGGTTGAGAGCTTGCTAGTATCAACTCTAAGGTATGCGAGAGCTTTTATGTTCATCACGTTGACTGATTTACTAGGATCAATGAGAACTCTAGATAAGTTAAACTTACCCACATTTACGATGATATAAAATGGGTGATTATGATTGGCAGTTCCTAGAAATAGATCCTCATCGAAAAAGGTTTCTCCTAGGATTTCCTTGAAATACAAAGCTTCTTCTTCAAAGTTGAAGCTAATTGAGCTAAGCAGATCTATGGGTCAAGAAGTGCTTTAATTAAGGATTCCCTCAACTCCTTAGAGAGGATAAGGGCATCATAGATGCTCAACTTAGCAGACAACTTATTAAGAAGAGCTAAGATATTATAATTAACTTTTTGAACAACACGACTATGATCTGGTAGATTTGAAGGATGATTTGATTGTTGAGTAGGGATTTGAATTGGATCATCAAAAATAACTTGCTTTCCTTTTTCCCGCGGAAGAAGCCTAGAGGGTAAGACCTTATCACCTTGCAGTTGTACATGTACGATGTCCTCTAAAGGATAATATAGTAGGGTCTATGCTCTCTTTAGGCAATTGATTATCATTTTCTGAATGTGAATCTAAATTTGAAATGCCTATTGTGATGGGACTCCCTTGAAAGTTAATTTCAGGGGGGTCAGCATCTGATAAGACTTTAGATTCATTTCTCCCTTGAGACGTTAAATTTGGGTAGCTAAGTTTTTGAGTGTCTTGGTTGATCTCAGCTAAGCTTTGATTATTATTAGCAGAAGTATTATTTTGAATCATATTCTTAGTATTAATCATCAAAATATTTACAAAAGGATCATTCTTTTTTATTGATTTTTAACCCTTTGCCTTTGATAGGGCAAAGTAAAAGTTAGATAACATCAAAAGGGATAGTGGGTTTGAGTCACCATCCGCCATTCATACACATCTCTCATCATAATATTTTCTCTCTACAAAAATATCATTCTTTTTATTCTTTTTATTTATAGTAGTTCATACAACTATTGGATAGAAAATTGTCCCAACGTCCTCCTAGAACCCTCAAGGTTAACCTCCCAGATCGGGCCCCAGGCTCTCGACAGTAACTTTTGAGAAAGATAAAAATATTTATTAATCCACTTTTTAAATGCTAGGGATTATGCTATATCCCAACCATCTTCAATTGAAAAAGAAAAATTTAAATTTTTACTTGAGATGGACTTAACAGATCCCTGATCTGGATTGACCAGGTACTCCTTTGGGATTATGACATTTCCTTGATGAAAGTTCCGTTCAAGCCACTTTAAAGATAAAACAGTCTTCGATTGCATGGACCAACATACAGTGATAGGGGAAAAAATTAGGATTACCTTTTTTATTTGCCTCTTCTGGCTTCTTAGCCTCTAGCAATCAAAAATCTGGTTTCTTCAAAAGACTCTTAAAAATTTTCCTTGCCGATTCCTTTTTAAATGGATAAGGATTAGCCAATCTCTCTTTCAAAGAAATCGGGTAAGGCTCCTTAGTAGATTGGGGGGTTACCTGAAATGGTTGAGGTTTTTGAATTTGTGGGGGTGGAGGACCACTAGATTGAGGAATAGCAGGTTTCTTCCCTTTATCCATTGCAGACACCATAGTAGCTCCCTTTTCAAATGATTTCACTAATATATTGGTCTTCTTCTCCTCTGAAGCCTCTTTTAGGAATGGCATTTTGGAAGCCTCTTTCTTTAGATTATTATCTTTATTAAGAAGTTTTTCAAAAGTTTTAATAGTGAATCCCTTTAGTAGAAAAGTACTAGGCCCATGGATATTCTTTATAAGAATTTCTACTGCAAGTTGCTCTTCTAATTGAGGCTCCAATTTCATCGAGAGATTTTGCTATCTCAAGATGTAGTCAACCAGAGACTCTTCTAATTTTTGTTTCTTAATTATTAGATCACCAACAGTTACTCTTTGCTGAGCTCCTGAGAATTTTCTTAAGAATAGACCCTCAAGCTCTGTAAATGTTTTCACTTAATTATTTGGTAGATCTACATACCATTCAAAAGTAATACCAATAATACTACTAATAAATTAGCAAAATAGTATAGCATCAGACCCTCCTACATTAAAGTAGCTTGCACAAAAATGGGCCAAATGTTGTCTCGAGTTTTCTATGCCACTGAAAACCTTAAAAGAAGGTGGCACAAATCCCTTTACATAAGGAACTTGGTCTGTTGCAAATTTAGTTTTGATGATGACAAACATGTTTCCAGTGTGTTTTGTTTGGCTAATCTGTTTCAGGCACAAAAGACGCGAGCCACTCAAGCCAACTCAAGATCGGGTCCAAGTGTGTTAAATGTATGATTTTTCTTTTTATTGAGTCAATTGTAATGTAACTGATTCCCTAGCTAAGTAACCTTGCACACACACACTCAGGGAGAGAGATTGAGTGAATTAGAGTTTCTGTTAAAATTTTATTCATATCGTCCTGGACGATTTTAACATCGTCCTGGACGATCCAGCCAAAATAGAAACCCTAATTAGGGCGACTAAGTTAAGAGGGTCTGATTAAGCAGATCGTCCTGGACGATCTCCTGATCGTACGGGACGATATGCCCAAATCAGAAATTCTCAGCCGCCAGATTAAGTTAGGCAAGTTTTATTTTAAGTATTTTGGTCTGATCGTCCCGGACGATATGTGTATCGTCCTGGACGATTAACTACAATCATGCCTAAATTAGTTTGGTAATTAAGGAAAGTAATTAATGTTTAATTGATACGATCACATCATCCTGGACGATCCAGGACGATTTAGGGCCTTTTTGAACTAATCGTACAGGACGATGTCCCTATCGTCCTGGACGATCAAGTCATTTTTTGGTCGTCCAGCATAGATTTCTCTGGACGACCCGAACTGTCTTGTGGACAATTTTCCCCGATTTGCACTAATCGTCCCGGACGATCGCAGGATCGTACGGGACGATATGAACAATGTTTTCTACTGATCGTCCAGAAGAGCCTAATCGTCCAGGCTGAAACAGCTGAATTTGAACTGATCGTACAGGACGATATACCGATCGTCCTGGACGATCTTGGCCGACCAGTTGAGATTTAGGGCAAATTTTAAACCCTCCTTTAAAAGAACTTTTTCTAATTTTTGAAAAAATCTTTTACTGCCTTCCTTCCCTGAGAAACCCTAGAGAGAGAGAGAGTTGGGAGAGAGAGAGAAGATCTTGTGAGGGGGAGTTAGTGAGGGATTCACTAAGGTTGCTCCGAGCACGGATCAGAGTCGTCTTCTCCGCTCGTCGTCTTTCGTTTAGTCGGTGTTCATCGTGGGAGGATCGTTCGCATGAAGATCCAGGGTTCTCTACCCGCTTCAGGTGGAAGCAAAAGGAGTTCGAAGGTTCTCTGCCTGCTTCAGGAGGAAGCGAAAGGAGTTCGAAGGTTCTCTGCCTGCTTCAGGAGGAAGCGAAAGGAGGTCGAGTTCTCTGCCTCACCGTGTGTTGAAAAGGAGGTTTTTGTACAGGCTTCTCCGCCTTGCTGTGGGAGCAAAATGAGAGACACTTTTGTTTAGTGCAATACCCGGAGGGGAGGCTCCGGGGAGTGGACATAGGTCAAGTTGACCGAACCACTATAAAATCTGGTTTGCTTTTCTGATTCAGTTTTGCACTTTACTTTTCTGATATTAACTGCTTGGGTGAATATCTATGGTTGATCTTTTTATCGTTGTTTTAATTCGTTTCCGCTGCACGTTATAAAAAAATTTTCATTGTTATCGTGAAATTTTTAAATAACCAATTCACCCCCCCCCCCCTCTTGGTTAGCCTCGGGACTAGTTCATTAGGGCTTAACATCCCTATCGAACTTTCAAGTGGTATCAGAGCGGGATTAAAAATTTAGGTTTAAAAAATTTTTAATTTGATCCATGGCTAACTGTAATAATCGTAATATTGCTGAAGGATATTCTATTACAAGACCACCATTGTTTGATAATATTCCTTTTGATTTTTGGAAAACACGCATGTCTACTTTTCTATAGTCTATTGATTATCGCATGTGGATGTTAGTTAAGGACGGATACGAACCACCTTTTAGATTGATTAACAATGTGAAAATTGAACTGCCTTTTACTGATTGGACGTTTGATGATCGTGATTTAGCACAGTTAAATGCAAAATGCTTGAACTGTTTCTTTTGTGCTTTAAAATCTGAAGACTATATGCGTGTTTCTACTTGTACAACGGGAAAGGAAATCTGGGATAGATTATGCATATCATACGAAGGTACAACTGAAGTCAAACAGTCTAGGTTAAACATCTTGTTACATGATTATGAACTTTTTCGCATGAAACCTAGTGAGACTGTTTCAGAAATGTACACATGGTTCACTCAGATTGTTACCTCTTTGCATGTTCTAGGTAGAGAACTTACTAACTACGAAAGAGTGAACAAAATTCTAAGATGTTTACCTGCTTCTTATGATGCTAAGATTACTACAATTACTGAATCTAAAGATTTAAACACTTACTCTATTGACAGCTTACTTGGATCACTTATTGCTTAAGAGCAAGGGGTGAACCAAAGGCAACTTGATGCAGGTGAACGCAAGAAAGAGAAGACAGTGGCACTAAAGGCCAAGGATTCAGATGCTAGCACTTTCGGGTCTGATAGCGATGATGTTGCCTTAATCACAAGGCAATTCAAAAGCTTTCTAAGGAAGAAACATAAGAACTATCAGAAGTGGAACAAGGGTAAGTCCAATAAAAATTTTAAGAATTCATCTGAATCTATTTGTTTTGAATGCAGGAAGCCTGGACACATAAAGGCTGAATGTCCTACACTTAAAGCTCACCCAAGCAAGGAGAAGGGTAAGGAGAAACCAAAATTCAGAAAGGACAAGAAGCAGATTTAGAAGGCGTTCTGGGCAGACTCTGCATCCGACTCTTCTGAGACTGAAGCTGAAAAGGAGGAAACAAACTTGTGTCTTATGGCTGATGATCACCCTGGTTAGTCGGATCAGGAAGAGGTATGTGAGCTTACCTACGATCAATTATTTGAAGTTTCTGAAAGAATTCAAACATCGTATAGGAAGCTTAAGGAAACTCATGTAAGTTTGAAATTAGATTACTTAACTTTGCAAAAAGAGCATGATTATGTAGTTAAAGATCATTCCACACTTGATTCAAATCACATGTCCTTGCTTGATGAATTCGATGAGTTGAATAAAAAATATTCTGATTTAGTTTCTGAGCATGATTCATTGAAAACTACGCATGTGGACTTAGAAAGAGCTTTTAAAGAATTAGATACAATGGCATGTGAAGTAGAAAGTAGCAAGGGAACCTTGAAATTTGAAATTGCAAGTTTAAAGAAAGAAAATGAGTTTTTGAAGGTAAAGATCAGTGCGCTTGAAAAGAACAAAACACCGCCTACTTTTGAACAGTTTTATGCACCGCCACCTTTTGAAAAATCTGTTGCAAGTTCTTCAAAGCATGTTTCATATACATCTAGGAAGAGGCATTATCTTCCAAGTAGATTAGTTAACCCTTTTCCTGGTGTTAGATGTTTTTTATGTGGCATGTTAGGACATATTTCTCACACCTGCACTGTTCACCGCAGTACACATTGGCTGTGGAAACCCAAACTGCCTGTTTCACAGCACAGCACGCATGCATTGCATTCTTCTTTTCATAAGAAGGAACCCAAATCTGTTTGGGTTCCTAAGACTGACGTTTGATATTGTTGTAGGTGTGCTCTCACACAAGACCTCATGAGAGCATGTGGTACCTGGACAGCGGATGTTCTAGACATATGACTGGGGATGCAAATAAGTTCATTTTGCTGTAGGCCAGAGCTGGAGGCAAGGTTACACTTGGAGATAACACCACCAGGAAGGTGGTAGGCACATGTATAATTGGTGATTCAAAGAATTTTATGATTGATAATGTTTTGCTTGTAGATGGACTGAAACACAACCTGCTGAGCATCAGTCAACTCTGTGACAAGGGATACAACATCAAATTCCTGCCCACTGGCTGCATTTTAAGCTTAAATGATGAAGTTGTTTTGCAGGGGCAAAGGATCAACAACGTCTACAAGCTGGATGTAAGTAGCATTAAATCTGATAATTCAATTTGCTTAAAAACTGCTGCTGATGAGTCTTATTTATGGCATAGGAGATTGTGTCATGCCAGTATGAAAACCCTTAGGAGAGTCACCCAAAAGGACTTAGTTAGAGGTGTGCCCAAGCTTAAGTTCACTAAGGATCACCTGTGTGATGCCTGTCAGTTGGGGAAGCAATTCCAGTCCTCTTTTTACTCTGTTAAGGACATTAGCACCTCTAGACCTTTAGAACTTCTTCACATGGACCTCTTTGGACCCATTAGCACTGCCAGCTTAGGGGGGAGAGTCTATGGTTTTGTGATTGTAGATGATTATTCGAGGTTCACTTGGGTTAAGTTTTTGTCACATAAATCTGAGTCATTTGATGAGTTTAGATCCTTCTCTACTTTGATTCAGAAGAAGTTAGGATGTGAGATTATTACCATCCATAGTGATCACGGAGGGGAGTTTGAAAATGAAAGATTTGGAAGTTTTTGTGAGGATCATGGGATTAGTCACAATTTTTCAGCTCCTAGGACCCCTCAGCAGAACGGGGTAGCTGAAAGGAAGAACAGGACCTTAGTGGAAGCCGCTAGAGCCATGCTTATCGAGTATTCACTTCCAAAATACTTTTGGGCTGAAGCGGTGAACACTGCCTGTTATGTGCTGAATAGGGTGAATGTGAGAGTCAAACTAAACAAGACACCTTATGAGATCATTAAGGGTAGAACTCCAAATCTGTCCCACCTCCATGTCTTTGACTGTAAGGTTTTCATTCTGAATAACGGGAAGTCACCCTTAGGAAAATTTGACCCCAAATCTGATGAAGGAGTGTTCTTAGGATATTCAAGTGTGGGGAAATCCTTTAGGGTGTTCAATAGGAGGACTTTGGTGGTGGAAGAAATAACCCATGTAGTGTTTGATGAATCTGATCCTAAGGAGTCTAGATCTGAAGTTGAAGATGAAGAGATTATTGAGGTTACCCAAGGAGTTGGAAATACAAATTTGGAGGAAAGGGTAGAACAGCAAAAAGATTTGCCTAGAGATTGGAGATATTCTTCGAGTCATCCTAAAGAACTGATCTTAGGAGACCCTTCTGAAGGTGTTAGGACTAGGCATGGACTTAGGAAGGAAGTAAACCATTCTGCCTTTATCTCAATGACTGAACCCACCAACATCAATCAAGCCCTGTCGGATGAATTTTGAATTTTAGCTATGCAGGAAGAATTAAATCAATTTGTAAGGAATGATGTTTGGGAGTTAGTAGAAAGACCTAAAAATCAAAGTATTGTGGGAACCAAGTGGGTCTTTAAGAATAAGATGAATGATTCTGGTGTGGTGGTGAGAAATAAGGCAAGATTGGTGGCTAAGGGGTATAATCAGATAGAAGGGATTGATTTTGAGGAGGCTTTTGCCCTTGTAGCTAGATTGGAAGCCATTAGAGTGCTACTAGCCTTTGCCTGTTATAAGGGATTTAAGCTGTTTCAAATGGATGTTAAGAGTGCCTTTTTAAATGGGGTAATTAAAGAAGATATTTTTGTAGAACAACCCCTAGGTTTTGAGAGTTCCCAATATCCAAGTCATGTCTATAAATTAAAAAAGGCCTTATATGGATTGAAACAGGCACCCAGAGCTTGGTATGAGAGGCTTAGCACATTCCTGTTAGAAAGAGAGTTTGTTAAGGGGAGCGTAGACACCACCCTTTTTTTGAGGAGATTAGGGGATGCTTACTCATTGTCCAGATCTATGTTGATGATATAATTTTTGGATCTTCTGATAAATATTTATGTGAAGAGTTTTCTAAAATGATGAGTAAGGAGTTTGAGATGAGTATGATGGGAGAATTGTCCTACTTTTTGGGGTTTAGCATAAGGCAAACAGATGATGGAACCTTTCTCAATCAATCAAAATACACTAAGGACATTTTGAAGAAATATGAAATGGACAAAGCCAAGCCAATCAATACTCCCATGCCCTCCTCAGTTCAGTTAGATAAGGATTCAAATGGAAAATCTGTTGATCAGAAGAAGTATAGAGGGATAATAGGTTCACTGCTTTACCTGACTGCTAGCCGACCTGATATCATGTTTAGTGTCTGTCTTTGTACTAGGTTTCAGGCTGATCCTAAAGAGTCCCACCTGACTGCTGTTAAGAGAATTCTTAGATATCTTTTAGGAACCCCAAACCTAGGAATTTGGTACCCTAGGCACAGCACCTCTTTTGAGATCATTAGATATTCTGATTCTGACTTTGCGGGGTGTAGGGTGGATAGGAAGAGTACTTCTGGGACTTGTCAATTCATAGGACAGTCGTTAGTCTCCTGGTCCAGTAGAAAATAGAACTCAGTTGCATTTTCCACTGCTGAAGCTGAGTACATTGCCTTAGGGAGTTGTGTGGCCCAAGTTCTTTGGTTGAAGCAACAAGTCTTGGATTTAGGAGTACCTGTTGGCACAATTTCTGTTATGTGTGATAATACTAGTGCCATCTGTATCTCTAAGAATCCAATCCAACATTCTAGGACCAAACATATTGATATTAGGCATCACTTTATTAGGGACCATGTTATAAAAGGGGACATTGAGCTACATCATGTAGAAACTGAAAATCAGCTGGCTGACATATTCACTAAACCATTGGCCTTTGACTCATTCAGCATTTTGAGAATAGATTAGCAGTGATTGATATAAATGCTTGATTCTGATGACTGCTGATTTATGATTGTTCTGATTGGTATTCTGACTTCTGTTAGTTTTTTTTTGTTTAGTATTCTGACTTCTGTTAGTTAGTTTTTGGTATTCTGATTTCTGATGTCTGTTAGTTAGTTTTTGGTATTATGATTTCTGACTTCTGTTAGTTAGTTTTGGTATTCTAATTTCTGATTTCTGTCAGTTAGTTTTGGTTTGATTAGTTGCTTTCAGTTGATTTTATTTCTTCTACTGATTTCTATGTTAGCCTTACTATTAGTTTGATTTGAGTATTTACTTTGCTGTGATTTTCTACCTGTTTTTATTTATTTACTAGTTCATATCTTGTACTTACTGTTTTATGCTTTTCAAGATCTGATCACCGCTCACTACTTCTGATGATCTGAATTTTTGACTGGGAATTTTTATCTTGTTTTGGTTTGGAAGCTGGTAAGCAGTGATTGACTTCGCTGAATCTGTTAAAGGGAAGAAACATTGATAATTGTTTCTCTTCCTCTAACTCCTTTACTGGTGTGTAGTTTCTTTTGAATAAAAAACCTCTTCAAAATTAAAATGTTAGTTTTTGAAATAGAGATTATTTTATCTTCCTACAGTAATCTGCCTCATATCAATAGTGGTTTTCAAAGTCTTGAGTCATTAGTTTGATTTTCTAAACCAAGTAATTTCATTTATCATATGTTGTATGGCTTTTATTTTGTGAATCGTTCTTCCTTACTGTGGAGAGTCATCTCCTATGTCTGGAAGATAATCTCACAGCTGAGACTCTTTAATGATTATGAAAAGGAGAAAGCTTATAAAAGATGCGCAGTACGCCAGCTAATTTGAAAAAGAGGCATAAAATGAGCTCAAAACTGAAAAGATGCAAAATTGTCAAATTGGATACACAAAGTGTATCAAAAATCAAAAGATGCGCAAAGCGCCAACCAATTTGAAAAAGAGGCACAAAATGAGCACAAACCAAGCTTTCTTCCTTTTCAGATTGTTAATTGTCTTAGAGAAATCTATGCGCCACTTAATATTTTCAAAAGCTTGTGTTTTGAAAATCCTGATTTCTGATTTTTTTACTTTGTAACACTATTATATCAGATATTTTTCTGAAACGAGGGTTGAAAGGATCTCTTTTCAAATCTAATGTCTTTTCTTCTGAATTGGATTTTTATTTTTGAAAGAAGTTTACATCGATAAGGTACCCGGGGTCGGAGTTACGAAAGTTGATTATTTCCAACCTTTTCTGGATTTCAGCGCTGTCAATCGTCCTGTCATTGGTTTTTGAGTCTAAAATCAAGGAAAAAATTCTGATTTTCTCGAGCATCCTAATAAAAAAAAACAAAAAAAAAAACTTTTATATGTTTGTATGGTCAATTTCATTAATTTTTGTGTTATTCTGATTTCATGGTTGTGTTTTTGGGATCCTTATCGATCATCTTTCATCCTTCATCTTTTTCTGTTTTCTTCACATCGTCTTGGACGATATCATTATCATCCTGGACGATCCACTTCGTCCTGGACGATCCAAACATCGTCCTGGACGATTCGTGCAAAATCGTCCCCACACTGCTCCTGCTACTGAAAAAATTCCAATTATTGGTGATCGTCCGGGACGATCCTTACATCGTCTTGGACGATATGATCCATATCTTCCTGATCTGATCAAACGGCTGAAATTGCACCAATTATTGCCCATCATCCTGGACGATCCACCTCATCGTCCTGGATGATCCACGTGTCAGCCGCTGGACGATTGGAATTCGGCCCGTCCGACATATTTATTGCATATCGTCCCGGACGATCCACCTAATCGTCCTGGACGATACTTTTCGTCAACGGTCATCCAGTCTGACTCCTCGGGACGATCGCCTGTGTCTAATTGTCCTGGATAATCACTGATCGTCCTGGACGATCGGACCACCTTTTTGACCAATCGTCCAGGATGTCATAAATGACCACATCGTCCCGGACGATCCCGCGATCGTACGGGATGATCAGTCCGTTTTCTATTTAAACAGCAGTTTTCTTCATGTTTTTCATATCATTTTTTCTCCACTTTCCTTCTCCTTTCCTCCTCTTTGTGTTCCTAATGGCTGGTGGCAAAAGATCTCGTCAAAAGGGGGCCAGTTCGTCCCGGGGACATGTCGATCCTCGCTTCCCGAATGCCGCCGATCAGGCGGCTTTCGAATGCTATCATAATATGGGGATCACGCACTCGAAGATTGTCAATCCCCGCACTCTCACGTATCCCATCTTAGATTTGTTCGCACACACCTCCCTCACCTTCATTCTGACCTTAGCCTTTCCCTTCAATTTGGAACTCCTTCGAATCTTCTTTGCCAACTTACGCATTTCCACGGACTATTCCACTCTTCGATCATACGTAAATCCATGCCCCGTGGAACTCATGACCCACGATTTTCACAATATCCTCAACTTGTCTGTCACTGGCGACAAAATTCACACGCTTATCACCGATCCTGACTATGATTGGAGTGTCGCAAATCACTTCCTTCGCAATACCAACGCACCCTATCACGACAATGCTTGCACTTCCCTTCTCAAGGACGCCCGGACCATTCAGCACGTCCTTCGTTCCTCCGTCATTCCAAAGGCGGGGGATCGGATTCACATTACCCCGCTCCTATCCTTGACCACCTACTACATCATGGCCCGTCGAGAATTTAATGCCTCTGATCTGATCATCCGATACATAGAACACCTCACCCCTATTAGAGATCCGGGCCACAGGCGTCGCCCAAATCTAGCTTTAGGTCATCTTATTCACTATGCCTTAGAGACAAAATATGACCTTTAGTATCCTGTCTCTCCTGATGTCCCTCCTTCCTTCTTCACAAATAACTCATTCCACGTCCTACACAGCACCCACCTACATCCGGAGCCCGCCCCGGATGTTGAGGAAGAAGAGGAAGAGGCTGCTCCAGTTCCTGCTGCACCAGAGGCACCTGCACCCCTTCGCATTGCCTCTCCATTTGACCACCTGGTGCAGCGCTTCGACCAATGGGAGGCCCGTTTTGACTCCTACGTGGTTGCCCAGGAGCAGCAGCACAACGAGGACATCCAACGCTTCACGGACTATGCTGCGCAGCAGCAACAGCAGCACGACCAGGACATGGCCTGGTTTGGAGCTCACATTCAGGCCATTCACCATTACTTCTACCCTCCACCGCCACCTCCTTCTTCCGATCAGGATCCACCTCAGTTTTAGTTTTCTGTCGTGTAGTTGTTCTATTTATGTTTTATTTTATGTTTTATTTCCGTGTTATGTTTTTCCCTCCTCCTTTTTGTGATGTCAAAAGGGGGAGTCAGTTGTAGCGTGTCTGTTTCTATTTTATGAGTCATGGTTCCTGTATTGTGTTAATTGTTAAATGAAAATTTGGAAAAATGTTTGTTGTGTTTGATCTCCTAGTTTACTTTTATTTTCAGACTACTTTATAAATGTTTGCCATCATCAAAAAGGGGGAGATTGTTGCAAATCTGGTTTTGATGATGGCAAACATGTTTCCAGTGTGTTTTGCTTGGCTAATCTGTTTCAGGCACAAAAGACTGCGAGCCACTCAAGCCAACTAAAGATCGGGTCCAAGTGTGTCAAATATATGATTTTTCTTTTTATTGAGTCAATTGTAATGTAACTGATTCCCTAGCTAAGTAACCTTGCACACACACACTCAGGGAGAGAGATTGAGTGAATTAGAGTTTCTATTAAAATTTTGTTCATATCATCATGGACGATTTTAACATCGTCCTGGACGATCCAGCCAAAACAGAAACCCTAATTAGGGCGACTAAGTTAAGAGGGTCTGATTAAGCAGATCGTCCTGGACGATCTCTGGATCGTACGGGACGATATGCCCAAATCAGAAATTCTCAGCCGCCAGATTAAGTTAGGCAAGTTTTATTTCAAGTATTTTGGTCTGATCGTCCCGGACGATACGTGTATCGTCCTGGACGATTAATTACAATCATGCCTAAATTAGTCTGGTAATTAAGGAAAGCAATTAATATTTAATTAATACGATCACATCATCCTGGACGATCGCAGGATCGGCCCGGACGATCGTGATCGTCTAGTGCAGTTCAGCTGTACGACCCGAACTGTGTAAAGGACGATTTAGGGCCTTTTTGAACTAATCGTACAGGATGATGTCCCTATCGTCCTGGACGATCAAGTCATTTTTTGGTCGTCCAGCACAGATTTCTCTGGACGACCCAAACTGTCTTCTGGACGATTTTCCCCGATTTGCACTAATCGTCCCGGTCGATCGCAGGATCGTACGGGACGATATGAACAACTTTTTCTACTGATCATCCAGAAGAGCCTAATCGTCCAGGTTGAAACAGCTGAATTTGAACTTATCGTACATGACGATATACCGATCGTCCTGGACGATCTTGGCCGACCAGTTGAGATTTAGGGCAAATTTTAAGCCCTCCTTTAAAAGAACTTTTTCCAATTTTTGGAAAAATCTTTTGCTGCCTTCCTTCCCTGAGAAACCCTAGAGAGACAGAGAGTTGGGAGAGAGAGAGAAGATCTTGTGAGGGGGAGTCAGTGAGGGATTCACTAAGGTTGCTCCGAGCACGGATCAGAGTCGTCTTCTCCGCTCGTCGTCTTTCGTCTAGTCGGTGTTCGTCATGGGAGGATCGTTCGCAAGAAGATCCGGGGTTCTCTGCCCGCTTCAGGTGGAAGCAAAAGGAGTTCGAAGGTTCTCTGCCTGCTTCAGGAGGAAGCGAAAGGAGTTCGAAGGTTCTCTGCCTGCTTCAGGAGGAAGCGAAAGGAGGTCGGGTTCTCTGCCTCACCGTGTGGTGAAAAGGAGATTTTTGTACAGGCTTCTCCGCCTTGCTGTGGGTGCAAAAGGAGAGACACTTTTGTTTAGTGCAATACCCGGAGGGGAGGCTCCGGGGAGTGGACGTAGGTCAAGTTGACCGAACCACTATAAAATCTGGTTTGCTTTTTTGATTCAGTTTTACACTTTACTTTTTTTGATATTAACTGCTTGGGTGAATATCTATGGTTGATCTTTTTATCATTGTTTTAATTCGTTTCTGCTGCACGTTATAAAAAGATTTTCATTGTTATCGTTAAATTTTTAAATAACCAATTCACCCCCCCTCTTGGTTAGCCTCGGGACTAGTTCACTAGGGCTTAACATCCCTATCGAACTTTCATGGTCATATTCTTTGAGGTAGGGCCTACCCTTCAGAATAGATACAGTTCCTTGAGAATGAGCTAAGACCTCCCTTACCTGCATCTCAACTCTCTATTTAATATCTATCTGAGGTTGAGCTAGGGGAACTAGGAGAACTATAGGTTGAACATGCTGAATTACTGGTTGAATAGGGAAAATTTGTACTAGCTCAGGGACTTTTAAACTAATTTCTAGTTATCTATTCTGATTAACCACTAATTGAACGGTAAGTTATGGCGTGTTAGATTGGGATTACTAAGTTTTTAATTGGTCCTATATTTCCTTAAGCTGTAGGGACATCTCAGTAATCTATGTTTCTAGATTTTTCTTATGTTGGCCATCATCCCTGACCTTTACAGATTCATCTGACCTACGAGCTGTTGAACTCTCTTCCTTACTAGGATGAGGTTTCAAAGGCTCAGTATCCTTGGATGATGCTTGTGTCTCAATCATATAAATGTTTCCTGCTGACTCTTCTTCTAAGAACAAATCATTTATTTTCGGATTGAAGGCTTTGATAGCCTTCTTCTCTAGAATTTTATGGATATCCTTGGCTACCTCGTCAACTGATCTGTCATCAATTGCTTCTAAGTCGATTGGAAATATCCTTTGAATTCATGTACGTAGTTAAGTTCCTCTCCTTCCAACTTGAAAAGGATCTGTTCAACTTTAATATCCTCCTCTATGACTATTTCTATTACTAACTGGTCTAGCATCTCTTTATCAATATCTAAAACTATCACCTCTTCTCTAACTGTCCCGAGGTCGGTAGTTACAAAGGTGACATCCTTAATAGGTAGAGGCACATCCATTGTAATTGGCGACAGAGGAGTTTGGAGAGTTAAAGCTCCAATATCAACAACGGTAGAGTCCTCGCCTCCCTAAATAAGGAGCTAGGGGACATCAACTGGTTAGAGATCAAAACTATCTTGAATCTGTATCCTAACATATTTACTCAACTTCTTTGGTACGTAGTGCTTTTTAGGTGACATGGGCCTCTTACCTTTCACATTCACTAATTTTAAATATTTAATAACCTCTTTATATTTGGCTATCACAAGGGCCAGCTTAGAAAATTTTAAAGAATGGACCAGCGGTCTACCGCTGTGAGGGCGACCCCTACCAGATCCTGTTAAAACTATTTCCTTCATCTTTACAGATGGGAGGCAAGGCACCGGTGATATTCGTCCACTAAAACAAAAGTGACAGGTTGTTTAACAAAATTTTTGTTCCTCCGTACTAGCTGAGGAGTTAAGTTCTTTGTTTCAGACTTTTCTTCTTTTAAAACTTCCTTCTCAAGTTTATGTGAGTTCACTCCTTTCAGGTGTTTCATGTATTGTTCTTTAGTTTGGCCAACTTGGGCGCAATAAGTATGGATGATGTTTCTTAACATTCTTGCTTTTAGAGTTTGCTTCTCCTTAAGAGTTCTCTTGACACTATAATCTACCGAGCATGATAGAGTGCTAGCTATCCTAGCGGCTCTCTCCTCCCCTACAACACCTGTGAGGGGGTAGAAATGACTTCCTTTCAGGAGTTGAGAAGAGGCTAGTATTGGCAACTCCTCAGCAGCCTCAGGTTTAACTTTAGTTAAGGCCTTCTACTCATCCATCTTCCTTTATTTAGTGATCTTCTTCTTCACCCTCCTCAAAAAGTTCTTTCTAGCATTATTTAAATATGGAGGTTTTGATTATTTTAATCCAAACTTATTCTAAACTACATGGAATCACTTCTAAAGGTTAGAGATGACCCATAGTAGTGTTTTCAGGAGTTTAGAATTAATTTGTGAATTTTAATAATTTTTAATTATTTTATTTAATTAATTATTAATTTTTACTAAAACATAAATTATAGTTGAAATAAAAGTCCAATGATGGGGATTTTATTTTTCCTAAATAGAGGATCAAATTATGGTTAATTTGAGATATTATTTGTAATTTTTGAATTTAATTTTAATTTATTATAATTTTCTGAAGTTTTTGAGCCCTAAAAAGGGCTAAATTTTGACTTGGTTAATTTTTTGACCTAATGACCTCCAAATCTGGTGAAATTTGGACCTAAGGTATAAAATGTCACTAAGTTTAATATTTTAAAGTTTCACCTCTATTGGGTGTGTGTAAAATTTCCTATAAATTTTGTAAGACACTTAGACCTTTTCTTTAATTATTTTTCCTGGGTGTCACTAATATTCAAATGGGTCTAAAATTTTGCAAGCCTACCATAGCAATCAGATAACCTTATTCTACCAATTTGGAGAGTTATGAATTTTCAAACTTTTGGGTCCAAAATGGACCCATTACTTTATAAATTCATCCCACAACAATCTCTTGAGCATTTCGACCTAGGAAAAATGTAGGGGATGCCTAAGATGCTAAAAAATATTTCACCAAAATTTGGGCTCAATTTGATTATAGGATTATGTAAAAATGACTAAAAATAGATTTTAAATAATCTCAAATAACTCACAATCTAGTCATCAAAATACTTTCATTTAAATTTTAATAAGTAGGGCTCGAGCCCTTTCTAATGAGCCCTAGAACACTAAATTTGGTGAAGAAATGGATTTTTTGTGAATTTTAGAAGTTTTAGCTTTTTAAATTGATTTTTAAATAATTTTTTTTATATAAAATGGCGGCGGGCTGCCACCCTTATTTTAATCTGAGTTAGTTCTAATCTGGGCCGTTAGATCAATGGTGAAAGGCACGAACGTTTAGGATTCTACCAAGTAGCACCCTAGGGAAACCACGCGACGCATGTTTGATCCCTACAGATGACCGCAGTTTGGATTTGGGCGACGTGGCAGGTTTTGGGTCGTCCAATCGTGTAGAAGAAACGATCAGACTGTTCTGGTTCATCCATAACCAGTTAGTTCAAAATGAACTAAAACTTTAAGCAACCATAACTTGCAAAATACTCATCCAAATTGGATGAAATTTGAAACTCAAGTTTATGGTAACCTAATCTTCCAACTCCTAAAGTTTGGAGGCTTCAAGTGTTGTAGAGTTTTTTAGAGAAAAGTTGATATATCTTATAATCCTATGGATGAATTTTTGTGTTCTTTAGCTTGTTGGAAAGGTATTTGAATCCTCTACAACTTCTTTTAAGGGTCCAAGAGCTGTTGGTGGCTGTTTTAGGATATACTATAGCAATTATTATTTCTCTCTCTTCTCAAACTAGGCTTTCAAACTTTCAACAACAATTTCAATGGCTGGGGGGCCTTATTTATAAATGGAGGAGCTGAGGGAAGGCTGGGAGAGGATAAATATAGCTAGAATTGATCATTTTGGATGGTTGGACAAGATTCTAAGGATTTGAGTTGAGTAAAGCTTGGCTAGCCTAACGTATGATTGCTAACTTAGCTTAATTCATTAGATGACCTCTAGGATGCTACCATGTAATCCCTCCTAGCCTTCCAAATGTATGAGGGTTTTAATTTATTAGAATGATTTGTCTTGCCAGGTGGCAAAGCCATATAAGTATATAATTTGGCTTAGTTGACTACTTTGACCAGTCAACTATGCCTTTGACCGATGAGGTGGCAGTCAAATGTTCATGCTAATTAATTAGAGTAGTCTTAAGGAGACTCAAGACTGAAAAGAAGTTTGAATATATTTATATGTATGAAAAGAAGTTTAATAAAATCTAGTAGAGTTGACTTATGATTTAGTAAAACTAGCTAAGGTTTAATCCAAAATAAAATTTGGAAATGTTTGGACCATGAATGGAATATCTTTTGGAATGAATTTGAGGGTTCAAATGGTTTGATTTAGTCATAGGGCTTGATTTGGCTCATTTAACCCTTAAAGGGTTATTTGGTCAACCTAGGTTGACCCAGGGCTAGGGTTTCGACTTGAAAGGTTTGATTTGATATTTGGAGACCAGTGGAGGTGGTCCCATGGTATGGGGAAGTCATTTCAGTCAAAAATGACTATTTGGGCCCTTAAAGGGAATTTGGGTCAACCCAAGTTGACTTGGTCAAATAGGTTGACCCATGGGTTAGGATTGGGTCCAACAGGTTTGTTTTAGTATTTGGAGTTGAGTGGAAGTGGTTCCATCCAATGATAGGTTTATTAAATTGAAAATGACTATTCATACCCTTAAGGGGTATTTTTATCATTTTGGGTTCACATGGTCAACAAAGCTTAACCAAGGTTTGGATTTGAGTTCTATGTAATGCTAATAATGATTATAATGTATTGGAATAGTTTTTGGGATTTGATTTGAAAAGGTTCCATTGGAGTTTAAAAGAAAACTCTAAAATTGCCCTTTAGGGGCATTTTGGTCATTTTGACCCTTAGTCAACTAAGGGTCAAAAGGAGTCTGAGAAAATGCAATTTAATGTTCAACATATGATAATCAAGGGTTTGGATGTGATCAAAGAGTTTGGAGAAGGTTCCAAGGTCAAAATCCATTAGGTAGCAGGTCTAGTAGCATAGTTCGTAAATATTTGAAGGTTTTACAGCCTTTGGGTTTAATCTAGTTTTTGGGGTTAGAGACCCCAGATTGAGTTCAAATTTGGAAGGTAGACCTTAGGTACATGCCTAATCAATATGCAATTGATAGATCATGAATTAGGGGTCATTTGACTAGGGTTTAAAATATTTAAAAATTCACTAGAAAAGACTTTCACGAAATGGCCTTTGAACCTTAAATTTTAGTTTAACTTTACTCCTAGGATCTGAGTTTATCCTAGTGAATAATGATCTATGTTGACTAAAAAATATTATTAAAATAATATAATATTATTATGATTAAGTAAAAATTATTTGGCTTTTGTAGATCCTTAATAATAAAAGTTATTTAATTCAAAAGATACATTTAATGCTATTTTTTGCTAAATTATTTGACTTTAAAACCCTTGAATCACCTATTCAAAAAGTTACAAAGGGATTGTACTTCTTATATCCACAATGAACACTGAAACAACAAGCGTTGCTCTAAAATGGCCAAATCCCAAATTTTCACTCTTGCTTGGTCTTCTTTTCACCTTTATGGCTTGATCATTGTATATGTGGCACTATTAACGTGCAAGAGGCGCGACCATAACTATAGTCTTTAGTGAATGATTCAAGCTATGATTGCATAGAGAGCGGAGGGAGGAGAAATTGGTTTATCTTAGAAGTATTGATATTTGCATGGCAATCTTTTTACTATTTTTCTTGTCCACTAACTAAGAACTCCTCCCCTATTCTTTCTATATTTGTGTACTTTGATGATAATATCCTAGTCTTTTAGATTTCTACCTAAGATTTTTTAGGCATGCACATATTTCTTCATTAAATTCATATGCTTGTTAAAATTCTTGAAGTTAATAATTTTTACCCCACCAAAAAGTGCATCTAGTTATGCATGAATCTCAATGTAATATTTGTATGGAAACTTCCAAAATTAAATTCTAAATCATCCTAACTCCAATATCAATAAATTTATCAAATTGAGCTTCTCTATGAGGCAAACACAATGATACCAAAAGTGATCTATAAAGTTCAAATTAGTCCAAATCAAAAACTTGAAGTGTTGTTAAAAGATATTATTATATTAATTAAATAACCAAACAATTTCATAATTTTGTATGCCAACAATCAAATTGAGCATCTCGATGAGACAAATCAAATGATCTTAAGATCATTCAATTCAGAAGTCATTAAAGCATTATAATATTAAATAAATGATGTATAATCAAATGATACAATATGATATCTGATGGAGTGTTATAAACTTTTGATTTCCACTCTCAAATTAGTAGATAGACTGCCCATTCTCTACATGTAGGGGACCCTAATTTGAGTTTGGATATAACCTGGGCTCTACTTGACATTCCCAATGATTAATGTCAATCATGTTCAATATCTAATTATCATCATCTGATCACTGCCACTTGACCATCATTATTTGTTCCTTAATGTCGCTTGACCACCATTCTCTGACTATTAACCACTATCATTATCCAACTATTATCATTTGACTGTCATCACCCTAGTAACATTGTTCGATTGTTGTCATCATTTCTCCACTATTTCTCTCATCAGCTCTACAGTAATTATAGGATATCAAATAAATGCTTTTAACATGGTAATTAGGTCTTATCTAGTTAATGGGAAGAGTGGATCTCTAAAGTTGATCATTTTATCTAGGCCATGCCCCCTGATTTTTTTTATTTTTCTAGTTTTACATGTAAAAACTTTTATATTTTCCACGTTCATCTCTTTTATGTGTATGTGTATAAGTTCTTCATGCAAAATTTGGATGTAAAACTCTCACTTTATTGGTAGATAAATTATTCAATAAATAATTTCATCACAATTGAGGGCTCCAAAAATTGGCGCCCCAGCCTCTCTATCGCTGTTTGATTTCTGCTTTCGCTTAGGGGAGTTTTAACGGATTAAGTTTTAGGGTAAATTTTCAGAAGGCAGATTGGGATTGTAATAAGATACACCTAGAGATTTCACCCTCATTTTGTGAGGATTTTATGATTTGAGTTCTGGTTTCCTATAGACACAATCCCTTATAGTTAATTACCCCTCCTGATCACAAGAGAGAACTTTTGATTAAGGCTAGTCATCGATGAATACATCGTACTTGTAGATATGCGCCATATAGCATATAGTAGCCATATAGGTTGGTATTTGAAGATTTAATATTCAAAATTAAAAATTTCACTACCTTGTACATAAAGTGGATGGTGGGGGGAGTGATGATGAGCCCGATCAAGATCCATGGTTCCATCATCCCGGGCCAACATGTTCTGTGGTCTACTTAGTTAGAGGAGGTGGTCAACCCAATCTAATAGAAGGATCCTTATCAGCAGCCATGGGCTACATCGTCCAAAGGTACCTTATAGACTTAGGATGGATGTCTATCTTGGGGACAAATTTGATTCTACCTTAACTGATAGAGTGCTTTTTGCCCAATCAATCATATCCTATTGATTCATTACTTAATGATTTAGTGCCATTGGGAAACGTAAAGGCGCTAACCATAACCGTAATATAATGGCACAAATTCATGTAGAACAACCCGGTTCAGAGGGTCCTAATCATAACCTTTTACCTATGGTTCCATTTAGTGACAAAACTATAGGTGTGGTTCCATTTAGTGGTGAAACAACCAATTAGAGGACACGTGCCACATCCTTATTAGTAAGAGATAGATTGAGAATGGACCCTAGTGATATTCTCAACTAGACATTAGTTCTTTTTGAGCTGAAGTTATTTTCAAATTTGTCCACCTCGGTAAACTGTAATGGAGAGTGGATAAATTTTTATTCTTTAAGTGTTTTATGATTTATTTCATTTTTAAATATCTTGAATTTTAGTATTTTTGGTCTTTTAGATTTTATATGCATTCGGAGGTATTTTTAAATGTTTGTGATCCCCTCTAATTGAGATTTGCATTCAACACTGCCATCATCAAGGTGTAAGAGGTCATTTGAAGATATTTATATTTTGTATACATTTGAGGGCATTTAAAAATATTTGATCCCCTCCTTTGAGATAAATATTAAACATGACCATCACCGAGGAATTCATGGGTTGTTATATTTTGTTGATTGAACATTATCAATTAAGTCTACTTACTGATAGAGGAATGAGTTAGAATTTAAATTTATTTCTTAACCCTCATGGCATTCTTAGGCATCACATGTGTACCTATAACACGCTCGCCAGGGCCTACGTGGGTATATGATGTTTGATGTATTTCATATAATACATTCATGTGTGTTGATATAATTTTTGAAATGCAACTATAGTGTCACGTGATATACTAGTGTGATACCCTTTGCTTATTATAAATGCATGTAGATGTATTTCGAAATATAATTATAGTGTCTAATGACACATTAGAGTGAAACCCTTTGCTCATTGCAAGTACATGCTAGAGGACATTTTTTTTTGAAATGCACTTATAGTGTCAATTGACACACTCGAGTGAAATCCTCTGCATCTTATCAATGCATACAAGAGGTTATTTTAGAATGCAATAGCACTGTTGGAATGACATGTTACGACTCGGGCTCACAAGTTTCTGTTTTGATGATAACAAATATTATGGCTCACATCTTCTAATATTTGGAATGTATATTTATTTGTGTGTGTACTAACATTTCAGGAACAGCATGCATCAATACAAGAAAGATTCAAGACTCAAGAATGAGTAGAATAGGCTTTATTGTATTTCTCATTGATGTACTTTTTAATTCCTTGAGTCAAGTCCTGTAATGGTATATGTTTATTTATGACCATGTGTACACATACTTAGGGGGAGTGAGATCCTGTCAAAATCAGAAGTTCAACTTTTGAACAAATCATACTAGATGATATTTATATCGTCCTAGACGATCCAATATGATCTCAAAACCCTTGCAGCCACGACAATTTAGGCAAGGATTTAAGAGTCAAAATTTGTTCTAATCGTCCAGGACGATCTATATATCGTACTGGACGATTTCTGCAAAATTTGTTCTGATCGTCCTGGACTATCCCAGGATCGTACGAGACTATCAGGTCAAATTCTGCACATCGTCCTGGACGATTTTTGGCTGCAGAATTGAGTTTTTAGGTTTTTCTGAAGCCGCATTTTGGAGCACATCGTCCTGGACGATCCGGCGATCGTCCTGGACGATCTTTGCCGCTAGAACTAATTTGGAAGGGTTTTTGGAGCTCTTTATTTAAGCTTTCTCAAGGCACTTGATAGGTGTCTTTGGCAGCCATTGAGGCTTCATTCTTTTGGAGAAAACTTGAAGAGAGAGCTTGAAAGGGAGAGAGGAAAGGGTGGAGTTTGAGAGGGAGAAGAGCCTGGGAAGGGGGTTTCTCGAGGGAGTGTGAGGGGGTTCACACGGTTGCTCCAGCAAGCTTGCACCTAAGTACCATCGGATTCAAGGGTCGTCTCGAGGGAAGTTTTGGGAAGAGGAAAATCTCTTTGGTGTCAGAGGACCCGGCTACTCCGCCGCACCGGGGAAGGTGGAAGTGATTTTATAAGGGCTTCTCCGCGTAGCTGTGGGGGCTGAAGGAGAGACACTATTTGGTTTAGTGCAATACTTGGAGGGTGCCTCCGAGGAGTGGACGTAGGTCAGGTTGGACCGAACCACTATAAATCCGGTGTGTTCTTTCTTATTATTTTCTATACTTTATTTTATTGCGATTATCTGCTTGGGTGATATCTGTGATTGATCTTTTTATCATTGTTTTAATTCGTTTCTACTGCAAGTTATAAAAAGATTTTTGTTTTATTTCAAATATCCAATTCACCCCCCTCTTGGTTAGCCTCGGGACTAGTTTATCAGGGCTTAACATCCCTATCGAACTTTCAATTGGTATCAGAGCGGGATTCAAAATTTAAGTTTAAAATCTTTTGAATTCGATCCATGGCTAATTTTTGTAATCGTAATAATGCGAAAGGATATTCAATCACCCGGCCCCCTTTATTTGAAAATATTACTTTTGATTTTTGGAAAATCTGTATGTCTACTTTCTTGAAATCTATTGATTATCGCATGTGGCATATGATTCAAATTGGTTATTCTGTACCGTCACGTATTGTAAATGAAATTAAAATATATATTCCCTTTTTTGAATGGAGTAGAACAGATCAGATCAATGCTCAATTAAATGCTAAATATTTAAATTGTTTTTTATGTGCTTTGAATTCTGATGATTGTATGTTAATATCTGCATGCACTTCTAGCAAAGAAATCTGGGATAAATTATGCACTAGATATGAAGGTACTTGTGAAATCAAGCAATCTAGGCTAAATACGTTAATGCATGATTATGAACTTTTTAGCATGAAACCTTATGAAATGATCTTGGACATGCTTACTAGGTTTTCTAAAATTGTGACATCATTACATGCTTTAGGAAAAGAACTTTCAAATTTTAAAAAAGTTAATAAAATCCTACGTTCTCTACTTGCTAAATTTGATGCCAAAGTCATTGCAATTTCTGAATCAAAAAAATTGAACGAATATTTTATTGATAATTTGATTGGCTCACTCATTGCCTACGAGCAAGGTTTGGGTCAAAAGCTTTTGAATGCAGATAAAATGATAGTGCTAAAAACTGAAGACTTTGGAAAAAATAACTCAGAAAGTGATGAAAGTGAAGAGTTAGCATCAGCAACAAACAAATTGAAAAATCTACTAAGGCATAAACATCAACATCAAAAGTGGAACAAAGGTAAAAATGGTAAGAATATAAAGTTTTCTTCGGATGTTATTTATTTTGGATGTAGGAAGCCTGGACATATGAAAAATTAGTGCCCGAACTTAAGAACCCTTCCTGAAAAGAAAAAGGGTAAAGCTAAGCAAATTATAATAAGGGCTGATAATGCAAAACGAAAAATGTCCTGGGCAGATCTAGCTTCTGAATCATCAGATCAGGAGCAAGCTGATGTAAATTAATGTTCTTTTGTGTGTTTATATTTTTTGTTTTTTTGTTACTATTATTTATTCGTTGTGTTTTCTTATTTTTATTTTTCCTTTTAAAATTCTTTATGTTATTTTTTATTATTCCTCTGATCAAGCACACACATAACACCTCTTGTTTTAAATCATTTTTTTAAGATCTTATTTTCTAAAAATGGAAAATTTACCTCCTGTATTTTCTAAATACTCTGTTAGTTGTGGTTGATTTCTCTAAAATCAAGTAAAGGAAGGAAACTGATGATTTTGTCTCTCTATCTCATTTCTTTGAATAAGGCTATCTTACTTTTGAGTCAAATATGTTTCAGATTATAAATTGGTTTTTGAAATTAAAACTTTTTTCATCTCCCAACATTTTTTCTATCTCATAGGAATCTTTTGCAAATTATTGAACCAACTTCAAGATTATCTTATTCAGGTTGTTCGTCTTTATCATAAGAATAAGGTTTGCTGATTTTAAAGATTTAGAAAGGAGGCAATCAAAAGATGCGCAGTGCGCCAAATAAATTGAAAAGAGGCACAAAATGAGCCCAAAACTAAAAAGATGTGAAATTACCAAATTGAATACACAAAGTGTATCAAAAATTAAAAGTTGCGCAAACAACCAAACAAATTGAAAAAGCGGCACAAAATTAGCCCATAAAAGCTGCTTCCATTCTTGTAAATCTCTAAAGTTTAGAAAACTCTTATGACTTTTTGATAGATTCGTTACTTGAGTTTAAAAATCAAGATTTTTTGATTCATTACTTTGCATCAATCTTCTATTAGATGTATTTCATGAAAGGAGTTTTGAAAGATTTTTGTTTCCTTATCTAATTTGTTCCTTGATTTAGATATTGGCTTAAAAAGTTTTTTCGCCTTTTAAAAAAAAAAACCTGAGTTTGGATTTACATTTTCTGATTCTCTAACCTTTTTGGGTTCAAAGAAGTCAATTCATGTCTTACTAAGTTTTGGAGAACCTTAAGAGGTGACGTTTCAAATTTTTACTCCTCCTCTTTTTGATAATGTCAAAGGGGGAGAACGTACTATTGTATTTGTGATATTTTTTACGTACTGTTGTATTTGTGATATTTATTTTTGTGTTGTTTGTTTTACATCATATTGTTGTTGTAGTTATTTTAAAAATTAAAAAAAAAAAAGAAAGTATTTCTCCCTATTTTTAAAAGACTTTTTCTTAGTAAGGGTGAGATTAGGAGAAAATATCTTTTTTTGCAAATTCAACCAGTAATGTTTGCCATCATCAAAAAGGGGGAGATTGTTACAACTCGGGCTCACAAGTTTCTATTTTGAAGATAGCAAATATTATGGCTCACATCTTCTAATATTTGGAATGTATATTTATTTGTGTGTGTACTAACATTTCAGGAACAGCATGCATCAATACAAGAAAGATTCAAGACTCAAGAATGAGTAGAATAGGCTTTATTGTATTTCTCATTGATGTACTTTTTAATTCCTTGAGTCAAGTCCTGTAATGGTATATGTTTATTTATGACCATGTGTACACATACTTAGGGGGAGTGAGATCCTGTCAAAACCAGAAGTTCAACTTTTGAACAAATCGTACTGGACGATATTTATATCGTCCTGGACGATCCAATATGATCTCAAAACCCTAGCCGCCACGACAATTTAGGCAAGGATTTAAGAGTCAAAATTTATTCTAATCGTCCTGGACGATCTATATATCGTACTGGACGATTTGTGCAAAATTTGTTCTGATTGTCCTGGACTATCCAAGGATCGTACGGGACTATCAGGTCAAATTCTGCACATCGTCCTGGATGATCCTGCGATCTTCCTGGATAATTTTTGGTGGCAGAATTGAGTTTTTAGGGTTTTCTGAAGCCGCCTTTTGGAGCACATCGTCCACGACGATCCGTCGATCGTCCTGGATGATCTTTGCCGCCAGAACTAATTTGGAAGGATTTTTGGAGCTCTTTATTTAAGCTTTCTCAAAGCACTTGATAGGTGTCTTTGGCAGCCATTGAGGCTTCGTTCTTTTAGAGAAAACTTGAAGAGAGAGCTTGAAAGGGAGAGAGGAAAGGGTGGAGTTTGAGAGGGAGAAGAGCCTGGGAAGGGGGTTTCTCGAGGGAGTGTGAGGGGGTTCACACGGTTGCTCCGGCAAGCTTGCACCTAAGTACCATCGGATTCAAGGGTCGTCTCGAGGGAAGTTTTGGGAAGAAGAAGATCTCTTTGGTGTCAGAGGACCCGGCTACTCCGCCGCACCGGGGAAGGTGGAAGTGATTTTGTAAGGGCTTCTCCGCCTAGCTGTGGGGGTTGAAGGAGAGACACTATTTGGTTTAGTGCAATACTTGGAGGGTGCCTCCGAGGAGTGGACGTAGGTCAGGTTGGACCGAACCACTATAAATCCGGTGTGTTCTTTCTTATTATTTTCTGCACTTTATTTTATTGCGATTATCTGCTTGGGTGATATCTGTGATTGATCTTTTATCATTGTTTTAATTCATTTTTGCTGCACGTTATAAAAAGATTTTTGTTTTGTTTCAAATATCCAATTCACCCCCCTCTTGGTTAGCCTCAGGACTAGTTCATCAGGGCTTAACATCCCTATCGAACTTTCATGACATGCTATTGGAAGGACATGCTAGAATGAAATCCTCGGCATCTTGTAAATACATGTTGGAGGTCTTTTAAAATACAATAGTGATGTCAAAGCGATGTGCTAGAATGAAATCATCAGCATCCTACAGATGCATGTGAGGAAGATTATCTTTGGAATGTAGTAGCAATGTTAAGTGACGTGCATGTATAATGCATTCTACAAATTATGGCACATGCATATGTAACATATCATTATGCAAGTGCAAAGAGTGTATGAGGGACATTTTTAGAATATTTGCATGCAGTGCAAAGGGGTGTCTGGCTGTATAGATGACTATTATTGTCGATTACACGGGGGTTTTATTTTGGGGATTTGTTGATGCCTTCTATCTGATCGTACGGGTATTGTAGATCTGATGGCATGGTGTCATGCTCTCCAGAGCCTACGCTTTTCTTAGCATCATCATTGATAGCTATTTATAATTGCTTGTTAATTGGCTATTATATGATTTTGTAATAAAGAAACATTAGTCATATGCATATTACATTTATTTGGAACTCCCTTGGACATATTTCAATTAACCAGGTTGACCCAGGACCTTGATTTGAACTTAATAGGTTTGCACTAATGAATGGGGTATGGTAGAGGTGGTTTTAGGGTATAGAATGGTCATCTGGGTCAAATCACCTTTTTAAGCCCTTAATGGGTCATTGGGTCAACCTAGATTGACTTGGTCAACCAGATTGACCTGGGGGTTGGGTTTGAGCTCAACAAATTTGAAATGGTATTTTGAGTCTATGGGAGGTGGTCTTAAGATCTAGGGAGGTCAATTCAGTCAAATTGACTGTTTAGACCCTTAAGAGCCTATTTAGTTAACATAGGATGACTTGATCAACTAGGTTGACCTAGGGCTTGGGTTTGGGTCCAACAAGTTTTATTTGATATTTAAAATTTGCTCAAAGTGATCTCATGCAATTTAGAGGCCACTTAATTTGAAATGGGTATTCAAACCCCTAAAGGGTATTTAAGTCAAAATAGATTGACTTGGCCAACCAAGCTTGATTAGGGTTTGGCCTTGAGTCCAATGTACTCTTAAGGGTGATTAGGATGCATTGGAAGGGGTTCTAGGGTTTTATTGGAAAAGGCTATGTTTTTAAACAAAACTTCAAAATTATCCTTAAGGGACATTTTGGTCATTTTGACCCCTGGTCAACTGGGGGTCAGAAGGAGTCCACCAAAATATAGATTACTGCTTAACAGGTAAGGATTAAGGGCCTGGATGTGGTTAGAGGCATTGGAGAAAGTTCTAAGGTCAAAATCCACTAGATGACTGGTCTAGTGATATAGGTCATAAATATTTGAAGGTTTGACAGCCGTTATAAATGGACTCAGTTTTTAGGTCTAAGGACCTCATAATAGGCTCAAATTTAGAGGGTTGTCTCTGGAGACAAGTCTTATCAATATGTAATTGACAGACTCTAAATCACAGGACATTTGACTGACTTTTAAAGTGTTTAAAAAATTAGTGGAAAAGGCTTCAGGATAGGGCCTTTGAACCCTGGATTTTGGTTTGAATTTCTTGGTTTGAGCTAGATTTCTGGATTTGATTGATTAATTTTGAGTTATCCAAATCAATCATAATAAATTCAATGATTGTTCCTGGTTGGATAGGATTGAATTTTAATTAAGGTTTGATTGAACATTGAAGTTTGGATTAATTTTGAGTGAAGTCTGGATTTGTTTAAAGTTTAAAAGATTAAAGTCTGGATTTGAGACTGGATTGACTAAATCTGGATTTGATTTTAATTTGGATTGAATCAATTTGAGATCTGGATTAACTTCAAGTTAGGGTTTGATTTGAAACTTGAATCGATTTGTGATCTGGATTGTTCCTAGGGTCTGGAATGATCTAGTGTCTAGTTAAAGCCTAGGGTCTGGATAGATCTAAGGTCTTGATAGATTCTAGGGTCTATATGGATATAGGATCTCGATTGGTCCTACTGACCTCATATAAAAATGAGGTCAACTAGGGTTATAGGTTAATGCATACATGAACTGTAGGCTTTCTGGGCTGTTGATCTTGAGATCAACGGTCCAGGTCAAGTCATCTTGCGTACTCATCTAATCGTGCGGTTGTATCCGGTGTTCAGGCGTTGGTTTGGCTTGATCTTTATCATTGGTTCGAGACTGCGGGTGACCCAATGGCCATGAACATGATCCAATGTGGATTAGTAAAGCTGCATTTGCGACTAATAATTTTGCACATATTATTAGCGGTGCAATCATTACGCTGCTAGATAATGATTCGTCACGGTCTAGGATGCCCAATCCCAATGTGACGCATGTCCCACTAGCCGCCGCCGAGCCGCCATTTCTTTTTATTTAAATTTAATTTATTTAAGTACATTTTAATTAACAGAGCACTTAAAAAATTATTAAAAAGTATTTAAAAATTATTTAAAAATAAAAAAATGCATATTTTATGTCAAATTATTTAGAATTTTATATTCTTTTAATTAAAATTAAAATTATTTTAAAATATTAAAAGTATTTTAAATAATTTGAATATACTTAAAATTTGATATTTTAATTATTAATAAATTAAACTAAATCAAATTAATTTCAAAACCTTAAGATAAATTTATTTTAAAAATTAATTTAAACTAGAAAGGGCATTTAAAATATTCTGAAATTTTAACTCATTAAAATTGTTATATATTTATATATTAGATCATTTTAGAATTTCTTTCTCCTTCCGAGAAATTCGGATATAATTATTTAGATTTCAATTCAAATTTAATTAAATATTAACTTAAATAATTTTCAAAATTCAAACTTTATTTTATATTTTAATTAATAAAAAAAAGATTTAAGAATTTTTAAATCAAATTTAATTTAAAATATCTAATATATTTTAAATGATTTTAATTATTTAATTAAATATTTAAATATTTATTTAATATTAAATTAAATTAAATTTTAATAATTTTGTAAAATTAAAGAAAATTATCTTAAATAATTTGAAATTTCAGAAAACATTTAATGTTTCATTTAATTTTAGAATTATTTCAAATATTAATTGATTTTAAATTAATTGAAATACCTTAATTAACTTTAAACTTTAAATATTTATAAGAAATTCAAATTAAATCAAACAAATTTAATATAGTATATCAAAATTTTCATAATTTTAAAATTTTAATTTTAAAATAATTTTAAGATTTAAAACTTAATAAATTTTAAGTACTTCTAATTATTTAATTATTTTAATATTTAATTAATATTTAATTAAGTATTGAATTAAATATTTTGAAAAATTATAAATTTTTATTTTTAAATTTTTTTTTCAATAATTAGAGGATCGCTTAAATATAATTTTTAAATTATTTTGACGATATTTTCAATGTTAAATTTTAAAACTTATATTTTCTTGTATATATATATATTAAACTTATATATATGTTAAATTTTTTAATATTGAGAGATCCTATGAAATTTTAAGCATAATTTGAGCTGCGTTGAATTGAATTAATGGAGAGTTGATTAGTGAATACTCATGCTTTAATTATTCACTAATCTTGCTATTAGTTACTTGTATTATCTTTAGCCTTTGCATGCTTAGGGTGCACACCCTCACACTTAGCTTAGGCTCTCCTAGATCTAGGATTTGATTATGCTTATATGTGTGCTCATTATGTATGTCTAAGGGTTAGAGATCTTGATTTTTAAACCTATCAAACATAGTGATATCATTAAGGACAATAATTATGGACTAATGTCTAAAAAACTTATAATAATTCTAGAAATTAGGATACACCTCCTATTGATATAAAATTTGAACCATTTGAAGCTAGTGGCTTCTATAAACCATAAAAAAATTCTTACTAGTTTTAGAAATTATTAAGACCCTTAATTAATTAACTTAAATTTAAACCCTTAATTAAGCTTAAAAACTTCAAAAAATTCTAATGAATCAAATTTAAATCCAATAAGTATAAATAATACCTCAAATTTACCAGAATTCAACCCTTAATCAAATAAAATAAATTCCCCTTACTAGACTTTAATTTCAACCTTTTTTAATTTTAATTAAAAATTAATATTTAATTAATTAAAAATAATAAAAAAATTCAAGAAAATTCCCAAACACTTCGGAATCTCTACTTATGTCATTCCTGACCTTTGGAGCTGATTTCAAGGAGTTGGGAATTCATTTGAATTCAAATCATTAAAACACCCTTAATTAAATAATTTTTGAAAAATTCAATAAACACTCAAACTTTGAAAAATCACAACTAATTCAAAAAACATTCAAATTAAACATACTCAAATGAATTAGACTCAATTTAGGGTCTATATTTATTAAAAATATCAAACCATCATAAATAATTCAAATTTAAAAAGTTAACAATCTGATCAAACTTAAGTCAAAATCAAGTCAAAACTTCAAACTACGTAACTAAATATAAAAAAAATTCAAATCAAGTAAACTTATAGTCTAATTGCTTATCTTAAGGTCTAGTATTTTTTAAAAATACTAACTTTCTAGAAATTAATCTTAATATAAAAGTCAACTTTTGACACCTTAATTAAATAATTAAAATAATCTAAAATTTCCAAAATTTAAAAAAAAAATCACTTAAAAATCCTAAAAATATTAATCTAACTTTAAAAATAGCAACCAATCAATCTTAATTAAAATTCATTAACTTTCAAACCATATTTAATTCAAATTACTTAATTATATCAGTTACCACTATGTCACCCGGGCCTACGAGGCTATTAACTTAGCTCCAAGGAAGGTGAAATAAACTTCACGGCCCCGATAAGCAACAAAGGTGGTAGTCATTTAACATTCAAAAATATACTTAAAAATCAATTTCAAATCATTAATTCTTAAACTTTAATTAAATTATTTCCTCAAGCCTTTCAACCAACCATATCATCAAAATAACTCTAACAAATAAATCCTTTATAGGACATATCCAAACCACATAGCCTATCTCACACACTTTAGATGGTTTGCTAGGACAGCCAACTCTAGATCTAGGCTAGGCCGGTGATTACTTTTCTACTATATGCTGGGTTTTTCTATAATTTTCTTTGCATACTGGTTGTTAGTATAGATTGATATATTTGTTTATTTAATGTTCATGCAACTTGTGTATTGATTTAGTGGGCGTTAGATTACCCCTAGGTTAGGGACGATTTACTTACTAATTCAATCTTATGTAGGTGGCCATGCTCATACAGGGTAAAATAATTAAAAGTGAAAAAATAAATCAAGCTTTAAAATTTATGATGTTTTGTAGGTGCTTCAGAATGCATAAGTCCCCTTTTAAAATTAAAAGAGTATGGCCAAGCATGGTTGTGATTTGAGTATTTTAATTTCAAATATTAACTACTTGGGATGTTAATTTACCTATTAATTTATTAGGATAATCCTGCAAGTTGTTCGAGTCTAGATTGTTTATCTTATTCAAATGTAATTTAATTCAAGCACTGAGTTGTAAATGTCAAAGTGATTTGAGATGGGTTGAGCATCCAATTTGAAATCCAAAGAGGAAGGAACATCCCTAAGGGAGAGTTCCTCTCCATTTGGAGATCCAAATTTGGATAACTTTCAAGTATCCAAAGGGAAAAGAGAACACCCCTTTTGAGGGGGTGTTTCTTTTCATTTGGATATCCAGACCCAATGATCCAAGAAGCCGTAGAAGGACGAAGTAGTGAAGAATGAGAAGACACATTCTCAAAGTCACTTGAGTCTTAGGAGTAAAAATCCAAGTTGTTGTTAGTGGTGCCCGACCACTTTACTTTTTCTATAATTTTAGGTTGTAATATTATGTGGCACTTACCACATGAACTTTAAACTTATTTAATTAATTTGATTAATTAATTGATTGAGAAGCTTTGCCTGTGATTAGAATTACCTATTTTTCTTAGCTTATTTTGGCAATCTTGCATGTCAATTTTAATTTAGCCTGGAACCCGTTCGAAGGCTCATGGGGGTACATTTAAAATATTTTTTTATTTCAATTAATTTAAAAAATTTAATGCTTACATAGAAACTCTAACGCTTTTAAGAAGTAAGTCCGGGATTGTCGGGAGTTCGCAAAAGCATTTTTATGCATTTTTCTTTCCTTTTATTAGGCACCACTCTGCCGATGGGTTTTGGCATATCACCTAGCCTATAAGGGTACAGATCTATTAAGGGAAATCTATGTAATCTCTAGGATAAAATATATTTTTAAGCCTTTTTAAAACTGCTTCATTCTAATTTAATACATTTTATCGAGTCAACAAGTATGCATTGCATTAGAAATAAATTTAAAAATGTCTAAAATTTTAATTACATTTTTATTTCCTTAAACTCAATCTAATTAACATCCTTACTCACTATCACATAAGTGACCAAACTCATGATTTTGAAGCACATTGGTGGTTAGCTAGCTCCCTAGTCCAGGTTGGGGTAAGTCCAGATCTTGCATTGCAGTAGCTAGGTTCGGGTTACTGATTTTTAATGCCCAATTTAGACTTAGGTTCTGAGGAAACTTTAGGCTATAAAACCTTAACCTTTGGGAACTAAATCTCAACATTCTAATAAAATTGATAACTCAAACTAAAATATCATTCAATTCAAATTCAAGCCTAACACTTAGGGATACTTCTAAACTGTTTTAGAATCCTAGGTGCCTCCTACCCTTCCTCCTTTGATTCCAGAAATAAGTACTCAACTTTAATCTATTTCCTATTAAATTTCTAATCCTCACCTCATTTAATATCAAGCTTCAAATTTTAAATAAAATTTTTATCATTATTGTAATTGAGAGTGATCGTAGGAACATCTGGTTTCCCTTTGATGTAATTAACTACAAGGGCTTATGCTCCTAGGAGATTTAGAAACTCAGATATAATTTTCAAAATCATATTTTCAAAGATTCGATTAACTTTCTTTAGGAAAATTAATATTCAATAATCATTAGTATCATATTCAAATGACTAATAGTGAATGATATCTTCTTTCTCTAGGAAGACATATTGTTCAAATATTATAAATTTTGATTATAAAATTAATGATCTCTTATCTAAATTATTATAGTCAAACATTAATCAAATATCATTTTAATTTTCAGGAGTCATATGTTGTCTTCCCATGAGTTTAACTATGATAATCAAGATAAGCTTAAAGTTTTGTAATTCAAACCCATTAGGGAACAATATGTTCGTCTCTTGAGGCGATATATTATTCATAATGACGTGTTCAATTTTAAAATTAAAATTTTAGAAATTCAATTCTTCCAAAGAAAATTAAGTTTTCAAAATAACATTTTTTTTATTTAAGCAACATGCTAATAGCAAGATTTGTGTGATTTTGTGCAAAGAATAGTGACATTGAACAGGTACATTAATTTTGATTTGCCCCTTTTTTGTATACCTCTTACAGGTCAATAATTTCCCCTCAATAAATATGATATTCATTTAGAGCGAACCATATTTTTTGCATGCTGACTGACCCTGTGGATCTCTAGATATTTATTTTAGATGTTACACCGAGGGTTTTTCTTTAAGCATATCTCCAAGAACTTATACGGATGTCACACTAGCTTTCCTTCTCTATGGATCTTTAGACATATTTTGTAGATTGGCACTAGTGAATGGTACCGCCACCACTTGTTCTCTGTTAACACCTTTGTCACTTTAGTTTATGATATTTTCATGACTGCTCAACATCTTTCTTTGCCATAATCATGTACAGATGTAATATTTCTGTTGTATAATCACCGTCATTATTCAGAATTTGCTCGAGCTTTATAGATTCATCAACCACTAGGACTTTGCTACCTCATATACTGATTATATCTTATTAAATGATAGTTTATGTTGGTAGCACATTCAGTTTACGTAGGATCTTTTATTCTTCCCTTCTTTAGATACATTTTGACAATAAATTTTAAATATTTATTTGGGGATCTCGATACGCGGTATGATGTTGACCAAAATAAATTTTTAAAATGCCCCCAATCTTTAGGGATACTTATATATGTCATTCATGATACTCTTTTTATGGCTTTAGCTTGAGTCCTGAGGTTTTGGTTCCTTTTGCCCTATGCTTCATGCAACGAACATAATGAATGATTATCTAATTTATCTTTACTGACTTGTTAGAAGATTTGCATGCCTTTTTCCCTTTTCTTCTAGCTTTGGCGGGCTTGGTGAAGGAGTATATGCCAATAACCTAAGCCCTTTAGGTTTGCATTAGATCAGTGAAGAGTTCTTTGGCCCTAAGCTTTGTAATGGACTTATCGATGATGAAATTCTCTTAGTTTAGCTTAGGGCTTTATACTAACTTTGGGATGATTTCTTCGGCCCTCTACTTTATGCATTAGTAGACTTGTTAAAGAAGAATTTCTTTGATCCTTGCTTTATTCTTTTACAGATTTATTGAAAGATTCATAGGTTTTGAGTTGAACTGGTAGTATCAGATATAGGTAATATTTTGACCCTTAACCGGTTACTTGAGTTCATCCGATTAGAAGAGCTAGGAGTTAATAGCTATTCATCATCTAGCTGCTGAAATGGGGGTTCCGCTATGATAGCCTTTCTTATAGCTTGTTGAGTAAACAGAGTTGTCAGCGACTTAGACACATCTTATCTTATTTTGTCAGATCTCATACACCCATTTATTCTTCAGGCATGAGCTATAGAGGAATGCACTCCCCAAGATGAGTTATTGAAGTTTACAGGTTTGAAGTCAACCTTTATAGTAGTAAATTTTAGATCCTTCCACATTTGGTAGCTATATGAATTGGGAATACACTCATCCCAATGTAACTTTGACTCTTTGGTCAATTAGAAGGATCACATGGACTACGACTACTGAAACTTATAGAGTCAAATAAGCCTTTATAGTTCTTGCAATCCCTACTAACGGGTTGATGAAGTGGGGTTTATGCTACTACGAACTTTCTTATGGCTTGTTGAGTAGATCGAGCTGCCAGCAATTCGATAATATTTGGGCTTGTTGAATCTGGCTTCTTACACCCATTAAAACCTTAAGCATTAGGTTGTTAAAAGACTTTAAGCTGTTTCGGCTCAATTTGTTGGAGTGTGTAGTCCCGAAAATCTCTTTTTTTTACCTTTGAGGTCTTTAGATACTGGAGAAGATGACGTCCTCGACATTTTGGAGAATCACTAAAATTTGTTAAAATTTAAACTGTCGTATTCCTGCTTTCTTAAAGAACTCTTTTGTCAATCAATAATTTTGGATATTTATCTAGGGATCTCAGTGTGAAATATGATGATAACCTAGATAACTATAAGAATCTCCTTATCCTGCAGGAAAGGGTTAAGCAAGTTTTATACTTTATAATCTTATATATTTATTTACGAATTTTAGCATAAAGCATGATCTCTACCAAAATGAATACTAGAATTTAAAAGTTCGTTAGGGATGTTAAGACCTTATGAACTAGCCAAAGGCTAACCAAGAGGGGGGGGGGGGGGGGGGGGGGTTGAATTGATGGTTTTAAAAATTCTTGAGCAAAACTGATTTTGGAAACTTTTTTGGGATTTTAAAATAATTACAATTTCATGTTGACGTGGAGATGTTTAATCAAACAAAACAATAACTTTAATCACAAGATCATCCACAAAAAGTAAAGTGTAGAAATTAAAAAGAAGAATAGTAAAAGAAAGAACACACTATATTTTATAGTGGTTTGGTCAACTTGACCTACATCCACTCCCAAGAGCCTCCCCTCCTGGTGTTGCACTAAAACGCAGCGACTCTCCTTTTTCTCCCATAGCAAGGCGGAGAAGCCTTTATAAAACTCCTTTTCACCAACCTCGGTGAGGTAGAGAACCTAAACTCCTTTTGCTTCCTCCTAAAACAGGCAGAGAACCTTACCTCCTTTCGCTTTATCCTGAAGCAGGCAGAGAACTTTACCTCCTTTAGCTTCCTCCTGAAGCAAGAAGAGAACCTCGATCTTCTTGCCGATGATCCTTCCCACAGAGCCACCAAAGGACAAGGGACAATGATTGGAGTGAAATTTTGTGAGGGATGTTAAGCCCTTAAGAACTAGCCTGAGGCTAACCAAGAGGGGGGGGGGGTGAATTGGTAATTTTACAAATTCGTGAGCAAAAATAATTTTGAAAATCTTTTTGAATATTTTAAAATAATTTTAGTTTTGCAATGATGTGCAGATGTTTAACAAAATAAATCAATAACCACAATCACACGATCATCAACAGAAAAATAAAGTGCAAAAAATAATAAGAAAGAACACAGCAGATTATATAGTATTTCGGTCAACTTGACCTACGTCCACTCCCCGGAGCCTCCCCTCTAGGTATTCCACTAAAATAAAGTGACTCTCCTTTTGCTCCCACAGCAAAGCGGAGAAGCCTTTACAAAACTCCTTTTCACCAACCCGGTCAGGCAGAGAACCAGGACTCCTTTTGCTTCCTTCTAAAGCAGGCATGAAACCTTACCTCCTTTTGCTTCCTCCTAAAGCAGGAAGAGAACCTTAATCTTCTTGCAAATGATCCTTCCATAAAGACACCAAAAAGGATAAGGGATGACGACCGGAGAAGATGACTCAGATCCTTGCTTGGAGCAACCTTTGTAAACACCTCACAAACTCCCCCTTAATAGATCCTCTCTCTCTCCCCCAAACTCTCCCTCTCTCTCTCAAGGCTCTCTCAGGTAAGGAAAGTGGTAAAAGATCTCAACAGTAGAACGAAAGAGATCTTAAATAAGAGGGCTTAAAAATTGCCCTAAATTTTAACTAGCCATCAAATATCATCCAAGATGATCCTTCAATCATCTTGTACAATCAGTATAAATCAGACCCTTTTGGGCCTGGACGATCAGGTTCTTCTAGACGATCAGAAGATAAAATTATTCATATCATCCAGGATGATTCTATGATCGTCCAGGATGATTAGTTCAAATCAAGAATATCATCCAGAAGACTATTTGAGACATCCAAAAGAAAATTCTGGATGATCTAAAGAAAATGACTTGATCGTTCATGATGATAAGTATATCATCCTGTATGATTAGTTTAAAATTACCCAAAATCATCCTACACATTATTCAGTTCGTACAGCCAAATCATGCTAGATGATGTTAAAATGACCAGATCATCCGGGATGATTTTAATATTGTCCTGTATGATTAGTTCAAAATCGGGAATATCATCCAGAGGATTGTTTGGGTCATCCAGGTGAAATACATTGGATGGTCAGGATTTTCAATTGATCATCCAGGATGATCTTGAGATCGTCCAAGATAATATGATCGAATCAATCTGACCTTAATACTTTCCTTAATCACCAGACTAATTTAGGCATGATTGTAATGGATCAACTAGGATGATACACGTATCATCAGGGATTATTAGACCAAAATTCTAAAAATCAAAACTTGCCTAACTTGATTTGGCGGCTGAGATTTTCTGATTTGAGCATATCATCCTCTACGATGGGTGTATCATCTAAGTTAATATGCTTAATCTGACCGACTTAATATGGCTGCCGTAATGGATCGTCCAGGATAATATGAATATTATTCAAGAAAATTTGAACAAAAAAAGAATAGAAACTCTAACTCACTAAAACTCTCCCCCTAAGTGTGTGTGTGTGTAAGGTTACTTAGCTTGGGGATCCATTACATTACACTTGACTCAAGAAAGGTGAAAAAGTACATTGAACCTCAACCACACACAGATTGACCCGATCTTGAGCTGGCTTGAATTGTAATTGATCCTGTGAACCTGAAAGATTAAACACTCAAACAGAAATGAAAAATATTTTCTTTTATTAAAATCATAGTCCTTGGATCTAGATTTGTAATAATCTCCCCCTTTTTGATGATGGCAAGCATTTGTTAGTAATTCTAAATTCAATAAATGAGCATTATGAACATTGATAATTCAAAACACTGAATATTTACACATTAATAATCTAAAACACTGAACTGAACATTTACAATGACCTAGAACATAAACTACTCCCCCTTTTGACATCTCAAAAAGGGGAAAACATCACATAGATACAGAAGAAAAGAAAAAAGAAAAAAATAGTATAAAACCAATATAAGACATCAGAAAAGGCAAACAGACTAGTAGAAAGGGGGATCCTGATCAGATGGTGGAGGTGGTGGTGGCTAAAATAGGCTGTGAAGGCTAGCAAACTGTTCGTTAAACAAGGTCCAGTCCTGGTCATGCTGCTGCTGCTGTTGGGCTATAAGTACTAAATCGGTTGACATCCTCAGCATGCTGCTACTCCTGGGCAACTACGTAGGAGTCAAAGCATGCCTCCCACTGGTCAAACCTATGCACCAGGTGATCAAGAGGTGATTCTATATGGAGAGGAACAGGTGCAGCGGGTACAGGAGCAGTTCCTTCCTCTTCTCCCTCAACATCCGTGCTGGAGTAGATGAAGTTGTATACTATAAAGAATATGGAAGGAGTTGTTGGAGTAGAAGGAAGGATTGATATCAGATGAAATTAGATATTATAGATTGTACTTTGTGTCAAGAGCATAGGCAATAATGTGTCCTAAGGCTAGATTTAGGCCTCTCCTATGGCCTGGATCCCTAATGCTATTAATATGTTTAATGTATCGAATGATTAGGTCAGTTACATTAAAGTCATGATGGGCCTTGATGTAATAGGTAGTCATGGAAAGCAAGGGGGTGATGTGGATGTAGTCTCCAGCCTTTAGAATGATGGAGGAGTGAAGGACATGTTGGATTATCCTAGCATCCTTGATTAGGAAAGAACAGGCATTATCATTGTAAGGGGCATTGGTGTTCCTAAGAAAATGATTGGCGACGCTCCAGTTAAAATCAGGATCAGAGGACACAAGATGGAGTTTATCGCCAGTAATTGAAAGTTGGAGAATATCTCGAAAGTCTTGGGTTATTAGTTTGACAGGGCGGCCATTAACATAGGAGCGGAGAGCGGAGTAAGAAGAGTTGATGCAAAGATTCGCAAAGAAAATGTGTTGAAGTTCAGAGCTAAATGGAAAGGCAAGAGTCAGAATGAAGGTGAGAGATGTTACAATCTGAGATCCCTAGCACCTGATTTTGATGATGATAAACAATATTGACAGAATTAATATGTTCATCCCTAAAAATATAAATATTTTTTTTTGTGAGCACTAACATTTCATGTAAAATATACACTGCTCAAGACTGCTGAAGACTCAAGACTAGGTAGACTAGGATGTGCAAAAAATGTGTACTTTTATTTCCTTTATTTTTTATTTATTGAGTCTGCCACAAAAGCATGTATGCAAAAGGGGTGACCAAGCACACACATAGGGGGAGAGGTAAATTTTTAACTAAAATTTAAAGTTTTTAAAACACATTATACTGTATAATTTTGTATCATTCTGTATGATAACTCAAGCTTAATGGCTAATTCTAGATTATTAGTTCTGTAAACTAATCATACTGTACGATCGTGATCGTACTGTACAATTTGTTACAACTTGAAAACCCTAGCCGCCAGGATAGTTTTGGTAAGTTTTTTAAATTTGATTTTTGAACTAATCGTACTGTATGATTACAATCATAATATACAAATATTTGAAACCTTGCCAAAATTATCCCCCGTAATCAGCCAATTAAATCATGGTTTCTTAATTATAGTCCATCATATTATACGGCACAGATCGTACTGTACGATGAACAGAGACTATTTTATTTATCCTATATATTGTACCAGATGAAACCATGATTTTTTGTACTGATCATCCCGGATGATATTTATATTGCACAGGATGATGTTTTGAAAATGAACTAATCATACTGTATGAAGCATACAGTGTGGGATGATGAACAAAGATGATATAATTTATCACAGAGATCATCCCGTATGCATAGTTGAAAAATAAGAGGTTCATCTTGTATGATCTATGGATCATATTATACGATATTCATAAAATTTATGAACTGTTTATCTGCATTCGTACTAGACAGAACTATTTTTGAACTGATCATACTGTACAATATTGGATCATACTGTACGAACAGAAACATCAAATTAGAATTTTTTGAAGCCTAATTTAAAAAAGACTTTTTATTATTCAATGAGAAGTTATTGAGGCCATGGTTGACAGAGGAAGGAACTCTTGAGAGGGAGCTTTTGGAGAGATCCAAGGTTTGTGAGAGGAAGGAGAAGGTGAGCTTGAGCGTGAGGGAGAAGGAGTGTGAGGGGATCACACAGTTGCTCCAAGCTAGCTACACGCTTGCTCCTCCTAATGCCTTGGTGAGTCTGGGGAAGGTTCTTTAGGAAGAGATACATCAAGGTTGGTGTCCTCAAGGTACTCTTCCATCTCCAGGAGGGAGAAAAAAGAGAAGGTTCACTACCGTCTCCAAGAGGGTGACATAGCGTCTGGTGTTCTGCCACACCGGAGAAGGTGAAAGTGAGTCTTGTAAAGGTTTCTCCGCCTTGCTGTGGGAGTAGAAGGAGAGTCAACTTTTAGTAGTGCAATACTCGGAGTGGAGGACTCCAGGGAGTGGACGTAGGTCAAGCGACCGAATCACTATAAAAATTTCTAGTGTGCTTTTTCCATTTTTACTGTAATTTATTTTTCACGCATTTATTTACTATTTTAATTGCTTGGTGAAAAATTTGATTTTAATTTTGTATTGTGAGATTTGTAATTGTGTCACCAATATCGTAGTTGTGAATAAATTATTAGCTTGTTAAGTTGTTATTTTAAAATAAAAAAAATTAGAACTCATGTTTAGGATTAATTTTTAAAAATACTAATTCACCCCCACCCCCCCCCTCTTGGCGCATCTTGTACTTTCAAGTGGTATTAGAGCGGGGTTTCAAAATAGTATTTTAGAAAACCTAGAAACATATGATCCATGGCATAGTTTGGAAACCGTAACACTGCGAAGGGTTATTCGATAACCCGCCCACCTTCATTTGATAATATACCTTTTAATTTTTGGAAAATTTGCATGTTTAAATTTTTGTAATCTATAGAATATCGCATATGGATGTTGGTTAAAGATGGTTACTCTGCACGTTTTGTATTTTGAATGGCATTAAAACTGATTTATCATTTAATGAATGGAGTAATGAGGATAGGGAACTCGCATAATTGAATGCAAAATGTTTGAACTATTTCTTTTGCGCTTTAAAATTAGAAGACTATATACGAGTGTCTACTTGTAGTACTTGTAAGAAAGATTGGGATATAATGTGTATCACATACGAAGGAACCAGTGAGGTCAAACAATCTAGGCTAAATATACTGCTACATGATTACAAACTCTTCTACATGAAACCTAGTAAAACTATATCTGAGATGTACACTAGATTCACTTAGATTGTGACATCCTTGCATGCTTTAGGGATAGAGTTGTCTAACTCTGAAAAAGTGAATAAAATACTGCAATGTTTGCCTAGCACATATGATGCAAAAATAACTGTAATAACTGAGTCCAAAGATTTAAATGTTTATTCAATTGATAATTTGCTTGGGTCACTCATTACCTACGAGCAAGGAGTGAGTCAACGACAAAGTAATGCAGGTGAAAAGAAGAAGGAGCGAACTGTGGCTCTAAAAATGAACAATTCTGAAAGCGATGGTTATGCAACGGAGGAAGATGACGACATAGCCTTGATGACTCATTAGTTCAAAAATTTTCTAAAAAGAAAGCAAAGGCGACATTAAAATAGCTGGAACAAAGGTAAAAGCTCAAAGAATGCTAAAATCGCATTTGGCCCAATTTGTTTTGAGTGCAGGAAACCAGGCCATCTCCGAGCTGATTGCCCCAATATAAAAACTCATCAAATCAAGGAGAAAGGCGATGAAAAGTCAAGAATTAAGAAAGGCAAACTGAGGACACAAAAAGCTTTCTAGGCCGACTTTGCTTCAGAATCATCAGAAGAAGAAGCAGAGGAGGAGCTAACAAATCTGTGACTTATGACTAATGATATTCTTGATCAATCAGATCACGATGGGATATGTCAACTTTCTTACGATGAACTGTTAGTTATTTCTGAAAAGATTCATAATTCGTATAGAAAATTAAAAAAAATGCATGCTAGTCTTAACACATATTTTAATACTTTGCAAAATGAGCATGCTAGTTTAGTTAAAGAATATTCTGACTTAGATAGAGATCACATGTCCCTGCTTGACGAATTCGATGCATTAAACAAGAAGCATGTTAAATTAACTACTGCACACTATTCCTTAAAATCATCACATATTGTACTAGAAAATGCATTTAAGGAATTAGAAGAACTTGCATCTAAGCTAGATAGTAGTGAGCATGCATTAAAATTTGAAATTGCAAGTCTAACAAAAGAAAATGAATTCTTAAATGTGAAAATCTATGCATTTGAAAATAATAAAACACCTCCTACATTTGTTGAATTTTATAAACCTCCACCAATTAAAGAATCCCATTCAAAATCCTCAAAGTATGTTCCATCCAAACCTAGAAAGAGGTACTATCATCCCTGTAGATTAGTGAACCCATTTCCTAGTGTTAGGTGTTACTCTTGTGGCATGCTAGGTCACATATCCCGCACTTGCATAATTCACTATAGGACACATCTAGTGTGGAAACCTAAGCAGCATTCATCGCAGCATAATATGCATTCATCACATTCATTCAAGCATAAGGAGGAACCCAAACTCACTTGGGTTCCCAAAACTAACTTTTGATTGACATTATAGGGATGCTTTCACAAAAGACCTAGTGAGAGCATGTGGTACCTGTATAGTGGATGCTCAAGACATATGACTGGAGACGTGAAGCAGTTCATGACATTAGAGGCCAGGTTAGGAGGCAAGGTGACTTTAGGAGATAACACCACCAGAAAAGTGGTGGGCTCAGGTATCATTGGAAATTCTAAAAATTTTGTTATTCAAAATATTTTGTTAGTTGTTGGGTTAAAGCACAATCTTTTAAGCCTAAGTCAACTATGTGACAAGGGCTTTGATATAAAATTTCTTTCTAACAAATGCATAATTAGCTTAGATAATAAACTTGTGTTAGAAGGAAAATGAATAAATAATATTTATATGTTGGATCTAAATTGCATTGAAAACTCAAATCCTTTATGTCTGAAAAATAGTAGCAGATGACTCTTGGCTATGGCATAGGAGACTATGCCATGCTAGCATGAAAACACTTAGGAATATGACTCAGAAAGACCTAGTTAGAGGCATACCTAAGTTAGACTTTACTAAGGACCACCTATGTGATGCCTGCCAACTAGGAAAATAAGTAAAATTATCGTTTCACTCAATTAAGGATATCAATACCACTAGGCCACTAGAGATTCTTCACATGGACCTATTTGGACCTGTCAGTACAACCAACATAGAAGGAAAGTCTTATGGATTTGTAATAGTAGATGACTACTCTAGGTTTGCTTGGGTAAAATTCTTAGCACACAAGAATGAGTCCTTTGAAGTGTTTAGAACGTTCTCCATTTGGATTAAAAGGAAATTGGGATGTGAAATTTCAATAATTCATAGGGATCACGGTGGAGAATATGAGAATGATAGGTTTGAATCATTTTATCAGGAGATAGAGATAGAACATAACTTCTCTACCCCTTGGACCCCTCAACAAAATAGAATAGCCGAAAGAAAGAATAGAACTTTGGTTGAAGCTGCTAGGGCAATGTTAGCTGAATACACTCTTCCTAGATACTTTTGGGTAGAAGCAGTGAATACCGCTTATTACATTTTAAATAGGGCAAATATTATACCGAAATTGAATAAGATACCCTATAAACTGCTGAAGGGGAGGACACCTAATCTTTCTCACTTACATGTTTTTGGTTGCAAATGCTTTATCTTAATCAATGGTAAGTCACCCTTAGGAATGTTTGATCCTAAATTTTATGAAGGCATCTTCTTAGGCTATTCATTATTAGGTAAAGCCTATAGAATCTTTAATAAGAGGACCCTTGTAGTAGAAGAGTCTACTCATGTTGTATTTAATGAGTCAGATAAAATATCTGAACCCAATTCTGAAGAAGAAGAAGTTGAAGTCACTCAAGGGGTAGAAACCATTTCCATAGAGAATAGTGTAGAAGCTCAAGAGCGGTTGCCTAGAGATTGGAAATATTCTTCTAGTCTTCCTAAAGAATTGATCCTAGGAGACCCTTCAGAAGGTGTGAAAATTAGGTATGGACTTAGGAAGGAAGTTAGTCATTCTACATTTATTTCGATGATTGAACCCACCAACATAGATCAAGCCTTGGAAGATGAATTTTGGATCTTAACAATGCAAGAAGAGCTAAACTAATTTGTTAGGAATGATGTGTGGTAATTAGTCAAGAGACCTAAGGAACAAAGTGTGGTTGAAATTAAATGGGTCTTTAAAAATAAGATGAATGACTCTGTAAAAGTAGTAAGAAATAAGTCCAAATTAGTTGTAAAGGGGTATAACCAAATTGAGGGAATAGATTTTTTAAGAAACCTTTGCTCCAGTAGCCAGACTAGAAGTCATAAGGGCACTCTTAGCCTTTTCTTGCTTTAGGGGTTTCAAACTGTATCAAATGGATGTTAAGAGTACTTTCCTAAGTGGGGTAATTAAAGAAGATGTTTATGTTGAGCAACCCCCAGGGTTTGAAAACTCATAATTTCTAAACCATGTGTTTAAAATGAAAAAGGCACTATACGGGTTAAAGCAAGTACCTAGAGCCTGGTATGAAAGACTTAGTACATTTCTACTAGATAGAGGCTTTGGTAAGGGTAGTGTGGACACCACACTTTTCTTAAGAAAGGTAGGAGATGAGATACTCATTATTCAGATTTATGTAGATGACATCTTGTTTGGATCTTTAGAGAAAATCTTATGCGATGAATTTTCAAAAATAATGAGTGAAGAGTTCAAAATGAGTATGATGGGAGAACTTAATTGCTTTCTTAGGTTTAGTGTAAAGCAAATGGAAGATAGAACATTCCTTAGCCAATATCAGTACATTTAGGATATTCTAAAAAAGTATGAAATGGACAATGCTAAGGCCATGAATACTCCTATGAGTTCTAACATTCAATTAGATAAAGATCCTAATGGAAAGTCTGTAGACCAGAAGAAGTATAGGGGAATAATTGGATCACTTCTTTATTTAACTGCCAGTACACCGGATATAATGTTTAGTGTATATCTCTGCACTCAATTTCAAGCTGACCCAAAAGAATCCCACATGACTGCTGTAAAATAATCCTTAGATATCTAATAGGGACCCTAAACTCAGGAATTTAGTATCCTAGACAGAGTGCTATGTTTAAAATCTTAGGTTATTCAGATTCTTATTTTACAGGGTGTAGGATATATAGAAAAAGCACCTATGGTGCCTATCAATTCATAGGACAATCCTTAGTTTCTTAGTCCAGCAGAAAATTAAACTCGATAGCTCTTTCAACAGCTGAAGCAGAATATATAGCAGTAGGAAGCTATGTTGCTCAAGTCTTATGGTTAAAATAACAGCTGTTAAATCTTAGACTACCTGTAGGAACCATCCCAATAATGTGCGATAACACTAGTGCAATTTATATATCTAAGAATCTAATTCATCACTCATGAATAAAACATATTGACATTAGACATCACTTCATAAGAGATCATGTAGTCAAGGGCGATATTGAATTGCATCATATTGCTACTGGAGATTAACTGGCTGACATTTTCACAAAACCATTAGCTTATGACACCTTTAGCATCTTGAGAACAAAGCTCAGTGTCATAGACATTCATGCTTAATTAAAAATAAATACATAAATAAAATTAAAATAAAAAATAAAAAATTTTGCATTTTGTGCATCTTTATATGTTATTTTATAATATTAAAAAAAGGGATTCCTGATCTTCTCACACTAATCTATGTGACACAAAAACTCTGTACTTCTACACCCAACATACTGTATGATTCATAATTATACTGTATGATTCATTCTGATACATAAATCACAGCCTTTCATTTGATACAACGGTCATGATATGCCTACTGGTGCATATATCATATTGTATGATTCCCCATCATACTATATAAATCATATTATTGACCATCGTACTGTACGAATCAACGTTCATACTGTACGCTCCACGTGTCAGTAACGGGCTAGAACAAATTTAAACTCAGCCGGTACGCTCATTATTGCTGTTCGTACTATACGAACACCTATTCGTATTGTACGATCAATTTAGTCAAAAGTCGTTCAGACGACTCCTCGGGACAAATGACCTTTCTCTCTAGACCGTCCAGTATGATACCCATCTTACTGTACGATACCTATCAGACTGTGCAATACCTATCGTACTGTATGATTTGACCACTTTTCTGACAAGTCATCCAAACAAATTAAATTCCCTGATCGTACTGTACGATCCCATATCGTACTATACGATCACCAAAAAATCTATAAAATGGAGGGATTCTATGGATCTTTTTACTCACTTCTCTTCCAAATTCCAAATCCCTTCAAGTTTTTAATTCTACGGCTGGTGGAAGTAAACGAGGCAGACTGATCAAAGGGAGATCCTCCTCCTCCCGGCAATTCGACAACCATTTTCTCTCTGCCGTAGATGAAAAAGCGTACATCAAATTCAAAGAGGTGAAGATCACTCCTTCTCGTATGCTTAATTAAGCCGCTCTTAACTTTGAGGTCATGAATCTCTTTGCCTCGATGACTCTCCAATTTCTTCTTATGTTAGCCTTTCTATTTCACTCTGAACTCCTCTATGAATTCCTAGCCAACCTTAAGATCGACTTAGAATGCACAACACTGACTTCCTTTGTCTGCAAACATAATATCGTTATCACTAAAGATGACATAGCAGAATACATTGACTCTCCACTAAAGGACCTCATCCCCAATCTCTACTCACTAATGATTATGATTGGACCTCGTAACCATGCTACTTAGAAATATACCCACTAATTAACACCTACCACTTGTCGAAAGTCTCAATCAAAATGCCAGCATTATCCAGCACGTTCTTCACACATCTTTAATACCCAAAGCTGGAGACCGCATACACATTGCCCCACTTCTATTTGTGGTCACTTACTTAATCATGTCAGCCAATAAATTCGATGAAACTCAAATGATCTTAGACTATATTTATACCTTGGCTTCTATCCGATATCCCAGTGCCCAAAGAAAACAAAATCTTGCCTTAAGACATGTCATTGGATACATCTTGGATGCCAAATATCAACTACACTATCATATCCCTCCAGATAATATTCCTATCTTCTACACAGATAGCTCTTTTCGTATTCTATTCCATCGGGGGGCCATGCACGCTGATCCCAATTTTGATGAAGAAGAGGCTATTTCTCTTGCCGAAGCACCTCCGTCACCACTAATACAACCACCTGGACTTCCCTACCCTCAGGATGACATTATTCAATGACTTGATCGTCTGGAAACTAGACTAGATTATCACATTGAACAACAACACCTCCAGCATGAAGATGACATACGATGGTTTGGGGCATGCTTCACCTCAATAGATCACCGATTTGTGTCCCTCCATTAGCACTTTCAGCCACCTCTACCACCACCACTACCGGATCAGGATCCCAACTTTTGAGTGCTTTAGTTAGCTTGTGTTATGTAGTTCTTTCTTCTGTTCTATTTATTTTTACATTTCCTTGTGTGCCATGTGTCTTTCCCTTTTTGATGTTGTAAAAAGGGGCAGAAGGTGTGATGTTATGATGTTTTATGCTATGATTATATAGTAATTCAATGTTATATGGTTTATATGTTATGCTCATATTTTTGTTGTTGGTATTTTTATCATATCTATTATCAATCCTATTATGTTCTGCTTTTGTTTAAATTAAAAAAAAAATTATCATCATTATCTAAGTGGGGGGAGTTAAAGACAAAAAACATCTATCTTGCTCATCAGATAACATTATTTGACATCATCAAAAAGGGGGAGATTGTTGCAATCCGGGATCCATAGCACTTGATTTTGAAGATGACAAATAATATTGACTGAATTAATATGTTCATCCCTGAAAATATAAATATTTAATTTTATCTGTGAGCACTAACATTTTAGGTAAGATATACACGGCTCAAGACTGCTAAAGACTCAAGACTGGGTAGGCTAAGATGTGCAAAAAATGTGTATTTTTATTTTTTATTTTTAATTTATTTAGTCTGCCACAAAAGTATGTATGGAAAAGGGGTGACTAAGCACCCACACATAGGGGGAGAGTTAAAAATTTTAACTAAAATTTAAAGTTTTTAAAACACATCGTACTGTACGATTTTGTATCATACTGTATGATAACTCAGGCTTAACAGCTAATTCTGGATGATTAGTTCTGTAAACTAATTGTACTATATGATCGTAATCGTACTATATGATTTATTTCAACTTGAAAACCCTAGCCGCCAGGACAATTTTGGTATGTTTTTTAAATTTGATTTTTGAACTAATCGTATTGTACAAATATTTAATCGTACTGTATGAATATTTAAAACCTTGCCAAAATTATCCCCCATAATTAGGTAATTAAATCATGGTTTCTTAGTTATAGTCTATCATACTGTACGACATAGATCATACTGTATGATGAATAAAGACAATTTTGTTTATCCCATATATCGTACCAGATGAAATCATGATTTTTTGTACTGATCATCCCGGATGATATTTATATCATACAGGATGATGTTTTTAAAATGAACTAATCGTACTGTATGAAGGGTACAGTGTGGGATGATGAATAGAGATGATATCATTCATCCCGGAGATCGTCCCGTATAAATAGTTAAAAAATAACAGGATCATCCTGTACAATCTATGGATCGTACTGTATAATATACATAAAATTTATGAACTATTCATCTACATTCATACTGAACGAAGCTATTTTTGAAATGGTCATACTGTATGATATTGGATCATACTGTACGAACAGAAAAATCAAATTGGAATTTTTAGGGTTTTCTGAAGCCTAATTTAAAAAGAACTTTTTATTATTCAATAAGAATTTGTTGAGGCTATGGTTGACAGAGGAAGAAACTCTTGAGAGGGAGCTTTTGGAGAGATCCAAGGTTTGTGAGAGGAAGGAGAAGGTGAGCTTGAGCGTGAGGGAGAAGGAGTGTGAAGGGATCACACATATGCTCCGAGCTAGCTACACGCTTGCTTGACCTGTGGCCTTACTGTGTCTCGGGAAGGTTCTCTAGGAAAAGAGGCTTCAAGGTTGACGTCCTCAAGGTACTCTGCCATCTCCAAGAGGGACAAAAAGGAGAAGGTTCGCTGCTGTCGCTAGGAGGGTGACATAGAGTTTGGTGTTCCGCCACACTGGGGAAGGTGAAAGTGAGTCTTATAAAGGCTTCTCTGCATTGCTGTGGGAGCAGAAGGAGAGTCAACTTTTACTAGTGTAATACTCAGAGTGGAGGACTCTGGGGAGTGGATGTAGGTCAAGTGATCGAACCACTATAAAAATTTCTGGTGTGCTTTTTCCATTTTTACCGCAATTTATTTTTCACGTATTTATTTACTATTTTAATTGCTTCGTGAAAAATCTGATTTTAATTTTGTATTGTGAGATTTGTAATTGTGTCACCAATATCGTAGTTGTAGACGAATCATTAGCTTCACATTCTACTTATTAAGTTATTATTTTAAAAATCCAAAAAAACTAGAACTCCTATTTAATATTAATTTTTAAAAATGCCAATTCACCCCCTCTCTTGGCGCATCTCATACTTTCAAGTGGTATCAGAGCGAGGTTTCAAAATAGTATTTTAGAAAATCTATAAACATATGATCCATGGTACAGTTTGGTAACCGTAACACTGCAGAGGGTTATTCGATAACACGTACACTTTTATTTGACAACATACCATTTGATTTTTGGAAAATTCGCATGTTTACATTTTTGTAATCTATAGACTATCGCATGTGGATGTTGGTTTATGATGGTTACTATGCACCATTTTGTATTTTGAATGGCATTAAAATTGATTTATCATTTAATGAATAGAGTAATGAGGATAGGGAACTCGCACAATAGAATGCAAAATATTTGAACTGTTTCTTTTGCACTTTAAAATTAGAAGACTATATGCGAGTGTCTACTTGTAGTACTAGTAAGGAAATTTGGGATAGACTATGTATCACATACGAAGGAACCAATGAGGTCAAACAATCTAGGCTAAACATACTGCTACATGATTACAAACTCTTTCGTATGAAACCTAGTGAAACTATATCTGAAATGTACATTAGATTCACCCAGATTGTGACATCCTTACATGTTTTAGGGAGAGAGTTGTCTAACTCTAAAAAAGTGAATAAAATACTGCAATGTTAGCCTAGCACGTATGATGCAAAAATAACTACAATAACTGAGTTCAAAAATTTAAATATTTATTCAATTGATAATTTGCTTGGGTCACTCATTGCCTACGAGCAAGGAGTGAGTCAACAACAAAGTGATGCAGTTGAAAAGAAGGAGCAAACTGTGGCTCTTAAAATGAACAATTCTAAAGCGACAGTTCTGTAGTGGAGGAAGATGATGACATAGCCTTGATGACTCATCAGTTCAAAAATTTTCTAAAAAGAAAGCAACGATGACATCAAAATAGTTGGAACAATGGTAAGAGCTCAAAGAATACTAAAATTGCATTTGACCCAATTTGTTTTGAGTGCAGGAAACCAGGCCATCTCCGAGCTGATTGCACTAACGTAAAAACTCATCAAACCAAGGAGAAAGGTGATGAAAAATTAAGATTCAAGAAAGGCTAACTAAGGATAGAAAAACCTTTCTAGGCCGACTCTGCTTCAGAATCATCAGAAGAAGAAGCAGGGGAGGAGGTAACGAATCTGTGTCTTTTGACTAATGATAATCTTGATCAATCGGATCAAGATGAGGTATGTCAACTTTCTTACGATGAACTGTTAGTTATTTATGAAAAGACTCATAATTCATATGGAAAATTGAAGAAAATACATGCTAGTCTTAACACTGATTTTAATATTTTACAAAATGAGCATGTTAGTTTAGTTAAAGAATATTCTAACTTGGATAGAGATCACATGTCCCTGTTTGACAAATTCGATGCATTAAACAAGAAGCATGTTGAATTAACTACTGCACATGATTTCTTGAAATCATCACATGTTGTACTAGAAAATGCATTTAAGGAATTAGGGGAACTTGCATCTGAGCTAGATAGTAGTGAGCATGCATTGAAATTTGGAATTGCAAGTCTAACAAAAAGAAAATAAGTTCCTAAATGTGAAAATTAATGTATTTGAAAATAAAAAACACCTCCTATATTTATTGAATTTTATAAACCTCCACCAATTGAAGAATCTCATTCAAAATCCTCAAAGCATATTCCTTCCAAACCTAGGAAGAGGCACTATCATCCCTATAGATTAGTGAACCCATTTCCTGGTGTTAGGTGTTACTCATGTGGCATGCTAAGTCACATAGCCTATATTTTCACAATTCATTATAGGACACATCTAGTATGGAGACCTAAGCAGCATTCATCATAGCCTAACATGCATTCATCGCATTCATTCAAGCATAAAGAGGGACCCAAACCTTTGATTGACATTGTAGAGATGCTCTCATAAAATACCTAGTGAGAGCATATGGTACCTAGAAAGTGACTGCTCAAGTCATATGACTGGAGATGTGAAGCTGTTCATGACACTGGAGGCCAGGTCAGGAGGCAAGGTGACTTTAGGAGATAACACCACCAAGAAAGTGGTGGGCTCAGGTATTATTAGAAATTCTAAAAATTTTATTATTGAAAATATTTTATTAGTTGATGGGTTAAAGCACAATCTTTTAAGCATAAGTCAACTATGTAATATGGGCTTTCATATAAAATTTCTTTCAAATAAATGCATGATTAGCTTAGATAATAAACTTGTGTTAGAATGAAAATAAATAAAAAAATTTTATATATTGGATCTAAATTACATTGAAAACTCAAATCCTTTATGTCTGAAAATAGTAGCACATGCTCTCACGAAGTCTTGTGTGAGGGCAACCCTACAAAATCATCAAACGTCAAATTTAGGAGCCCAAACAAGTTTGGGTTCCTTCTTATAGAAAGAAGAATGCAATGCATGTATGCTATATTGTGAATCATGTAATTTGGGCCTCTACATCTAATGTGTATTATGGTGAATAGTGCAGGTGTGAGAGATATGTCCTAACATGCCATAAGAGAAACATCTAACACCAGGAAAAGGGTTAACTAATCTTCGTGGGTAATATTGCTTCTTCCTAGGTTTGGATGATACATGCTTTGATCATTTTGAATGAGATTCTTCAAGTGATGGAGGTTTATAAAATTATGCAAATATAGGGGGTGTTTCATTATTCTCAAATGCATTCATTTTTACACTTAGAAATTCATTTTTCTTTTTGAGACTTGTAATTTAAAATTTTAAAAAATGCTCACTACTATCTAAATCAGATGCATGAGTTTCTAATTTCTTAAATGCGGCTTTTAATTCAACATGCTATGTTTTTAATGAATCATGCTCAACAATCAAATCATAATGCTTTTTATTCAACTCATCAAATTCATTAAGTAATGATATGTGATTGCTATCAAGTGTAGAATGATCCTTAAGCAACACTTCAAACTCTTTTTACAGATTCATGAGTTCCAATTTCAAACTAGCATGAGTTTTCTTAAGTTTTCTATATAATAAATGAATTTTTTCTGAAACATAAAGTAATTGATCGTAGGTCAATTCACATACCTCTTCTTGATCAGACTAACCTAGATGTTCATCCGTAATCAGACACAGATTTGTAGTCTCCTCTTCAGCTTCAGTCTTAGAGGAGTCGGATGCTGAATCTACCTAGAAAGCCTTTTAAATCCGCTTCTTATCCTTCCTAAACTTGGGTTTATCCTCACCCTTCTCCTTACTTGGGTGAGCCTTCAGTGTAGGATAATCAGCTTTTATATGTCCTTGCTTCCTGCATTCAAAGCAAGCTGTATTAGAAGAACCTTTAAAATTTTTGCCAAACTTACCTTTGTTCCACTTCTGATAGTTCTTGTATTTCTTCCTTAGAAAGCTTTTGAATTTCCTAGTGATTAAGGCAACATCATCGCTTTCAGACCCGAAAGAATCCGAATAAGTATCATTGGCCTTCAGTGCCATATTTTTCTCCTTATTCTTCTCACCTGCATCATGTTATCTTTGGTTCACTCCATGCTCATAACCAATAAGTGATCCAAGAAAGTTATTAAAAGAATAAGAATTCAAATCCTTGGATTCAGTAATTATAGTTATCTTGGCATCATAAGAAGAAGGCAAACATCTCAGAATTTTTTTCACTTTTTCATAGTTAGTGAGTTCTCTTCCTAAAGCATGTAGAGAGATGACAATTTAAGTAAACCTAGTATACATTTTAGATATTAATTCACTAGATTTCAAGCAAAAGAGTTCGTAGTCGTGAAGTAAGACGTTCAACCTAGATTACTTAACTTTAGATGTACCTTTATAAGCAATACATAATCTATCTCAAATTTCTTTACCAGTTGTACAGGTTCACACATGCATGTAATCTTCAGATTTTAAAGCACAGAAAATATAGTTAAAGCATTTTGCATTCAATTGTGCTAAATCTCGATCATTAAAGGTCCATTTGGCAAAAGGAAGTTCAGTTTTGATACCATTAACAAGTCTAAAAGGTGCTTCATAACCATCTTTAACAAGCATCCACATGCGATAATAAAAGATTGTAAAAATGTGAACATGCGAGTTTTCCAAAAATCAAAAGGTATGTTATCAAATAATGCTAGATGAGTAATGGAATAGCCTTCCGGGTGTTTCTATTTCCAAAGTTATCCATGGGTCAAATTCAAAAGATTTTTAAAACAAGATTTTATGAATCTCGCTCTGATACCACTTAAAAGTTTGTGAGAGATGTTAAGCCCTTAAGAACTAGCTCGAGGCTAACTAAGAAGGGGGAGTGGATTGGTAATTTTTAAAATTTGTGAGTAAAAATAATTTTGAAAATCTTTTTGAATGTTTTAAAATAATTTCAATATTGCGATGATGTGCAGATATTTAACAAAATAAACTAATAACCATATTCACACGATCATCAACAGAAAAAGAAAGTATAGAAAATAATAAGAAAGAACACACCAAATTTTATAGTAGTTCGGTCAACTTGACCTACGTCCACTCCCCGGAGCCTCCCCTCTATGTATTGCACTAAAATAAAGTTACTCTCCTTCTACTCCTACAGCAAGGCGGATAAGTCTTTACAAAAATCCTTTTCACCAACCCAATGAAGCAAAGAACCCGGACTCCTTTTACTTTCTCTTGAAGCAAGCAGAGAACCTTACCTTCTTTTGCTTCCTCCTGAAGCAGGCAGAGAACCTTGATCTTCTTGCAAATGATCCTTCCATAGAGACACCAAACAGCACAAGGGATGATGACTGGAGAAGATGACTCAGATCCTTGCTTGGAGTAACCTTTGTGAACACCTCACAAACTCCACCTCACAAGACCCTCTCTCTCTCTCTCCCAAACTCTCCCTCTCTCTCTCTCTCAATGCTCTCTCAGGTGAGGAAAGTGGCAAAAGATCTCAATAATAGAATGAATGAGATCTTAAATAGGAGGGCTTAAAAATATCTCTAAATTTCAACTAGCCGTCAAATATTATCCAAGATGATCCTTCAATCATCCTGTACTATCAGTGTAAATCAGACCATTTTAGGCCTGGATGATTAGGTTCTTCTGGATGATCAGAAGATAAATGTATTCATATTATCTAGGATGATTCTATGATTATCCGGGATGATTAGTTCAAATCAGAAATATCATCCATAATACTATTCGAGACATCCGGGAGAAAAGCCTGGAAGATCTAAAAAAATGACTTGATCGTCCAGGATGATAAGTATATCATCCTATACGATTAGTTCAAAATTTCCCAAAATTATCCTATATATTATTCGGGTCGTACAACCAAATAATGCTAGATATTGTCAAAATGACCTGATCGTTTGGGATGATTTTAATATCATCCCATACGATTAGTTCAAATCAGGAATATCATCCAGAGGATTATTCGGGTCATCTAAGTGAAATACACTAGACGGTCAAGATTTTTAATTGATAGTCCAGGATGATCTTGAGATCGTCCAGGATGATCTTGAGATCGTCCAGGATGATCTTGAGATCGTCCAGGATGATCTTGAGATCGTCCAGGATGATATGATCATTCAATCTGACCTTAATTACTTTCCTTATCACCAGACTAATTTAGGCATGATTGTAATGGATTATCCAAGATAATACACGTATTGTTTATGATGATTAGACCAAAATTCTAAAATCAAAACTTGCCTAATTAGATCTGACGGTTGAGATTTTTTGATTTGAGCATATCATCCTGTATGATGGGTGTATCATTCAGGACGATATGCTTAATCAGATCGACTTAATATGGCTACCCTAATTAGGGTTTCTATTTTAAAAGGATCATCCAGGATGATATGAATATAGTCCAGGATGATTTGAATAAAAAATAAATAGAAACTCTAACTCACTAAAACTCTCTCCCTGAGTGTATGTGTGCAAGGTTACTTAGCTGGGGGATCTGTTACATTACACTTGACTCAAGAAAGGTGAAAAAGTATATTGAACCCAACCACACACAGACTAACTCGATCTTGAGCTGGCTTGAATAACAATTGATCCTATGAACCTGAAAGAGTAAACACTTAAATAGAAATGAAAATGTTTGCTATCATCAAAATCATAGTACTTGGATCCAGATTCATAACATGGAGAAGATGACTCGAATCCTTACTTGGAGTAACTTTTGTGAACACCGCACCAACTCCCCCTCATAAGATCCTCTCTCTCTCTCTCCTAAGCTCTCCCTCTCCCTCTCAAGACTCTCTCAGGTGAGGACAGCAGTAAAAGATCTCAATAGTAGCACACAAGAGATCTTAAATAGAAGGACTCAAAAATTGACCTAAATTTTAACTTACCGTCAAAGATCATCCTGTATGATCAGTACAAAAACACACATATCAGCTTGGATGATCTAGTTCTTTTGGATGATTAGAAGATAAGGTTTATTTTGATTATCAATGATGATCATTCGATCATCATGGTAGATTAGTTCAAAATCAAGAATATCGTCTAGCATATCGATCGGATCGTCAGGAGAAAAGTTTGGATGATCTGTAGAAAATGACTTGATCGTATGTCTATCGTCCTATATGATTGGTTCAAAAATGAACAATATTGTCCAGCATATCGGTCAGGTCGTCTAGGACAACTATGCTAGATAATTTTAATATAACTAATCATCCAGGATGATAAGTCTATCAATTTGTATGATTAGTATAAATATGGCCATATCATCCATCACATCGGTTGGGTCATTCAGGAGAAGTATACTGGATGATGAGAATTTATAACTGATCGTCCTGGATGATATTACGATCATCTAGGATGATATGATCGATCAGTCATCCTTAATTACTTTTATTAATTACCTAACAAATTTAGGTATGATTGTAATGAATCATCCAGGATGATACATATATCATCCTGTATGATTAGAAAGAATTTCTAAAATAAAAACCTCCCTAAATAAGTCTGGCGGCTGAGAAGTTTTGATTTGAGCATATCATCCTGGATAATAGGTGATCATCTAGGATGATCTTCTTAATCAGACCGACTTAATATGGGTACCCTAATTATGGTTTCTATTTTTAATGGATCATCCAGGATGATATTACTATCGTCTAGGACGATATGATCAAAATAGAACAGGAACTCAAACACACTAAAATTCTTCCCTTGAGTGTGTGTGTGTAAGATTACTTAGCTTGGGGATCCATTACATTACATTTGACTCAAGAAAGAAAAAAATTATACATTTAAACACAGACACACCCGATCTTGAGCTAGCTTGAATTGCACTTGATCCTTAAAAGGTTAGGCTATCAAATAGAAACAGAAATGTTTGTTATCATTAAAAGTATACTCCTTGAATTTAGATTTGCAATAATCTCCCCCTTTTTTATGATGGAAAATATTTGTTAGATAATTTTTAATTTAGCAAATAAAACACAGAGCATGAAAAATTAAGCAATACAAATTTTACTAGTATAGGCAAATAATACAACGACACTGAACACTAATAACCCCAAAATAGTACAACAACCCAAAATACTAATAATGTAAACTACTCCCCATTTTAACATCTCAAAAAGAAGGAAACAAAAAAATAAACAGAAAATATAGGAAAAAATGACAGTACAAAACATCATAGAAAAAACAGACAGGAAAATCAACCAAGCTAAAAGTAGGAGGAACCCTGATCAGGTGGAGGAGGAGGTGGTGGTGGCTGAAAAATACTATGAATGGTGGTGAACTTCTCTCTAAACTAGCCATATCCTGGTCGTGCTGTTGCTGTTGCTGGGTGATATATGCATTGAATCGATCAACATCTTTCACATGCTGCTGCTCCTGTGTAACCACGTAAGAGTCAAAGAGAGCCTCCTACTGGTCAAATCTATGCACCAGCTAATCCAACGGTGACTCTAGGTAGAGAGGAGCATGTGCAGGAACAGCTTCCTCCTCGACCTCTGCAGCCTCCACGGGCTCCGGATGGAGACAAGTGCTGTGAAGGATATGGAAGGAGATTTTTGTATAGAAGGAGGGTTGATAATCTATAGGGGTATGATACTGAATATTGTACTTGGTTTCCAGGACATAGGCAATGAGGTGTCGTAGGGCCAAGTTTGGTTTCCTTCTATGTCCAGGATCCCTAATGCTAGTCAGGTGCTCAATGTATCAAAAAATAAGATCAGTAGCATTGAAATCCTGATGAGTCATAAAATAGTAGGTGGTGATGGAAATTAGGGGAGTAATGTGAACCCAGTCACCATCCTTAGAGATTATGGAAGTTCTGAGGACACGTTGGATGGTCCTAGCATCTTTAACCAAGGAGCTAAAGGCACCATCATAATAGAAGACATTAGTGTTCCTTATAACCTGATTAACTGGACTCTAGTTGAAATCAGGATCTAAGGCAATGAGATGAAGCTTTTCCCTAGTGGTAGAAAGTTGAAGGATTTTATGACAGTCTTGATTGGTGATCTCTACAGGTCATTTAGTGACATAAGATTGGAGTGAAGTATAGGTAGAGTTGATGTGGAGACTGGAGAAGAATTCATACAAGAGTTTAGAATGAAAGGGAACAGCCAGGGTCAGAATAAAAGTGAGAGTAGTGTGGGCAAACAAATCAAGTACCGGGGAAGTAAAGGTGCGAGGAATGATGATTTTAGAGGAAGTAATGCCAACAGTCTTATACCTAAGGTAGGCAGCCTGATCTACTAGATCAGTGAAGTAGGGATCCACAATTCCCCGTGAGGAGCTTCCAGTGAGCATCCTGGATTATTTGCCACTGGCCATTGGAGAACTAGACAAAAGAGAAGAGGTATATGAAGGGAGGAAAGAGATTGGGGTGAAGAAAAATAATGAACTTGTGCTGAATTTAAAGATTTGCAAATATCATCCAGGACTATCATTATATCATCCTGGATGATATATAGTAATAATGTTGGCATGGATGATTGGTCAAAAAGGCAGTCAGATCATCTAGGATGACCAGAAATCATCCAGGATGATTAGACTCAGATGATCTTCCCGACGAGTTAAAATGGATGACTTTTGACAAAAAGTATCATCCATGACGTTCAATAATGAATGAATCAGATAGGGAAAATTTAAGTCATCCAACTATTACCATATGGATCATCCAGGACAATGAGGTGTATCATCCAGGATGATCACCAATAATTAGTTCAGATCAACCTTTGGTTCATGATGGGGATGAGTTGATCATATCATCCAGGACGATGTGAGGATCGTCCAGGATGATATGAGGAAAAAATAAAAAAATAAAGGATGTAGAGGAATGATTAGGGGACCAAAAAATCACAAAAAATTAAAAATCAAAGCAAAGACAGAGAAATCAAAAGAAGTAAAATGAGGAAATAATAACAAAAACCAAAATTGTATATATATATATATATATATATATATATATATATATATATATATATATATATATATATATATATATATATATATATATATATATATATATATATATATATTGAATCGATCTGCTCCAGTAAATTAAAATTTTTCCTTAATTTTAAATCAAAAGCCAATAGGAAGAAATCAAAAAAGTTAGAAAATCGATTTTCGTAACTCCTACCTCGGACACCTTACAGGTTCAAATTCCTTTGAAATAAAAATCTAATTCAAAAAAGAAGTTAGATAAGAAACGTGATCCTTTCATACTTTTTTCCAGAAAAATATTTGATACAACAATATTACAAATTAGAGGATCAAAAATCATGATTTTAACTCTCAAGTGTTTGAATATATTAAGTGGTACATGAATTCTTCTAAGATTTTTTAAAGATCTGAAGTAGGAGGAAGCTTTTTTTTTTGTGGGCTCATTTTGTGCCTCTTTTTTAATTATTTGGCGCACTTTGCATATCTTTTAATTGTTGATACACTTTGTGTATCTTTTCAATTTTAGTGGTGAATATTACGCATCTTTTAAGTGTTGGGCTCATTTTGTGCCTCTTTTTTCAGTTGATTAACGCACTTTATACATCTTTTGTAAGCTTCCTTTCTTTCAAAACCTCTAAAAAACTCTCTGTTGAGATATTACTTTTCAGATATAAGAGAAGAAGAGAAGACTCACTCTCTTAGATAAGGAACCATAATCCACAAAATAGAATCATTCTCATATGATAGATGTAACCACTTCTTTAAGAAAACCCAAAAATGATTCAATGATTTGGAACACTACTCATATGAGATAAATTACTGTAGGAAGATAAAAAGATCTCTATTTTAAAGTCTAGTCTTTTTAATTTTGAGAAAGATTTCTATTCAATAAGAAAAATATACCATTAAAGGAGTTAGAGGAAGAAAAATAATTATCAATGTTTCTTCCCTTTAACTGTTTCAGAGAAATCAATCACTGCTTACAAGCTCCTAAATAAAAATAAGGTAAAAATTTCATTTAGAAAACAATTTTATCAGCAGTAGTGAACAGTGATCTGATTCTAAAAAAAATCACCAGTAAATCAAAAAATAATAAAAAGAATAACCAAATCAGGTAAACAACAATCAACTAAAAAAAATCTGCAGAAAATAATAAACTAACAAAAGTCAGACAATCTAATCAAACAAAAACAAAAGGCAAATGTAAAATTGAGAATTTAGAATTCAGTAATCATCAAATTCATGCATTTATGTCAATCACACCTAATCTAGTCCTTAAAATACTGAATATGTCAAAGGCCAGTAGTTTAGTAAGATGTCAGCCAATTGGTTTTCAGTTGCTACATGGTATAACTCAATGTCTCCTTTGGTAAGATGGTCCCTAATGAAGTGATGTCTTATATCAATGCGTTTAGTTCTTGAGTGTTGAATAGGATTTTTAGAGATGTAGATGGCACTAGTGTTATCACATAGTACTGAAATTATGCCAACAGGTAATTCTAAATCCAAGATTTGTTGCTTCAACTAAAGAACATGGGCCAAACAACTTCCTAGGGCAATATATTTAGCTTTAGCAGTGGAAAGTGCAACAAAGTTTTATTTTCTAATGGACCAGGTGACTAAAGATTGTCCTATGAATTGACAAGTTCCAGAAGTTCTCTTTCTATCCACCCCACACCCTATAAAATCAGAATCAGAATATCCAATAATTTTAAAAAAAATGTGGTACCTAGAATACCAGATTTCTAAGTTTTGGGTCCCTAAGAGATATTTAAGGATTCTCTTAATTGCATTCAGGTGGGATTCATTAGGATCAGCTTAAAATCAAGTACAAAGATAAACACTAAACATTATATCAGGTCGGCTAGCAGTCAAAAAAAGCAGTGATCCAATTATTTCTCTATACTTCTTTTGATCAACATATTTTCCATTTGAATCTTTGTCTAACTGGACACTAGAGCTCATGGGAGTATTTATTGGCTTGGCTTTGTCAATTTTATATTTCTTTAAGATGTCCTTAGTGTACTTTGATTGATTAAGAAAAGTTTTATCATCCATTTTCCTAATGTTAAACCCTAAAAAATAGGATAATTCTCCCATCATACTCATCTCAAACTCTCTGCTCATTATTTTAAAAAAATCATCACATAAATTTTGATCAGAAGATCCAAAAAGTATATCATCAACATAAATCTAGATAATGAGTAAATCATCTCCTACTTTCCTTAGAAAAGGGTGGTATCTTTGCTCCCCTTAACAAACTTCCTTTCTAGTAGGAATGTGCTAAGCCTCTTATACCAAGCTTTGGGTGCCTATTTCAATCCATACAAGGCCTTTTTTAATTTATAAACATGATTTGGATATTGGGAACTCTCAAAACCTAGGGGTTTCTCTACAAACACATCTTCTTTTATTACCCCATTTAAAAAGTTAATCTTAACATCCATTTGGAAAAGGTTAAATTCCTTATAATAGGCAAAAGCTAGTAGCACTCAATGGCTTCCAATCTTGCTATAGGGGCAATGGTCTCCTCAAAATCAATGCCTTCTATTTGGTTGTACCCCTTGGCCACCAATCTTGCCTTATTCCTAACCACCACACCAGAATCATTCATTTTATTCTTAAAGACTCATTTGGTTCCCACTATACTTTGATTCTTAGGACTTTCTACTAACTCTTAGACATCATTCCTCACAAATTAGTTAAGTTTTTCCTGTATAGCTAAGATCCAAAATTCATCAGAAAAGGCCTGATTGATGTTGGTGGGTTCAGTCATTGAGATAAAGGCAGAGCAGTTTACTTTCTTTCTAAGTCCATGCCTAGTTCTAACACCTTCAGAAGGGTCTCTTAAGATTAGTTCTTTAGGATAAATTAAAGAATATCTATATTCTCTAGGCAAAGTATTTTGAGGTTCTACCCTTTCCTCCATATTTATATTTTCTACTCCTTGGGTAATCTCTCGTACTGCATCCATATTTTGAGGCTCTACCCTTTTCTCCAGATTTATAGTTTCTACTCCTTGGGTAATATCTCCTAATTCATCTTCTTCCTCAGCTCTAGATTTCTGAACATCAGATTCATCAAATGCAACATGAGTAGTCTCCTCCACCACTAATGTCCTCTTGTTAAACACTCTAAAGGATTTTCTCATACTTGAATATCCTAAGAACACTCCCTCATCAAATTTTGGGTCAAATTTTCCTAAGAGTGATTTCCCATTATTAAGATTGAAGACCGTACAACCAAAGACATGGAGGTGAGAAAGGTTTGGTGTTTTTCCCTTAAAGATCTCATAGGGTATCTTATTCAGTTTGGATCTAACATTCACCCTATTCAACACATAACAGGATGTATTCACCTCTTCTACCCAAAAGTATTTTGGAAGTGAATACTCAGCAAGTATGGCTCTAGCAGCTTCCACTAAGGTCTTGTTCTTTCTTTCAGCTACCCCGATCTACTGAGGGGTCCTAGGAGCTGAAAAGTTGTGGCTAATTCCTTGCTCCTCATAGAAAATTTTAAATCTCATATTTTTAAACTCTCCACCATGATCACTATGGATGGTCAAGATCTCATAACCTAGCTTCTTCTAAATCCAAGTGATGAAAGATTCAAATTCATCAAATGACTCAATTCTGTGTGACAGAAATCTAATCCAAGTGAACCTCGAATAGTCATCGATAGTCACAAATTCATAGACTTTTTCTCCTAAGCTGGTAGTGTTAATGGGTCCAAATAAATCCATGTGAAGGACTTCTAAAGGTCTAGAGGTGTTGATATCCTTAATGGAGTGAAAAGAGGATTGGACTTATTTCCCTAGTTAACAAACTTCACACAGGTAGTCCTTAGTGAATTTAAGTTTGGGGACACCTCTAACTAAGTCCTTTTGGGCTACTCTTCTGAGGGTTATTATGCTGGCATGACATAACCTCCTATGTTACAACTAAGACTCATCAGCAGTAGTTTTTAAACAGAATGATGCAGGACACTGAATATTATTTAAATCAAGCATATAAACATTGTTGATCCCATTTTCCAGAAAAATAGTGTTATTATTTAAGCTGATAATGCAAGTGTTTGCCAAAAACTTTATGCTGAACCCTTTATCATAGAGTTGACTGATGCTGAGCAAGTTATATTTCAGTGCATCTATAAGCAAAACATATTCAATTAAAAGGTTCTTGGAGTTTTCTATTATACCTGTGCCCATTACTTTCCTGGTGGTGTTGTCTCCAAGAGTGACCTTGCCTCCATCCCTGGCCTCCAATGAAATGAATTAATTTACATCTCTAGTCATATGCCTTGAGCATCAGCTATCCATGTATCACATCCTCTCACGAGATCTTGTGTGAGAGCACCCCTACAAAATCATCAAATGTCAGATTTAGGAATCCAAACAAGTTTGGGTTCCTTCTTATGAATAGAAGAATGTAATGCATGTGTGTTATGTTGTGAATCATATAATTTAGGCCTCCACACCCAATGTGTACTACGGTGGACAGTGCAGGTGTGGGAGATATGTCCTAACATGTCACAAGAGAAACATTAATGTCAGGAAAAGGGTTAACTAATCTACGTGGGTGATAGTTCCTCTTCTTAGGTTTGGAGGATGCATGCTTTGATAATTTCGTATAAAATTCTTCAAGTGATGGTGGTTACTTATTTTTCATAAGAGCAATTAATTCAGCATCAAAAATTTATTTGAACTATTGAGAATTAAATTTTCCACTCTCAATGCATGCTCCCTTTTCTCTACATCGAATGCATGAGTTTCTAATTCCTTGAATTCAGCTTCTAATTCAACAAGTGATGTTTTCAATGAATCATGCTCAATAATCAAATCAAAATACTTTTTATTTAACTCATCAAATTCATCAAGTAATGACATGTGATTGCTATCAAGTGAGGAATGATCTTTAAGCAAAACTTCATATTCTTTTTGTAAGTTCAAGAATTCTAATTTTAGGCTAGCATGCATTTTCTTAAGTTTCCTATATGATGAATGGCTTTTCTCAAAAATATTATGTAATTGATTATAGGTTAGTTCACATACCTCTTCTTGGTCAGACTGACCAAGATGTTCATCCGCTATCAAATACAAGTTTGTAGTTTCCTCTTCAGCTTCAGTCTCAGAGGAGCCAGATGCAGAATCCACCTAGAAAGCCTTTTGAATCCATTTCTTATCCTTCCTAAACTTGGGTTTCTCCTCACCCTTCTCCTTGCTTGGGTGAGCCTTAAGTGTAGGATAATCAATTTTTATATGTCCTGGCTTCCTGCATTCAAAGAAAATTGTATCAGAAAAACCTTTAGAATTTTTTTTATTCTTACCTTTGTTCCATTTCTGATAGTTCTTGTGTTTCTTCCTTAGAAAGCTTTTGAATTGCCTAGTAATTAAGGCAACATTATCACTTTTAGACCCAGAAGAATCAGTATCCGTATCATTAGCCTTCAGCGCTATAATTTTCTCCTTCTCTTTCTCACATGCATCAAGTTATCTTTGGTTCACTCCTTACTCAAAAGCAATAAGTGATCCAGGTAAGTTATCGATAGAATAAGTGTTCAAATCCTTAGATTCAGTAATCATAGTTACTTGGTATCATAGGAAGAAAGAAAATATCTTAAAATTTTATTAACGTTCTCATAGTTAGTGAGTTCTCTTCCTAAGGCATGTAGGGAGGTGACAATTTGTGTGAACCTAGTATACATTTTAGATATTAACTAACTAGGTTTCATGAAAAAAAGGTTGTGGGCGTGAAGCAAGATGTTTAACTTAGATGGCTTAACTTCAGTTGTGCATTCGTAAGTGATACATAATTTATCCCAGATTTCTTTATCAGTTTTATAAGTAGAGAGATGCATGTAGTCTTCAAATTTTAGTGCATAAAAGAAATAATTTAAATATTTTGCATTAAGTTGCATTAAATCCCTATCATCAAGTGTCCATTCAGTAAAAAGAAGTTCAGTTTTGACACTATTATCAAGTCTATAAGGTGCAGTGTAACCATCTTTAACAATCATCCACATACGATAATCAATCGATTATAGAAAAGTAGACATACGAGTTTTCAAGAAATCAAATGATATGTTATCAAACAGGGGTGGTCAAGTAATGGAATACCCTTCAGCAGCGTTCCGGTTACCAAAGTTAGCCATAGATCGAAGTTTAAAAGTTTTCTAAAACCTAATTTTTGAACCCTGCTCCGATATCACTTGAAAGTTTATTAGGGATGTTAAGCCCTTATGAACTAGCCTGAGGCTAACCAAGAGGGGGTTGAATTGGTAGTTTTAAAAATTCTTGAGCAAAATTAATTTTGGAAACTTTTTTGGATTTTTAAAATAATTATAATTTCACGTTGATGTGAAGATGTTTAATCAAATAAAATAATAACTTTAACCATACGATCATCCATAGTGATTTGGTTAACTTGACCTACATCCACTCCCCGGAGCCTTCCCTCTAGGTGTTGCACTAAAACGCAGTGACTCTCATTTTGCTCCCACAGTAAGACGGAGAAGCCTTTATAAAACTCCTTTTCACCAACCCTGGTGAGGCAGAGAACCTTACCTTCTTTCGCTTCCTCCTGAAGCAGGCAGAGAAACCCAATCTTCTTACTGACGATCCTTCCCACAGAGCCACCAAAGGATAAGGGATGACAACCGGAGAAGACAACTCGAATCCTTAGTTGGAGCAACCTTTGTGAACACCTCACAAACTCTCCCTCATAAGATCCTCTCTCTCCCAAGCTCTCCCTCCCAAGCTCTCCCTCTCCCTCTTAAGACTCTCTCAGGTGAGGAAAGCAACAAAAGATCACAACAGTAGCAAATAAGAGATCTTAAATAGAAGGGCTCAAAAATTGCCCTAAATTTTAACTAGCCATCAAAGATCATCTAGGATGATCTGTCGATCATCCTTTACGATTAGTACAAAAAGACACATATCAGCCTAGATGATCTAGTTCATTTGTATGATTAGAAGAGAAGGTTTGTTTTGATCGTCCGGGATGATCCTTCGATCATCCTGGATGATTAGTTTAAAATAAAGAATATCATCCAGTACATTGGTCGGATCATCCAAGAGAAAATTTTGGATGATCTATAGAAATTGACTTGATTGTCTAGGATGATATGTCTATTATCCTGTACGATTAGTTCAAAAATGACTAATATCATATGGCACATCGATCAGGTCATCCATAATAACTATGTCGGATGATTTTAATATAACTGATCGTCCAGGATGATAAGTCTATCATCTTGTATGATTAGTACAAATAAGACCATATCATCCAGCACATCGGTCAGGTCGTCCAGGGGAAGTATATTAGATGATGAGAATTTATAAATGATCATCCAGGATAATATTGCGATCGTCCAGGATGATATGATCAATCAATCAACCTTAATTACTTTCTTTAATCACTTGACTAATTTAGGCATGATTATAATGGATCATCTAGGATGATATATATATCATCCTGTACGATAAGATGGAATTTCTAAAATAAAAACCTGCCAAAATAAGTCTAGCGGTTGAGAAGTTTTGATTTGAGCATATCATCCCGAATGATAGGGGATCATTTAGGATAATCTGCTTAATCAGACCGACTTAACATGGGTGCCCTAATTAAGATTTCAATTTTCAATAAATCGTCTAAGAAGATATTACTATTGTCCAGGATAATTTGATCAAAATAGAACAGGAACTCTAACTCACTAAAATTCTCCCCCTAAGTGTGTATGTGCAAGGTTACTTAGCTTTGGGATCCATTATATTACATTTGACTCAAGAAAGAAAAAAATAATACATTTGAACACAGACCCGATCATGAGCTGGCTTGAATTACATTTAATCTTGTTGACATGAAATGTTAGGCAATCAAATAGAAACAGAAATATTTGTTATCATTAATATTATACTCCTTGAATTTAGATTTGCAACAGAATTTCCCTTTGTCTCACAGGAGAGAACCATTTAAATTTTGTATTTCATAATTTAAAATATTTATTTGGGAATTTTGGCATATGGCGCAAAGTTGGCCCAAATAAATATTTAAAATACCTCTATCTTGCAGGGGGATTTTTTATGGGATGCTTGAAATATTTTTTGTACTACAAGATAATTTTAATAAGATATATACATATATTAATGAACATATTACATGGTACATCAAGTGCAAAATATTTTAACTATTGTACTATACTTTAAGTACATAATTTTTAGGGTGATCTTTATACATAGTACCTCTTCAAGTATCGATCGTTGATTGGCGGCATGGTCCTCTAACCATTCAGATAGATGAGTTGATAAGCTTTTCCTGGTATACCTTTTCAATGATGAAAGGGCCTTCCCAGTTGGATGTAAATTTTCCACCAATTTTTTGGTGCGAGATGATTGGCCTTCTCTACACCAGGAGTAATTCTCCTTCTTGAAATGCATGGTGGTGCACCAATCGATTAAATAACTTTTTCATCCTTGCTCCATAAATCTCTAGGTTCTATTGAGCTTGCAATCTGACTTCATCAAGTGCATCAAGCTCCTCATTTCTCAATCGAGCATTTTTCTCTTGAGTAAGATCATACTGGTCAGTGACTCAAAGAGATGGTAGCTCGATTTCTATTACCAACACTACTTTAAATCCAAACATAAGTGAGTAAAAAGTGACTTTGGTTAGTGTCTTGTGAGTTATATGATATGCCGAGAGAGCTTCTTCCATTTTAGTGTGCCACTCTCTTTTATTTTTAGTGAGGTTCTTCTTCAATAATTTCACCAGTATCTTGTTGAAGGTTTTCGCCAAGCTATTTGCCCTTAGGTTGTATATTGATAAATATCATCAATCAATTTTATATCGAACTACAAACTTGTAGATTTTAATACTTTTGAAGGCTGTGCTGTTATTTGAGATTATGCGGTGTGGTACACTAAATATATAGGCAATATTGTGAGTGAAGAAATTAATCACATGTTTAGTTATGACTTCTTTAAATAGAGCCACTTCTGCCTACTTAGAGAAGTAGTCAGTTGCTGCTAGAATGAAGCAGCATCCTACTGACAATGATAGATCTATCAGCCTAATTACATCAGTGTCCCAACATTCAAATGGTCGGGATGCTATTATGGGGTATAATGGATTTGGTGGTTGATGTATAACATCACTATGAATTTGACACTCATGACACCTCTTAATATGATTGATATAATCCTTTATAATTCTTGGCCAATAGTAGCCCATTCTTTTAATTTTGACTGCCATTTTGGGGCATAATTGGTGTGCTCCATAAAGATCTTCATGAACTTCTGCTACCACTTATCAACTTCTTTAGTCCTTAGACAACATAGCCACATCTGATCAAATGCTCATCAATATAGCATATTATTGACGAACGCATATCACAATGCTCTCTTCCCGATTTACGTGGCTAAAGATTTATCTATTGGAAATTTATTCTCTTTGAAATAGTTGATGAATGGTAGCCTCCAATCATCTTCTACCTTAATATCTAAGCAATGTAACCACGACTCCAAGCAAATACTAGATTTTTGTCCTTTAGCTACACGATTTTTTTCTAGTCTATCATCAGTAATGATTTACTGTGATGTTAAAGATCAATCAGAGTTGTATTCTACTGGCTTAAATTTGATATTCCCTCTCCCTCTGATAATTATAAGATCGTAGGCTCTAAGACTCGATAATTATGAACTCCAATCAGTATCAGTTCTTCGACGTCGGTATTCACCACATCCTTAGCTAATTTGGCCAGATAATGTGCCTTGGCATTCTAACCTCGAGGAACTTAAGCTATTCTAAATTTTAGCACTTGTTTCATAAGCTCGAGAGCTAACCAATGGTAGTGGGATAACTCAAGTTTGCAAATCTTGTAGATACCTAGGAATTAATTTATCACAAGCTGAGAGTCCCTAAAGATTTAAAAATTTTGGAATCTAAAATCATTTGCAATCTCTATCCTGATATTAGAGCTTCATACTCGGCTTCATTGTTTGTCTGAGACTTAGTTAAACTAAATGAAAACCTCATTATACCTCCTTAGGTGCAATGAAAATGAGACCGATGTCGGATGGGGCTCTTGCAAGATTTAGAGGTTGGGCAGGTTTAATCAACGATGCCCCATCAAAATGCATCTCCAAAACTTATAGTTTCCCCCTTTCCTCGATTTACAGATTTGTTCATCAGGTAAATCATCATTAGGTGGAGAATCAATAGAGATATGATGTGCGGTGAGAAAATCTACCAAGGCTTATCCCTTTACCACTTTTTGTGGAATATATGTGATATCAATATGTAGGAGTATTAGTACCCACCTGGCTAAATGACATATCAACATTGGTCTTATCATCAAGAACTTCAGCAGATCGATCTTTGATATTAATGTGATTTTGTGAGAAAACATATGGCAGTGGAGTTTTTGAACTGCAACAATTAGGCCAAATAATACTTCTTAATAGGAGAATAACATATTTTTGCTCCAATCAGCTACCGACTGATATAGTAGAGTACATTCTCCTTTCCTTCTTCATTATGCTAAGCCAGTAGTGCTCCAAGGGACTCTTCAAGTACATTCTCCTTAAAAGAAACTCCAGTAGTGCTCCAATTCTAGGGATGAGAGGCTTCCCTAGAATTGGCATAGTAAGAATAGGTGGATTCAATAAGTATATTTTGATACTTTCAAATGCTTCCTAGCATTATGCATCCCATTTGAAGTAGATATCTTTCTTTATTATTTTGGAGAATGGCTGGCATCTACCTGATTGGTTTGATATGAACCACTGAATTAAAGCTAGTTGCCCTTACAAGGAATGAAGTTAATGGAGGTTCTTTAGAGGCAGCATCTCCATAATTACCTTGATTTTATTGGTGTCGATTTCGATTCCGCGGTGACAAATAACATACCCAAAAATTTTCCTTAGGACACCCCAAAGGCGCACTTAAGGGGGTTCATCTTTAGATCATACTCTTTGATCCTTTTAAATACTATCATCAAGTTATTAAGGTGATCTTTTTGGTCGATGCTCTTAACAACAAGGTCATCTATATAGCTTTTGACCTTTTGATGAATCAACTTATAAATTATACATGTCATTGCCTGCTGGTAGGTGGCACCAGCATTCTTCAGACTAAAGGGCATGACCATATAGTAGAATATATAGATGGGCATCCTAAACGATGTATGCTTTTCATCTTCAGGCACCATCTTGATTTGATTATAGCCTAATGATCTGTCTATAAATGAGAACAAGTCATAATTGGATGTGTTATTAACTAGGAGTTCTGACACTAGGAGTAAAAAGTTATCTTTCAGACACACTTTATTGAGGTCCCTGAAATTGATGTAGATGTGGTTCTGACCATTTTTCTTCTTCATAGGGACAATATTAACGATCCAATGGGCATACTTTTATTTATGAATGAAGCCTGCTTCTACATGCTTCTTCATCTCTGTAATCACTTATTCTTTAATCTCTAGTCTCATACTCCTTAGAGCTTGTTTAACAGGCATTGCATTGGGCATGATGTCTAGCCTATGAACTGCTACATCAGAGGATAAGTAGGGCATCTCAGCAAATGTCTAGGCAAAGCAATCCCTGAATTTATAGAGAAGCTTCTTTATTCTTTCAACTTACTCTTCGTGCAAAAGAACACTAATGAAGGTTGGGTGAGGCTCTTCTTCAGTCCCCAAATTGACCTCTTTCAGTTCATCCATAGTAGCCATTGTCCACCATCTTCTAGCTCTTCTGGTGCAGGCTTGGCTTTTACAGCTTGATTGTTTAAAAAATTTACTTCGTAGACCTCTTCCTCGCTATCATCATCATATATAATTTCTCCATGTGTAATTTCTCGATAGATCTCCTTTTGAGGGTGCTTCCATATAACAGATTTGATACCTCTTCTTATAAGAATATTCTTTCTTTAGAGTGTACAGGAATTTCCTCAGTACTAGATTCTCTTATAGAGACGGGCTCATCACTTAGTAGTGCCAATATGAGCTCCTAATTTATATATCATTCTTCGAGCACCTTTGGAGCTATACCTATATATAATTACAGGCATTATCTCTTAATCCTCAATGAGCTTGATAAACCAGTCAAAATTTTCTTCTCTACATTCCCCAAATTTTTGGAACAGACTATCAGGTCTGGTTCCTCTGCGAAGAGGAGGCACATAAAATGTTACAAGCTCTCCAATATTATGCACCTCTCGAGAGATGATTTCTTTGAAGTGTCGCATAGGAAGACACATTACTATGAATGCATTGTCTGATATTGACAAGTAATATGTACCTTTTGAGAATACACACTACGCCTTGCTCGTATAGGTAGACTCGTAGTCATAGTCAAAATTTGAATTTTCTTTCTTCTTCCCTTTCATAATAAATTGGTAGATCTTCCTAGATTTAACAGGGATGATTTCATCTTCTTCTATGTTACTCCCTAGGTAAGGTGTAATTCTTCTTATTTTAGAACTGATAGCTATTTTGGGGAGAGTCGGTGTTACCTTCTTCTCTGTCTTTGCTTCTTCTCTTATTTAGGTTGCTTTACAGCTTTTAAATTTGATGTTTTGGCCTAGAGGGCTTGATGGCTTCGGCTCTTTTGGAATGAAGTATTTTGCATTTTTATAAATTTTAACCTCATGAACTACAAAGGGCTGGATGTCACTAATGACCCTAAACTCTTTTCCATCCCTGAGGTACTTCATGCACTGGTGTAGTGTTGATAGGATGATACCATACTCATGCAACCATGGGCAACTCAGAAGAGCCTTGAAAGAGATGTCCATATCAATCACATGAAACTTGGCTTTCATGTGAAGTTCTCCATACATAATGGTGAGTGCGAATGATCTCAAGGTCTTCTGTGTCTCATCTCATTGAAGCCATGTACCATTAACTTCTCTTGTCCAAGATGCTGCACATCGAGGAACAATGATCCTAATGCCTTCAAGTTCATAAGATTTATGGATGGCTCGAGATCAATAAGAATCCAACTAATCATCATGCCTTTGAGGGTGTTGTGTATGCTGAGTTGTGCTGGGATTTTCTTTAAATGGGATAATATGTTGTAATATATCCCTTTGGATGAAGCCTCTTTCTTCTTAGGGACTTTGAGGATGATATTATCATTAATAATTATCTCTTACCATTTATTTTTACTAAGGATCCCCTTCATTGCTGGAGATTACAGAACCTTGCCACTTCTTAACTGCACCTGGGCCACCTCATCTAATTCAAACTCATTTGATGCATTATTGTCTTCAGAGTTGGCCATTATCACACCTAGAGATTCATTTGTGGACTTAGAATCATCCTCTAGTTTCACCTGCTCCATTTGTGATGCTATGTTAGGATTTGAATAATTTTTATTTGGAAGGTACATATCCTCTTTTAAACTATAATCCATTAGTGACATCATTAGACAGGACTTAAGGGCCTCTTTTTCTGTGTATTCCTCCCTTGCTAATATTACTAATATTGCCGAGATGACCTGACATGTCTCCACAAGAGGCAATTAATCATCTGCTTCTACTTCATTTTCACTTATTTTAAGCTCCATCATGAAATCAGCGAGCTTAATAGTCCTCCTTACAGTCTGGTGATATTTGCCCAAACTATCAATAGCCTTTTGAGTGGCAGTTTTCTTCTTCTTGGGCTTCCTTGATTTGGCTCTCTTTTTGGAAGACTTTGACTTTATTTTACCAATCTTTGATGAGCTAGTTTGTCCAAATTGCTATTTGGAGGTGGATACATATGGCACAGGCACCCATTTTAAATTCAATATTGGCTCTGTAGGAGACATCCACTTAACACCTGGAACTCCTTCTAGCTATTTTAACATTTTGGTTGTCTTCTTTGATATTACAGTCTCCGAGTGCTCCTCTTGAATTGGTTCTTTTTCTATTGCTTCTTTAGGCGAGGGTACGAAAGAGGATGTGACCACTAGGGAGGATTCTTTTCTGGGATAAACTAAAACATTATTTGATAATATGAATTCTCCTCCCCTTCTATACTTCTTTTCCAATCAGTCTTTGAAGACATAGTAGCCTTCAATTGGATGACTGATTACCTGATGATACGGGTAGTAGTTAGGGTCGCCACTATGTTTGGACTCTTCAGGTCTTTTACATTCTGAAAATTCCATACCTGCCTTGAGTGCTTGTCAGAATAATTAGGCGACACTACCCCTCTTAAATGCATATTTCTTATTCATTTTCTCTTTGAGGGATAAAAATGTTCTATCAACAGTTCCCATTATTTGTCTCTGGTGCTCTCCTCCACCAGGAAAGGTTTGAGGTTTATTATTTCTCCAAGCAACAGCTTTTGTTGAGGGATATGATTGTAGGCATATTTTAGTTTTTCTTTATATTGTATTAGCTGATTGACTTTATCAATATTGTACATTACCCATTTCCCCTTGTCAATATCATACACCACCTATTTTCTCTTGTCAGGTCTGGAAGAAAATGCGGAGTAGGCTTCACTCTTCCAGGCATTAAGTGCTTTGGCCTTTTGGGTTTATCAGGTGTTGGAAATCTGGATTTAGGGATTACAATTTTGATGATAACAAATATTTTTGTGCTTTATTTTTTGGTCAACTAATATTTCAGGTACAAAAGATCAAATGCAATCTAAGCCAACTCAAGAACGGGTCCGTATGTGTCTAAGTTATAATTTTTCCCTTTCTTGAGTCAAATATAATATAAGTGATTCCCTAGCTAAGTAACCTTGCACACACACACTCAGGGGGAGAGTTTTTAGTGAGTTAGAGTCCCTATTTTCAAGTTTTATTAATATCGTCCTAGACGATCCAGTGAAAACAAAAACCCTAATTAGGACGATCATGTTAAGTCAATTTGATTAAGCCGATCGTCTTGGATGATACACATATCGTACAGGATGATAGGCTTAAATCAGAAATTTTTAGCCGCCAGATTAAGTTAGTCAAGTGTTTATTTTTAGAGATTTGGTCTGATCGTTCCGGACAATATGTGTATAGTCCTAGACGATCCATTACAATCATACCTAAATTAGTCTGATGATTAAGAAAAGTAATTAAGGTTTAATTGATTCGATCATATCATCCTGAATGATCGCATGATCGTACGGGATGATATGTTAAAAATCCTGACCGTCCTAGAAGATCGCATGATCATACGGGATGATATGTTAAAAATCCTGACCGTCTAGTGCCTTCCACCTGTACGTCCAGAGCTGTGTACAGGACGATATTGTCATTTTTGAACTAATCATACAGGACGATGGACGTATCATCCTGGACGATCAAGTCATTTAAAAATTGTCTAGCATGTTCTGACCTATACGTCCAGAGCTGTGGGCAGGACGATTTTGTCGTTTGTGAACTAATTGTACTGGACGATACCCATATCATCCCAAACGATCAAGTCATTTTGAGATCGTCCAGCACAAGTTCCCCTGAACGACCAGAGCTGTCTTCTGGATGAAATTCCTGATTTACAATAATCGTCCTAGACAATCGCAGAATCGTATGGGATAATATGAATAAATCTTGTCTACTGATCTTCTAGAGTATCCAGATCGTCCAAGCTGATACATGTGATTTTGAACTGATCGTATAAGATGATCGACCGATCGTGATGATCTTTGATGACAAGTAGAGATTTAGGGCAATTTTTGAGCCCTCCTATTTAAGATCTTTTTTTTTCAACAAGAAAAATCTTTTGTCATTATCATTTCCAGAGAAAATCTTGAGAGAGAGAGAGAGAGAGAGAGCTTGGGAGAGAGAGAGGATCTTGTGAGGGGGAGTTTGAGAGGGATTCACAAAGGTTACTCCAAGTAAGGATCTGAGTCATCTTCTCCAGTCGTTGTCTCTTATCTTGTTAGTATTTTCTATGGGAGGATCATTTGCAAGAAGATCGAGGTTCTCTGCCTGCTTTAGAAGGAAGTGAAAGGAGTTTGGGTTCTCTGCATGCTTCAGGAGGAAGCGAAAGGAGTTCAGGTTCTCTGCCTCACCGGGTTGGTGGATAGGAGGTTTTGTACAGGCTTCTCTGCCTTGCTGTCGGAGCAAAAGGAGAGTCACTTAGTGTTAGTGCAATACCCGGAGGGGAGGCTCCGGGGAGTGGACGTAGGTCAAGTTGACCGAACCACTATAAAATATGGTGTATTCTTTATGATTATTTTTTGCACTTACTTTTCTATTGATGATTGTGTGATTGTGATTATTATTATTTGATCATTATTGAACATCTACAAATCATCACGAAACTATAATTATTATAAAACATTCAAAAAGATTTTTTTAAAATAGTTATTTGTCCATAAATTTTTAAAATAACCAATTCACCCCCCCCCCCCCCTTTCTTGGTTAGCCTCAGGACTAGTTCACAAGGGCTTAACATCCCTTTCGAACTTTCAAGTGATATCAGAGTATACCCACTTGACTTTCAAGTGGTATTAGAGCGGGATTCAAATATAAGTTTTAAAACTTTTGAATTATGATCCATGGCTAACTTAGGTAATCATAATACAACTGAAGGTTATTCAATTACACGACCACCATTATTTGATAACATACCTTTTGATTCTTGAAAAACATGCATGTCCACTTTTTTGCAATCTATTGATTATCATATGAGGATGCTTGTTAAAGATGATTATGAAGCACCATTTAGACTTGTTAATGATGTTAAAAATGAACTTCTTTTTACTGAATGGACATTTGATGATCATGACTTAGCACAATTAAAATCAAAATGCTTGAACAATTTTTTCTGTGCTTTAAAATCTAAAGATTACATGCCTGTTTCCACTTGCACTACTGGCAAAAAAATTTGGGATAGACTATGCCTTACTTATGAAGGTACATCTGAGGTTAAGCAATCTAGATTGAACATTTTACTTCATGACTACGAACTCTTTCACATGAAACCTAGTGAATCAATTTTTGAAATATATACTAGGTTCACTCAAATTATCACTTCTTTGCATACTTCAGGAAGAGAACTTATAAACTATAAAAAGTGAACAAAATTCTGAGATATTTACCTTCTTCTTTTAATGCCAAAATAACTATAATTATTGAATCTAAAGATTTGAACACTTATTCTATTGAAAACTTGCTTGGGTCACTCATTGCTTACAAGCAAGGAGTGAACCAATGACAACTTGATACAAGTGAGAAGAAGAAGGAGAAGACTGTGGCACTGAAGGCCAATGATACTGACTCTGATTCTTCCGGGTCTGATAGTGATGATGTTGCCTTAATCACTAGGCAATTCAAAAGATTTCTAAGGAAGAAATACAAGAACTTTCAGAAGTGGAACAAAGGTAAGGGAAGTAAAAATTTTAGAGGTTCATCTGATACTGTTTGTTTTGAATACAGGAAGCCTGGACATATAAAGGCTGATTGTCCTACACTTAAGGCTCACCCAAGCAAGGAGAAGGGTGAGGATAAACCCAAGTTCAAGAAGGACAAGAAGCAGATTCAAAAGGTATTCTGGGTAGATTCTATATCCGACTCCTCTGAGACTGAAGCTGAAGAGGAGACTACTAACTTGTGTTTGATGGCAGATGATCATCCTGGTCAGTCTGACCAAGAAGAGGTATGTGAGCTTAGTTATGATCAATTACTTGATGTTTCTGAAAGAATTCATTCACCGTATAGAAAACTTAAGAAAATGCATGCTAGCCTGAAATTTGATTTCTTGAATTTGCAAAAAGAGCATGATGTTTTGATTAAGGATCATTCTACACTTAATAGCAATCACATGTCTTTACTTGATGAATCTGATGAATTGAACAAAAAGCATTCTAAACTGATTATTGAGCATGATTCATTAAAAATATTGTATGTTAATTTAGAAAGAGCTTTTAAGGAATTAAAAACTCATGCATCTGATTAGGATAGTAGTGAACATCATCTGAATTTTGAAATTACAAGTCTGAAGAAAGAAAATGAATTTTTGAGTGTGAAAATTAGTGCTTTTGAGAAAAATGAGATACCTCTTACTTTTGCACAATTTTATGCACCTCCAACTTTTGAAGAATCACATTCAAAATCATCAAAGCATGTTTCATTCAAACCTAGGAAGAGCCACTATCACCTACGTATTAGTTAACCCTTTTCATATCATTAGATGTTTTTCATGTGGCATGTTAGGACACATCTCCCATACCTACACTATTCACCAAAGTACACATTAGGTGTGGAGGCCCAAATTGCTTGTTTCACAGCACAGCACATATGCATTGCATTCTTCTTTTCATAAGAAGAAACCCAAACCTGTTTGGGTTCCTAAATCTGACATTTGATGATTTTATTGGAGTGCTCTCACACAAGACCTCGTGAGCGCATATGGTACCTAGACAGTAGATACTCAAGACATATAATTGGAGATACAAATCAATTCATTTCACTGGACGCCAGGGCTGGAGGCAAGGTTACACTTGGAGATAACACCACCAGGAGGGTGGTAGGAACAGGTATAATTGGTGATTCAAAGAATTTTATTATTGATAATATTTTACTTGTAGATAGATTAAAACATAACTTGCTGAGCATCAGTCAACTCTGTGACAAAGGATACAACATCAAATTCCTGCCCACTTGCTGGATTATAAGCTTAAATGATAAAATTATTTTGCAGGGATAAAAGATCAATAATGTTTACATACTGGATGTAAGTTGATTTAAAGCTGATGTTTCAATTTGCTTAAAAACTACTGCTCAAGAGTCTTTGTTATGGCACATGAGATTATGTCATGCCAGTAAGAAAACTCTTAGAAGAGTCACCCAAAAGGACTTAGTTAGAAGTGTCCCCAAGCTTAAGTTCACTAAGGATCACCTGTGTGATGCCTGTCAGTTAGGGAAACAAGTTCAATCCACTTTTCACTCAATTAGGGACATCAACACCTCTAAACCTTTAAAAGTCCTTCACATGGATTTCTTTGGACCCATTAGCACTGCCAGCTTAGCGGGAAAAGTCTATGGATTTGTGATTGTTGATGATTACTCAAGGTTCACTTGGATTAAATTTTTATCACATAAATCTGAGTTATTTGACGAATTTAAATCTTTCTCCACTTGGATTCAGAGGAAGTTAGGTTGTGAGATCTTAACTATTAATAGTGATCATAGGGGGGAGTTTGAAAATAAGAAATTTGGAAATTTCTATGAGAAGCAAGGGATTAGTCACAATTTTTCAACTTCTAGAACCCCTCAGCATAATGATGTAACTGAAAGGAAGAATAGGACCTTATTGGAAGCCGTTAAAGGCATGCTTGTTGAGTATTCACTTCCAAAATACTTTTGGGCTGAAGTGGTGAACACTGCATATTATGTGCTGAATAGCGTGAATGTTAAATCCAAACTGAATAAGACACTCTATGAGATCATTAAGGGTAGAACTCCAAACCTGTCCCACCTTCATGTCTTTGGCTGTAAGGTTTTCATTTTAAATAATAAGAAATCATTCTTAGGAAAATTTGACCCCAAATCTGATGAAGGAGTGTTCTTAGGCTATTCTAGTGTGGGGAAATCCTTTAGGGTGTTTAATAAGAGGACTTTGGTGGTGGAGGAGACAACTCATGTGGTATTTGATGAATCTAATCCTAAGGAGACTATAGTTGAGGAAGAAGAAGATGTAGGAGAGATTATCCAAGAAGTTGAAAATGTAAATCTGGAGGAAAGGGTAGAACCTCAAAACACATTGCATAGAGATTGGACATATTCTTCGAGTCATCCTAAATAACTGATCTTAGGAGACTCTTCTGAAGGTGTTAGGACTAAGCATGGACTTAGGAAGGAAGTAAACCACTCTGCCTTTATCTCAATGACTGAACCCACCAACATCAATCAAGCCCTTTCTGATGAATTTTGGATCTTAGCTATGCAAGAGGATTTGAATCAATTTGTAAGGAACGATTTTTGGGGGTTAGTAGAAAGACCTAGGAATCAAAGTGTAGTGGGAACCAAGTGGGTCTTTATGAATAAGATGAATGATTCTGGTGTGGTGATTAGGAATAAGGCAAGATTGGTGGCTACTTTAATGATTTGAATATAAGCATTATTAACTCCTTTCTTTTCAAGAACTCTCCATAGCACTTCTCTTGGAACTTTATCATATGCTTTCTCTAAATCAATAAATATCATATGTAGATCCTCCTTATTCTCCCTATATTTCTCCATCAAACCTCTCAATAAATGTATGGCTTCCATAGTAGACCTACCAGGCATGAATCCAAATTGATTTTGAGAAACATTAGTATCACGCCGCAGCCTACGCTCCATAACTCGCTCCCATAGTTTTAAAGTGTGACACATTAACTTAATTCCTCTATAATTCGCACAATCTTGTGCATCACCTTTATTCTTATAAATAGGAATCAATACACTCATTCTCCACGCATCTGGCATCTTTTTAGTCTTCAAAATATTATTAAAAAGTTTAGTTAGCCAAGAAATTCCTTCATCTCCTAAGCATTTCCACATCTCTATTGGGATATCATCAGGTCCAACAGCTTTTCCACACTTCATTTTCTTTAAAGCCTCTCTAACTTCGGTTTTACTAATACGCCGATAAAAATAGAAATCTTTATTTTCATTTAGGATGCTAAGGTCACTAAAGTCAATTGTATTCCTACAATCTTCATTAAAAAGTTTATCAAAATATCTCATCCACCTTTGTTGAATATCATCTTCTAAGAAAAGTACTTTTTGATCTTCATCCTTAATACACTTCACTTGAATTAAATCCTTACTACTCCTATCTCTTTGTTTGGCTAGCTTATACACATATCTTTCTCCCTCATTAGTATCTAATCTATTATATAAATCGTTAAAAGCTAAGATCTTTGCATCACATATTGCTTTCTTAGAATCCCTACATGCCTCTTTATATCTTTCCCAATTATCAGAATTTTTACATCTAAACCAATTTTTATAACAAATCTTCTTATTTTTTATCTTTTCTTGCACAATTGGAAATTTAATTTCAGAATTTTAGGAAGGAGGGAAGTTGGAAATTATTTGAAATCCAATCCCAAAGAGAAAAGAGGCTTTAATGGAAGAGAGAGAGAGGGGGCGGCATAGGGATAGGGGCCGGCGGTTTGTAAAGGGGATTGGGAGAGATTTGGGGAGGGGATTGGGGTTTCTTATTTTAGAATTAGAGAAAAGGAAAGATTTAATTCTCTCCTTATCAATCAAAATTTCAAAAGAAATCAAATAGGAAACTTTCCTAAAATAGTTTTGATAATTTAGGAAAGTATCCTAATTTGAAATTAAATTGAATTCAAATCTTCAATACCTTCCAAATATATTCCCTAATATTTTAGGAAACCCAATTAGAGAGAGAGAAAGGGATGGGGGACGGGTGGGAGCCGGCGGCGGGTAGAGGAGGGGCGGGTTGGCCGTGGGGGTAGGGGAAGGGTGGGAGTCGGTTTGGGGAAGGGAAGGGGGGAAAGGGGTCGGGCCGTGGGTTTGGGGGAAGAGGGAAGGAGAAGGGGAAGGGAGGGAGGAGCTAAGATCTAAAACCACGAACCCGACACATCGAAGTTGGTGGGTGATGCAATTCCTTCTCCAAAGGATCTCTCCAAGCTCTCAAGCTCACATAAGAATGCAATATGCAGAAATTGTAATAATCATTCATTCATTAACCAAAACAATACAATAGGGGCCTTTAAATAGCCTCAAACAAAAGACAAGACGAAAAGACAAACATGCCCTCTTGGGCTTACAAGCAAACCACCCTAAAGTAAGGGTACAACGGTAAACGAAATAAAAGAAAATAATAACATAATAAAACTCAAAAATATAAAGACTCGATCGTGGCCGTAGATCGACGACCACGTCTCCGGTAGACTTTCCAAGTGTGGATGTCCTCATCATTCTCCCGGGGTGGAAGAAAGCTCGACTCCGTCGAGTAAGTGTCTCTGGTGCTGTCGTAGAACTCTAATGCGTCCGTATCCAGCTGCTGTAACTCATCACGATCCAACCAAGTATCCTCTGACTCGGGTTTACCTTTCCACCTGATCAAATATCTTCGTCGTCCCCCTTCCTTTGTAGAGATGATTTCATCGCTCAAGATCGTGTCCACTTTATCTGTTATGGGTGATTTAGGAATATCTGGGAGTGGGGGTAGGTTAGGGATCTCACAAGGTGGGGTCACACAAGGCTGTTGTGTAAGTGAGTTTGGCGGATTAAAATCCGGACCTTCATATGCCACTAGATCTTCTATGTTAAAAGAGGAATTGATGTTGAACTCCGCAGGGAGATCTACTACATAAGCATTATCATTGATTTTCTTAAGTATTTTGAATGGACCAGCGCTTTTGGCATGCAGTTTCTTAACCGTTCCTTGTGGGAATCGTTCCGGATGAATCCGCACCATCACGGAATCACCAACCTCAAAAGTTTTAAATTTTCGTTTCAAATCGGCACGTAATTTATAATCAGTATTGCTCTTTTCAATTTGTCGTGCAATTTTCTTATGAAGTTCATGCAAATGTGATGCAAATGATGATGCAGACTCAGAAATCCTATACCTAGAACACATAGGAATGAGATCTAAAGGTTGCCTAGGTTTGTACCAGTACACAATCTCAGAAGGACTTAGGCCAGTGGTTCGGTTAATAGAATTGTTATAAGCAAACTCAGCAGTGGGTAAGATAGAATCCCAATCCTTAACGTGCTCACCAACCAGAGACCTTAACAGATTACCTACGCTCCTATTAACTACCTCGGTCTGACCATCGGTTTGTGGATGAAAGGCAGTAGAGAATTTTAGCTTTGTACCTAATTTCATCCAAAGGGTTTTCCAAAAGTAGCTAGTGAACTTAACGTCCCTATCAGACACAATGGTTTTAGGTAGGCCGTGCAGACGGACAACTTCATCGAAGTAAAGTTTGGCAATATGGGAGGCGTCGGAAGTTTTGGAGCAGGGTATAAAATGAGCCATCTTGAAAAACCTATCAACTACGACACAGATGGCATCATTTTTACGAAGAGTCTTTGGCAGGCCTAAAATGAAATCCATGCTAACGTCTTGCCAAGGACAACTAGGGACAGGCAACGGAGTGTACAGACCGGTGTTCTGCTTCCGCTATTTGGCTAGCTGACATGTGTGACACCGGCTAACCAGTCTACCAACATCTCTCTTCAGGCTGGGCCAAAAGAAGCGATACTCCACGGATTCTATAGTTTTATCTCGGCCGAAGTGCCCAGCGAGGCCTCCGGCGTGGAGTTCCCAGACCAGAAAATCCCTGAGGGAGGTGCTCGGAATGCAAAGCTTTTGAGCTTTGAAAAGATAACCATCCTCCAGAAGGAAATCGTCCACAAGGCGTGTGCTGCCTGCGGACAAGAGAGAGTAGGTCTCCTTGAAGTCAGGGCAGTCTACATAGTCTTTCTTTATTTGGTCGAAACCCACGACTTCGGCCCTTAACTCAGTGGTAGTCATCATGCGACAACTGAGGGCATCGGCAGCTTTATTCTCAACTCCCGCCTTATGTCTAAGGGTATAAGTGTACTCTTGAAGGAATTCCACCCAACGACCGTGGCGTGCATTCAACTTCTTCTGGGAGTTGATATAACGCAAAGCTTCGTGATCCGAGAAAATGATGAATTCTTGCGGGAGCAAGTAATGTCGCTAATAGCGGAGGCATTGGATCACGGCATAGAATTCCTTATCGTAAGTGGAATAGCGCTGCCGAATATCATTCAGTTTCTCACTGAAGTACGCTACAGGATGACCTTCCTGGGAGAGGACTCCTCCAATTCCGACCCCTGAAGCGTCGCAGGTTACTTCGAAGACTTTGGAGAAGTCAGGAAGTCTCATTACTGGGGCCTCCACCATTCTTTTCTTAATGTCCTCGAAAGCTCTAGTGGCGGCCGGGGTCCAATGGAAATCACCCTTTTTAAGGCAATCAGTGATAGGAGATACGATTGTGCTGAAATTTCGTATGAATCTCCTATAGAAGGTGGCCAATCCGTGGAAGCTGCGGACTTCCCGGATGTTCTGAGGAAGGGGCCACTCAACTATGGCTTTTACTTTCTCGAGGTCAGCAGAAACCCCGCGAGCCGATACGATAAACCCTAGAAAGATGACTCGATCTACGAGGAAAGTACACTTCTTGGGATTAGCGTATAACTGCTCCTTCCTTAAAACAGAGCAGACTTGCTTAAGGTGGTCAAGATGTTGCTCCACAGAATGACTATAAATAAGAATGTCGTCAAATAAACAACGATAAACTTACCCATAAAAGGACGCAACACTTGGGTCATAATTCTCATGAAGGTGCTCGGGGCGTTACTCAACCCGAATGGCATGACCATCCACTCATAAAGACCGTCCTTGGTCTTGAAAGCAGTTTTCCACTCATCACCGGGTCGGATTCGAATCTGGTGGTATCCACTCTTAAGATCGATCTTGGAAAAGAGGGTGGCACCCGTCATCATATCCAACATGTCGTCTAATCTAGGAATAGGAAATCGATATTTGACGGTGATTTTGTTGATAGCACGACTATCAACACACATTCTCCAAGATCCGTCCTTCTTGGGAGTGAGAAGGGCGGGCACCGCGCAGGGGCTAAGACTTTCCTTAATGAAACCTCGCTGCAGTAACTCGTCTACCTGCCTTTTAAGTTCGGCATGCTCCATGGGATTCATGCGATGGTGTGGTAGGTTCGGGAGGGAGGCTCCAGGGACTAAGTCTATAGCATGCTGAATGTCTCGTAGAGGGGGTAACTGATCAGGGAGATCATCTGGGAAGACATCAGCAAATTGTCCTAAAATAGGTTGGACTTCCTGAGGAATGGGGTCATCAGATTCGATGGGAATCTCACGACCCACTAAAGCGTATAGAGGTGCACCACGAGTGACCTCAGAGTCCAGAACCTTGGCGGTGACCAAGTTTAGTCCTTTCTTGGACTTAAGGGGATGGGGTTTAGGTTCTTCCTTGACCCGGGGTTGTGATGGTACAAGTTTAATCTTTTTACCCGCATGTTCGAACACGCAGGTGTTCGAACGCCCATAGATGTGGACATCATTATCAAAAATCCAAGGACGCCCCAAAAGAATTTGTCCAACATCCATAATCAGAACATCGCACCATACGTTCTCCTTATAGGTGGCAAAGGAGATAGGTACGAGACTTCGTTCTTTCACCTCCAAGGCAGTGGAGTTGACCCAAGCTACCTTATACGGACTGGGGTGAGGAACGGCAGAAAGGCCTAATTTGGACACCATGCTGGAGGAGACAGCATTGATGCAACTGCCACTATCTACGATGACCTTACAGTTTTTATCTTTGATTTTGGTGTAGGTGTGAAAGATAGAAGTCCTACGCCAGTCATCGGAGGTAACAGGGTGTGACAGCGCACATCTCACTACGCAGATGGGAGATGTGTCCAACTTCTGAAGGCAATGGAGGACGGCAGTGTCCTCGTCCTCCTCGAAGAAATCACCTTCTTCTTCAACTTGGTGAACCTGATCAACCTCGGGCTCAGGATCCTCCTCAGTGATTTCCTCGATGATGGAAACTTTGTAGGGACTGGAACACTGAGAAGCGATATGCCCGTACCCCTGGCATCGAAAGCACTTGGTCCCGGGACTGGACCGAGGGGTATCCGGAGTGGGAGGTTTACTTCTAAAATCAGGTCGAGGTGCAGGGGAACCCGTGGGAGGTCGAGTGCTACTACCCGGAGTAGGTCGGGTAGTAGAGGAGTGCGGGGTGGAACTACCAGACGGTCTGTAGGAGGGTCTAGGGTCGTGATGACGGCTAGAATGCTGGGATCGACTCTCCTCTAAGTCAAGTACTAAACTATACGCACTTTCTAAGGTTGTGACATTTCGGGCGAACAGCTCGTTGCAAAGGTCCTCTCGCAATCCGGTACGAAACATGGATAGAATCTGCGCAGGGGTAGTGGAGGTCTCCCCTTTGCAACGAATCAGAAAATCATCGAAAGAGGCGATGTAATCCTTGACGGGTTTGTTGCCCTGAGTCAGTCTATGCCACCTATCTAAGAGCCTAGGGAAGTATGAGGGAGGGAGGTACTTCTGCTTAAGCTCACGCTTCATCGACAGCCAATCAGTGATGGGGTACTCATTGCGAGACTCCCTAAGACTTTCTAAGTTAGACCAGAACTGACTAGCCCTACCAATGAGTTTCATACTGGCGAAACTGACCTTTCTAGCCTCGGAGATGTCATACCACCTAAAGAAACTATCCATACCTTTGATCCAATCCAGAAAGAGCTGGGGATCTAGGGTACCATCGAAAGTGGGTGCATCGACCTTGATATTTTTCATCAGGGGAAGGTCAGGATCGTGGTGGTGCTCTTGTCTATGGTGGGGAACTCGGTGAGGAGCTCGAGTGTGCCCCTCATCCATAAAAGGATCATCCCCATACATAGAGGGAGGTCTAGAAGGAGTATACGGGATAGGGTGAGTTCTACCATGCTCTATTGTGTCAAGACGATCGGTGGTGGTTCTACGAAATTCAGCGAGATCGGCTTGGTTTTCTTTTAATTGTTGGCTAATAGCATTCATTTGACCTACCAGCAGGTCTAAAGTCCGTCATAGTTGTTCGGGATCCATTGCTAAGTATTAGGGGGGTTTAGGGGGTGACAACTAGGAGTGGACAGCAAGTGTAAGTGCAGGAAATACGCCCTAAAATGTTAATAACTGCTGCAGGAAACTTAGGGACAGCACTCTATGCTAAGGTGTTAAGTCTCCTAAACAACTAGCAAGATTAAGGGGTTAAGGACAGCACTTAGATACCAAAGAAAAGGCTTTATAACACACTAAATGCATGCAGAAATTTAAAGGACAGCAAACAAAAATTGAATTTTTAAATTATTTAAAGATGTGATGCATGCAAAATTAAATGGACTAGCAAGGTAGCAACCTAGGGTGATTTTCTAGCATGTAATCCTAGGTTAACCATGCTCTGATACCAGATGATGCAGGACTAAAATGCTTGAATGAAACTTGGATTTTGCACGGTTTATTTTAAAGAGCAATTGGTAGATTAAATTACTAACATTTGAACGATAAAATAAAACAAGAGAGAGATGCTTGCGTTTAGGCTAAACCACATATAGTAATGCTAGTACAAACAAATATTTTAGAGAACCGAAATGACGCTAGCATAGTAGTTGTTCATGCATAATTCCTCGATTAACAATAAGACAAGTAAATATAAAGGAGCACTCAAGTAGTCCTACGTTTACTAAGCTTTTAGCATGAGAAGCGGCTTAGATCCCTTACGATTTCGTCATCACCTACAAGGTTAGGAGAAAATGAAGTAATTGACGGAATGGGGAGGTTCACCTTAACCGGAGTGGAGTCGTTGTCGGATAGCCACCACTTGCTTGACGATAGCGACGGTGAGGCGGCGTAGGAGGTGGATGAAGTACTCTCTGAGCGGAGGAGCGTCCGGAGGGGAAGCAGTCGTGAGTCGGCCAAGGATGGTCCACCGTCCTTTCTTCCTCTGATCGTCGATCGTATCCACCAAAGTAATGTGGATCCGATCGAAGTATTCTTCGACGGTGTTGTCGAAGTCAAAACCGACGTCGAAGAAGGGAGACCGGAGGATGTCAATGTTGTCGTCTTCGTCAAGTAAGAATCCGTAATCCCACGCAGGCACTTCCATTCATGTTGTTGGAAGGATAACTGGTAATGTGGGATGAAGTTTTGCTGCCCTTGATGTTTTCTCCCAAGAGAGTAGTGATTTCCTTTGAGAATCCAAGGAGAAAGAGGGTGGGGAAGGTGGCCGGCCAAGGGGTGGGGTTGGGGAATTAGGGTTAGGGTTTTGGAGAGGGAAGAAAATTATTTAAGATCTGAAATTTAATTTCAGAATTTTTGGAAGGAGGGAAGTTGGAAATTATTTGAAATCCAATCCCAAAGAGAAAAGAGGCTTTAATGGAAGAGAGAGAGAGGGGGCGGCATAGGGATAGGGGCCGGCGGTTTATAAAGGGGATTGGGAGAGATTTGGGGAGGGGATTGGGGTTTCTTATTTTAGAATTAGAGAAAAGGAAAGATTTAATTCTCTCCTTATCAATCAAAATTTCAAAAGAAATCAAATAGGAAACTTTCCTAAAATAGTTTTGATAATTTAGGAAAGTATCCTAATTTGAAATTAAATTGAATTCAAATCTTCAATACCTTCCAAATATATTCCCTAATATTTTAGGAAACCCAATTAGAGAGAGAGAAAGGGATGGGGGACGGGTGGGAGCCGGCGGCGGGTAGAGGAGGGGCGGGTTGGCCGTGGGGGTAGGGGAAGGGTGGGAGTCGGTTTGGGGAAGGGAAGGGGGGCAAGGGGTCGGGCCGTGGGTTTGGGGGAAGAGGGAAGGAGAAGGGGAAGGGAGGGAGGAGCTAAGATCTAAAACCACGAACCCGACACATCGAAGTTGGTGGGTGATGCAATTCCTTCTCCAAAGGATCTCTCCAAGCTCTCAAGCTCACATAAGAATGCAATATGCAGAAATTGTAATAATCATTCATTCATTAACCAAAATAATACAATAGGGGCCTTTAAATAGCCTCAAACAAAAGACAAGACGAAAAGACAAACATGCCCTCTTGGGCTTACAAGCAAACCACCCTAAAGTAAGGGTACAACAGTAAACGAAATAAAAGAAAACAATAACATAATAAAACTTAAAAATATAAAGACTCGATCGTGGCCGTAGATCGACGACCACGTCTCTGGTAGACATTCCAAGTGTGGATGTCCTCATCAGACATGTTTTGAGGTTTTTGGTCTTTCTATTTGAGAGTAGATCACTATTTTGAGTTCCTTGTTTTTTTTATTCAAGAGCTTTCCGATTTAGTAATTTATATGTAGATTTTACCAACCTATTATTTTCTGTTATTATGTGTAGATTTTAGTCATTTTACCAACCTTGATTTTCCAAGAACTTCATTTTCTGTCATTATAAAGATTAAAGAGGATAAATAAATAATAAATTATTGTGCCATTAAAATCTAAAACAATATAATTGTAAATCAATTTATGTCATCAATTTATGATCAAATTTGTATTTTTATTTTGATGTTAATTGTTTATTCCTATCAATTATTAGTATGGCTAGCGGCACAAGAAGAAAAGATCCTGCATAGAAATATGGCACTCAAGTTGAAGTGCCACGCGAAGGCGCAAAGAAGGGATATGTTTACATGAAATATAATTTTTGTGAGAAGCACATAACTGGTGGTGTCAAAAGATTGAAGGATCATCTAGCCTACACTCATGTCAACGTAGGATCGTGTGTAAAAGTACCTGATGAAATGAAAAAGGAATGTATAAACAGTAGACTACTTAAAGAAGTTTGCCATCACGAAGGAGGTCACACAAAGAAATATAAAAGAGATGATAAGAAATTCTTCTTACTATGGATCACATCATAAAGGTTCCAATAGTGGAAGCCATCTACTTTCTTCTAACTGAGGCACTCGGGGGCCCATGGATAGATTTAAGGTTAATATTGATGATGAGGAAAACATAAACGCTCAGGATATTCTGCCTCCTACTACTACAAAAGAACTCAGGAATAGAGTTTGTTTAGATATCGCCAGATTCATCTATGAAAATGGGATATCATTTAATGTTGTTAGGAGTCCGTCATGGATTAATATATTACGATCTGTTGGAAGCTATGGAAGAGGACTACAACTCCCAAGCATGTATGAGCTGAGAACTTGGATGCTGAATAAGGAGGTCAAGACAACTTCAAAAATGGTGGATGATGTTAAGAAGACTTGAATTGAGACGGGAGTGACAATAATGTCAGATGGTTGGTCAGATATTCAACATAGAAGTATTATTAATTTCATGGTCAACAATTCATATGGAACTGTTTTTCTAAAATTAGTGGATGCTTCAAGTTTTGTAAAGGATGCGCAATTGTTGTTTGAAATATTGGATGAAGTTGTGGAGGAAGTAGGAGAGGCCTTAGTAGTATAAGTTGTTATTGATAATGAGAGTACATACAAAGCTGTAGGGAGAATGTTATGGAGAAGAGACCTCACCTTTACTGGATTCCATGTATTGCACATTGCATTGATTTAATGCTTGAGAGGTTGAGACAGTTGCCTCAGCATAAATCAGCCCTGTTGGAGGCCAAATTTGTTAGTAAGTTCATTTACAATCATTCTTGGGTACTCAGCTTGATGAGAAAATTCAATTGACAAGGAAATTATTCGACCTACTGTTACGAGATTTGCTACTGTATATTTAACATTGCAGAGATTTAAGGAGTTAAGACAACCTTTGGAAGCTATGTTTGCTTCTGAAGAATGGGATAAAAGTTCATTATCCAAAAAACAAGAAGGAAAATATGATAAAAGATTGTTATGAAAGATGATTCATTTTGACGCAGTACAAATTATGCTTTGAAGACAACATGACCATTAGCTAAGGTGCTTAGAATGGTTGATGGTGAGAGGGCCCCGATTATGGGATTTATTTATGAAGCAATGAATAGGGCTAAAGAAGATATTGCAAAAGATTTAGAAGGCAAGAAAGTGCCTACAAAGAAATATGAGATATTATAGATAAAAAGTGGGATCGTCAATTACACCAATACTTACATGCTGCTGCATGCTATTTAAACCTTTAATTTCATTATGATAAGGACTTTCATGTTGATAAAGAGGTAAAAACTGATTTGTATGTATGTATGAACAGACTCATTTCTGAAGAAGACTACCTCAAAGTGAATGATCAACTTGAGGATTTTCATTTGAATAAGTGAATGTTTGGATTTAGAGCAGCACAAACATGCTACAAAACACGATCTCCTGGTATATTTATAATTTGTATATTTATAATTATAATTTTAATATTTATATCCAAGTCTTCTACTTCAATCTATATTCATAAAATACTATTCATTTTTATGTAGAATGTTGGTGGGCTCAATTTGGAGATGATGTTCCTGAATTAAGAGCTTTTACAGTTAAAGTTCTTAGCCTGACATGCTCGGCTTCTGCATGCAAGCATAATTGGAGCACCTTCAATCAAATTCATACAAATAAAAGAAATCGATTGGCGGCAGATCGAATGAACAAACTAGTTTATGTTATGTTTAATAAAAAGCTGAAAGATAGACATCTCAAATTGCAGAAGAAAGGAAACAATGATAATGAAATTGTCCCTTTACTTTTTGACGATTTACAATCTGATGTTGAATAGGTTACTCTTAAGAATGCTGATGTTCCTAAAGTTGAAGCAGACGGTGAAACTCATATCAATGAGGACAATGAAGCAATTATTCAAGTATATAAAAGAAAAAAAATAAAGTGAGATTGAAGCTTCAAAAAAATTCAAAGGTATTCTTAAATATAATGAATTATTTTTTATGTTATTATTATTTCATTCTAGAGCTAATAAAATATTAACTGATATAGGAGATAAAGGAAAAAATATTATAAATGAAGAAGAGTTTTAGGATGACTTTCACATTAATTATGAAGATTCTTCTAAAGACAATCAAAGTGATGATAAGCATATATTGGGTCTTGATCCTAAGGGGATGTTTTATTTTTAAGTGAGTTTAGTTTAAATCTTGTATTCTAGTAATATTATCTTAGAACAAATCATCAAATTCATAATTGACATAATATTTTGTTATTTTTTATCATTATTCATAATTTTAAATTACCTTTTTTATCGTTTTGAGGCTTACGCCTCGATCCGCCTCGAGGCTTATGCCTCGCCTCGCTTAGACAAAACGCTTCGATTCTCGAATTCGCCTTTTAAAACCTTGATTTGAACATTTACATAAACCATATTTTACCTATTTTTGTTAGATCATCATCTTTTGTAGACGTACTCCTCTCTTTCTACCATTTTTACTTTTCATGAGACTTAATTGAAAATTTTAGTTTAATAGAATGAGTTTACAAAATAAATTCTGTGGATAATTATACTTAATGGTATAGTAATTGTACATACATAAATATTTATATTCATTTGATTTTCTTTGGCAATTAACATATATATATATATCATTTTCTTTTCAAACAACATTTTTCTCTTTCAAATAACACTTATTTATTTTATACATTTTTTAGTTATTCATTTTCCATCTTTCATTTTGTACAGGAGTACCGTTTAAGTTTTTGTACCAATATATGTACAACCATTTTTATTTTCATTTTCATTTAACGTGCATGAGTACATTTCTTCCCCAGCCAGTACCATACGGGGGTGAACTCCTATAATTTACATGCATATACCTTTTTCCTTTCATCTTTACATTTGTTTCATTTGTCTTTATATGTTTGTATTTAGATGACTTTGAAAGAATATATGTATTCATTTTAAATTTGCTTTCTTTTTCTTTCAATATATTTTCAATCCACATATACATATTTCACATAATACATACATATATGCTAATATTACTTTGTCACTTCAATAGCTAACTTTTATCATTCTTCATTGTTAATCTAATAACTTTCAAATATTTATAATTGAACAAATGGCCAGGAGACTGTATGTAATAAAATAGAATTATGTAATAATATCCATAAAATAACAGTAATTATCCACTTTATTCTCTTTCACATCCAAATCCTTCTAAATCTTCAATTTTTTGAAATTGACTTCCAATATTCATCTCAATTCAGATATTTAATTCCCCTTTTGTTCCAAAATAATATTAATTGGCATTAAATATTATTTGCTATATTTTTAAGGAATCATCAAAGTAATAATAAATGTCAAATTCCTCGAATTAACAAACTATTTTTCTAATTATGTTGCATATATAATTTTCTTATATAGATCGAAAATTTCAATTATATAACTTGCATCTTTTACCTCACTAAATCTTTCCTTCCTTCTTCGCAATAAAGCTTTCCTTCCTTCTTTGTTGAATCAAGTTTACTTCTCTTGGATTTTTCTTATAGACAATAAATATTTTTATTTCTTCAATTAGAAAAATGGGAATATTAATTTCTTATCTAAGTCGAACTTAATTGATAATTTAAACACTTACTTTTTCTTTCACTAACAGAGAATAAAAGGAATTCCAAAAGAAAATCCCCAAATTCTTTCTTCTTTCTCTCTGCGCTCAGTTGAACCATAAATTTGTTTCTTAGAATTAATCACGAATAATTTATACCAAAAGCACAAAAAAGATATACGAACTTACCTTTTTTCCTCTTTTTCTTCCTCACAACAAAATTTCTCTCGTACATAACTTCTAACTCACATTTTCTGCCACTGGAGTGAGTGAAAGTAAGTTATCTCTCATCAGGAGTCGCTACCTTTCACTCTCGCACGCAATTTCCCACTAGATGGCGCGATCCAACCCCGTTTGGAGGGTTTATGCATGCATGCGAACGGCGTGTGGTTCGCCTGTTCGGGTCCCGATTCCTGCTACAGAAAATAGCCGGCCCAGCTCTTAGTTTTGCTCCTAGTTTTATCATTTTTATTCAGGCAAACTACTAGTATGAATCTTCAATTCGATAGCATTATGATTTGAGATAATTTGACACCATTATTGGCCTGATTTCAAACTCTTGATGCTGGATCCAAGATCGAGTAGAATAAGACAGCCATTTCAATCCAAACCTACATTCTAGATGGGGTTTGCATGTTACAAGAATTAATGCTAGGCCTTGACATATGAATTAAGGTTATGGAGTTAACCTTGATTACAAAATTGAACTTGGAAGGAAAATAAGAAGATAACTGATTCATGCAACTGGTTTTCTTACTATGAAAAACCTTAGAGTTAGGTTATTTTTGTTGTATATGAATTGATCAGTGAAGGGATTAATGGAGGTAGTATTTTGCATTAAAAAATAAAACAAATTGAAGGAGATGATGCAATTAAGGACTTGAAGGTAAATTTGTTATAAGATAGGATGGTTTACAGCCTTACCATTCCTCTCAAATTTGTTAGTCCTTTGATCTTTTCTCCACCCCTTCGTTTTTTTCCTTTTCTCCTTGCTTGTGTTCCTTGTTTTCTTTTTGTCTTGATGATGTCTTCCTTGCCTCGCTTGAATGCTCAATAGAGAGATGGATAGCATGGATATGATAACATGAGAGATAGAGATAAAAGGTGGGGAGCTCTTATTCGAGTAGGGTTAAGAAGAGAGAGGGAGTGGAATTTAAAGGTTTTCTTAGATTCAATCTTTCATATAAGATAGAATTGAGTGAACAATTCTAGGTAAAAAATCACTTAATTTGCAAAGAGCTCTTGATAATGTAAGGTTTGAAAAGGAGTTGTTGTATGTAGCCTTACACTTGCATTTGTAGAGATTTTTTTTTGTTATTTTGAACTTGGGTCCTTTTGAATACGCTTGACTACTTGAGGCAACCTAGCTGCTACTTTAGACCTACTCTCTATAAAACCCTAGGTACAAATTACTATAAAACCTAGGATATATATGGTAAATCAGATAAGGATAAGTGCTATTCTCTTATTGTAAGCGTGAGAATAGTTATCAGGTAGCATAATCCACTTATATTGATAACTAAACCTCCTATTTTAGATAAATTCCTTGATTTTTAAATCAGCATCAACCTCTCCCTACTTTTGGTAAAGATTAGCCGCTCCATTGTGGGGAAAAGTTTTGCCATTTAAATTGAAGCTCTTTTCATTAAATTATAACACTTAATGAAGCATCGATCGAGCCAGGTATGTTCCATGCACTCAATTTTATTTCTAGGCTTTATTTTGGGTTTGACTTGGGCTCGTTATATGACTTGACCAATTTGATTTTGGAGCCGCCACAATCACTGGCTGATTTGGTTGCCCGTTCTGTAATTATGTGAACTTTAGATGTTGTAGATTGCCGTTTGTTCATTCATTTTATACTATTGATGCTATGGCTTTATGATGGGTGTGAGTGTGACAATAATACCTGATATATTACTAACTTCTTTTTTTTTTTTCCTACTATAATAATTAGGGTGTTAGCTTGGTAGAAATTGAATGGTTCATATTTCGTACCAAATATTTCTAGGTTGGTTCGTATAACATGGATTTTCCTATATTATCTCATCATTGTATAATAAATATGCTTGATAAATGAAGCCCTCAAACAACCATGTTCCATGGTAATCCTTTTGCGGACAATGTGAAGCTTTTCAAATCATCTTTTACATTCTCTGATTCACATCAAAATGCTGAATTGGCCAGAGTAATTCATTATTTTAATTATTTTTTATTTTTCCACTTATTTGCTTCTTCCAATTTGGACTATGATTTTACGGTTGTATGATAAAATATTTCCTGGAAATACAGGGTTGGTCTTTCTCTGATGTTATGTTTGTTACGAAACGGAACATGGCAAATGCCGTTGCAAATGTATCAAAACAACTGGAGCAATTATCCGCCACTTTAACTGTATGATAAATCACTTTGAGCTCCCTTGAATTATGGTTTTCTTCTTTATAATAATATTATTTGCTTTTTTCATTTTCAGATGACAAAGAGGCATCTAACACAGCGGCTCGAAAAGTTGGATTATAAACTTGATGAGCAGAAGGACTCAACTGAGATCATAATGAAAGAGGTTAGTTTATATTTGAGTTTTCTTTGATCTAATAAAAGAATGCTTCAAGTCGATTCAATAAGATACAGTTGTTAGATGTATCAAGATTGTTTCTTATCTCTAGCAAGGCTTGTGTGTGTGGGATTCTCTCTCTTTAATTTCTTGGGTTTTTTCGAGCCATTATATACTGGCTTATGAATGATTTGTGTTGCCTTTCAAGTTTGGACTGATGAATATCTGTTGGATAATTGTAATGATTCAATCTGGTAAGTTCTGTTGGCGTATGGTGAGCTGGTTGTTAAGTTTCATCCTTACATGCTGTAATGCTTCCGTGCTACCAATGACTTGTGGATGTTTGCCTAGATTTATGGATAGTTGTGTGTTGGCTATTTATGTGATGGTATTCTGGAGTATTGTGATGAATGGTTTCTATAGGAGTTTCCATTGCTAGATGCTGTGTGGTATCCCCTTTGCATTGTTACTATTGATGGCTGTTTTTCGACTGTTGCCACTTCTAATTCCATTTTATGCGTTGCTATAAACATGTTGAATGACGTGATGATATACCTTGGTATACATGTCTTTTCTGGTGTTGCCTTTAGGACTTTTCTCTCTCTACTCCAATCATTTTTCAACCAAGTTCCATTGTGGTTTGATCGCTTGATTATGAGCCTTTTGATCTGCCTATTGTTCTATTGGCTACTTATTTTTTGTTCCTTCTTTTAGATACTAGTTTTCAGGTTATAAGAGTATTAAGCGCATATTCTTGAGTAATCCAGGTTTATTCTTTTTTTGGTTTGTTTGAGCTAGATTTTTTTTGTCACAGCTCTAAATCTTTTAGTTGATTTGTTTCTTTTATTGCTTTTCTTAGGTTACTACGATAGTATTTACGCAAGTTGAGATGCTTCAGATTAATAAAATATATAATTTAAGCTCTATCCTCAAATTTTACCTGAATTTTCTTTTTATCAGTATATCCTTGTGGGTTCTAAAAATTTACGCCCCGGCCTCTTTGCGGCCCCCTTTATTTTCTTCTGGTCATCAAGGAGAGTTTTAACATTTACATTCCGAGGCAATTTTCAAAAGGAAGAATGGGTTTTGAAGTAAGACACTATCTTGAGATTTCTCCCTCATTTTGCGAGGACTTTATGCTCTAAGTTCAAGTTACTTATAGGCGCAAGCCCTTATAGTTAATTACCCCTGCCGGTAACGAGAGAGAACTTTCGATCAAGGCTAGTCGTCAAATATATATAGAGTATCAGGCTTATAGTAGCAACATGATTTTAGGTATTTAGAAATTTAATATTTAAAATTAAAAATTCACCACCTTATACTTAAAGTGGATGGTGGGGGAAAGATGATGAACCCGATCAAGATCTCATGGTTCCATCATCCTGGGTCATTATAATCCCTGGTCTACTTAGTTAGAAGAGGTAGTCGACCCAACCTGATTGAAAAATCCTTGTTGGAAGCCAGGAGTACTTTATTCAAGGGCATCTTATAGATCTGGGATGAATATTTGTTTAAGGGGATAAATTTGAATCGACCTTAGCTAACAGAGGGCTTTCTGCCCTATCGATCATATCCTATGATTCATCACTCAATGATTTAACGTCGTTGGAGAACATACGGGTTTTGATCATGACCGTAATTTAATGGTGTCATTTGGAGGCAAAACCACCCGGTTAGAGGATTCCGGTCATAATTGTTTACCTGTGGTGCTATTTGGCTGCAAAATCACTTATTAGTGGACACTTGCCATGTTCTTACTGGCAAAAGATGGATTGAGAATGAATCCTAGTGATATTCTCGACTAGAGATTTGTTCTTTGTGAGCTGAAGTGAATTTTAAATTTATCCACCTCGACAAATTATTATGGAGGATGGATGCGTATTTTTGCTTTAAGTGTTTTGGTATTTTATTTCAATTTTAAATATTTGTATTATTGAATGTATTTCATGGGAATTTGGGAGGCATTTTTAAATATTTGAGGCCCCCTTCGGTTGTGATAAATATTCAACACGGCCATCATCGGAATTTTTATGGGTATTATTATTTTGTTGGTTGAATCTTGTCGACTCTGCTTACTGACTGAGGATTGGGTTCATTGTCGGCTTTATGCCTTTATTAGTGGATTTTCCTTGGTATAGACCTTGAAGGCCTAATATGAATGTATAAAACAAATATCCCCGATCAATGCCGCGATCGTGTATTTGTTTGACTGTTTGAGCCGTGTCGACTCCTATCTACCCACATAGAAGGATTGAGCTTGAACTTAAGCCAATTTCTTGACCCGCGTAATATCCTTAGACGTCATGTGTGTACCTACAACATGCTCTTTGGGGCCCATGCAGGTAATCATATTTTAATGCACGAGAGGGGAGCATTTTGAAATATTTAATTATAATCAATTACGCAAACGACTATCATTGAAAGAGTGCACATGATTTCATTTTGGCATCTGCAAGTGTCGTCTGTCTGCTAGTACATGCCTTGTTGATCCGATGGCGTTGTTTAGCAGTGCATTCTCATACAATGTTTGCAGATCACTGACAGCAATAACATTACGGAGCAATGTATGGCGAACACTAGTTCCTGCCTTCATAGGACTAATGCTTCAACAGTTTCAAGCTTCTTCCATACTTAATGTTTATGGGACTGCAATCCTTTGGAGGATCAACAGTGAGGTACCATATTCTGATGTGACTAGTGACTAAAGACTCGACTGATGTACTATTAGACTTTTTTGTCTTCACTTCATCGCAAGGTAGTCTCCTCGAAGCATAAATAAGACAAGACACAAGATAGTTTTCAGTGTCTCAACGACATTCTAGTCTCTGATATACATTTTGGACGTGGAAGCTTCTCCTACAGTCCTTAACATAACGACCAGGAGCAACTCCCTTCAACCTATAGGAGCAACATTTAATCTTGGAAGGACATGAAAGTTCAGTCCCTAGATTCATGACTTCTTTACTAGGATAATATCATCCGCCTTTGCTTGCAAAATATCGACGTATTTAATTTCCAGTGCATGATTGTCAACTGTAAGGATGCCGTACCATTCACTGCCTGTTGTTAATCATCGCCCACATGTATATTATTATGCATACGACAAATCTTCCATTATTGCTAGTAGGCATTCGTCTTTGCCACGATCTTCTATCTCATGCCTGTAGAAGATCCATCACATTGGCGATACATTCATCATTATTGCTTGCATATAGGGTTGCTGTATGCATTACAAGCTCTCAGCTGTTGTATGTGGGCAAGCTGTGTTGAATGCATATCTTCTAATACTGTTTGTAGGTGTTTGCATTTACCACAGTTCTTTTGCATTTTACTTGTAGATAGCATGTTAAATGTACAATGGGCCTCCTGTAGCGGCCTGTAGGTGTTTTCCTTTGCTGTGTACCATCCGCCTTTACTTGCAGGGAATTAGTGTATTTGCCTAACATCGTATATTGGTTGACTGTGTGGGTGTTATAACACCCATCACATATTACTAATTATCACTATTGCGCATACGACAAATATTTCGTTAATGCTAGCGGGTATTCACAGTCATCGTGCTTTGCACTGTGTGTATTTACAAGAGGTTTTGTTGTTTGCATGTAAGTTGATGTATTCTTTTGCAAATAGATCTTGTGCTCGTAGAAGACTGGTGTATTTGTTTGTAGTTAGGTGAAATTGACTATGTGCGAGCTGCAATTATTTCGAACTTCTCAAATTAACCTTGATTAGCAATTCATTGCATATCGACCTCTACTGCTCGCAGGGCTTAATATTCTTGATTGTATGTTGATGTTGATCACAGGGAACAACATTTGTTGCGCATCTTTCACATTCTATTCATGAACACCATTACATTCATTGCAATCATCTTGCCTCCCATTATTTCCTTTGAGCAAGGTTGTATTCATTACCAATCTCCATCCTCACGCAAATGAACCATTGTATTTATGCAAGTATTATGTTCGTGTTCATAATCATTTGGGAGCAGTTGTATTTCATTGTGTGTTTATTATTCTTTGCATGCCACAAGCCCCCTGTTCGTTCATTGGCATTTATTTGGATGACTAGGATTATTAGTTAGCATTTGCATTTCATTTATGATTGTGCATTTTTAAAATTAATGTCCAGTTCCCTGCGTTTGTTCAAATCCGATCCCCTGCTATTGATTCATGTAAGCTTGAATGACTTAAATCATATTTTAGGATTCATATCTTCAATTTGATTGTGCATTTTTAAAGTTTTAAGATCCAGTTCCCTATTATTTATTTCAAGTTATGTTCCCTGCATCTTGTGTATTTCAGTTTGAATTTCGGCAGCATCCCGACGTCTCCCACGTTTAGAAAAAAATTGGTGAGTCTTAGTCTTCCCATTATATCAAGAAAGATGTGCATGGTCGGTGTCTGGTGACATTACAGCCGTAATCTTTAATCCCACCATGCTAAGAAAGGGGTGCGTGGTCTTCAGGGGATACACAATTATTTTCTCGCAGGCACTGAGGCACGTACACGGGTACTTAAGTTTTGCCCCACCATGCTATGAAAAAGCATGCACAAGGCTTACCTGCCTTGCCACAGGCACCACAACCAATTTCTCCCTCCGCGCTAAGAAAATAGCGCATAGGTGATTGCTTGCATTGTTGCAAGCGCTGAGGGTTGGGTTTTGGGATTATACCTCTGTGATCGGGTCGATGGCGATGATTTCCGAACGACGACGACGATGTTGGTCTAGGGCGTGACGACGAAATAAACTTTACAAATATATATAATTTTTTTCTTTTTTTTCCTTCTCATTTCTTTTCTTCTTTTTTTCTCTATTTTTTGAACTTTCCCTTTTTTTTTCTTTTTTCTGTTGCAATAATAATAATTAACTATTAAGATTAATAAAAAAAATAAACTATTAATATTAATAAAACTTAAGATGGAGAGATTAACAAGAGCTCAGTTGCTGTGATAGGCGGGAATCGACCAGAGGAGAGATTGTTGTGGCTGGTGTCGAGAATGGGGAATCAAATGAGGGGTCAAGTAGCTGTGGCTTGAGGAGGGAATGCGATCAAAAGGCCTGTTCATTCGGCACAGTGATGGGCAAGCTGCAGAATCGGGAGCTCTGATCGCGGACTGAGCGGCTGGTTTGACGAGCCGAGGGAGGAGGCGGCGGATAGAAGTATTTGAACAGGGATGAAGGTCGGTGGATCAGATGAGGCAATAGGTGTAGAGGGAAATGTCGGTAGAAGGTAGTGGGATCGAGTAGCCTGAGGTGCGATTTGGGTCGATCCGAAGCAGAGGAGTCGGATAGCTCGAATAGGAGGAAAAATCGAGAGATTGGCTTCGTTCGGCCAGGGGATTCGGCTAGCTGTGAGGTTGGTTGAGGTTGGCACAGTTGGAGGGGGAAATCGGTTGCAGGCTTTGAGATGAGGGAGCGGGCGGAGCTCATTCGACGGGTTCGGCGTTGGATGGTCGATCAAGTGGCAGGTGGGGATCGAGTTGCTTCAGGCTTCACATGTAAGGGAGGTTGGTCATGGAGGTCGCCTGCAGCTGTGAAGTTTGGTGAAATCGAGGTCTCGGCTGGGTGAATCGGTTGAGATCGACAGTAAAGGAATGAGGAGGCATGGTCGGCTTTCGCAGAGGCTGTGACTCAATGGGATTTCAAGCAGGGATGCTTCGTGTGTGGGAGAGCAGAGAAATGAGGCCTCTTGTATCTTCATTATTTTAATGACGAGCATAGCTGATTTCGCGGAGATCGTGCGAAGCACGACTAGAGCAGGGTCGAGTGTGAAAATCGTGTGGAGCACGACGTCAGACAGGTACTTGAGATTTGAGCTGATTTGTTTTTAGTGTTTAGGGCAACAATCATGATATGGTTTTGCTTAAGGTATTGGAGAGTTCTACATGAAAGAAAAAATATTTCCAGCAAAGTTGCAAGATATCCCTTTCGCTTTTAAAAGAAAATGATAAAGATGTTTATGGATAAATATTTTTTGCTAGATAAAAATTCTTGTAAAATAAGAGCTAATTATTTTTTAATCCCATCAATTTATCGATATAAGCACATAACCCCTGTGTAATGTAAAAATATACACTTCACCATCACCAATTTAAACCAAAATCTCACTATTTTGTTTTTCTATGATTTTAAAAAGAATTAAAAAGGTGTTCGTACGTATGCTTGAAATTCATAATAAAATCTCATGAGCCTCAACCTCACTCTCGCCTTCGTTAAGCATGTTCGGTTTACAAACTTACAAATTAAGCAAGTTAGGCTTACAAACCTACAAATTAAGCAAGTTAGGCTTATAAGAATGGAAGCTCTACTATTAAAGAAGCCTAAGGTTATGTTGTGTCTTACTACTCTGCTTTGATATTAGAGAGGAATAAAGTTATCAGGTCTTATTGCTTTACTATGATAGAGGCTCATAAGTTGTGGCTTATTGATTTGATATTATAGAGTCTTAATTAGATTGTGTTAGCGCATTTGAATATGGTTGGCAAACTTTGCAATGACCCTACAATGTCGATTGAACATACAACTTTGATATAGGGATGCTCGAGGGAGTCTAGATTATTATTAAAGCTACCTCAAGGGCTTTTTGTAGATGTATTCATCAAATGTTTTGATGGAGCTTGACTTAGGGTTACTTGGTCTGAGACATGTGCTAATTTGTGCATGCACTTAGCCATTAGGGCGTATGGTAGCTCCTTTAGGTATTAAATGAGTGGTCTTTTTTTTTCTAGGTGAGGGCCTCTCTTCGCTGGTTACCCTACCAAGATTCCATTCATGTTTATTTGATTATAAATGCATTTAAACGTTGGGCCGTGGTAGCCAGATTTTTGAAAATATCTCATCAAGAAAATTTGGTTGCACCTTAGTCTCCGTATGTGATTATGGAGCTTAGGATTGAACATTTTAAAATATTTGAGGCTTTGTAGAGCATTTATAATTTTTTTTTTCAAATAAAATTTGCTAATTTAACCAATTTGTAGGGTACACCAATGCAAAATAGAGGTCTACACCCTTCACGGCCCCATTAAGTTCCCTAGAAGTTTCAAAACCTTTTGATGTTTTAAATTTTTTTTTTAATATATTATTATAATGGAGGCATTCCTGTAATTTAACTGTCACTTTGGTTCCACCATTATTTAGAGAACCCTCAGATATTTTTTTGGAGATTTTTGATATTTGGATAATTTTTTCATTATATTTAAACCCCAAAAGGTATTTTAGTTATTTTTTGAAGCTATGGGTTTGCCACATTATTGGAGAAATTTTGTCATCCACAACGGATTGCATCATGGCATAGAAAATAATATATTGTCCTGAAGGTCAAAAATATCTTTTTTCTATGGACTCAATGAAAAAATTTACAATTTGAATTTTAAATAGAAAATTTTCCCCATTCAATATTTGGTTGAATGGGTTTATTTATTCAACGGGTTTTGTTTTATTGAGGATTAGAGGTATTTAAACTTTATCGAAGGGTTGTTTCTCTTTAAGTTTTTTGTGACTTAAAGATTTTATTTGGTTTTTAGGTATTTCATATTTAGGAGGGTTATGAAGAACCCATAAAACAACTATTGCTTGCTTTGAGGCAAGCATGCTACTTATGAAGTCCTAAGACACAATAATATAAACATTCCCCCTTTTGAGGTGGAATGGTTGATCATTGTATCAAAGAAAGCTTAGTGAGCTTTAGAGATTTTTAGAGTTTTCTTAGTGTTTGGATAAGAGAGAAGTGTCTGCCTAATATGATAAGGTTGACATAAATAAGAGTTTTTTTTTTTTGAAAATTGTAATTTTTCAATAATAAAGATAACCTAATATAAACTACTAAATGATAGAATATCTATCAGATTCCTCCTTTAAGAAAGAAAGAAAAGGAGGAGAATATTTTTACAACTAACATCATTTCAATAAAAATCTCTAACAATAGCAAAGTTAGCACATAAAATAGTTCACTTATTACAATTTCTATTGGAAAATTGAAATAAAACTTGATTGAAAACTTTTAAAAAAGATAGCTCCTTCATCCACTAATCTTCATTAACCCAATTAACTTTTCTCGTAGAATCTTGATGTAACTTGATAATGTTAAAGTTATCACCTTCTATTATAATCCCTTTGTATTCAAACATCCACCCTTGCATTATCTTCCTAAATGATCAACAACAACAATATCAAGCCTTTGTCCCACTACGTGGGGTCGGCTACATGAATCATTTTTCTCCATTGTGTTCTGTTAAAAGTCAAATTCTCGTTTAAATCTAATAAAGAAAGATCATTTTTAATATTTTCTAGCCAAGTCTATTTAGGTCTACCTCTACCCTTCTTAACATAAGTCAAATCTAATATCTCTACTTTCCTAACTGGGTCATCGGAGGGCCGCCTTTTATGTGACCAACCATCTTAGGCGACTCTCTCTAATCTTATCTTTCACTTGAGCTACTCCAACCTTTTCACATATATGCTCATTTCGTATCCTATCTCTAAGGGTAAAGCCACTTATCCACCTGAGCATCCTCATCTCTGCAACACTTAACTTAGTATTATGCTTCTCTTTTAATGGCCAACATTCTGCACAATAAAGCATTGCAGGTCTCACCACCATCTTATAGAATTTTCTCCTAAGTTTAAGGGGGACTTTTCCATTACACAACAAGCCCGATGCATTCCTTCACGTCAACCATCCAATTTGAATTATATTGATAATATCTCCATCTATTTCACCATCACTCTGAATAATAGATCTAAGATATCTAAAATATGTACTCTTATTAATGACTTGATCGCCCAAAATTACAATCCCTCCACTAGGTCTATTATTACTAAAATTACACTCCATATATTCAGTTTTAGATTTACTCAAGTGAAAACCTTTAGACTCTTAGGTTGACCTCCATAATTCAAGTTTACCTTCAACTCCCTCTTTAGTCTTATCAATAAGAAGAATATCATCAGCAAAAAGCATACGCCAAGGTACATCCTCTTGCAAATATTTAGTGAGAACATCCATGACTAAAGCAAAAAGATATGGGCTTAAGGCTGATCCTTGATGTAATCCAACCGAAATAGGAAAATACTTGGTCAAACCATCTTGTGTTTGAACACAAGTAATAGTTCCTGCATACATATCTTTAATGATTTGAATATAAGCGTTATTAACTCCTTTCTTTCAAGAACTCTCCATAACACTTCTCTTGAAACTTTATCATATGTTTTCTCTAGATCAATAAGTATCATATGTAGATCCTCCTTATTCTCTCTATATTTCTCCATCAAACCTCTCAATAAATGTATGGCTTCCATAGTAGACCTACCCGGCATGAATCCAAAGTGATTTTGAGAAACATTAGTATCACGCTGCAATCTACGCTCCATAACTCGCTCCCATAGTTTTAAAATATGACACATTAACTTAATTCCTCTATAATTAGCACAATCTTGTGCATCACCTTTATTCTTAAAAATAAGAATTAACACACTCATTCTCCACTCTTCAAGCATCTTTTTAGTCTTCAAAACAGTATTATAAAGTTTAGTAAACCAAAAAATTCCTTCATCTCCTAAGCATTTCCACACCTCTATTGGAATATCATCAGGTCCAACAGCTTTTCCACCATTCATTTTCTTTAAAGCCACTCTAACTTTGGTTTTATTAATACGCCGATAAAAACATAAATCTTTATTTTCATTTATGGTGCTAAGGTCACTAAAGTTAATCGTATTTTCATATTCTTCATTAAAAAGTTTAGCAAAATATCTCATCCATCTTTGTTGAATATCTTCTAAGAAAATTACTTTTTGATCTTCATCCTTAATACATTTCACTTGAACTAAATTCTTACTACTCCTATTTCTTTGTTTGGCTAACTTATACATATATCTTTCTCTCTTCCTAGTATCTGATCTTTTATATAAATTATTAAAAGTTAAGATCTTTGCATCGCATATTACTTTCTTAGATTCCTTACGTGTCTCTTTATATCTTTTCCAATTATTAGAATTTTTATATTTAAACTAATTTTTATTACAAATCTTTTTATTTTTTATCTTTTCTTGCACATTTGAATTCCACCACCAACTATTTTTACTATTAGGAGCTTTTCCCTTTGATACTCCAAGCACATCTTTTGCAATATTCTTAATATCACTAGTCACTTTTTCCTACATAACATTAGCATCCTCATATACAGACAAAATGTTAAGATCTAAAGTTTTACTCTAAAAAATATTTTTGTTAATATTCTTTAAATGCCCCCATCTAATCCTAGAAAATTGTTTTACTTTATTTTTTATTTTGAGCCCCTTTATCTTAATGTCCAAAACTAATAATCGATGTTGGGTACATAAATTTTCATTCAGAATAACTTTACAATCTCTACAATCTAAACGATCTAATTTTCTTATAAGAAAATAATTAATCTGAGTTGTACTATATTCATTTTAATAAGTGATGAGATGCTCATCTCTTTTCTTAAATAAGGTATTAGCAATTAAAAAATCATAAACTAATGAAAAATCTAATATGGTCTTACCACCTTCATTTGTCATTCCAATCCCATGACCATCATGAATGCTTTTAAAATAATCTCCTCTCCACCAATATGTCCATTTAAATCTCCTCCAATAAAAACTTTTTTTTTCAAGAGATATCATTTATATTAATTCTTCTAAGTCATTCTAAAATTTTAATTTTGAACCCATATCCAAACCTACTTGAGAAGCATAAACACTTATAATATTAACAATCTTAGCATCAACAACTATCTTTAAAGCTATAATTTTATCTCCAATTCTATTAATTTTATAATATTATCCTTCAAACTCTTATCTATAATCACCCCACACCATTTTTAATACGACACCTATCCAAATACCATAGTTTAAAATCTAAACTATCAATCTCCTTAGCCTTCTCTCATACCCATTTAGTTTCCTGAATGCACAAACAATGAATCATAATATCTATTAATTCCATTAATTTTTCTATAAGGAAACCTGTATTCTAAGTTCTTATTCTAATTTTAGTTTCATGGACTAGCTTCTTTGCCCACATCCGTCCTTGGTGTGGGTACCTTTACTTATTTAACACTTCACCCGGGCGCCGGTGCAACGGCCCTTGCACACTTGTCGCTGTATTCAAGCCATACAACACGTTACTTCCAGAGAACGCCCTAGCATTAATACAATGTATTAAATGATTCATGTCATGATTATTAGACAAGTTTTACGCTGGTCGTCGACTACCTAATGCAACCCTCCACTTTTCTCATCCAGGACTTGGGACCTGACAACGACAGTGTTATCTTCCTCAAAGATCGAATAGCCAAAAATTCCATCTGAGATATATCCCGATGTAAGCAACTAAATCCAAACGCCAACAAAAATCTTCCTTTACTATCTCTGAATAATCCTCCGATTCCATCTTTATAAGATCTTAACAAAGATGTATCAATTGTTAACTTTAATCCATTCAGGAGGAGGGTGCCAATGATTATTATGCAGCTGTGAGAGTTGACTAACACCCCAGTGTCCCATAATGGAACTAATTTGAGGTGAAATAGAATAACTAACTACATTAGCAGCTATTCCCATTGAACTATCCTCAGAGCCTCCATACTTAACTTTATTTCTACTCTTCCATGATAAATAAACAGTTCTACAATACATATTAGCAATACATGAATTTTTACGTGCTAACCTTTCCAAACCCACGCAACATTCAGCAAAGGATAAGAAAATAGGAATATGAAAGCCCCAATTATTAAGATTTTCAATTACTTGAACAAGTTTCAAGCATTCTACTGCAATATGCTGCAAATTTTCAATTGCTTGGCATCCTCTAGGACATACATTAGTATCCAGTAATCTTCTATACATAAGAAAATCATTTAAAGGAATAACATTTCTGAATAACCGCCACCAAAAGAACTCCACACGTGGTTTGAGCTTTAGTTTCTTCACCCATTTCCAATAATTGTATTACGTATCTTCTGTATCTTCTTTCAATGAAGCCTCAAAAGCCAAAGTAGAAATTGATTTCCTAGAAATTTGTCTTTTAAGATCCATCTGATCAACCAAAAATTTGGAAAAATATTAATTTGTTGTATAAGCTTAACCAACTGCACCCCAAATAATTTCTTCAGCTCTACCTCGTTCCATTCACCATCAGCTAGTAATTTATCAACTGTTTTGTCCAGATCTTCAAAATCCACTGCAAACGTAGGCCATTTATCAATACTTCTATCAAGAATCCATGCATCATTTAAGATATTAATTGATATGCCTGAAGAAACCTTTCATCTCACAATTGGTTGAAGATATTTAGCTCCATTTACAACAATTTTCCATGAAGAAGAACAACCTCTCTTAATCTTAGGATTCCAAACATCTCTCCCATATTTAATAATCAGATTTTTGTTAAGAAGAGAATAAAATTCCATGGTAGTCTTGCTCTCAAAGGTCCCACTTTGCCTACGGCTGAATGAAGACCACGACTCCCTTACTTTTTGCATTACAAAGCACATCCCAAGCAACATAATGAAGTCCTTGTTTGCCATTTTGCTTATGCCAAATGAAATTCTTGCACATTTTATCTAAATCATTCAATAATCCCATAGAAACTAATGAATGAGTTGATAGAAAAATTGGAAGAGAAAGAAATGCAGTTTTAACAAGAATAATTTTGCCAGCTAAAGAAATAAATCTATCTCCCCAATTATTCATTCTATTCAAAGCCTTCTCCATCATATTCTGAAAATCTGAAACAACAAGTCTTCTCAATGCAATCTTCACACCAAGATAATTCATTTCATTAATTGCATTGAACCACACACTACATGATATATGTTTTTTTTCTTCTTTTAACAGATTTATCAGATAAAATAAAGGATTTATCTTCATCTACAAAAATTATCCACTATGTTCTTCATCTTCTTCACACTTTTAGTATTTGGTTAAAAAAAAAGAATATCATCTGCGTAGTGTAGATGAGATATTTTTTGTGCATTTGGAGCAATTTTAATCCCAACCTTACTACCTCTTTGAAGAAAAGCATTTGATTAAAATTGTGAACATAAAATAAATAAGGGAATAGGGGACATCTTTGTCTAAATCTACTATTTGCTTCAATCCAATTGGAATTAATACCATTAACCAAGATAGAGAATCTTGGATCCGCAACACACTCCATTATAAGATTCAAAAATTTGATTGGAAACCCAAAATGCTCTAAGATTTGTCTTAAAGTAGGCCACCCCATACTATCATAAGCTTGTTCCATATCAATTTTGACCACCAAGAAGTCTTTTTTGGATTTAGAAAATCTGAATTTATTAAACAGTTCTTGAGCAAGTAACACATGATCCGATCATGAACACTCTTTCACAAATGTAGCTTGGTCTTCAGAAATAAGTTTAGGAATAACAACTTTCATCCTATTTAGCAACATTTTAGCCACAATCTTGTAAATATACTTACAAAGGCTAATGGGCCTAAAATTAGATGGAACCAAAGCATTATGAACCTTCGGGATGAGAACAATTAAGGTTTCCTTCCACTCAGCACACCTCTTTCCAGTAATAAAAAAATTGTTAATAGGCTTCCAAACATCTTCCTCAATAATGCTCAAATAATCCTTAATGAAAGAGTAAGTGATCCCATCAAAACCTAGAGATTTATTGCTTCCCAACTGTTTAACCACCTCAAAGACTTCCTCCTTGGAGAATTTAGCTCCCAATAAAAATCTGTCACACTCATCCAGAACATTCATCGGTGAAGGCCAACCATGAAGCAAACAACTTCTATCCCTCCATTTATTCTTGAAGAAATTAAAAAAAAATTCTTCAATACCTCTCTGATCTTCAACCATTCTCCCATTGCAATCTTTGATTTGATTAACCCAATTCCCATTTCTTCTAGCACTTGCAAATTCATGGAAAAACTTAGAATTGGCATCACCCTCTTCAATCCATTTAATTTTAGCCCGTTGCCTCCACCAAGTGCTTAATCGAGCAAGAGTAACATTCAACTCATTAACCTTATTTCTCAACAAAAATAACTTATCTTCAGAGAGACCACCTGCTAACGACTCCTCCATTTGCAGATCCAAAATCTCCTTTTTAAGACATTCCTTCAACACCATGAAGTCTTTAAGTTTTGATTTACTCTAATAGTATAATGCTCCCAAAGATCTTTTAAATTTTTATTGAGGATTTCAGCATCATTACCCACAACACATTTCCTCCAAGATTTCAAAACAGTGGCCGAAGAAGCTTGATACGAAGCCCACACATCTTCAAATTTAATTATCCTATTGCGTTGAATGTTAGAAACCATAAGATTTAACATAATAGGACAATGATCCAAAGCAATTCTAGCCAGATGCCTCACCACCGTCAAATGAACAGCATTGCTAGCATTTGAATTCAACAAGCACCTATCCAACCTTTCCAAAATACGAGCACTTCCTTCCTTGTTGTTACACCATGTGAATTTAGGACCCATAACACCTACTTCATGGTAATCAGTATTAGTCATAAAGATCTTCATCTCCTGAGGCCCTTGAGAAAAAATAAATAAAATACAACTGAAATATCCTCCCACAACAAGAAGGATTCTCTTTAGAAGAATACAACTCAAGCTTATTTCACAAATCTCTTCTTTTATAATTATCCTCACTCCCATACACAGTAGAATTCATCCAGACACCTTTATTTAGAACATTTAGCTTCCCAATCACAAATTGTATAGAAGCTTCGATCATAGAGAACTAAGCAATATCTAATCTCCACAATACAAGAATACCACCCGACATTCCGTCATAAGGAAAATGAAAAAAAATTCTCAATCTACTCCAATGAGCCTATTTACCTCCACTCTATCATTGGAAGATAATTTAGTCTCCACTAACCCAACAAAAAAAAACACCAAAATCTTTCACAAACTCTTTTAAGTATAGAGAAGCCTCCCTCATTCTAGCTCCTCAATAATTCCAAAAAGCAATGGCTGACGTTATTATTTTATAGGGGAAGCCCCCCACTCCTTTCTTTATTCATCACATCAAATTTCCTATTTCTAGGAAGAATCTACACCGGACCTAAGGACTTAAGTTCTTTATAAAGCCTTATTTTAACAACATCAGAACTCCCTTCTTCTGAACCATCAACGCCAGAAGCCTTAGGCTCTTTGCCCTTATTAAGCCCAATCTTAGCATCAACTTTACCTTCCAATCCAGCACAATCTCCCACTAACTCCTCACCAATCACTCCCTCATCATTAATTTCCTTTAAAACATTAAATTTGTTTACCTCAATAGGAATTAAAGATGGATTAGAAAGAGAATTTATACCCGAAACCATTTGCATAGCAGAACCCTTCAAACTATCCATCATTAGAGAACTTTTGCTTGAGGAATGATCTAAGACAGCTTCTTCCACAGCAGATTTAACCACACTATCATTCTTTATAACTCCACTGTTCACACGGCCTGTACATTATGCACTTTGTCTGCAACACCATCTGAAAGAGTCTTCACAGAATTCTTTAACATGAACTTTTTCGGAAATCCACCTCCATTTAAATTTCTAGTAGAAGCTTTAAATATATTCCTACCATTATTGACATGAATCCACGGCCCATATTTAGAATTTCTTTCAACATCAACAGGAATGTTAACTTCATCATCAACTACAGCAGAACTAGATTTAATAGCATCAGATGGACCTTCTTTAACTTTTGAACTGATCTTCAAACATTCATTCTTTTTATGACCGATCCTACCACACTTGAAGCAGAAAGTAGAAATCTTTTCATATTCAATCTTCTAAAAGAAACGGCTTGAAAGACCTTCAACACATACACCCAACAGAAGTTGACTATCTAGCATAATATGAACACATACTCTAGCATATTCTCTCTTTCCCGGTTGAAACATGTTATCATCTAACATTAAAGGTATTCCAAGCTTTGAAGCTATTCTGATAACATTTATCTCATCCCAACATTGCATTGGGAGATGGGGCATTCTAAGCCAAACATGTGATGAAATTCCCTTCAAAGATGCAGGTGCAAAATTTGGAGACCACTTGTCAAGACCTGTAATATGCCCACTCACATACCAAGGTCCACCACTAACAACAGCTTCCAAAGCTTCTGTAGATTGAAAAGAACATAGAATCCACTCTAATCAAAGAATTGTTAGATGAAATTGACCAATGTGATTCCACTGACGTCGTAATTTAGAACTAATCATATGAAAATGAATATTTTTCCCAAAAACTTTAACAACTAACGCTTTTTGCAGTTTTTGTGCATTAGCCAACTCATTCTGAACATGATGTTTTACTGCCTTCCCATTATCTGTCAACATTGAATCCAGATTAGAATTCACAATTTTAATATTAGGATGTTTTTTTCCCAGATATAGGAATATCCTGCTGCTCCCTTATAACATCTACCTTGTTAACTCCATTAATAAAACTGACACATTCAACGACATTTTGATAATTAGCTGAAGCCTTATTATCAATATTAAGGTTACACAGATCTTTTGATTCCAATTTAACAACTTTAGCATTAGATTCCAACTCTTCTTTTAATCCAGACATCGAATTTAAATTACCAAATCTATTAACAAAAATTTTTATACCCGAAGACGATGAAGCTTCAGAATCATTAGCTCCCTTAAAAACTTCATCCCTGAATTTAAAACCCTCAGAAGAATGAGGACTTTTAAAGACCTTGTCAGCAACCACATCCTTTCCTTTGCCAGCAATAGGTACATCTTCTTTACGAATGAAGACGATCCCTCCTTAATCACCAAAGGAGCTTCCTTTACATTTCTTCGTCTATTTCCACCAAAAGAAGATCCAGCTGAACCTAGGAACATATGACATTCTTTCAAACCTTCTATTATTTTGCAACCAACTTGACCTAAAGGCCGTTTGATACGCCAGAACGGCAGCTGCAGATGGCCGACGACCATTTGCCGCCATAATAGAGTAGGATGAATTTTAACAAATGAATATCTCTTAGGACATCTAAAAGTTAAGTATTTTAATTTTTAAATGTCATGAGGAGAGATTATTTGTTTTAATTAAAATGATTTACTTAGAGTTTTGGTCTAAGAAGGAGGTGTCCAACATATAACTTTAGGCTAAGTGTTGGAAGATTCTTCTTAGCTTTTGGAGCTAAGGATGAGGAATGTAGGAATCCAACATGTAGCTTTTGGGCTAAATATTGTAGAATTCTCTTTAGCATTTGGAGTTAAAAAGATGGGAAATCTCCTACAACTTTGAGGTTGGTGAAGAAAGAGAGGAAACTTATAGCTTTTGTGCTAAGATGAGAAATCTTCCAAGGCTTTTGGAGCCCATAGAAGTGAGGGAACCCTTGTAATTTTGGGTCACAAGTCATAGAGCAACTATTGAACTTTGTGTTCAATAATGCAAGATGATCTGTCTGATTTGGTTAGTCAAACAAGAAAGGATGGCATGCAGGTGTAGACTACAAGTCATGAAGGATTCTTTAGTGTCCAAAGAAAGGAGTTCATTCATCCAACGTTTGGTTGAAAGAATGAAGGACAAATATAATGTTGATTTGTATGTTTGAGATAGACTTATTTGTTGATTTTGGCTCAACAAATGAGTGATTTTTGTGTGGATTTGATTCACTTAACGTGGGTTGGGTGAAGAACGGAATCTCATACAACTTTTGAGTTGTAGAAGGATTGAAGGAAAATGCAACTTGTGGGTTGCAAAGTCACCAATGTTCTTTGAACATTTTTGTATTCGAAGAGAGGACTTTATCTTTCCAACTTGGGTTGGAATGATGAATTGGAGATAGGGACTTTGATTGCTATACTTGATGAAATTACTTGTTGATTTTGGCTCAACAAATAAATTTGTCTCAGTGTATATTTGATTCACTCGACATGGGTCAGGCGAATGTAGGAACTTCCTACAACTTTTAAGCTGTAGGAAGAGGGATTTCTCTATAATTTTGGTTTGTAGAAAAGAAAGGAGAAAAATGCAACCTATGTGTTACAAATTCATGAACACTCTTTGAACATTTGGTGTTCAAAGAGAAGGTGTACACTTTCCTAATTTGGGTGAGGAGAATGAAAGAATTTTCCACAACTTTTGAGTTGTGGAAAGAGAGATGCAATATGCAACTTTGAGGTTGCAAATTGGAGGATGAATCATTGAATTTTGCTTTCAAAGAAGCATGACTATTTACCAAATTTATGTTAGGTAAATAGGGCAGAACAACATGCAACTTAGATTTTGCAACTTGGAGGAATTTCTTTGAGCATTTGGTGTTCAAAGAAGGAGATATACACTTACTTAATTTAGGCTAAATGAATGGAGAAGGAAGACTAGGATTTGGATCCCAAGTCTAGAACGTTATGTTCATTTGTTGATCTTGTGCTCTAACTAGTGAAATAAAAGAACTTAGAGTTGGGTTCTAAGTTCAAGATCCTCATGCAATAATGTTGTTGTAGTTTTGGAGGACTTCAAGTTAGCATACATGAAGTGAGAAAAGGTGTTTGATTTGATGTTTCAACAAACAAGGGGGTGGATAATATAGAATTTGGTTCTAAGATCCAAGGACTCATGTAATGATATATTTGAAGGCTTGAGGAATCTCAAATCATCATTCATGAGAGAAAGGAGGCGTTCATTTGCTAATTTTGTGTTATTAGCAAATGAAAAGGGGACTTAAGTTTTTTTCCTAAAGTCTTGATGATTTATGTAATGAAATATTTGGAGCCCTGGGGAAGATCCAAATATCATACATAAAAGACAAGTGCATCGAAAGTGAACTCTCAATGTGTACCAAGACTCATGCAATGAAGTGTTCGGAGTGTTGAGATGTTCCAAATTATTCATGCACAAGAGGGATGGATGAATATTTGTTGATTTTGGGCATCAACAAATAAATAAATTTGATGAACCTAGGATTTGACCCTATGATTTTCTTGTGTTCTTTTGGCCTCTTTAGAGATTATTTGGAAACCCCCATGTGAGCTCTTAGAGCAACAAGCTGTTAGGTCGGTTCTCACTGAATCGGTCTACTCATGTATATAGGAGGCAGACCAAGCATATCCGCCCTCTAGGAATTGCCGCCCATGATTCTAATGGACCCCACTAGGAAATCCATTAAGGAACGAGGGGGCAGCTTGGGTTGGAGGAAAATTTTGAATTAGGTATTTGAATTAATGTATTAAATAGGAAGAGATGTTTAGGGTTAGGGTTATTTGATAAATTGTGACTGATTTGGTGTCTTTGGTTCTTGGTGTGGTGGGACCTAGGGCGTTATCGTGGTACCAGTGGAGAGACGTGAGGAGGCCAATACGAAGTTGGAGAGAGTTTAAGGAATGCTTATTGGAACGTTTCTGAACTGGCAGGGGAGGTGACTTCTATGAGCAGTTCTTTGCACGAGTGCATGAAGGATCAGTGGAAGATTATCGTGAGAGAATTGAGCACTTGGCCATTCGAGTGGAGCGGCTATAGGAGACTTCTTTGGAGGGTAATTTTGTGAAGGAATTCAAATCAAAGACCAGAGCCGCAGTGTGGGTCATGAGGCCTCGTGACTTGGGAGAGGCAATGGAACTGACACAACTAGTGTAGGTGATGTAGAACGAACAGTTAGCCATGATTAACAATTAGAAATTTGAAATTAATTCTAGCAAATAGAAAATCTGAAATTATTTTTTTTGGGGGGGGGGGGGATTCATTGGGGGGAGAATTAATTGGAGGGAGCAACGAGAGAAAGAGGGAGAGAGAGGGGCTGGTGGTTAAAGGAGTGAGGAGGGGATGTGGGTGGGAATTAAGGGATTGAGATAGATTGCCAATCAAAGCCAATCTAAATGAAGAAAGAGGCTTTAATGCAATTGTCTCTCTAAATTAAATTTTAATTTAATTGGCCTTGATTGGAGGGACTTCCTTAATATAACTTCTCTTATTTTAGGAAAGAATTTCAAATTCGAATTAAATTAAAATATGAAATTAAAGCCTTCCTAATTTAAGATGCATCACATATGGAAAGTAATCAATTAGGGATTTGAAATTGATTGGAAATATAATTAGGAGCCTTAATGGAAATATGATTTAGGGAGGAGAGAGATAGGGCCGGCGAAGATAGAAGAGAGACAGGTGTCCACATTCATTGAATGTGGAGGGGCAATTAATGCTAATTAATCTCAGATTTTAATCAATCCAAGATTGAGGGGGGGGGGGGGGGGGGTTCCTAAAATATATTAATAAATTTAAGAAAGGATTTGAATTTCAAATTCATTTGAATTTCAAATTCATTTGAATTTGAATTCAAAAATTTTCCAAATTAATATGAAACTAATTTAGAAAAGAGGGAAATTAAGGAGGGAATGGGACTAGGAAGGATTTCAAATAGTTTTCAAGCAAAGCCAATTTAATTAAAAGAGATTTAATGTTCATCTCTCTTTTAATTTGAATTCAAATTCAAATTGATTTGATTGAGAAATTTTCTAAATATAACTCATGTTAAATTAGGAAAGAATTCAAATTTGAAATTGATTCAAAATTGAATTAATTATTCTTCAAAATTTGTCATGATCTATTTTAGGAAAGTAGTAAGACTAGAAAAATTTGCAGGCAAAGGAGGGGAGATGTGGGCCGATGGCTTAGGAAAAGGGAGGGAGGCCGACGGCTAGGATAAGGGAAGGAGGAGAAAAGGGAGTCGGTGGAGAAGATAAACCAAGAGCCCGGATGCTTCCTACGGCTGATGGGTAATACGTTGCTCTCACCTAGGGACTTCAAACCACGAGTCTGGATGCTTCCTACGGCTGGTGGGTAGTACGTTGCCCTCACATTGGGACTTCCACTCATAAGAACTCTCAAAGCTCTTAAGAACAAAGTGCAAGAATTTTTTTTCTTAATAATCATCCATCCCCTCAAAAGAAGAGGAAGGGGCTATAAATAGCTAAAATACAATAATAAGACAAATGACAAAAGTGCCTCCTAGGGACACATAGGCCTACTCCCTCAAGTGAGGGTAAAAATGAAAAAAAATGCATAAATAAATCAAAATACAAATAATAACTCAAAATAAAGTGGTACAATCTTGACCGTTGATTTTCGGCTCATCCTCTGATAAACTTTCGCTGTCGGATGTCCTCATCATTCTCCCGGGGTGGAAAAAGAGCTTTACTCTGTCGAGTATGCATCCCGGGAATGTAACCATGCTATGATACCAAACTGATGTAGAATGAACAGCTAGCCATGAATAACAATTAAAAATCTGAAATTAATTCTAGCAAATAGAAAATCTGAAATTAATTTTGAGGGGGGGATTGATTGGGGGGAGTATTAATTGGAGGGAGCAAAGAGGAAAAGAGGGAGAGAGAGGGGCCGGCAGTTAAAGGAGTGGGGAGGGGATGTGGGAGGGAATTAAGGGATTGAGATAGATTGCCAATCAAAGCCAATATAAATGGAGAAAGAGGCTTTAATGCAATTTTCTCTCTAAATTAAATTTGAATTTAATTGGCCTTGATTGGGGGGACTTCCTTCATATAACTTCTCTTATTTTTGGAAAGAATTTAAAATTCGAATTGAATTAAAATCTGAAATTAAAACCTTCCAAATTTAAGATGCATCACATATGGAAAGTAACCAATTAGGGATTTGAAATTCTTTAATGGATATTGATTGGAAATGTAATTAGGAGCCTTAATGGAAATAGGATTTAGGAAGGACAGAGATAGGGCTGGTGAAGATAGAGGAGAGAAAGGTATCCACATTCATTGAAAATGGAGCGGCAATTAATGCTGATTAATATCAGATTTTAATCAATCCAAGATTGAAGGGGGGGATTTCCTAAAATATATTAATTAATTTAAGAAAGGATTTGAATTTCAAATTCATTTGAATTTGAATTCAAAAACTTTCCAAATTAATATCAAACTAATTTAGGAAAGAGGGAAATTAAGAAGGGAAGGGGACTAGGAAGGATTTCATATAGTTTTCAAGCAAAGCTAATTTAATTAAAAGAGATTTAATGTTCATATCTCTTCTAATTTGAATTCAAATTCAAATTGATTTGATTGAGAACCATTCCAAATATAACTAATGTTAGATTAGGAAAGAATTCAAATTTGAAATTTATTTAAAATTGAATTAATTATCCTTCAAAATTCGTCATGATCTATTTTAGGAAAATAGTAAGACTAGAAATATTTGGAGGCAAAGGAGGGGAGATGTGGGCTGGTGGCTTGGGAAAGTGGAGGGAGGCCGACGGCTAGGAGAAGGGAAGGAGGAGAAAAGGGAGTGGGTGGAGAAGATAAATCACGAGCCCAGACACTTCCTGCGGCTAATGGGTAATAGATTGCCCCACCAAGAGACTTCAAACCATGAGCCCGGACGCTTCCTCCGGCTGGTGGGTAGTATATTGCCCTCACCTAGGAACTTCCACTCTTATAAGAACTGTTAAAGCTCTTAAGAACAAAGTGCATGAATTTTTTTCTTAATAATCATCCATTCCCACAAAAGAAGTGGAGGGGGTTATAAATAGCCAAAATGAAATAATAAGACAAATGACAAAAGTGCCCCGTGGGATCACATAGGCCTACTCCTTTAAGTGAGGGTAAAAACGGAAAAAATGCATAAATAAATTAAAATATAAATAATAACTCAAAATAAAGTGATACAATCATGGCTGTCGTTCTTTGGATCCTCTAATAAATTTTCACGGTCGGATGTCCTCATCATTCTCTCGGGATGGAAAAAGAGCTTGACTTTGTCGAGTACGCATCCCAGGAATACAACCATGCTCTGATGCCAAACTGATGTAGAACAAACAGCTAGTCTTGATTAACAATTAGAAATCTGAAATTAATTTAGGGGAGGGGGGATTGATTGGGGGGAGAATTAATTGGAGAGAGCAAAGAGGAAAAGAGGGAGAGAGAGGGGCCGGCGGTTAAAGGAGTGGGGAGGGATGTGGGAGGGAATTAAGGGATTGAGATAGATTGCCAATCAAAGCCAATCTAAATGGAGAAAGAGGCTTTAATGCAATTGTCTCTCTAAATTAAGTTTGAATTTAATTGGCCTTGATTGGAGGGACTTCCTTAATAGAACTTCTCTTATTTTAGGAAAGAATTTCAAATCCGAATTAAATTAAAATCTGAAATTAAAATCTTCCTAATTTAAGATGCATCACATATGGAAAGTAATCAATTAGGGATTTGAAATTCTTTAATGGACATTGATTGGAAATATAATTAGGAGCCTTAATGGAAATAGGATTTAGGGAGGAGAGAGATAGGGCCGGCGAAGATAGAGGAGAGAGAGTGGTGTCCACATTCATTAAATGTGGAGGGGCAATTAATGCTAATTAATATCATATTTTAATCAATCCAAGGTTGAAGGGGGGATTTCCTAAAATATATTAATTAATTTAAGATAGGATTTGAATTTCAAATTCATTTGAATTTGAATTTAAAAATTTTTCAAATTAATATCAAACTAATTTAGGAAAGATGGAAATTAAGGAGGGAAGGGGACTAGGAAGGATTTCAAATAGTTTTCAAGCAAAGCCAATTTAATTAAAAGAGATTTAATGCTCATATCTCTTTTAATTTGAATTCAAATTCAAATTGATTTGATTGAGAAACTTTCTAAATATAACTCATGTTAAATTAGGAAAGAATTCAAATTTGAAATTGATTCAAAATTGAATTAATTATCCTTCAAAATTCATCATGATCTATTTTAGGAAAGTAGTAAGACTAGGAAAATTTGCAGGCAAAGGAGGGGAGATGTGGGCCGGTGGCTTGGGAAAGGGGAGCGAGGCCGGTGGCTAGGAGAAGGGAAGGGGGAGAAAAGGGAGTCGGTGGAGAAGATAAACCATGAGCCCGGAAGCTTCCTACGGCTGATGGGTAATATGTTTCTCTCACCTAGGGACTTCAAACCAGGAGCCCAGACGCTTCCTGCGGCTGGTGGGTAGTACGTTGCCCTCACCTAGGGACTTCCACGCTCATAAGAACTCTCAAAGCTCTTAAGAACAAAGTGCAAGAATTTTTTTCTTAATAATCATCCATCCCCTCAAAAGAAGAGGAGGGGGTTATAAATAGCCAAAATACAATAGTAAAAAAAATGACAAAAGTGCCCCCTAGGGTCACATAGGCCTACTCCCTCAAGTGAGGGTAAAAATAAAAAAATGCATAAATAAATCAAAATACAAATAATAACTCAAAATAAAGTGATACAATCATGACCATCGATCTTCGGCTCTTCCTCTGATAAACTTTCACGGTCGGATGCCCTCATCAGTAGGACCAGAAATACCAAGAGAGGGGAGCCTGGGCAAGCAATTCAGGTGGTTCTTACAGGATAACTACCACTCTTCTAGCACTCAAGAGTCCTGCAACAAGAAATCTTCGTGAGACTCATAGGGAAAAGCCAATAGGAGGCAGTGGGGGCAACTTCAAAAGACTGATTAAGAAGGAGATGCAGGAGAAGAGGGCAGGAACTATGCTTCAGGTTTAATGAAAAGTATACTCCAGGGCATATGTGTAGGGTCCGAATTCTTCAGGTTCTCACCGTTTGTGATGACGAGGAAGCTGAGGAGGGAGGTGAGAGTGAGGTAGAAGGAGAGATAGAGGACAAGCTGCATCTGGATGTGGCGGAGGTATCCCTGAACTCAGTGGTAGGATTCTCTCCGAATCATATCATGAAAGTGAAAGGGGAAATACCAGACAAGTAGAGCTTGAGGAAAATCAGGAGCGAAATTTGAACAATTTAAATTTTATCAAAATTGCAATTTTTTTGTGAATTTAAGAGGCATATTTCATTGTAAGATATTTAATGAAAAAAGTTCTCATTTTTCTTTCTAATTAGGTTGATATGGAGATCATATTGTTAATGACTGTGTTGATAGATTATGCATAATTGTTTGATACCCAAATAACTTTTGATGAATTTTTGAAGTTCAAATGAATTTTAAATGAGTTAAATTCATTTTTAGTTTGAATTCTCTCATGTTCTCTTTAAGAAACGTGCAACATCTATCTAATTGCTTGAGATTTGATGTTTATGAATAATGTGTTAATAACTAGCCCTTTTAGCTAACGTCCCATTGAAGGGGCATTTGGGTAGAGAACAACTCCTCAGACATGTTGTCATGTTTCAATTGGAGCTCAAGTTAAACTGTTTTAAAAATCTTTTTAAGTTTGTTTTTGATCATTTTAAGTATGATCTTCACTGTTCTTTGAAAATTTTTTGCTTCTTAACTTTGTCATAGTTCATTAAGGTTCTTGTTTGTGCGAGTCACCATGGGACTTGATAATTTTGCCAAGGAGGTGCTCCAAATGATATTTCACAAAGACGGTCATCTCCACATCTCACCCACACAAGTTTGACATGGTTTTGTGTCACTTTCCAACATCACTTGAGGTCTCTTCAAAATCTCAAGCAACTATGGCATGGAAAGCATTGATAAATACCAACAACAAGCTAAGCATAGTGCTACATGTCCTTGGGCACAAGGACCAAGGTGACATACAGATTTATGTAGGTGGTTTTGTCGAGCATGAGAGCTTGATTATGATCTTTGTGAAGTTGGAAATGCTAAGCCCTCAGATGTAGAGACTTAAAGTTGATGTTTGCAATCCCTTGAATAAAAGTAGTGGGAAGGTATTTGGGTGCTACTAGATTAGTTGATAATGCTGAACCCTTGCCCAAGGTGGTCGTCTTTGTCCCTGAAAACGAAGAAGATGGAGATGCCTACCTCTTGGAGGGGCTCCTCCTTCTAGATAGGGTTCTCTCTTTTGCATGGTAACTCTCATGTTCATACTTATGGAACCAAATGACAGGGAGGCTGTTGTTGGTCTTAGTTTTGAGGCCTGTACGAAGAGAAAAGTGCTCTTTATGAAACAATGCATTAGAGGGCCTTTTAGGAGTCACTTTGAAAACCCATTAAAAGGTGGAGAGAATGAGTTTCCTAATTGGAGGATGTTTTTTCTGCCTCATTTCTAGCTTTTGTGGGTGTGAAGTTAGGTGCTTTGTACTTCATGTTAAGGTGTAAAGGAGGAGAGAAGGTTTCCAAAAATTGTTCAGAATGGGAGATGACATTGTTAGGCCAACAACCCATCAATAAGCTGATCTACAAGGGTTGGTTGGTGTCAAGGGTGTCAAGAGCTGACCTGAGAGCTTGGAATATCAAGGCGAGAATAGATGGTCGGGTAAAGTTTTTAACATGTATTTACAATTTTTCATAAATTTCTTATTAATAAGTCCAAACATAGCAAAAGAGTCATTAAATCACAAAATTCATTATTTTTTAGCAAAGCAATAGGTCTAATACGGTTATGCTAGAAATTATAAATACCATTTACTTGTAGTGCCTTGTTTATGATCATCCATGTCAATGGCGCACGTTTTGATGCGTCATACATACAATGCTATTTGTTTGGTGCGACACAGTGCATCAAAATAGTGCGTGCTTTTTGACCATGCATGAGCAATGACGCATGGCACAAGGCACAAATAACGCTATTTTGTTAATATGGTATACATTTTAAGTTATAATTAAAGTTTTTAAGGTTTACATGTTAATATGACAATTAATTTTTAATTAATTAAATATTAAATTAATAAAATATCAAAAAAATTTAAAGGATTTAACTTTTTTGTAGGATTTGAAGCTGTCATTTTTGCTATTTGGCAAGATTTAGGTTAAATTATGCTTAAATTGTGCTCAAATCAATTGATGTAAGTTTCTATAAGATTTAAAGTTATCATTTTTTGTGTTTGACAGAATATTTATGCTTAAATTTTGCGCTAATCAACGTATTATTTGTTATGTAATGATATTATATATATATATATATATATATATATATATATATATAATTTTAGATTGTGCGCCTTGAGTTATTAGTATAGCTAGGTATATAAATCATACCTCTACGTTATAATAACATAAAGGAATTTAAAAAACAACATTTGCTTGTTAAAGTAAATAAATTCAGATAAAATTATTTGACAATTCATTTTATTCAAAATGACCATAGAGTACTTGAAGAATTCTTTTGTATAGTAATAATGAATGGAAAAAAATAATATCTTATCTAATTTTTATATAATATATCTATCATACAAGCATCTATTAATTTGTGCCATCTAAGATATTTTAATATCAATACCTTTTTTTTTAAAATTTATGTGTGGGTATGTTAACATCCCCAGGTAGTACCATGAAGATTTGAACACTATCAATTAACATGCAAATGCAAGTACTTCTTTATATATATATATTTTCACATTTTTTGTCATTAAATAATTTTTGTTAGTGTATAAGATAAATAACTTGAGCATAATATGAGACCTATAGCATTTATTTGAATATGACCAAACATTCAAAAGTGAAGATAAATCATAAGTAACATGCAATAAAGTTTGATTGGACTAATATGAATATCATTTAATACGTTTGATTTAGATGAAACTAATATGAATATCATTTAATGTAGTTGATTTAGATGAAACAACATAACCAATATAATTAAGAAATAAAAGTACTCACCTCAACTTCATAAGTTTTGCTTATTACATAGTTTAGTTGTCGCGCCTCTTAATTTTATATATATAGGCACACACACATACATGCATACATGCATAAGATTTTGATTAATTTTAATAAATTTTCCTTTTAACTACCTAGATATACTTCAATCTCTCTTTAACCTAGTTTTCTCTTAACACTAATTTGCTCTCTTTATTTAACTATGTTTCTCTTCCATTAAGATACAAATCATATTTAGTTAATTTTTTACTCTTATTCATGTCCGTAAACCATTGTTACTACTAGCCAATTTTTAATTCAATTATTGGATTATCATTATTATTGTATTATTTAACTTTTAATTTTTATTTCAAATATACAATTTAAATATCAATCTTTTTACATATTTTTAACTTAATTTTTAGCTTAATGTTCACCTTATCAACTATCATTAGAATTTACCTTTCAGTTTATTTTAAATTATACCCAACATAATACTTAATGTTCTTTACTATAATTTACTTTCTTTAACATAGTTTGTACTTCTACTCATTTAACTCTTATTTTTATTCATATCATCAATCATCATCAACCCTTAAATTCTCCAAGGTAATTCCTAGCATATTTTATTCAAATAAAATTTACCTTGTACTATTATTTTTTTGCTTTAGGCTATTACTTCCAACTTAAACTTAAAATATTTCAAATCTAACTTTAGATTCATAAAAATCTAGATGAAAGTAGGCTTAATGATTTTGATAAATATCAAATTTCATCAAATAGAGATTTGATACATGAGTACTGTTCCTTATTTCTTCATACCTCAATCTTCTTTCACTATTTTACTTATATTCTTCCTCATACAAAAACCGTAAACTAGTTGGATATGTGTAGCTTACATTGGACAAGGTCATGGTCATTACATTGTAAGATGATATTGGTTGAGGTTAGGGATCTTCATTGGCTTGGCCAAGTGGAAAATGCTCGTAAACTTAGCCCAATTGGTTTGGCAAAGGCCCAATTTGGTCGATCGATTAGGACCAATTGTCCTTAGCATTGGGATGGGAGGCCACTTAATTAGGTTCAGAGTTCCGTTGAGCCAATTAAGCCATGTCATGGGTAATTGTGCCCATTAGGGTTAAACGAGCCATTCATGCTAGTTGAAGCTTTCCATGGAAAATTAGGCCCAATTAAGCCATACTAAGTCTGAGAGGTTGATTAATTAGCACTACATAGACATAGAAGACCTAATTTGACTTGGCTAGGTAGGGCATCCCTTAACTAAACCATGGAATTATAAGACTAAGGCTTCATTTGTGATAGCTTTAGACTACTGTTTTTTCTTTGCTTTCAAGAGATTTTTGTACTAAAAAGCAGCTTTACAAAGCAGTAAGAAAGCCGTCCCAAACGAAGCCTAAGTTAAGCTATTGGGTTAATTAATGGGGTAGTTGACCTGATAAGGACCAATTGAGTCCATGTAGTCAACATAAGGTCTGATTGGCTCAATCGATTAAACTGAGATTAAGCTTGGGTTGATCGGGAGCACTTGGGCCATATACGTCCTATTGAGGTCAACTGATTGCACTCAAATCAATTAAGATCCAACTAGGGTAAAGGCTGAACCAAGATAAATAATGACCAAAATAATTTAGTACGATCCGTTAAGGGGTTTTACTTGGTCAACCCAATAAACTGGAATCGAGATGGGGTCAATTAGGACCGAGAGAGCTCACTAGAACCACTTTAGGTTACCTATGGTTGACTGAATCTCTTGGGATCAATTTAGCTCAATTAGGGGCAATGGGGCCAGCTAGGGTCCAGCCTGGGAAATTGAGATTGCTTGGTCATCCATGGTTATGTTAGGTCAACTGAGACCAAATGGAATTGATTGAGTCAACTAGGCCTGTACTATATTAAGTGGGTTCACACTAGATCATCATAGTGGTTCACTTGGACCATTTCAAGTCTATTAAAATTATTGGTGTTATGATGGTTGTACGCTAGTTTGTAACTGTATGGAACTGTATACAGTAATTAAATTAAGTTCCAATGATAAATTAGTTGGGCTAGGTCACAGAATCATCCAGGCTCAATGTACCTTTGAGATTATAAGAGGTTAACAATGTAGTAAGTTGCAGTCAACTTAATCTCTCATACTTAAGTAATTAATTGTGCACTTTATTACGTCTCTAGCTCCTTTTTCCACACACCCCTTCAAGCACCAAAACGAAAATAAGAATGGTTTTGGCTCCTTTGCAAGTTTCTTTAATACCAAGTAACGGAGATTCACAATAGACATTGCTCCCAAGGGAAGGTATGGGGTTTTAATCCCTAAGAAAAAAAGTAATGGAGATTCACAGCAGTCCTTTTTGAGTTCTTCTCAGTTTTTGCCTAAAACTGGAAAAAGGGTTGAGGAGAGGGAGGGAAAGGGGACAGGTGGAATAAGAAGTGAGGCGGGGTCAGCCAAGAGCTAATGTAGAGTGGAGCCGAGTTAGAGGGCAACGATAAGCTTTTTTCCATTCATAAAACATCATATAACTTAATACAAGCACAAGAACTTGAATAGATGAGAGTTCATAATCTAAAGACCAAATTATCCAAAACAAATGAAATAATGGCCATGATATTCAAATACTTCGAAACGCAAATCAAACATAAAATAAACATTAAATATGCTGGTCTTATAGATTTTGATAAGGGAAGGGTCAGTCATGCTTCAGCATCACAAGTCGCTTTTATATTTACTTTCAGTAATACATCTTAAGCTTTAATGATAGTTTTGTTTGATAGATGCTTGATATTTCTTTTGACTAAAATTCAAATTAGCTTTTTCACCTTGATATGCATGCAGAAAAACAGCAATGCATCTTCCCTGATGCTTGTTAGATTAATAATTGTCTGTGTATTTGCAGGTTAATGGGGTGAAAACTGATCTTTCCCAAATCGGATTTGATATCCAGGAAATTCAATATTTGTTATCTGGATTGGTTAGTCCGTAATCATCATCCATATCTGTGTTTCTTGGTCAGTCTTAACATTGTTTCTCTAACTCATCAGTGACAGTGCTAACTTTAATAGTATTTCTCTTATGCACCAGGAGGGGAAGATGGAACTCCTAGAGAGCAAGCAGGTTTGCATTATGCATGGTTGTGTGGCAGTAGCATTCATGAGATGTTCCTCTTTAACTGTATTGTTTCTTATTGTCGTGCAGGATGCAACTAATTTAGGCATCTCGTATCTATGCGAAATTGCTGGTGGAATTAAAGATGGGCTGCATACGAAATTTATTCAGGTATTTAGGCGCTTGTCTTGATTTATCCTCTAAATATAGGCTCTACATCTTAATAAAGGGATTCCATTTGATAAGCAAGCTTGTCTTTCTCTTTTGACGACGAATCTCAACATAACTCCACAGTTTTGAACTTTCCAAGTTAAAGTCTTTATTAAAAAGTTAATTCAATTGCAACAAGTATATCCAATCATCTATATCTTGATTTGCTGTGAAGCATTTACAGAAAGGAAAATTTTATAAACCTCTGCAATTTTTTTATTTTTTTATTAATAAAAATAAGTTTACAACATCTTTGCAAATAAGGATAATAGTTTGTTTATAAACTAGGGCAATTATCATAATACCCATACACATATACGAGGGTCCCTTGCTATCCTGACTTCGGTTTCTAAAAGCTCTGATATATATGCATAGTCTTCTTGAAAATATGATGTTACTATTCAGAATTTTTCTTAAACCAACTTGTCTATTATTTGTCAATGAACTTAGTACAATTAAAAGCAATTGTAGAAAATTGATCAATGGAAAAGCAAAAATAAAATTACAACATATATCATTGTTGCAAGAGCCACATTTTTGAGGGAAAGAACCCTATGAAACTTCATGTAAAGGTTTTTACGTGAATTTCAATAAATTTTTGAGAGTGATGATATATTTTTTTTTTCATTTCTGCCACTCTTTGCATTTTTGGAGAAAAGTATCAAAATAGTCCTTTGACTTTTTATGAAAGATCAAACTGGTTCTCAACTATATTAAAGTTCATTTTGGTCACTCAAGTCTTTAAAAAAGAATCAAAATAGTCTCATGGTAGGACTATTTTTGTTCTTCTTTAAAGAGTTAAGAACCAAAATGATTATTTAATATAGTTGAGAATTTATTTGATATTTCATAAAAAGTAAGGGACCATTTTAATCATTTTCTCGATAATTTACGGCCTCAACATTTGAGGCACCAAATTGAGAGACTAGATCACTAATATATATAATGATGGGATGATCGTCTGGAGCAAATATCTCGGATGGATTTGGGACATCTGAGAAAGGCTCTAATTACTACACATTATCTACAGTAGCTTCTATATTTTGCATGCAAACCAAATCAGAGGAAGTCAAAAACTACAACCATTACTTCAGAAGTTTTGTTTTTATTAATTGAGTATTCCCCACTATCTTGATTTTTAGGGGATGTTCGCAATTATGGGAGTTCCTTGAAACATGTTGACTAGTTGTAAAATATTTTGCAAGAAGAGCAATATGAAAGAATGCCTTCAAAATAAGCCTTTCTCTAGTAGCTACGATCAGTGGAACCAATTCAAATTTCTCTCTCCAAAGGGATAATAATGTCCATTTTGAGCAGTATCTTAGCCAATAATTGCCTGAATAGCTTAGTAGTAGTAGTGTCTACTTGAAAAATTTTACTAAACAGTGATCCATGAGACCATGAAATCCAAAGTTGAGGAAAAGCAATTTAAATTGGAGTAATAATTGGTTCCTCGAAATAGTCAAGTGGGGTGACCGCTCAATCATCCATAGTTAGAACCCATCCACATGGCATGATTTTCTTGAGAATAGTCTTGAATAATATTCTTCTAGGGATTACTTGATAAGAATATGATGAGAATTAGTAATTCCAATTGAATAAACCTTGCAGTAATCTCTATTCAGCCATGAATTTACGATCAATATCCATATTGGAATGGCCCTGGAAAAACATGCTAATAAGGGTGAATAAAAAGGAGATGCCAATTCAGAGATTTGTTCATAAAAAAAAATGGGTGTTGGTTTATTTAGATGGAAAGATGGTAGTTTGGGTTATATTTGCTTAAAATTTTGTTCAAAATATCTTGGTAATCCAGATGAGACATCCTGAAGACCAGAAATATCATCCCCCCTAACAACCTCTGAAAAAACCAGGAGCACAAGTTAAGCGAGATTCGATCGTGGATGAAATCCTATATGCAAGGGTGGCAATAAGGGAATGAAAATACCTGAGGAGTTGTTGGTCGAATATATGAAATTGATACCCGGGGAATGATCATAAGCTAGTGGAAGTATGGATGCATGATGTCGTACGTGAGATGTTGAATATAAATTAACAAATGCTAGCCAGATTGAATCAATAGGAGAGCCATCCTAGGTGTTGAGCCTAGAGAGGAATAATTTTGATTATGGATGCTTCGAGGCGATGGAGGCCAGCAATAAGGACATGACACTAGATGCGAGGATGATCAAAATTGCATAGGGAGTGTTGGACACACGAGTGGACCATGCGTAAGAAGGCATGGATTTTGAATGTGAGAGATGGCACTTTGCATGAGTTTAGGATATTTTCAATTTTGTGCCCAGGTGAGCGGTTATAATACTGGTATTATGGATCAGGTGAGCACAGAGAGTGCTGGCCAAAACATTCTAAGTGAGAGTGAGGGCGTTGGTTAAAATCACAGGATACGAATGAGAACACAAGTGAGGCCAAGCTTAGACAAGGGTTCTGCTAGGGAATGCTTGTGGGTGACACACCACCTGTAAGGGTTGTGTGAGGTAGAGATGAAATAGATCTACATGTCTACTGACATAATCATTATGTCTAACCATACTGGTTCTTTTATGTACCCCAGATGTACATATTATGGTTTTGAATCCAAATATATTTGCCAAGGTTTTGAAAAATGCCTCTTTCTATGTGTCTCCACCACATAATGCAAGCTCTCCACTACAGTTATACTTCATTGGTGATATGGTGAGCTTGCAAACAATGGCGCTTTAAGGCTAATATTATAGCAAGGTTGTCGACGCAAATGTGAGCTCATTAATCGCAGAAACATCTACGACGTCAATGACATTGCAAGCTCAGGCTAACATTGTTTTATGTTCAGTAATGTTCGCTGGCCAATGTTCTTCAATGTGTGGTACTACACCATGTAGTGCTTACGAGCGATCATGCTTAAATGAGAGGTTTTATCAACTCATAGAAGCTCATGGGCATGATTGCATGTTGAGTTATCGCCAACTTAGGCAAACTTGCCATTGTTCATGCAAAGGGAGCGTGGGCTCTAAAAAATTGACTTCTATGTGCTTATGCCTCTTTTTGTGCTGATTTGAGGAGAGTTTTAACGAATTAAGCTTCATAGAAAATTTTCGGAAGGTAGATTAGATAGAGAAAAGAGACTAACAGATATTTCATCATCAAATGCATAAGCTTTAAGATCTGAGTTTTGTTTCCCTAGAGATGTATGCCCTTATAGTTAATTACCCCTCTTGGTAACGAGAGAGCTCTTTCGATTAAGATTAGTCATTAAGCATGTATTTATATACCTGACATATCGTAGCAGCAGGTTTAGATTTTTAATATTAAAATTAGAAATTTATCACTATTTTCACTTAGATTGAATGATGGGGGAATGATGACGAACTCGATGAAGATCCCATGGTTCTGTTGCCTCGGATTGTCATGGTGCATACTCTACTTAGTCAGAGGAGGTAGTTGACATAACTTGATTGAATGATCCTTGTTGGTAGTTATGAATTTCTTCATACATGGGTATCTTGTAGACATGGAGTGAATGCTTGTTTAAATGATAGGATCCTCTTAAATTGAGATTGGTTTTCAACATGACTATCATCAGGGGAACATTAAAGTCACTTAAAAAAAGTTCTACTTTAATAGATTTTGGAGCTATTTAAAAGGTTGAGTCTCATTTGGTTGATATTCACTTTTAATGCAGTCATTATCAAGTATTTAAATAGTACATATTTTTGTCATTTGAACATTGTCGACTTTGTTTACTCACAACAGAGGATTATTTTCGATGATTGATTTTTGCGAATCATTATACAAATGCTAAAATTGTGAGTTTACATTTTTATGATGAAATTTATCTAAAGAAGTTTTGAAAGCCTCATGCGAACTTTAAAATTAAGAACCTTGTCTGCGTTCATGATCGTGCATTCACGTGTTAATTTATTGTGTATTGACTCCAAGACTGTCGAGGATTGAACTTAAAGTTTTAAATTTGTATTTAACTCATGCAGTCTTCTCAAACCTCAGATTTAGAAATTTGATGCAGCGGTTGGAGCACATGCTGATTATTAATTTGAAAATCAGGATTTAAAGTAATTTGCTTTTGATCCCACGCAGCCTTCTGATACTTTTGTATGAGCATGTTAGCACGTTTGTTAGAGAACACACATGGCCTTTATGTGCATGTTTTTCGATACCTTTGCATGATGTACTTGCACGATTCTTTGGTGCATCTGCACATGTGGGCTCCAAAAATTCGGCCCCCAGCCTCCCCACTACTGCTTTTCGGGGGAGTTTTAACTGATTAAGTTTCGGGGTAAATTTTAAAGGCAGATGGGTTTGTAGATAAGACACTACCCAGAGATTTCGCCCTCATTTTGCGAGGACTTTATGATCTGAGTTTTGGTTTCCTATAGGCGCAAGCCTCTATAGTTAATTACTCCTCCCGATAATGAGAGAGAACTTTCAATTAAGGCTAGTCGTCGATCAGATACATAGGAATACATGTTATCTGACATATAGTAGCAGCATAGGCATTTGGAATGTGAGATTGAATATTTAAAATTGAAATTTCACAATCTTATATTTAAAGCGGATGGTGGGGGAATGAATGATGGACCCGATCAAGATCCCATGGTTCCCTCATCCCGAGTCATCGTGGTCTCTGGTCTACTTAGTCAGAGGAGGTAGTCGAACCAACATGACAGAAGGATCCTTGTCGGCAGCCATGGGTTGCTTCGTCCAAGGGTACCTTGTAGACTTAGGGTGAGTATTTGTCTAAGGGGATTAATTCGAATTCACCTTAGCTAACAGAGGGTTTTGTGCCTTATCGATTATATCCTATTGATTCATATCTCAAGGATTTGGTGTCAATAAGGAACGTATTGGTTCTGGCCATAACCGTTATTTAGTGGTGCCATTTGATGGCAAAACCACTCGGATCAGAGGGCCCCGGGTCATAATCGTTTATCCTGCGGTGCCATTTAGCGGCAAAATTATCTGTCAGAGGAAACGTACCACGTCCTTACTGGCAGGAGATTATTTGAGAATGGATCCTATTAATATTTTTGACTAGGCATTAGCTCTATGTGAGCTGAAATAAATTTTAATTTGTCCACTCAACAAACTGTTGCGGATGGTGGATGAATTTTGCTTTAAGTGTCTTATGGTTGGATTTCAGTTTCAAATATCTTGGAGTTTTGAGATTTGGAAATTTCTGTGGAGTTTTGGAGTTTTGATGAGCCTTTGGGTGGCATTTTGAAGATATTAAAATTAACCTCTCAAGTTGAGATCTACGTTCAACACGGCCATCATCAGCGAGCCCCATGCCGTGCCCGCCAGCGAGAGATAAAACACTCGCCTTTTTAGATTGGTTGTGCCTAGTCATCAGAACAATATGTTGCTTCATATTAGATGACTCATGCATCTTGATACTCATAATCGTGAATAAATGAAGTGACTTGGTGCTTGTGCCTTCGGTTGTTGGTTATTCAAGAATAATTAGATGTGCCTTGGCCCTGCTTGGCAGCGTGCCTAGGAATTGGCTACCAGCGTGCCCTGGCCCTGCCTGTCAGCGTGCCCAGGCCCTTGTTGCGAACGTGCCCATGAGCTTTCAAAAGTGCTAGGTTCAATTGTATTTTGTCACTTTAACCTTGTTGAGTCTGCCAACTTGCTGACAGAGGCTTAGGTTCTTCGTTGGGTGTATGTTTTTGTCAATGAATTTCTCTGTTCATAGGTCTTGAAGGCTTTATATGAACGCATAAAATAAATGTCTCGGTCGATGCCGTGACTGTATATTCGTTTGATAGTTCGAACCATGTCAACTTCTATTTACCCGTGTTGGAGGATCCAGTTTGAATTTAAGTTTATTTTTTGACCCGCGCAGCATCCCTAGACGTCACGTGTGTGAATAGATCACACTCTCTGGCCCATGCGGGTGTGTGATTACACAAGCCCTTCTGTGTATTTATGTGCATACAGATTACAGTACATGTGTGGGGGCATTCTAGACATTTGACGGGTCGTAGAAGTTCATCTTTTTTGTAGTTCTTTCAGCATTTGCCTGTGGATAGTGTATTGGATGCACGACCACCGTTCATTGAGGAACTTGTAAGCCTCAATAATCTTATTCAACTTAATGTTTAGGACCTGGTTGAATTGAGATTCACTCACTCCATCTCTGAAGATGATTTGATCTAGTTTTCTCTTCATAGAACTTGTATAGAGATCAATAGGCAACTCCCAGGTTATGCCATTATCATCATTTTTTGCTATTGGCTTAAATGAAGAATCAATCATTTCAACCTTAGATGACTGCGTCTTTACTGATACCTTATATTTCAAAACCAATGGCCACCGCCCTGGACTAACGGCTTGTTGTTTCTACCATATATCAGATCCTTCTGGTTGCAAGGAATCAGTGCTTTTGACTGATATTAAGTGGTTGCTGATTATGAGACGGTTTAACGTCCACTGCATGTCGTTCGTCATTACCTTTGATCAAACTTCTATATGAAAGAGAACTCTCCTACATTTATTTGTAAATGCCTTTGCTTATATGTGATGGGCCTCCTACAATAGTACCATTGAATCCTTTTGCTTGGAGAGAATTAGTGTAGTTGATTGATGAACCGTTGTATTTACCACTCATCACTATTCACGAGAGAACTAGTATAATTGCTTTCAGTTGATAATCGCCACTTATAGGTATACTGCTCTTCGTATGGAGGGTCTTCCGTACACCTACTGCTGTCACTTGTATATGGAATGTGTTTGTGGTAGTTCTTTTGCATTGTGCTTCTTTCATGATGTTCATTGGTGGTTGCTTGTAGGCACATTATCATTTTCCTCGTTCAATCATTGTATGGATATCAACTTGATTGAAGAGCTTGGGCCACTTTAGTTTCATCACTCCTTGCCCCAATGATGATTCTCATTTGGATGAATAGGCTTGTTCATTAGTGATTTATTATTTTAAGGTCGAATCCACAACTTAGTGACTTGTGTACTCTACTGAACCTGCATCATCCATTTGATCTTGATTGAGTAACCATAATTTTCAATTAATGCTCGAATAACATAAATCCTTTATGAACCCATTATGACGATCATTTGCTATTTGATTACATTTTCATTTAATTCCTATTTGCATGTTGTTATCTTTCCATGTAGTTCAAATTGGTCCAATATTATGTTCCTTTGCACTTAGTCCGTTTGAGTTCAAGTTATAGCATGATCTTTTGTAACTTTTATTTAAGTTTAAATCGAGTTAAAGCTGATAATGCTATATACAAACAAAAGTGTTAATAAGTAAAATCACACTAAAAATAAAGCCATGCAAAGGACAAGGAATCTCTGTGTAGCTTTTCCTCCTTTTCCTTTGAAATGTGCAGAATGAATTCACGTGAGTGGGATGGGAATAAAGGCGGCTTTAATGTGAATAAAGCCAAGGGAAGGGATGTGTTGTTAGCAGTTCATAGGTTGGAAGCAATTATTATAATTGAAAGGGGAGGTTGTTGTTTGGCTTTGAGAGAAATTTCTGTGAGGTTTCGTATAGGAAAGCTATAAGCGCCAGAGGTCTTCGAGCTAGAGAAATGGATTTTCTTGCAACAGGTTGGGTAAGGGTCGATTTGAGATGTTGGAACGGCTATAGGAAGTAGAGCTTGGTAGTGGCGGTTCTGAGCCTCACGTGGAAGGAGGCTTGCTATTGAGGTTGGGGAGATTTTGAATGAAGAAGAACAGGGATTGTGAGACTCCCATTGCGCGATCTAGCTCTGACAGGAAGAAGGGAGCGAACAGGGGTTTGTTCTCGTGGAATTTGGTTTAGTGGATTTGAGCGAAAGTGGTTCGCTAGTTCGGACTACAAGGAAGAGACGAACAACAGGTTCGAGTGGAGTTCATTTTGGAGCGAAAGTCAGAAGGATGGCTTGGGGTTCGGTCGGAGATCGTGGGAGGGAGAAGATGCCAGGAGTGAGGAAGAGCAGGTTGTAGAGGAGAGGGAGGAACTGGTAGATTGTGAAAGATAATTTCAGAAGAAGAAGCAAGAGCTACTTCATCTCTAGCTTTTAACGTTAGTGAACGAGGATCAAAGCGGAGGAAGAGACGTCCGAAAGGATTCAGCTGGCTTTACGGGATTTAGCTAGAGATTCGAGCAACAGATACGAGGTTAGCATTTTTTAAATTCATGTATTTGCCTCAAAATTCGTGTATATCGCCTCATTTTACGTGTCAATTTCATCGCGAAATTTTAATTAGATAAATTGGTAGTGCATTTAGGGTATTGGCGGCATTTCGGACGCAACGGCGAAGTCCGTTTGTCAATCGGATGTCATTTTGGTGCGGTCGAGCCTCATTTTTTCTCGAAATTCGGATTTCACCTCGGGATGCATGTATTGCCTCGAGATGCGTGTCGACCTCTTCGCACGTCTTTAATTTAATCAAATTGATTGTCATTCTTAGGTATTTAGAATGTTCTGAATGCAATGGCGGATTCGCGATCAGACTTCATTTGGGCAGCTCCGAGTCCAATTTCCTTGATATATGCATTATCGCCTTGGGATTCGTGTCACTATCCCGGACAATCCCTTTTGGGTATATAAAATGCAGTTTTTAAATATTGGGGATTTTCCGAATGCAATGGTGCAGTCCATTTCACAATCGCAAGTCGTTTGGATAGTGTCGAGATCTCTTTTCCCCGATATGCACGTTGTCACCTTGGGATTCGCGCCACTACCTTGACCGATCCAATTAATCAAATAAGATGTATATTTTGAATGTCAATGACGTTTCAGATGCAACAACAAAGTCCGTTCTGCAATTGGACGTCGTTTGGGCAACGTCGAGTATTAATTTCGGGTGTCGGTCATCCCTTTGGACTGATCTTGTAACTGCGAGGGGGCTCGACTTGGAGGAACTCGATGTCTTGATCTCAATGGCCCAGTCGGTTTGTCAATTAGAGGTCGTTTAAACCTTCAAGTGATATGTCGCGTCAATGCGCGCATTGCTCAAATCCGTCGATTTAACCCCACTTGTGTGTGGTTTCATGTGTAGGGGTCAACAACACAGTGCATATGTATATTCTTGAATGTATTGACATGCTTTTTGATGCGTCAATGTGATGTGTTTGTATGCATTTTGGTGCATATGCATAGCGTGTTCACACACATTTAATTTGCTTTAAAACCTACAACAACAACATCAAGCCTTTATCGCATTACGTGTGGTCAATTAATGAATCCTTATTCACTAGTGTGTCCTGTTAAGAGTAAAATTCTCATTCAAATCTAATAAAAGATGTCATTTCTAATATTTTCTATCCAAGTCTTTATCTGTCTACCTCTACCTTTTCTTAACATAGGCCAAATCTAATACTTCTACTCTCCTAATCGGGTCATCGGAAGGCCGACATTTCATGTGATCAAACCATCTAAGGTGACTATCTAATCTTATCTGCCACTGAAGCTACTTCAACCTTTTCATGTATATACTCATTTCGCATTCTGTCTTTAAATGTAAAGCTACTCATCCACCTGAGCATCTTCATCTCTGCAATACTTAACTTTTTTGCTTCTCTTTTATTGGCCAAAACATTATGCTCTATAAAGTATTGTAGATCTTGCCACCATCTTATAGAAATTTTCTTAACTTTGTGGGGTAATATTCTATCACACAACAGGCCCGATGAATTCCTCCACTTTAACCAACCAACTTGGATTCTACTAATAATATCCCCATCTATTTTACCATCACTCTGAATAATATATTCGAGATATCTAAAATGTGAACTCGTGTTAATGTCTTGGTCGCTTAAAGTCTCAATCCCCCAACTAGATCTATATATTACAACTATAATTATACTCTATGTATTTGGTTTTAGATCTACTCAAACTAATACTTTTAGACTCTAAGGTTGGCCTCCATAATTCATGTTTACCTTCAACTCCCTCTCTAGTCTTATCAACAAAAAGCATATCATCAGTAAAAGTATATACCTGGGTACATCCTTTTGCATATGTTTAGTAAAAACATAAATGACTAAAGCAAAATGATATGGGCTTAAAGTTGATCATTGATGTAATCCAACTGAAATAAAAAATTTGCTAGGTCAAATCACCTTTTGTTTGAACATAAGTATCAACTCCTACATACATATCTTTAATGACTTGAAAATAAACATTATTAATTCCTTTCTTTTTTAGAACTCTTCGGAGCACTTCTCTTGAAACTTTATTATATGCTTTCTCTAAATCAATAAATATCATCCGTAGATCCGTTTTATTCTCTCTATACTTCTCCATCAAACCTCTCAATAAATGTATAGCTTTAATAGTAGACCTACTTAGCATGAATCCAAATTGATTTTGAGGAACATTAGGATCACATAGTAAGCTATGCTGAATAACTCTCTTTCATAGTTTTTAAGTATAACACATTACTTGTTTCTTCTATAATTCACTCACTCTTGTGCATCACCTTTTTTCTTAAAAATGAGAATCAACACACTTCTTTTTCACTCATTTGATGTCTTTTTTAGTCTTCAAAATAATATTGAAATATTTTGTAAGCCAAGACATTCATTCATCTCCTAACCATTTTTACACCTTTATTGAAATATCATAAGGTCTAATTATTTTTTTCGTACTACATTTTCTTTAAAGCCTCTTTAACTTTGGTTTTACTAATATTTCAATAAAATAAATTTTTTTTTATTTTCATTTAGGGTTCTAAGGCCACTAAAGTCAATTATATTCTCACAATCTTCATTGGAAAGCTTATCAAAATATCTCATCCATTTTTATTGAATATCATATTCTAATAAGAATACTTTTTGATTTTCATGCTTAATGTATTTTACTTGAACTAAATTCTTACTTATTCTATCTCTTTATTTGGCTAACTTATACGTACATTTTTTGCTCTCCTTAGTATCTAATCTGTTACATCTAAACCAATTTTTATAACAAAACTCTTTATTTTTTATCTTTTCTTGCACACTCTAATTTCACCATCAACTATTTTTATTATTAGGAGGTTTTTGTTTGATATCCTAAGCACATTCTTTACAACATTCTTGATATCAATGATTCACTAGCTACTTTTTATTACATAACATTAGCTTTCTCATGTACAGTCAAAATCCTAAGATGTTGAGTCTTATTCTTAAAATTATTTTTGTTAGTTTTTTTATATTACGACATCTAATCCTAAGGCAACATTTACTTTATTTTTCATATTTTGTCCCTTCCTCTTAAAGTCCAAAACTAATAAGTGATGTTTGGTACATAAACTTTAGCTGGGAATAACTTTACAATCTTTGTAATCTGAATGATCTATTTTTTTTTTCAAAATAATCTTTCTAAATTTTATTATATTCCTTCTTATAAGTGATGAGATCCTCCTCTCTTTTCTTAAATAAGATGTTAGCAATTATAAAATCATAAGCTAGAGAAAAAATTAATATGATATTTTACCACCTTCATTAGTCACTTCAAATTCATAGCCAACATGAATGTTTTTCAAATCTTCTATATCTCTATCAACATATTCATTTAAATCTCCTCTAATTAAACCTTCTTCTTTGAGAAAATGATCAAAATAGTCTCTTGACTTTTTATGAAGGGCTAAAATGGTCCCCAACTATGTTAAAGGACTATTTTTGTCTCTCAACTCCTTAAATAGGAATCAAAATAATCCTACTATGGGACTATTTTAATTTCCTTTTAATGACTTAAGAGACCAAAATATTCCTTTAATATAATTGGGGGTCATTTTGGTCCTTCATAAAGAGTCAATAGATCATTTTGGTTATTTTCTTAATATCTTTTGTAATAATTTTTCTAATTCATTCCAAAATTTAAATTTTTGAACACATCCAAATCTACTTGAGTAGCATAACCATTTATAATTTTAATAATCTTAGCATCAACAATAATCATTAAATTTATAATTCTATTTTTAATTATATTAGTTTCTTCAACATTATCCTTCAAACTCTTATCTATAATCACACTTATACTATTTCTAGTATGACTCCTACTTGAATACTATTGTTTAAATCATAAACTATCAATCTCCTTAGGTTTTTCTCAAATCCATTTAGTTTCCTAATCGCATATAATATTTATCTTCTTATGAATCATAATATTTATTAATTCCATTAATTTGCTATAAGGGACTTATATTCTATGTTTTTATCTTAATTCTAGTTTTATGGACTATCTTCTTTGCCAACATTCGTTCATTTTGTGGAAACTCTTGCTTATTTGACATTGTACCCCGGTTCCAGTGCAGCGGCACTTGTACACCTCTCACTGTATTCAGGCCATACAGCTCGTCGTTTATATGGATCGCCCTAGCATCAACACAATGTATTAAATGATTTATGCCATGATTATTCGATAAGTTTTATGTTGGCTATCGACTACCTAATGCAAACTTTGACTTTTCTTATCCAGTGCTTGGGACCTAAAAACATTAGTGTTAATTTAGTTTAAAATCTATTATTTTTAAATGATATCACACTTTTTGGTGCTACTATGCACTTTTTGTGGTAGTCGTGCACTTTTCCAAGCGGCGTGCTTTGTTAGATTGTTGCATATTTTTCAAGGCAGTGATATGCTCTCATGGTGATAGTAAACTTTTTAACTTTTTGGGGCTATCATATGTTTCTCAAGGTTGTTGCATGCTTCTTGAGGCACCCTCATGCTTCTCAAGGTAGCATGCTTTGGTTTAAATCCCACCACGCTACAAAAAGGGCATATGGGTTGTCGGTACCTGCTTGAAGGCTTGCAAGCTTTCCCCATCGTGCTACAAAAAGCGCGAATAGGTACTTATAATTATCCACGCCACATTACAAAAAACACATGGAAGGCTTACTCGTTGCGTATGAGTTCCACGTATAGGGGCCTGCTTGTCATGCCGCATGCATCACCAATAGGATTTTGAGGTATTTATGGGTTTACGAGCTTTTTTTAAATTTTATGACCTTTGGTTTTCTTATATATATATATATATATATATATATGAGAGAGAGAGAGAGAGAGAGCTATAGGTGTGTTGGATATGAGTAGAACAGGTGGTCAGTTAGGAGGTGAGGAGTTCGATTTGCTGTATGGGTTGGGGTTTCATTCTCATGTGGTGGGAAATAGAGAGGGAGGAAAGTGGCTGTTAGTGCTTTGGGTAGGGGTCAGTTGGAGGTTGCTGCAACTAGGTGGCGTGGATTGTAGGTGGGCCAATTAGTAGCAATTGGAGGAAGGTGTTGAGTAGGTTAGTCGTTTGTGTGTAGTGGTAGCCATGGGAGGTTTAATGCTGGTGGACAGTTATGGATGTTGTAGGTTGGATGTATCGAGCTATTGGGCGGTGTTTATGGGAGAGTTAGTGGCTCAAGTGGATGACTTCAATTGGATGCTGGCTATAAGAGTGTTATTACTAGAGGAGGAGGGGGGGGGGGGGGTTGGTGGGTACAAATTGGGCGGATCTGCTGGAGGTTGCAAGTCTAGGGCATCGATGTGCAATAGAGAGAGGGAACTTTTTGGTTGGCTGGCGTCGGCCTAGGCTCGTGCGACTAATGGGAAGAGTACATGTTGGGTTTGTCTTGTGCTTTCAGCGGCTGTAGCATGATGGGCATGCAGGTGGTGAGGGAGAAGTGGAGTTCAAGTAGGAGTTGGCTGCACGAGGCTAGGAGAGAAGAAGTGAAAAGGTTGTTGGGTTGAAGGAGGAAGAGAAGAACTATAGGTTTTCGTGCGTTAGTAATGGGCCGAGGGAGATGGGGTGGAAGAGATAGAACTGGTTGCAATCTTCGTATTTGCAGGATCCAATCAGTTGGCAGGGGATAGGATTTTGTTTTATTTTATATATACATATATATATATATATAATTTTTAATATAAATTTAATTAAAATAACTAAAACAAATGTGGCCCTTCTTGTGTGATTCTCTCATTTTTCATGCACCTTGATTTTTTGTGCTAATACCTCTGACCATGCAAATTTCAAATTTGGACGTGCAGCATTCTGGGCAATCTGAATCTCCTTTCTAGGTAGTTTCGACATTTTGAACAAAACGGCAAAGTTGATTTTACGAATGGGCGACGTTCGGGTGAGATTGTACAAAGTTTTGACCAAGTCCATCATTTTCGCTTACATTCACTTGAATTGAACACGGGTTGTTCTGCTTGGGTAAATTTGATGTTTTGAGCGCAACGATACAGTTCGTTTCATAATCAAATGACGTTTGGGAGATATTGCGCTATGACGTACCTGCTAAATGTCACTTTCGTGGGTGGTCAATTGATTTGCACACAAATGGTTCTTCTCTAGTGAATTTGACGTCTTGAATGCATCAATGCGATATGTTTTAAAATCGGATGAAGTTTGGGTGATTGTGACCACGATCAAGGCGTTTCAATATTTGTTCCACGCAATGTCATGTATGTTGGTCATCCTTTCGCTTCACACTCATTCACATCAATTTTGGCTTCATAATTTTGTTATTAAAACTTCGTTTTAAGAAACCTAGATATATATCACAATTTTTAGAAATCCTGTTATGTATGTTGGGGTATTAAAAAATATAGTAGGACTTTTATGAAGCTTTGTTGTCCTTAAATAAAGAGGTCAGCTATTGTTGATTTTTATGAATCTTAATTATTGGTTTTTACATAATACATAAATAATTGTCCTTGTTTCTAAAGTTTCAACAAACTTGACATGTATCACGATTTCTAGAAACCCTATTATGTATGTCAGATTTTAAAAAACACATGTAGGATTTTTATGAATCCTTTTTGTCCTAAAATAAAGAGCCCAACTATTGTTGATTTTTATGAATTTTAATTATCAATTTTTGCATAATATATAAATAACTATTTTATTTCAAAAGTTTTGAAACTATTATTATTATTATTATTATTATTATTATTTTTATTATAAAGAGAAGAGATCAAAATGATCCCTTAACTTTTTATGAAGGATTTAAATAGTCCTCAATTATATTAAGGAATCATTTTGGTCCATCAAGTCCTTAAAAAGGAATCAAAACAGTCATATGGACCAAATGGTAGGATTATTTTGGTTCCTTTTTAAGAATTTGAGGGATCAAAATGGTCCTTTAATATAATTGGGGACCATTTTGGTCATTCATAAAGAGTCATTAGATCATTTTAGTCTTTTTCTCTTTTTATAAATGATCAAACTACCTTTTGATTTATACATATTTACCCTAAAGAATTGCTCATGAGGCCTTAACTTGTTCATGATTATATGTGGTCTACATTTAACGATAGAATATCACAATTCTTGAAAATATATTTTGGTACTTACAAATTCTTTCCTTTCATTAGTATTTTTAATGGGGAGTTCATGAATCAAAGAAGCCTATTTTCATTTATGACCATTATTTTGCTAATTATCTTTTTTTTTTGAGAGAGAGAAGGGCTAAAATAATCCCTCTTTTTTTTTTTTGAAGAAGAAGAAGATGCAAATTGCATTAATACTGAAAAAAAAAGAATTAAATTACAAGCAACTAAAGAAAGAAAGACCTATCACATTCCTTCCTGATCAAGTCTACAAAGCTTGATAGAAGTTCAGTGTCTAAAAAAATGTCTCAATAAAAATCACCTAAAATGGCACGATGTGAGCAATGATCTGCCACCTTATTACAATTTCTGGGAACAAATTGAAAAATAATATTATTAAAAACTTTTAAAAAAGAGAGGTCCACCCTTTGAGCTTTATTGATCTTCTCTGAATTCATCCGTATGAGATTTTGAAGTTTCTTCATGATATTTACATTGTTACCTTCTATTATTATTCATTTATTTGGAAGCATCCACTCTTGAATAAAATTTTCAAAATTAAAGACTGCCTTTAGCTCCAGAAAAGCAACATCCCAGTGAATTAGTTTTTAACCGTGCGCACACATCATTCTTCCTTTATGATCTCTTAGAACACCGGCAATTCCTGCAAAATTTGATTGCAAGACCGCCGTATCTACATTCAATTTAATCCGACCATCAGGTGAGGGACACCAAGCTTTAGACAGCATTGAATGTTGGTTGGTGTCCCAGTTCTTCTCGATTGGTAATGAATGTAAACATGAATAGTTTGATAGTATTTCTGCTGCTATATATGATGAAGATGGAACATCTTTTCCATGCTTCGCCATATTTCTAAATTTCCAGTTCTTGTAAACAGCCGCAATATATATTCTTGCAAGACCACATCTCGTTCTTCCTGCCTTCTCCAGTTCCTCGCAGCATTGCTCCATACTTTGAAATTCCGGAGGGTTTATTCCCCATTGCCTCAATATCTGTAGCACTTCTAATAGTTTAGAACATCCTGTTGCAATTTGCTCTCTATCTTTAGGAACTTGACAGCCCCTCGGACAATTATTGTTACAATATAACTTTCTGTGATTTAACCACATATTAGTCGGTAATGCATCATTTAATAATCTCCACCAAAATAAGAACTCCCTTTGAGGAACTTTCGTTTTTCATCCATTTTAGATCTCTCATATTTCCTTCTTGAACTTGACAAGTAGCTTCATAAGACAATGATGTGATCGATCTACCTGTGTCTGTATTGATTAATTCAACTTGATCTTCTTCATCATCTGTCCCAATAGATATCTGTAAAATCAACCCTTCCATTTCTTCAGAGAAATGTTTTTTCAGAACCTCCTTATCCCATTTTCCTTCCCCATCTATTAGGAAAGAAACCTTTTTTCCATGGAGTTCATTAACATTAGCAGTCACGGGCCATATATGCAGTGTTCTGTCAAGCATCCATACATCTTTTAAGATGTCAATTTTTTTTCCTGAATGGACTTTCCATCTTATAATAGACTTTAAATACTTTGCTCCATCCTTTATTATGCGCCATGAAGGCGATGAATTCCTTTTTATTTCTTCTTCCCAAATTCCATCACCATACTTCGACTCAATACTCTGTTGAATTTTGATTTTGTATAAAGTTCCATTATTTATGAAGGGCCAAAAATGATCATATAGACTAAAAAATGATCATATAGATTATGTAAAAATCTCAATTTAATCCAAGACTTTTTAACGAGGAATCCAAATGGTTCTACCATTCAAAATTGGATGGTAAAATTACCAGAACCCCTGAAAATGTCCGATAACTCATATAAGAAACGTGCTGTAGGAGGTATTTTTGAAATATATTTTTTTTTTACCTTGAAGCTTGAGATGGAGACAAGAGCTAACATAGAACAGGCAACAATTCTATTTTTCTTCCTTTAGAGATGTGACCTTGAACAGGCGATTAGATGAGTGGAAGAAGATACGAGCCGGCAATGATAGGGTTTGCATCAAGTATTTTCATATTGAAAAATCTATTCTTCCCCATAGGAGGTGTGACCGTGAGGAAATGACGAGACGAGTGGGAGGAGATACAAGTATGATCATGCGAGTGAGAATTAGGACTGCTTGGGAAGAATTTATCGAGGAAGGGGATTAAGAATTAGTAGATATATTATTTATGTAATGACTAACTATTTCATTTGGTTGTTTGATATTATATTTCTATTTGATTGGATGGATTTTACATTTTTTTTGTAATGAACTCTTGGTAAGATCCATGAACTTCTCAACTAGCAACCTAAGCTTTCAAATGCTATTTTGGTCCCTTCTTGCTATATGCTTCCTTGGTTGGATTTTATGGATATTTGGTTTCCAACAAAAGAAAGACTACTATTTTTTTTTTTGAGAAACTGCAAATTGCATTCACAAAGGAAACTAATTACAGGGAAATAAAAGCCTCATATTTCTTCTTTAACAAACTAGACAAATTAGAAGGAATATCGGCAAAGGAAAAACTATCAAAACAAAAACTATCTTATAAAGCCAAAGTAGCACAAACATCAGCTACTTTATTACATTCTCTATGAACATGATTAAAAAAGACTTTATTGAAATCATTTAGAAACAAGAAGTCCTTATTACTCTTGTTGTTGAAATGCCACTTCAACTTCTTCAAAAAATCTTGAATAAAATTGATAATGTTTATGTTGTCTGCTTCAATAATAACTCCTCTATTCTTCATCATCCAAGGTTGTATGGAATCTTTTATAGTCAAAACAGCCTCCAACTCAAGTTGTGACACATCCCAATGAAGCTTCTTCTTGCCGAATGCCAACAACAACCTCCATTTATGATCCCTAAACACTCCTCCAATTCCAGCTTGATTAGATTCCAATAATGAAGCATCCACATTGATTTTGATCCAATCTAGCGGTGGAGGGTGCCAAACTTTAGTAAACTCCCTAAGGAGGTTAACACCCTAGCTATCTAGACTTGGATACAAATTCTGTTTGGCCAAAAGCAAGACATTTGCTGCCACCATTAAAGTAGTGGGAGCGGTCTTCCCATGTACCAAATCATTTCTGCTCTTCCAAGAAAGAAATACTACTGTGAAGTAGATTTTCACCATGTTAGGGAAACGAAATGAATGTTTTCTAAGCTCTTTCAGACAATTATCCAATGAATGAAAAATGGGAATGTAAAATCCCCATTCTCTCAACTTGAGAAAAATCTCCTTCATGAATTTGCAATGAACCACAATATGAGCATAGCTTTCAATTTCTTGACATCCTCTTGGACATAAGTCATTAAGACTCAGCCTTCTATACTTTAGAAACTCAAATGTAGGAATGACAAACTTACACATTTTCCACCAAAAAAGTTCCACTCTTGGGTTTCCAACACAAGAAAGACTACTAGGCGAAGCCAATTAATATACTTCATGCCGTTATTAATCAATTTGAAAGGAGTTGTCCAATTTGAGATCTATTGGGCCTTTTATTTGGATTTGATGAGGTGCGTCAAAATTTTATATTGCCAGGCTTTATGTTGATCAAATGAGATGTTTCATAATCTTAACAATACCATGTCTAAATTTATTTTCATACAAAAAAATTGTAAAGATAATTATTCCGAATGTGTCTCATTCATAATACATATATTTTCTTCTTTAAAAAAAATAAAATTTGCTCTTTTAAAAAAATGAATTCAATCTAAAGCTGCTTAAACGATAGAATGTATATTTTGTTTGCTCTAAGAAAAACAATTTCAATAAAAATAATATACACTTTTAAAACTTTAATATTATAAAAGAAAAGAATAAACTCAATTTCTTTTATTACAATGGATTCAAAATAACAGAAGTATCAAACAAATTTATTGAAAAAAAAAAAATTGCTAGCACTATACATGATCTCAATCTACTCTCGCATGATGCAAAGTTAGCTGTTGTACATGAGGAAATATGATTAATATAAAACCAGTTTTATAAAAAAATTCAAGAAGAAAAGAAATATATTCTAAAAATACCTTAACTTTTAACATTGTTAACTTAAACTTCAATTACTTTGGATGATGGAATTATTTTTGTCCCTATTTAAAAAGTTTGAGGATTCAATTGGGACTTTTATATAGGCTTGAGATCATTTTGATCTTTCATAAAAAGTCCGAGAACCATTTTAGTCTTTTTCTCTCTTATCAAGAAAATAACTATTTTTAAGTAATCCTTGTCTCACTGCTTATTTCTTTTATAGTTGTCATTGAAAATTTATAACTTCCTAGAAACTTGATTTTAATAGATAATAATTTTTATGGCTAAATTTTTATATTCATCTCTGCTTGGGGCCCATCTAATATCTTGTAAATAAAAAAAATAAGTAAAAGCTCAAAATAGTCTCTCGACTATTGATAAATGCCCAATTTTATCTCAGAGTTTTGTGTTGTCTCAATTTAGTCCATCAACTACTAAAAATTAATCCAATTTAGTCCCAGAGCCTAAAATAAAAGTTAACTCCAAAGTTAAATATGAGGGTATTTTAGGTATTATGTATGTGAGATTATATTAGAAATGATCTATCTTTATTAGCAGAATTTAAGTTGGATGGTTGATGTGGAGGAAGGTATCGGGCTTGTTGTGTGATAGAAAAGTCTCCCTCAAACTTAAGGGAAAATTCTATAAGATGGTGGTGAGACTTGCAATGTTTTATGGTGTCGAATGTTGGCCATTAAAAGAGAAGCATAATACCAAGTTAAGTGTTGCAGAGATGAGGATGCTCAGGTGGATGAGTGGCTTTACCCTTAGAGATAGGATACGAAATGAGCATATACGTGAGAAGGTTGGAGTAGCTCCAGTGGAAGATAAGATTAGAGAGAGTCACCTTAGATGGTTTGTTCACATAAAACGGCGGCTTTTCGATGACCCGGTTAGGAAAGTAGAGGTATTGGATTTGACTTATGTTAAGAAAGGTAGAGGTAGACCTAAAAAGACTTGGTTAGAAAATATTAGAAATGATCTTTCTTTATTATATTTAAACGAGAATTTAGCTTTTAATAGGATATAATGGAGAAAAAGGATTCATGTAGCCGACCCCACGTAGTGGGACAAAGGCTTGATGATGTTGTTGTTGTTGTTAATGTATGTGAGATTATATTGCTTATATTACACTATTTTATCATTTAATAAATTATAATATATATTTAATCTACTACATAATAAGAGAATAATTAGTGAGAAAATTATATTTTTGTAAATTAAAATATAAATTGAAGATTATTACAAACAAAATTGTCATTATAGTATCCATCTAAATACTCCTCTGTATGAGGTGGTGAGTAAAACCCAATTTAATTTACACTTTAGAAACTAATCTAGACAATTATAGTATCCCAAACTTTTGCTAAGTGGAAATATTAAATCAATTTTGAGGAACTTATACTTTGCAATAATTTTGACAAGACAAAGCTCAAAACTTATGTACTGTGAAGTTTGAAATCATATTTTGTTAAAAAAGCATTAATTTAGTTTATGGAATATCAAAAGTGTAGTTCAGTTTTTGTTGAATAAATATGTGATGAAGACTTTAAATGCTCTTAATGATAATTTCGCATCATAACAAATGAGTGTCCTTGTTATATACAATAAAAAAAAAACTTTCACCAACTATTTTAGGATATATCCAAAAAGACATCAGCAATATTCCACAATGGATTTCAGCTAAACAAGAATCAATAAACTTGATTTTAAAAGATAAACATATTCCAAATTACAAACAAAATCGTCATTATTGAACACAACTTTTAAGGGCAAAAATATCAAAATCATATGAACGGAGTATATTTGGAAGATAAGCAAACCTAGCTATCTTTGTCTCTTTTTGGATGTCACATATTGCTCGCCATCTCCATCTATAGATATCGAAGCTCATTGTGATCAATCACGGTTGCTCGCAGCAGCAGGTGTCTCTAGATGTCGAAGCGTGTTGTCTTACTTGCGACGCGTCATCTTGCTCGTAGCAGCACGTGACTCTGGATGTCGAATCGAAGCGTGTCGTCTTGCTTGCAACAGGTCGCCTTGTTTGCAGTTTCAAGACTTAATCCACGCACAATTCGGTCTCTAGTTCCATCTCCAAGGATTATAGTGGGAAACTGAGCAGGTAAGAAGTATTTTTACTACAATACCCACAAAGAAGCAAAACCTTGTGGCTTCTTCAGTCAATTTAAATGACAAATTTAACAAAGGAATTGTACAATTTTTAGTCATTGAGGGACTAAATTGGGGCAATGCAAAACACTGAGACTAAATTGAGCATTTATCAATAGTTGGGGGACTATTTTGAGCTTTAGGTAGGATTGTAGATAAAACATGAACAGAAATTACACTGGGAGAGTTATCGAAACTCAAACTTTGAAAGATAAAGAAAACATAGAGGCTCAGAATATCTTGATTATATAATTTATCTTCCAAGTAGATAGTAGGGGCTAATATTCATGATGATGATAAAGCAAGTACAAATTTAACTAGTACAAAGTTTTTTCTAACCAGCATATTATTAAGGTTTATTATCAGCAGAATCCAAGTTGGATGGTTGAAGTGGAGGAATGCATCGGGCTTATTGTGTGATAGAAAAGTACCCCTCAAACTTAAGGGAAAATTCTATAAGATGGTGGTGAGACCTGCAATGCTTTATGGTGCTGAATGTTGGTCATTAAAAGAGAAGCATAATTCTAAGTTAAGTGTTGCAGAGATGAGGATGCTCAGGTGGATGAGTGGCTTTACCCTTAGAGATAGGATACGAAATGAGCATATTCGTGAAAAGGTTGGAGTAGCTCCAGTGGAAGATAAGATTAGAGAGAGTCGCCTTAGATGGTTTGGTCACGTAAAACGGCGGCCTCCCGATGACCCGGTTAGGAAAGTAGAGGTCTTAGATTTGACTTATGTTAAGAAAGGTAGAGGTAGACCTAAAAAGACTTGGTTAGAAAATATTAGAAATGATCTTTCTTTATTAGATTTAAACGAGAATTTGACTTTTAATAGGACACAATGGAGAAAAAGGATTCATGTAGCCGACCCCACGTAGTGGGATAAAGGCTTGATGTTGTTGTACTGAACTAAGCTACCCTTGAGGTAGCATTTTTGGGCTGTAAAAGATAAACTGTTCATATTTTATTTTCTTGCAGGAAGCTACTGCGAAACTTGGATCTGGTCGTCCATCATTGAGCTTCATAGAGGATAAGAAACTCCAGGTAACACCAAAAGTTGCAGCCATATGCCTTAAGGAATACTCATTCTAATCTCTCTATTCTGTCTTTTGTCTTTTTATCTTCCGGATTAAGATCTCACTTTTGTATTTTTATTCAAGTAATTAAAATATATTTGTCACTTATACAGGGATTGCAATTTCTTGCTGAAACTCTCAAACCTCGCGAAGCCGAATTTAAAGGGATTAATACCCACCAGAGTGACGAAAAGAGTAGCTTCAGAAAACCTTTGACAGTTCACAGGTTGTATCAAAGTGGAATTTCTCTGAAAAAAGATGGCCTCCTTGCATTATGAGCAAAGCACCCATTAATCTGATTGTTAAAATCGTGGTTAACTCTCTCTCTCTCTCTCTCTCTCTGTATATATATATATATATATTATTTATTTATTTATAGAACTTTTTTATGTCATTGGCAACATAAAGATGAGGGAGGCATTACATGAGAAGATATTATTTGAGAGAAGGTTAGCTCATTGTATATTATAATAAAATAGGCACATCTTGTTTTGGTTGAAATTTAGTTTATATTTAAGAAAATATTATTAATTTAAAAAATATTATTAATTTAAAATTTTTGCTTTCACCGTATGGAAAATGAATACTATTTTAGGTCTCATTTGGGACGGCTATTTACTGTCGTTTTTCCGTTGCTTTAAGGGTTTTTTATATTAAAATGTTGTTTCTGAAAACAGTAAGAAAATTGTCTCAAACGAATCATTAGTTTGAGACAGTTTTCTTTCTTATTGATTTTTAAAGTAACTTTCTAGTACAAAACATCTTAAAAGTAGAAAAATAAATTGTGGCCAAAAGTTGTCTCAAATGAAGCATTAGGGTCCGTTTGGGATGGCTATAATTTTTTGTAAAGGTGATTGTAAAGCTGTTGTGGGAAAAGATATTTTTTTAAAAGCTGTAATAGAAAGTAACTTCCTAGTATAAAAAATTCTTGAACACAGTGAAAAATTAGTGATTAAATAAAAATTTTATTTATAGTTTGAAAAATAAAACAATAAAAAAATTATCCCAAATGAAACCTTAGTCACTTCACACATTGAAATTTCATTTCGTTTATATGATGTTCCTTTAATTAGAAAAGGTCTTATAGATATCAGTGTCATGGAATACTCGCAGTCTCGTATGTTCATGGGATCAACTTAGCATGTTTTTTTAGAAAGCCTGATCTTTCAAGGAAAAATCAATCCCAATACTCTTATCCGACTCATTTATATGAGAGGATTTGAGAGTAATATTTTTAAGTATATCTGGTTTGTTTTATTTATATATTTTTTAATGTTTTGTCTGAAATTATCAATATTTTTTACGTGGCAATGTTTTCATAATTAATTACTCTCCGAGCAAGAGAGTATTATTGATTATGAAGATTGTTTAAGTTCATTTGTATGATCATTTAATATTTAGATTGGCATTAATTTAATTTTTTAGAGATATTTTGAGTGTATGTAGTAAACTCCAGTAAGATCCTACATGTCATTTTTTTTAATTATATCATTGGATCAACCTGTCAACATTGGAGGGCTACATGCTGCAATATTCATGTAGCCTAATTAGATCTCTTCTTTTGACATCTTTTAAGGAAAAATCTAATGTTATTTGCTAAAAAGATAGTAATAAGTGTTATTATATTAAAGTTATTACATATGTTAAATATTTATGATATGAATCTATAATAATTATTATAGTAATATATCATCAGTATTGAGAATATTCTTTATTATTCAATTTTTTTATCTTCTCTTACCTATTTTTAAACAAGCTTGTACTAGCACAATTCAATCAAATAAAGATGCAAGCATTTTATATATTCTACCATGTTATCATTGCCTTTATCCCGTGCTCCCCTTTGATCTTATACATTTTTTATCATCTACGTGTTAACTAACAAACCACCAAACTATTTTCTTTTAACCATTATGATCTCTCTCTCTCCCTCTCTCCCTCCCCCCTCTCTATTTCTCTTTCTCTTTCTACCAACCACTTCATATATAGAAAAGGGCTCCTAATTATTTAATTTAGCCACTGATATATCTTTGATTGTTATCATCAATAATGTGACATCATCATACATTATTGGTGATGGACCGAAGTATCCATGAATCCTATGTCTAAGAGATTATCTTCAAGATGTCTCCAATGTCGATCTACATGTTCCTTTAGTCCTCCTATACAAGAAAGGCAAAGATGGTTGAGGGAAGGAAGAGTGGTATTTCTTCTATCAAAGAGAGAGGATGCTTAGTATAAGGATGATAATAGAGTGATGTTGTTGGAAGGCTATGAGTAAAGATGAGGTGATTTAAAGTGGAAGAGTTGTCTTGGTGAGGATGAAGAAGGCTTATTTTTGTAAGAGGGTGAAGACAAATTGGGTGTTGCATGAGTATAAGCTTGAAAGAGAAGTTTATCTCTGTCTAATATTATTATTTAATTTTTAATAAGTCTACCATTATTAAAATAGTTTTGCATGCAAGTAACATATTAATATTTTTGTTGACCTTGGGAGATTTGACGGGAGGTGAAGGGGTCAAGTAAAGTTTCTTATAGGGATGAGAATGAATATGATGATAGGGTGAGCATATTGAACCTCTATGGGTACAAGTAAGGAAATTTATTGAGGACAAGTAGTCCCCCTTCAAATGAGGAAGACTATTATTTTTTGAAGAGGTAGAGCTTCTGAAGGAGTAAGTAAAATTTGGGTGATGCATGAGTATAGGCTTGAATGCAAGTTGCTATTTCAAATCTCCCTGGGTTAGCAAAGGTACTAATTAATTGCTTACATTCAAATCTATTTGATAGTGGTTAAATTATAGACAATTCAACAATAATATGAAGAAAAGAATATAAGATGAAGGATATATGATAACCTAAATATTCTCTTGGAAATGGATATTATTTAAAAAAAAGGAAATTTAGTAAAAGGGGTAACAAGGCTAGGTATAAAGGATATTGATGAATCAAAGGTAAAAGGTGTGACTCTTAAGATTATAATTGAGAAGAAGAATACTTATTTTCTAGATTTTAAAAGCAAATCATAGGATTTCAAATTTTGATCTAAAGAAATGAAAAATTATATGGCTCCAGGAATCCTTCAGCCTGAAAGCAAATATTATTTATAGAGCTAATCTTGAACTACATGAAGAAATCGATGAAACTTTAGACAAGTCAATAAGTAATGAACCTATCTTCACTTAACATAGTTTATGCATTAATTATTTAAAAATCTACCCACTAAATCATACATTAGAATCCAACAAACTATTATTGAGGACACACATATTTAGAAGTAAATTAATTTTACTATTTGCCTCTCCTCTATGATCTCTTTGAAGAATGTGACTTATAACTCTAGCTCTCTCCTCGTCATTAGCTTGGGTGTGAAGGTTTATAATCTTCTTTGCTTGTGCTATTATGGTTATAAAAAGTATTGGGTGTCAATGTTAATGCCCTTATCTCCAATCCCCTTTGACGAGCTATCGAGTTGGATGATCTTCTTAGGATGCTTTTGATTGGGGTTTTCTTTTGAACTCTTCCTAGTGTATCTTGGATCATTTTAATGATTATCTCCTCCATCTCCATCAAGTTATGCTGAGTAGTATAACTATAGTTCTCAATATTTATGGATAACTCTTGGTTTTTTTTATCATTTGCGGTGAGCCTATCTTCTTGTCAGTGGCATCAATCCACACTCATAGCATCTTAGATAATCTTGGATCCAAATTTATTTGCACATAACACCCGATGTTGACCTATACTCCACAGTCAAAAGAAACAAAAAAATATTACCTGTAAATCCCTGTGAAATCGTGCTCCCATCCTCTTTTTCCTGCCGAAGATTCTGCTGCTACAGTACCAGTTCGCAGACTACAAACGGCGCCGAATGTCAGCAACCCATACCCGCGTGCGGATATCCCCTCGATCGCTGCTCTCAATAGCCTTTAAAAGCATACCGATCTCCCACGATGCTTCCAACTCCTCAAGCTGCGTAACTCCACTTCCCCATCTGATCTCCTGGCCGAACCCAACCCTGCAAGCAGCGAACAAACTCAAGACCTCCTTAGACCCGTAGCACCTTCCTCTCTAGTCCGCGACAAAGCCTCACATCCCGACGTCTCCTCCAGCTCCCTTCTACTTTCCCGTCGCTACTCCCGATCTTCCTCAAGCCGACGGCGAACCCAGGACCGAACCCCACTCCTACCTCCGCCTCTTCCTTCTTTCCTCAAACCATACCCTTACCTGCAATTGAAGCCCCTCCCGATCTCCTCCTTCAGCCGCAAGCAATAAACAGAGCTTTCCCCTACCTTAGCCGCACTCCATAGAGCCCTACCGATCTCCCCCTTCTTCGCCTCCTTTTGCGACTTTCCCTTTCCTATAGGATCGGGTGTTCTGACATTTTGATTAGAAGCAGTAGTAGGAGCTCACTCGTGTGAAGGTAATTTTCTCCCTAGCACGAGCTTCTGCGGCCAAATCTAATAAACCCGTCAAACTAGAGAGTGGGGAGAGGGAGAAAGTTTTTTTTTTACTTATTATTATTATTAATTAATTAATTACATTTGATTAAAATTAATTATAATTAAATATGTTAATTATATTTAATTGGTATTAATAATGATTAATTTTAAATTAAAATAAGTTATAATTAATTTTAATTATAGTTATAGTTAATTACATTGTTAATGATTAACTATAATTATTTAAATTAATTATAATTAATTATTTTAATTCAAATTAGTCATTATTAATCATAATTAATTATGATTAATTCTAATTATAATTAATTATTTTTAGATTGTGATTAATTCTTAATAATTATAATTTATTATTGTTATTATCAATTAATTATAATTAAAAAAGAATAAAAAAATGCAAGAAGAAAAATGCTCTCTCTCATCTCGATCCATGTGCCTGCACCGCCGTCGTTGCGCAGGTATAACCCCTCGATTCTCAAACTCCGAGAGCCCGATTTTGAAGTTCGCGGCGCACCGGAATACTGCCTATACACGCATTTTATTGCGCGTGGTGGGATGAGACCCCGGTGCGGTGCATACAACGAGGCGGGTAATCACCTAAAATTCCATCCTTGACATTCGTGTCGAGCCGACAAATCGCCTATACACGGGTTTATTCGCGTGGTGGGAAGGGAACCCGGTGCGGCACCTACGGCGAGGCGGGTAGGCCCTATACACACTTTTCTTAGCATGATGGGGATAATTTTAAGTACCCATACGCAGCTCTGTACCTACGGGGAAACAATTGCTCTTCTTTTGAAACAGGTACCGTCGAAGACCCCATACACACTTTTATTAGCATGGTGGGAATGAAGACTACGGCCGAGGTGTCTAAGGACACCTACCATACACGCGCTTTATTACGCATGGTGGGAAGACCCAGACTCCTGTAGTTTTTCCCTAAACAGGGGAGACGCCAGGAGGCTGCCGAAATTTCGGGTGTTCTTGCGATCGTACTTGGACTTGATTGAACCCAAAGGGAAACAAGACTTGAATAGCAGGAAACTTGAACCTAAACTGAACAAAGATTTTAAATTGAAATCAAATGAATTTTAATTTAACTTAAATGAATTTTAATTGGTGCAAATCACAATGAACTACACATCAGACTTGATTTGAACTGAACTCGAACTAGAACGACAAATAACTTGAACTCAGATTGGACTTGAGTTTAAACTTGACATTGAACTGATGAATGACAAAAGAAGACCAACTTTGAGTCAGATAATGTTGAACGGAACTTGAATTTGACTTGGACATTTGGGACTCAAGCTAAGACTTGAGCTGAACCACAGGGGACTCGTGATGGAAGAAGCTTCAAGCAAATGAAAGCTTTAATGTGTGTCATAACCCATACACAAGCAACACAGAACTTCCAACAAGTGATAATTAAAATGCAAACAAGGACTTATGGCATGTGATATGAGTCATGCATAAATAGTGGAAAATCAATAATATACCCAATAAATCATTTAGATGCATACAATAAGAAGCATGTAATGAATATGGTGACATGCTAAATCGATAGACGCACGTGACAATCTTCTGTGAATACTGAAAGACATGCAACAAATACAAACACTATAAACTATGTCATAGAAGGCAATAAAGGATGCATCATCCTTGCAATCAATATCAATTTGCAAGCGAATACACCAATTCACTACATGCAAAGAAAGATGATATGCATTAAATACAAACTCCTATGGGTTGCTACATAAGTGACCATCACGAATTACAATCATCATACCATCTGCGATTGGTGAAAGGTGGATATGAAGCAAGAACAACGACTCTTCTACATGTATGTCCGAGAGATTGTAATGAACATAATCATTTCTTGTGAACAAAGACCGATGATACGAAGCACTTGTGGATAGCAACAGTGGGTATACCGTAAGTACAACGAACCCTTGTGGACATAAGTACAAATAGCACCTACAGCAGTGGTGATTAAGATGCTACGAGTGTATCGGGCATGAGGATAACTCGACGTACGGAGAAGGACACCTCCTATAAGGATGGAGGAGATGCACAAATAATTCAAACACCTACGGGTCATTGCAGTAGATTTGCTGTGTAAATAATAATTTATTTACGAGAAAGGGCAGCAAATATATGACAAAAACAAGTCCCTACAAGCCGCTACAGAAGACCCATCATATACTCAAAATGCCACTGGATCTGCAACACTCGTACGAGCAGACAGAAGACGTCCACAAGCTACAACGCCACGCCGCTGGATCTGCAACATTCGTACAAGCAGACAGAAGGCATGTACAAGCTTTCAAATCGAACGCTACATTCAAACAAGGATTTCCCATAAAATCGAGCACCGTCAAATATTCCTAAATTGCCCCCACACGTGCACCTTAATTTGTATAAACATAGGAACATGAAAGGGGCAGTGCAGTTGTAAACCCGCTTGGGCCCCGGCGAGCATGTAGTAAGAATACACGTGACGTTTAGGGATGTTGCGCGGGTCAATAAATTTGAACCTGATCCTCCCAAAGCAAGTAAATAGGAGTTGACGTTGTTCAACAAATAATTATAAAATGCCCCCAAACACCCGCATGGGCCCCGGCAAGCGTGTTATTGGTACACACGTGACGTTTAGGGATGCTACGCAGGTTAATAAGTGAATTTAAGTTTGATTTCGATCCTCATATACGGGTAGGTAGGATTCGATACGACTCGAACCATTAAATAAATTTGCGGTCGCGAGATCGACTGAGATATTTATTTTATAGTTCATATTAGGCCTTCAAGGCCTACAACCAAGAGAATTCACCTATAAATGTATAAAGCCTATGAAACTTGATCCTCTGTCGACCAGTAGACAGAGTTGACAAAGTTCAACTCAAAAATACAAATGATCCCTTTGCACCCTGATGATGGTCGTGTTTAATGCTAATATCAATCGGAGGGATTAATTTTAAATATTTTATATGTCATCCTAAACTACCATAAACTCCAAACTCCAAAATTCCAAAAAAATGTTTAAAATTGAAATACAACCATCAACCACCTAAAGCAAAAATCCATCCACCCTCTGCAACAGTTTGTCGAGGTGGAAAAATATGAAAACTACTTTAGCTCACATAGAGCTAATGCCTAGTCGAAAATATTACTAGGATTCATTCTCAAACAATCTCCTGCTAGTAAGGATGTAGTACGCGTCCTCTAACCGGTAGTTTCGCCGCCAAATGACACTACAGGATAAACGGTTATGACCCGGGGCCCTTTGAACCGAGTGGTTTTGCCGCCAAATGGCACCACGTGATACCGATTATGGTTAGAGCCAATACTTTCTTTATTGACATCAAATCCTTGAGATATGAATCAATAGGATATGATCGATAGGGCATAAAGTCCTTTGTTAGCTAAGGTAGATTCAAATTTATCCCCTTAGATAAATACCCACCCCAGGTCTATAAGGTACCCTTGGATGAAGTAACCCATGGCTACCGAGAAGGATCCTTTTGTCATGTTGGGTCGACTACCTCCTTTGACTAAGTAGACCAGGGACCATGATGGCCCGGGATGATGGAACCATGGGATCTTGATCGGGTCTATCGTCCATTCCCCCACCATCCGCTTTAAGTACAAGATGGTGAAAATTTCAATTTTAAATATCAAATCTTCAAATTTTCCTATACCTTAAACCCATGCTGCTACTATATGCCAAATACACGTATACTCCTACGTATCTGATTGACGACTAGCCTTAATCAAAAGTTCTCTCTCATTATCAGGAGGGGTAATTAACTATAGAGGCTTGCGCTTATAGGAAACCAGAACTCAAATCATAAAGTCCTCGCAAAATGAGGGCGAAATCTCTAGGTAGTGTCTTATCTACAAACCCATCTACCTTCTATAATTTACCCCAGAACTTAATTTTGTTAAAACTCCCCCCGAAAAGAAAATAAAGCGGGGCGGAGGCCGGGGCTGAATTTTTGGAGCCCACACCCGACTTTACTAGTAGGCTGTTAGTGGTTTAGGGTTAGAAAACTGAGTAAGTGAGTAAGCCTAGTGAGTATGAATACTCTATGGAAAGCTAAAGTACCTCAAAATGAAATATAAAAGTAGTAGAGGTTCTAAGAAAAAAATTTAGAAGATTTATCTTTACCCTTCATTTATAGGGCCATGAGAGCATAATAAAAGACTAGTTGAATAATATACACATGGGTTATTTCCTCTGACATGGTCTCCTCCTCTAAGGTGAGTTCTTTGGTTGAGTCTTTGAGGATTAGTAGCTTGGGAAAGTCTTAAGATCTAGCTTGTAAGGCAAGTTAGCATTAGTGAGTTCTTTGGATTAAGGGGTGAGTTTCTAGGAATGAATATGGAGTCTACAGGAGTGAGGGGAAGTCTATATGATGGGAGTAGCTAAAAACCAAGCACATGTTCATTTGGTGAAGTCATAGTCTCATGCTTCAAAGGTATGTGCTTCCAATAACTTGGTTGAGAATACCTATGATGGGCAGATAGCCTTAGTCATAAGCAGTAGCTATTAGTGTACAAGATTGGTTGAGAGAGTGATCCTCCAAGCATGTGCTGGTCTATACAAGTCCTTTGAAGAAGCTCTCCAAGAGTGATAGCAGTTTTTATTTTATTTTATTGGAATGAGTCTACATGTTGTAGGGGAGAGTGGTTATTTGATCAAGGGATAGTACAACAATAGTTTTGTGAGGTTAAGCTCCTTGCAGGTTAGTATTATTTTCCTGTATGACCCCACTGATTGAGTTTTATAACACTCCAAGATTTAAATTTGAAATAATTATATATTTTATCTCTTAATTAATTTGTCAGTCTCTAAATATCCATCAATATAGATAAATCAATGAAAACAACTATAAATTATATACATCAAAATATTTTAATATTCATTCCATTAAATTTGATTTACAAAAGCTAGCAGATTACATCAAACATCAATCTATCCATTTAAAGCTCCTTACCATAAAAGAATAAATAAAAATATAGAAACAAAATTAAACTTAAAAATACTGATCAACCTCACTCCAAAGAGAAATGACCCATTTCCATATCTAAAATAAATCAAAATCACATAATGAGTATATAGCTTAGTAAGTAACCCAAATCTATCACTACGTTTAATATAAGGATTATTATATATGACCAATCCTATTCAATATCAATTATTATACTATCAGGGTGAAAAGTAAATAATATATGCAATCAATATTAATCACAAGTAGAAACTAATATGATCAGTAAAACCAGAGTATCTCCATAAGAAAAAGGAGATACTCTTGTTTTATTATAAAAAAATAAATTAAAATATAGAAATAAAATAAAACTTAAAAATACTAAAAAGCCTCTCTCTAATGGGTCATGACCCATTTTAGGTATAAAATAAATAAAAACTTTATAATGAGTACACAACCCACAAAGCAACCAAAATCTATCACTACATTCAATATAAGATAAGTGAATCAATATGTATACCCAATCCTAATCAATATCAATTATTATACTATCAGTATGAATAGTAAATAATCTATGCAATCAATATCAATCACAAGTAGAAACAAATATGATCAATAAAACCAGAGTACCTCAATAAGCAAAAGGAGTCTATCAATCTATAAGAAAATTGATAAAAAGTTTATAAATAAATAATAGGTGTTATAGAGTAAAATAAACATTGATTATTTATCAAGTATTTATGTTGATGGTTTTATTATATGCATTTCTCAATCATTATGCCATGTATAGTTATCCATCATTATGACAAATCAGTTTACTATATCAATATAAATATTGATGTATTATACCTACATAATTATCAATGTAATAATATATCTATCAAATGTTATGCCAAGTATATTAGTCTCTATGGTTCTATCATGTTAATGCAAATATGAATATGATTATGAACAATAAGGCAGGACATCTAGCTTTAGAGTAGTTTTTCATCCTTCTATTTGTTTATATCAATCCATCATTATCTATTAATCACATCTTTTAATTATATCTATTAATCATTTATTTTAAGAGGTGGTTTCAATAAATCAACGAAGAGTCATCACTTTCTACTCATTAGCATAATCAATTAATTAATTACAGGCTAACATCCAGGATTACATCATAAATTTTTAATTTAAAGAAAGCATGACGACCCACCCTCATGAATAGGGTATTATCATTTGAATATCCAACTCATATTAATTGTAGTGTTCACAGCTAGTCTTCCTTACTTACATGTAAATGCCACATTTATCATATATCGATCATATCTTTTTCTCTATGCAAGTTAATTTCATGTATGAAATACAATAATCTATGAAATGTAGTGAAATATATAAACTATGCATTAACTTCAAAAAATTATAACTATCAATTTACAAAAAGAAATTCTATAATATTACAATCAAAATGCTTAGGATGATGATATCTATTTATGGGAATAAATTTTTATCTTTAAAGTCCACACATATTTGAGGTGCTCCTATTCTTGTGATCGAATACAATATTGAGAATAAAATACTATATCGAAAGATAAGCAAATTATTCTATAATGCATTCAAATACAAGAATAGGGTTTTAAAAATCATTCATTTACATAATCAAATACAAATAGAGGAATAATGCACCATCTCGAAAGATAAAAATGTCATTCCAAAATAATATTTAAAGATGAAAATGGAGTTTCTAAAAATTCTCTATTTTTATTATCAAATGCAACAACGATAATATCATATTACATCATTAGGTGAAAATGATATTCTATGAAGTGCTTTGAATATAAAAATAGGTTTTTATGAAATTGTCTATGTTCTTATAGATTTTTCATTATCATATAAAAATAATATAGGGTTTATTTTAATTTGGAGTTATAGGTTCCCTATTGAGGCAAGCCTTTATGGTTAATCTTATCCTAGGTGAATTAAATATTTTAATAAAACACTCGATTAATGTTGTGGCAAATATTTTCTTAGATTTCAATTATTAAGAAAAGGATATTGTGTGAGGAATTTTCAAAAGTGATTGAATCAATTAAGAATAATTTTTTTTGGAGGCCAAATGTTCAAAGACTAGGTATCACTTTAAGATTCTAGGACCTCCATAAGCACTCTAATGTTTCCTATGTTTGGCTTTAATATTTTTGAGAGAGGATTTTATATTTGGGTTGGCATTTTATTGGATATTTGGGATTACATTTTCAAAGGGAGAGGACTTATGATTTGAGGTCTGCCTTAGAACTTAGATTTAAGTTAAACACTATACAATAGTCACCCAAACACATTTTAAGTTCAATTTTGAACTTAAATCTTGCTTGAAGTAGAATGCCAGCTGAACCACCTAATTGTCTCAAAACCATACTATCTGGTCTTATTAAAGATGGGTAAGAAGTTTTTTATTTATAGTTCTTTGAAGTATATGGCTGACATCTTGAGAAAATACTAAGTAGACCTACACTTACGAATGAAATTTTACTTCTAGAGCTAATACAATTAAATTTTAATTATTTTTAGTTTATTTTTAATACTATACGTGCTAATTGAATATATGAAATCAAAATGCTTTGAAGTTTCTAAAAAAGTCTTATAAAAATAGATTTAACCTAAAAATCATACGTCCCTTGAAATAAAACACTGCCCATATTTTCTTAAAAAATGACTTAAATTTAAGATAATAAAAAGAAACCAAAATTTTAAATTTAATGCAAATCTTGTGTGACATTCTATTTTTTGGATATTAAATTTGTCCATAATGCTGATTTCTAGCACTTCGGTGCTGACCTTAGCTCCACTATGGTATGAAGTTAAATGATATTATTCTCGAAGCTCTAACACTATAATTTCCTAATCTTGCACTAGGGTGTTCTAGACACTACGGTGCTAATAGTTTGTGTGATGTAGTGATGGTTTAACACCTGTAAATGTTTCTTCTTTTTCAGAGACTTTCATGTATAACATCAAAGCCAAATTCTATATTATAGATTCTGAAACTTCTTTTAACGCTCTCCTAGGTAGACCCTTACTCCATGAGTATAGAATGGTGCCCTTCCACCCTTTATTAGTGCATCAAATACTCTAATTAGGGGGTAGAGCACTGTATTAAATGTGACTTGCAACTATTTTCAATTCATAAAGTTGGTATATACGAAGATGTTTCATACTATCTACCAAAGAAGTAGAGTGTCTTCTCTTAAAATCTCAAAGTAGCTGAGGTAGAAGTAAAAGTAAAGAATGAAAAAGAAAAAGAAAAAGAAAAAGAAAGAGAAAAATATTTTGATCTTGAACATGATGTTCGCAAGTCACCTGCCCTTCCCTTATAAAGAGGTGTTAGAATGCTTCAATGATATAGAGGAAGAGGTTGAGGATGGCAAAATTGAATAGAAAAAGGAAATAAAAAGCAAAATATATAGATAAAGGTGACATCAATACATATCAATTTTAAATCTTGCTCGAAGGATGAATCAAATGTGATTGATAAAAATCCATAGGTTGTAGAATATAAGAATAGTATAAAGTGGACAAAGTTTGAAATTTTTATAGAAATCAATAGCGATGAGGACAGGGTTCGAATCACTAGGGAAGCTGATTCAAATATTTATACTATTGAGAGACTAAAGAAATATTTGGAAAATATTATCTTAACCCCACTATTCCATTGTTATGTAAAAAAGTTAGAAGTGAAAGCCTCTCTTACTTTAAACCTAGATTCCAAGGCCAATATCATTGTGCCCTCTACCACAAAACCACTAAAACTGATGCAACCCTTAATGATCCATTTATGGATGAAATAATAGAGCTTTTCTTTGTTTGATACTCATACTACGTAAACAAATTTGCTAAGCAAGGTTTAAAACCATTAAGTTGGACTAGAGGTGAAGCCCAACTATTCAAATACCTATGGAATACGAAATATCATAAATACACATCAAGATAAAGTGTTAGCTTCACCACTTTATATTTATTTGATGATAATGAATATTACTTAGTCATATCAAATAATCTATTTAAGAACTTCAGATGTTCCTAAATAAATGTTAAGTTGATAGTCTCTTTCAACAAACATTAAAAATTTTAACGAACTCTATTTAAGAGCTTCAGATGTTCTCGATGACTCTCAGGTTAGGGATGCATCTCCAAAAGTTGAAGATGAGACTAAATTTACCATTGAAGATCTAAAGGAAATAAATCTTGGTTTTGAAGACTACACTTGTTCGATCTTTATATGATTTTTATTGAATGAGGATGAGGTGAATAAAATGATATAACTATTGTTCAAATTCAATGACTATTTTGCTTGGAGCTATGAAGAAATGCCTAGATATTCTCCAGACATAGTAGTTCCCAAGCTAGAATTCTAGTAGGAATGATCCCAGTTAAACAGGCACCTTGATGTTGCATCTTGATATTGAACAACAAGTAATATGTGAAGTTAAAAAAGTTAATTATTATGAGCTTCATCAGGAAAGAAAAATATCTAACTTGGTTAGCTAGCATTGTCCTGGTCAAAAAAAAAGGAATGGTCAAATTTGTGTCTACATTCGTTTCAAAAATTTGAACAATACTTGTCCTAAAGATGAGTTTCTACTTCCTATATTGGAACTTATGGTTGATATTTCATTCTCACATGTAATAATTTTAATTATGGATGGCTCATATGGGTATAATCAAATCAAAATCCCTCCTAAAGATGAAAAGTATACAGCTTTTCAAACACTGATAGAAGTCATTTATTATAAAATCATGTTATTTGGACTAAAGAACACTGGGGGGACCATCCAGTAAGCAATGATGAGGATTTTTTATGAACTTATCCACCATCAGGTGAAATGTTATATTGATGATCTAGTCATTAAATGTCTCAAAAGAGATGATTATTTATATGATCTAAGAATCATTTTTCAAAGATTTCGTAAATATAACTTGAAAATGAATTCGTTGAAGTGTGCTTTTTGGCGTAACTTTAGGAAAAGTTTTGGGTTTCATTGTTCAACATCAAAAAATCGAAATAGATCCAAACAAAATTAAAGAAATAATAGAAATTCCATCACCTTGAAATCTTACCCAACTGAGGTCATTTCAAGTTCGATTGGCGTACCTTAGAAGATTTACATCAAATCTTTTAGGAAAATGTCAACCATTTACAGCTCTATGCAAAAAAGATACTCACTTTCAATGAGATGAAAATTACTTGAAAGCATTCAATAGTATATAATTGTATCTAACAAATCCCCTTATCTTGGTTGCTCCCATCTAGGGAAGCCACTAATTTTATATGCCACAGCCTTAAGTAAATCTCTTGGTGCCTTGTTAGCTCAGGTTAATGAGGAAAGAAAAGAGAATGTATTTTACTATATGAGTAGATGTTTACTTCCAGCTAAAGTAAATTGTACCCCGATAGAGAAACCTTGCTTGGCTTTAATCTTCACAACTCAAAATTTTAGGCACTATATGCTCTCTCATAAAGTGAATCTAATATCCAAAGTAAATCCACTATAGTATCTAATGACTTGTTCAAAGAAATAAGAAAGATTAGCTCGATGGTTAGTGATTGTGTAACAGTTTAAAATTGCATTCATTCAGGTATTTGCTATGACAGGGCAAGCTGGGATAGACTTCTCAGCAGCTCGTACAGTATAGGATGATTGTCTAATAAATGATGAACTATCAGATGAATAAATTATGAATCTAAAATTAAATGAAAATTCCACCTGTGAATTATATTTTGATGGTGCTTCTTCTAGTAAATAAGGAGTATCCAATCATGTTTTCCTAGGGAAAGTTGGAATCAGTATAGTATTTGTTACTCCTAATAAAGTTTTAATATATTACCCTTATCGTCTATCAAAACCTTGTACAAATAATGAAGTTGAGTATGAGGCACTAATAACTGGGTTAGAATTTGCAATCCTAAATGAAATTCAAGAAATCAAAATCTTTAGAGATTCGTAGCTAGTGATAAATTAAATAGCTGGTATCTATCAAGTATTGAAAGAAAATTTGATTCCTTATCGTTAGTATCATTGATAATTGGGTTAGAATTTATAATCCAAAATGAAATTTAGGAAATCAAAATCTTTGGAGATTCACTGGTAGTGATTAATTACGTAGTGGCAAATATTAATTAAAAGAAAATTTGATTCCTTATCATCAGTATGTAATGCATCTCTTTGAGCAAATCCTGAATGTGATACTATATAAGATTCCACATGGATAAAACTCAATAGTATATGCCTTAGTAAAGTTAGCTAAAGCTCTAGTTTGTCCTGAAGGGGATTCAATTGTGATAAAAGTACAAAGTCACCAAATATTAACACCTACAGAATTTAAACAAATAAACAAAATCCCCAACTCAGGTGAAAATTATTTTTATAGTAGATGATGAAGTAGATTGGAGCAAACCATTAATCAGATACTTGTGAGAAAATATGCTTTCTCATGATAGATCAGTAGCTTATTAAATCAAGAGAAGATATATATCTTTTACATTTATCAATAACACCTTATATATAAGATCATTTGATCAGGTGTGGTTACGGTGTTTAAATAAATTAGAAGAACAAAAGATTGTAGAAGAAGTTCATACTGGATTATGTAATGCACACGTATCTGGTCCAAAGATGAAAATGAAAATCAAAAGAATGGATATTATTGACCATCAATGCTTAACAACTTCATGAAAGTTGTATGTTGTTGTCATCAGTGCTTCTTCATCAACTGCCAAATGTATTACATCCAACAGTTGTTTCATGGTCGTTTGAAAGTATGGGTATGGATATTGTCTATCCAATTGATCCACAATCCTCCAAAGGTCATAGGTTCTTATTAGCAGCTATAGAATACTACTTAAAATGGGTAGAATCAATTCCCTTAAGAGAAGTAAAATCTCATATTCTAAACTTTTTTAAATACCTTATCATATATAGATTAGGTGTTCCTCATTGAATCATACTAGATAATGGTCCGTCGTTCCGAAGCACTAAATTATATAGCTTTAAAAACATCACAATATTGATTGGAGATGTTTAATAATCTATTACCCTCAAACAAATGAATTAGTTAAGTCCTTCAATAAAATATTGGATCAAATTCTAAAGAAAATATTATACGATAACAAACATCAATGGGATGAAAAATTAGGAGAAGCCTTATGGGCATACAGAACCACATATAGAACTCCTACTCAGTCTATGCCATTTGTTCTGGTCTTTGGAACAAAGGATGTTCTCTGTTGGAGGTACTACATATAGCTATCAATTACAAAATCATAGAAGTGCAAAATATAAAACTCAAACTAGAAGAACTCGAAGGTTTAGAAAAGAAGCGTCTGCAGGTTCAACAAAATCTCGAGTTATATAAAGCCAAAATGACTCAAGCATATGATAAGTTGGTTCATCCAAGAACTTTCCAAGTGGGAGACTTGGTTTCAGTTCTATGAAGACCCATCTTAGCCCATCAAAAGATAGGCAGTAAATTCAAATCAACATGGGAAGGTCTGTTCATGTTGGAGAAAGTATATCTGGGAGGATCTTATTAATTAATTAATTATAAAAGAAAATCATCCAATGTCATTCATAAATGGATGATATCTTAAGCGATACAATGGTGGATAGTATTAAAGAAGAATGTTATACCAATTGAAAAGCTTTTCTTAAAATTATTTCAATATAATGCTTGAATGCGTTAAAAGTTTTAAAAGGAACGAGGTCATAAGGATTGGACTAAGTTTGAAATTTATACCAAACTTTATAAGTTTTAAATTCCCCAAATGTTATTAAACTATATCCTTAAGGAAATGGTGAAAAATCCTTTACAGTATCCTTTGTTTTCAGATTTTGATGCCTTGATCACCTAAATCATCTCACTCGAGAGTTGCCTCTCATTTGGGTTCCATCTCCATCATAAATAACCATTAGGTATAAGTCCATTTTCATGGCATCGTATATGCTCCATGAGACACACTTGTTTAGGAGACAATATCCTAGTCAAGTATAAATACATCTATTTGGGAGCCACTATCCGATCTAGATTTCAATCTATTTTATTTAGGAGATGCTATCATAGTCAAGTATAAATCCATTTGTTTGGGAGCTGCTATCCCATCCAGATTTCAATTTACCTTGTCTAGGAGATGCTATCCTAATCAAGTATAAATCCATCTATTTGGGAGCCACTATCCCATCCAAATTTCAATTTACTTTATCTAGGAGATGTTATCCTAGTCTAGTATAAATCCATTTGTTTGGAAGCCACTATCTCATCCATATTTTAATCTATCTGGTCTAGGATATGCTATCCTAGTCAGGTATAAATCCATATATTTTGGAGCTGCTATCTAATCTAGATTTCAATTACCTTGTCTAGGAGATGCTATCTTAGTAAGGTATAAATCCATCTGTTTGGGAGCTGCTATCCCCATCCAAGTTTTAATCCACCTTGTCTAGGAGACACTATCATAGTCAAGTATAAATTTATTTATTTGGAAGCTATTATCCCATATTAATTTGAATCCACTTGTTTGGGAGCCGCTATCCTATTTAAGTCTTCATTTCATTCCTTATGTAGGTGCCACTATCTCATTCAAGTCCTAATTTCATGCCTTATTTGGGAGATGATATTCCAATCAAGTATCCATTGAATCAGTCTTTAGGTCTAAGTCCGCTATTACGGTATCCTATAGACTTTAAGTTCACTTTTTTGACATTCTTTCTTCATTTAAAATCTTTTAGTGATCCCCTTGTGGCACCATCTTAGTTCAAATTTTAATTTCCCAATTTAGGATCATTACCTTTCAAGCCCCGATCATTGAAATCTGTTCAAATTCTGTTGGTCTCTTTGTTCAATGCCAACATGTGTGATTTACTTTTTAAATTTATTACACCTATTGGGGGTCTATTTGTTGACCTCATTTTGAGTGAGATCAATCTTCTAAAATAAAAATCTAATCCATCACAGTTCTTTGGCATAGTGATCTGATCATTGACCAACAAAATCATCACTTAACATCTACCTTTGGATTGTAATTTTATCATCTTACCAGTCATTCTAAAAAATAATATTGATTGTCAAAGGCGTGATCACTGTAAAACTAAATATCCTTTAATCATTAACCCTCATTGACTAATTCAAAATTCAAACAAAAATTAAACCTTAAATCTTTTAGTTGCTTGTCACCACTGATTGTCACTGATCATTTATTTAATCACTGACAATCATGATTGATTGTCAATGATTTAAAAATGTTAAACCCAGAACCCCTCTAAATCATTGACCAAATTAGATCTAAATTAAATCCATTGACCAAACCTCAAATGTCAAACCTCAAAATCCATTGCTCAAAGTCAAACCCCAAAATCTATTAGACCATAACCTATTTTTTGACAAATTTCAATCACCTTAAAACCCAACCAAATGACCATGGATTCATGATTGGTTTATTGAATATTTACTAGGCATATCCTTAGGATCAACCATACCAATTTGGTAGCATTCAAAGACACCTAACCCTTGAAACTCAAAGCATTTACGTAGGCTGTAAAACCTTCAATCATTTATAGCCTACACCACTAGGCATGAAAAATTATAAAAATTGACATTGGAAGCTTCCCCAAACTCATTGAACATCATCATTGACATAAGCATCATACATTGAGCTCTTGGTGGACCTTAGTTGACAATTGTTGACCATGGTGCCACCAAAACCCTAAAACCCAAAAACTCTTAAAATTAGATTTCCTTTAAACTTCGACACAACCTAGTCAAACAAAGCCGTGAAACCTCCTCTAACACAACTCATATTTGAAATGGAGTGCAATGAACTTGGCACCAACCTTAGGTTAACTTTGGTTGATCAAGTCAACTTAGGTTAACCAAAGGGGATCCATTAAACCTTATATACCTGCATGTCATGCATCTAAACCTCTCCATTGCATAAAACTTTGTCTAACATGTACAAAACATCATTAGGAATGAGTTAGAACAAATCCTTACCCATGGTCCTATCTAGTTGACCAAGTCAACATTGGTTGACAAAATAAAGCATAAGGCATTCAAACATACATTTCATATATGGAGACTTTATTATGCATTAAGACCTCTTCTAATAGGTTTCAAATGTCATTTAGAATTTGTTGGACCTAACCCTAACCTTTGGTTTAGCCTAGTTGACCAAGTCAACCTTGGTTGATTAAGCATATATACAATAAAATCTTATTCAATTATTTTAACTCAAGCATACCCAACCCAAATTAAATCTATGGGACTGTCCATGAGGTCCTTAGGAACCAAATCTAGGTGACCCAACCCGACTAGCCACATGGCTTGACCCAAGTGCCTAAAGCCACTTACCATTAAGCCAAAATCCAACATATGTTAAATTGGGTCAACCAAACCTTGCATTGGATGCCTAGTAATCCCTTACATCCCCCTTGATCTGCCCAGCCTTTGGGTTAGATTGGGCCAGCCAATTGGGATGACCCAAAGCCTCCTAAATAATTAATCTTGAATCACATTGCATGATCAGACCTTACCCAGCCCAATTGACCCATGGATTAAGCTCATGAACATTCGAGAGATCTGCTAGCTCAACCTCCCCCTATGTAGTTGTTGTAGCCTACAAAAATCTTATAAATCAACCACATGGCCTATGGATTCAACCCAAGCTTGTAAACCATGTGACCCAAAGCCTTAGAACTCTCCAGAATAATTCATTGGGCTCCATGTTATCATCCCAAGCTAGCCTAGTGGCCTGAGAGGGTCTATATTCATCCAATTTACTAGCTAAGTGCATTGCCTAATGCCTATAAATAACCTAATTTTTTAATGAACAAGGGTTCTAATTTCTAATTTTAAAACCATCCTTAGAACTCTAGGATTTAAATTCCTGCTCCCAAGCCATTCTCGTGAAGGTTTCTAGCAAGTTCGAGCAAGCTCCGGAGAGCCCATTCCGGCCAAACTCGTATATTTGGTCCACCCTTCCTCTGGTCATTCCATTTGAAGAAGAATCATTCGTGTTGTGCATACAAGCTTGCATAGGCTAAGACAGCAAAAATTGGAGTATTATATAAGGTATTCCCCCATTCTCAAACTCCTAGGTAGGTAGGTCTGGTGAATGTGAAATAAACATCCAATCATAGGGATTTAAATGTTGGATTAAAGGTTAGGGGTTAGATGATGCCCTTTGAGAATTTTGATTGATTCTTGTCTTGCTGATCTCTCATATCTGGCTAAAATATGCTTAAAGACTACAAATTTAGCAGGAGGTTGAAGTCAAAATTATAGCCATTCATTCCAATCAACCCTTCAATTGGGTCTCTTCTAATCCCATTGTTTCATTTCGATTTAAATCATATATGTCTGATCGGATGGCTAGGGTTAAAATTTAATCATTCTATTAATCCAACAATCATTGACAATCATTGCTTTACCAATCAAACGATGCTGCATCTAAAAGTGTGGCAGTCTGTCTAATTTAATTTAATAATTTTTAGAAAATACATATAACTTAAGAAATGCATAACTTCTCCATAAATTATCCAAATTTGGTGATCTTGGACTCTATGGATTCAGCTTGAGGAGTAGAATAGAAGTTTTAAGGTTGCATGCTTTAATTTCTTATATATTAACAGTAATTTCTAAAACACTATCATGAGTTGAAATTTATATGAATTATTCTTGCGTATGTGTTTTACATACCCAAAAATTTTCAAATCAATTGAACACCTCTAAGGGCTACAATTAATTATTTCAAGTTCATAGGTCAATTTTTTGACCTTTCAATGCACATGAATCCATAGGGAATAAGGTTATATACTATAATATGTTAATTATGCTCTGTCCAAGGGTTGAAATAGCATTGATTGCTACGCAATATCATGAATAGGTTTTCCAAATTAAGTCCCATATGGTATAGTTATATTTACCTTAAGAAATTCATTTTGCAACCTAGGGGGTCTTTAATGAGCCCAAATTTAGTGGGTTTAAAAAAAATGTTCATATGAACATATGTTTCAAATTTTACTGCATTTGGAGTTCATTTGATCTGTCAATTAGTGAACCTAAATTTAATGCACATAATTGACCTAGAAACATTAAAAATTTATAATAAATTTAATTAAAAAAAAAGGTAAGTGCCATAGTGCTCAGAATTAAAAGCTTAACACAGTAAAACTAAAGCCCCTTGCAATTCAATCAAAATAAAATGTATTTAAAAATCAACAAAAATTAATAATTAATTAAATAAGTAATTAAAAAATATTTTAAAATCCAAACGAGTGAAGAACAAGGAGCTTATCTATATGAATCATTTCAACTAATTTGCATGTATAAGAGTAGTAATATATGTGTGGTTGAAACCTTTCTCTAGCAATATGATGTTTCCTTTGCTTTGAATTTATCAATATATCTACATATTACATAAGCACCAATCACAAAAATGATGATAATGAGTATTATGTGGCTAAAATAATTTCTCTAGTTATAATAAATTTGATTCAAAACTCACTCTGTCTAAAATTTATGAGAAGTTTATATGCTATCGGCAAGTATTTCTTCTCCAATATCTAAGCTAAAAGAAATCAAGCAAGACATGTAGGCTTTGTATATTACATTTCACATCACCACTAATGAAGAAAAAAAATAAAATTTATTTAAAATAAAAAATACCTATTTTCTTATGTATGCTTAGACATGATTTGGACATTAATGTGATATATAAGTAATGATAAATATTTATGTGTGAAATCCCTCTTTAAAAGAAAAAAGTTAAAATTGCTAATAATTTTTAAATATAAGTTGTTTTATGTGATGATAGTAAGTCTGACCAACATATGACATTATATGATTGCCATTTAACAATGATGGCTATTGGCTTCGTCTTGCAAATGATAATCCAAATGGTTTTCTTTTTGATAAATTAACTCTAGAAATTATTTTATCACCTCCTCAACATACCCAAGAGACTACTATTACTACTATTGTTAGCTTTATAGATAGTGTAAATCAAAGGTTGAAGTTTACTCTTGCCCTTATTTCTCTATAGGTTCTATAGGGGAGTATATCAAGACATTGTTCGTTCTTTTATAAGAATTGAAAAAGTAGAAATATTGGCACACATTGATATATTCAATAAAAATTCAAGAGCTAGCATGAGTAGGGCAAAAGAAAATTATTATGAAGAGTCCTCATTTGACAAAAACTTCTTCTAAATATTTTGTATAGTCGGAAACATATGAATGTTATACAAAGTATGGCTTGATCGAAGCCCTCTCTAATAGTGTTTGGGTCAAGCTTTTGTTACATATTTTTGTAATTATTAATTTTTAATGACAATTATTTACTTTAAAATATAAAATTGTTGTAATACTTTGAAATTCTTTGAGGTGTTAGTCAAATCATGTGGATTTTATTTGTGCATCAATTCAATCCAGCTAAATCAAATTCAACTTTAATTCAAACTTTCAAAGATATTTCCCTAAACCCAAAACTAATGCTTGATAAATGATTACAAATGAACAAAGAAGTGCAGGAAACTATTAATTCTAGTTTTTGATGCTTAATAGTTATGTTATATATGACAAATAGATCAGGAATATAACAATGTTGACATTCATGTTTAAATAGGTGGTGAAGTGAACAGCTTACTTCAGAGGCTTAATAGTTAGAGTAAAGAAAGATAAGGTAAATATGACTTGTATGCTCGAGTAATCGCTACCATTATGAGCGGGTTTTCTCCCACTGAATCTTATTTCCTTCTCCTCATTCAAGTATAATTACCTACATCTCAATCACCTATTTCTACATACCCTCATATGTTATGTTTCGAACACATCAAAATAAAATTTTTTACATTCCAAATAAATTCATCCATCAACAACCTCAAGTCATTCACTACAAATCTTGAACTTATTCATAAGTATATGATAGACATGGCCAAAAAACCAAACCAAGCAATACATAAATAGTAAGTCTTAACTTAACTAATATTGATGTTATGGAACTCCATTCTCTAGGACCTAGCTAGCTTCTTTGTCATCATGAACTTTTTCAACCATTCTTTTCTTCATTTAACAAATGACCAAACTTCATCAGATTTGAGTCTTTTAATTAATTTACTCATAAAAAAGCATCCTCTGTAACGGCTTGCCCATATTCTATTATTGCATATATACTCATGCATGACTATGTCGATAACTTGTAAGAATTTAATAGGTTCCTACCAAGGAACAAAATCAAAAGGGTCATATGGTCAAGGAGACACTCATATGCATGGAGCTTGACCTTGCAAGCTATTATTGATAATTTCCCATAATCCAACAAACATTATCCTCTATAAGAAATTGCAGAGTGTAAACACATTCCAATAAAATGAATCAAGAATATCATTACTCTTGGCGAGGTCCTCGAAAGGACTCATTTACACTAGTACATGCCTGGAGGATCACTCTCTCAACCAATTCCCTTCACTAACAGTAGTTGCCCATAACCAAGGCCTTCTATCTAGTTTAGGTCTTCTCAATCAAGTTATAAGAAGCACCACCTCTGAAGCATAAGAATGTGACTTCATTGGATGAAGTTATCTCTGATTTTATGCTACCCCAAACCTTGAGACTTACACATCACTCTTAAGGACTCCTCATTCATTCCAAGGAACTCACTCCTTATTCCTAAGAAGTCTTTAACACTAACTTACATAGTAACCTAGTTCTCAAAGACTTACCTAAGATACTAACCCTCGAAGACTCGGCCAATGCACTCACCTTAGAGGAGAAAGCCATGTTGGAGGTAGTAATCTATGTGCATATTATTTAGTTAGTCTACATGTCAATGTCACATAATGTTTTACTTTTTTATGTTTTCTCAGTGTTACCTTTATTTCATGACGCTCTTATGGCCCCATATATAAAGGGTAAAGATGCATCTTTACAAATTTTTTTCTTAAAACCAAAACTAATATACTAGTTTTTAAGGTACTATAACTTTTTTGTGGAGTCTACTTACTTACTAGGCTTACTCACTCAATTTTTTAATCCTAAGCTGCTAATAACCTACTAGTTGGGCTGGGTGTTATACATAAAAAAACTTAATCCTAGTATTATTTTAAGGTATGGTGAGTATGGATTGATGCCATTGGCTAGATGATAGGCTCAAGTTGAAGGTAATAAAACCAAGAGTTATCCATAAACATTATGAGCTAAAGTTACACTAACCACTGTGAATTATTGGAGACGGAGGAGAGAATCACTATGATGATCCAAGATACGCAAGGGAGAGTTTAGAAGAAAACCCCAAGAGAAAGCATCCCAAGAAGATCAACCAACTCAGTAGCTCATTGAAGGAGACCAGAGATAAGTAACATCAATACCCATTGTTAACTGTAGCCATAATCACATAAGCGATAAAGAGCATAACCCTCTATTCAGGATAGTGAAGAGGAGAGAGCTAGAGCAAATAAGCTCATTCTTTAGAGATATCGTGGAGGAGAGGATGATAATAAATTTAATTTACTTATATATATATATAAATATAAATATGAATAAATAAATAAATATATATATATCCTTAAAAATAGTTTGTTGGATTTGAATGCAGCATTCAGCTGGACATTTTTTAACAAATTAATGTATAAACTATGAAATGTGAAGACATATTCATTACTTATTAACTCATGAAAAATTCATCCATTATGTCTTAAGAAGTTCAAGATTAGCTTCACATATAATATTTGCTTTCAGGTTGACAGAGGATTCCTTAAGCCATATAATTGTTCATTTTCTTATAAAATTTTGAAGACATATGATTTGATCTTCCAATTCTCATAAATACATAATATTCTTCTCAATCATACTCTAGAGAGACACACCTATTGCCCTTATTTCTTACATATCATTTAGAATTATCCTTAGTTACCCTTCCACTAAATTTTGATTTTTTTTTGAGTTAATTTCCATTGCCATGAGAATATTTTGTCGATCATAAAACTTTTAGCTTATGTTCTTCTCCTCATGTTATTGTTGAGTTTTCTATATATTATCACTATTTAAATAGATCTTAGTGCAAGCAACTAATTAATAGCTTTTGCTAAATCTGGGAGATCGGAGATAGAGACTTACATTCAAGCCTATACTTATGAATAACCAATTTTTCTTCACTCCTACAAGAGCTCAACCTTTTCAAAAAATTTAGTATCTTCTTCATATCAATAAGGAATACTCTACCTCAGTAAATTTTGTTATCTTTACTCATAAGTATTAAATATCCTCACCCTATCACAATATTTATTCCCATCCTTATAGGACACTTCGTCTCCCTTTGATAGAAGAAATACAACTTTTCCTCCACCACAACCCCTCCACCCCCTTCCTCCTAAGTCCAATCTCATAAGGTCAACAAATTAATTAATTTGTTGTGTGCACTCAAATCTATTTTAATAGTGTTAGAACTATAGAAAATTAAATAATATTATTAGGGAGAGGGAGACTTCCCTTTTGAGTTTATAGTCATGCATCACTCAATTAGTCTTCACCTCCTTAAAAGTATCCCTTTTTAAAAAGTCTTTTTCTTCCCAATGAGGACTACTCTTCCTCTATGATTCCCCTTATCTTTACACATAACCTTCCAATAACATCATTCTATTATCATCTTTGTTTTACTCCCTAAAGGACATTTCATCTCTCATTGATAGAAGAAAAACTAGTCTTACTCTCCTCAACCATCCTTTCCTTTCTTGTGTTAGAGGACTAAAATAACAATAGATAGACACTAAGGACATCAAGATGATAATCCCCTAACCATGGGAGTCATGGATACTTTGGTCCATCACTAACAATTTATGATAGCATCACATAATTGATGATGATGATCAAAGAGAGGTGGATAAATAAATGAAATAGGAGCCCTTTTTCTTATATGTTTGAAATGTTTGGTAGAAGGAGAGAGAGAGAGAGAGAGAGAGAGAGAGAGAGAGAGAGAGAGAGAGAGAGAGAGATCTAAGAAGTATACTGAGTATCATAGTGGATTTCACCTAAAAGGTTAAATAATTTAAAATTTAATTCTTATCATTGATAAATCAAAAGTGTCATTGGCATTATTATAATGTTGAGTATTAAAATTTAAATATTTAGTTAGTCATATTTATTGATCATTTTCAAAGGACTATGAACCACCTTTTTAAGTACAATTAATATGAAATTAAATGTTATTAATGGAGTTGCTTTTTTATGGTATTCAACCTTTTAAGAGCCTAACAATATCTATATACTCCAATCTGAACGAGCATTAGTTTTTCTTATATTAATCAAATTTGTTTATCCCACACCTATGAGAATAAAGTAAATAAAATTAATAATTAAATATCAAAATTCATTTCATTAACTCATAACCCCAACCATTTCCCTAATCTTGCATGCTTTGTTGAGGAAGAAAGAAGAGGAATGGGAGTGAGAGGAGAGAGATAGAGGATAGAGGAGAGATGTTGCATCTTAGATTTCAAATATATGCTTGTATATCATATGAGTTTTTGATGATACTAAAATATTATTATGTTGATTATTGTTTTCTCTTAATATATATTGGATATATTTAGTTTTTGTTGTTTGTGTGTACTAACATTTCAGGAAAATTATACTCCAGACTAACAAAGACTTCAAGACAAATTAGATTAGGATTCCTTATAAGTGAAGTATGTAATTTTTCATTTGTTTTCTCTGAGAGAGTATGATTATAATTGGGTAACTGTGCACACACACACTGGGAGAGTGAGACAAAATTTGTATTTTTAAACTAATCGTACTGTACGATTCTTTATCTTACGGGATGATTTGACTTATTAATTCCTCCAGAATGGCATTTATGGAGTATGAAATTTGGTTCATACTTGATCGTACCGGACGAACCTATTCATTTTTAAACAGTTTATACAGTATGATGTAAGTTCATACAGACCATTCCAGAGTATGAAATTTGCTTCGTACTTGATCATACCGGATGAACCTATTCATTTGAACATTTCATATAGTATGATGTCATTTCATACAGACCATTTATAGAGTACAAAATCATGTTTGTACACGATCATACATAAATTTTTGAACTGTTTGTACATATAAAGTACGATCATATTATATGATCCACATCCATCAAACTTAAAAATTTTAATTTTTAAATGGTTTTTCTTGTCCTTTATATATAAGGGTCCTAAAAACTGACTGCCTAAATTCTTCTTGCTTCAAAATTCTCTTAAGTGAACCTTAGGAGTGAGTTTGGGAGAGTGTTTGGAGATTAAAAAGTAAGAGATCTTGTGAGAGGGATTTGTGAGGGTATTCCCAAAGGTGCCCAAATAGTGAGGATCTCTTGTTCGTTCATCAGAACTCTTCTCTACTTCCTTGAAGGCTCTTGAGGGAGGAATTTTAAAGAAGATTCGGTACTTTGCTGTCACTAGGAGGGTGAGAAAGGATGTTGGTACTCTACCATCACTAGGAGGGTGAGAAAGGATGTTGGTACTCTGCCATTACCAGGAGGATGAGAAAGGATGATGGGTTCTTTGCCTTCATCAGGAGGGTAAAAAAGGATGACGGTTCTCTGCTGCACCAGGTTGGTGGAAGAGAGGTTTTGTAAGGGCTTCTCTACCTTGCAGTGGGGGCTAAAGGAGAGTCACTTTGGTATAGTACAATACTTGGAGAGGGAGTCACCATGGATTGGACGTAGGTCTTGTTGGATCCAACCACTATAAAATTTGTTGTTTTCTATTCTTTACTTTTTACTGCATTTTATTTTGCATATTTGTCATTTTCTGTGGTTGAAAAATTAATTTCAAAAAATTTATTGTTGTTATAAATTTTATTTGTTAAAATTGGTTTTCTAAAATACCAAGAGAATTTTTAAAATTACCAATCCCCCCTCTTAGTTAGCCTTGAGACAATTACATTAAGTTTAACAACCTACTCAAACTTTTAAGTTGTATCAGGGCAAGCTTTCAAAAATTAAGGTTTAGTTAACTTTATGAAACGATCATGGCTACTTCTAAAAATCGTAACACTCCCAAAAGATATTCAATCACAAGTCCCCTATTGTTTGATAACATCTCTTTTGATTTTTGGAAAATAAGTATGTCTACTTTTATTCAATCTCTTAACTATCATAGGTGGATTTTAATACAGGAAGGTTACACTACTCCAACTAGACTTGTTAAAGGTATAAGAGTTGAAACACCTTTTTAATGAGTGGACAATGGAAGAAAAAGAACTAGCTTAGTTAAATACTAAACGCTTAAATAGTTTTTTCTGTACACTGAAATCCGACGACTATATGCATGTTTTAACTTATAAATTTGAAAAAAAATATAGGATAGACTTTACATTATATATGAAGGAATAAATGTGGTGAAATAATCTAGATTGAACATTTTATTATACGATTATGAACTCTTTTGCATGAAACTAAATGAGTCAATCAGTGACATGTACACTCATTTTACACAGATAGTCACCTCATTGCATGCTTTAGGTAGGGAACTAATGAATGCTGAAAAAGTAAATAAAATTCTTTGTTGTTTGCCTACTACTTTTGATGCAAATATAACTACTATAACGGAGTCAAAAGACTTAAATATTTATTCTATCGACAATCTTCTTGGATCACTAATTGCCTATGAGCAAGGAGTGACTCAAATACAAATTGATGCAGGTGACAAGCGAAAGGAAAAGAATATAGTGTTGAAAGTGGATGACTCGAAAAGTGATCAGTCACAGCTTGAGTATGAAGATGATATTGCACTTATGATGAGGCAATTTAAAAGTTTCCTAAGAAGGAAGCAAAGGAGATGTCAGCAGTGGAATAAGGGTAAGTTTCACAAAAATGCTAAGGCTTATAATGATGTAATTTACTATGAATATAGGAAGTCTGGACACATCAAATTTGATTGTTCAAATCTCAAAGCTAATCCTAGTAAGGAGAAAGTAGAGGAGAAAATAAATGTGAAGAAGGGCAAGAAGAGATTGCAGAAAGTATTTTGGGTTGATTCAACTTCAGATTCCTCAAAAATAGAAGTAGAAGAGGAAGTCACGAACTTATGTTTAATGGCTGATAAGCTTGATCAGTCATATTAAGAAGAAGTATGTGACTTAACCTATGATGAATTATTTAATATTTTTGAGAAAGTTCATACTGCATATAGGAAACTCAAAAAATAGTATGCTAAGTTAAACATAGAATTCTTAGATTTATAAAAAGATAATAAAATTTTTAGGAAAGATCATGTGTCAATTGATAGCAACCACATGAGCTTATTGGATGAATTCGATGATTTGAACAAAAAGCATGAACTTTTGAAATCATCACACACTGAACTTGAAAATAATTATAAAGTTTTTTTGGAAGAAGCTGAACATAGGGAAATTGATTTGAGAATGGATATTTCTATGTTGGAAAAAACAAACTCATATCTAGAATTGAGAATGAAGGCTATTATAGAAAATAGATCAACACCCACACTTGAATAATTCTATAAGTCTAAGCAAAAGAATATATGAGTTCAACACCTAGGAAAAGATCTTATAATGCACATAGAATGGTAAAACCTTTTTCTGGAGTGAAATATTTTTCATGTGGAATGATTGGGCATATTTTTCACACTTGCACAATTCATAGTAGAACACATCTAGTATGTAGACCTAAAATGCATAATTCACAGCATATCAAACATGCATCTAGATTATTTTGCCAAGAGGAGGAACCTATACCTATTTGGTTTCCAAGTCTAACATTTGATCATTTTGTAAAAATACTCTCATACAAGACCTCATGAGAGCATTTGATACATAAACAGTGAATGTTTAAAGCACATGATTAGAGATTCAGATCAATTTATAACGCTGGAAGCCATGAATAGAGGCAAGATAATACTTAGAGATAATACCACTAAGAAAGTGGTAGGTACAGGTATGATTGAAAATTTGAATAATTTTTTAATTGAAAATATCTTAATGGTAGAAGGCTTAAAGCACAACTTGTTGTGTATTAGTTAGCTATGTGATGAGGGGTATAGTGTAAAATTTTTTCCATTAGCTGTATAATAAGCCAAAATAAAATTGATATTGTGTATGGAATAAGGGTAAATAATGTGTACATACTTGATTTGAATTTTATTAAATCTTTTAATACTTTTTTTTGAAAATAATAACTGATGAATCATGGTTATATCATAGGAGACTTTATCACGCAAGCATGAAAAATTTAAGAAAAATTACCCAAAAAGAATTGGTTAGAGAAATACCTAAACTAGACTTCACTAAGAATCACCTATGTGAGGCATGTTAATTAAGAAAATAGGTGAAGTCCTCCTTTCATTCTATTAAGGATCTTAGAACTAGTAAACCATTGGAAACCATTCATATGGATCTTTTTGGATCGATTAGCACTGTAAGTCTAGGAAGTAAAGTCTTTGGATTTGTGATAGTTGATGATTTTTTAAGATTCACTTAGGTCAAATTCTTATCTCATAAGAGTGAATTATTTGATAAATTTAGAAATTTTTATACTTTGATTCAGAGAAAGTTAGGGTGTAAAATTATTTCAATTCAAAGTGATCATGAAGGAGAGTTTGAAAATGAAAAATTTGAAGACTTTTATAGAGAACAAGGAGTTGATCACAAATTTTCAGCACTAAGAACCCCTTAGTAGAATGGGATTGTTGAACAAAAGAACATAATAGTAATAGAAGCCACTAGAGCCATGTTGGTAGAATACTCACTTTTGAAATATTTTTGGGCTGAAGAGGTTAGTACGGCTTGTTATGTTCTGAATAGGGTGAACATTAGATCCAAGTTGAACAAAATACTCTATGAACTTCTTAAGGGTAGAACGCCAAATCTTTCACATTTGTATATTTTTGGGTGTAAGGTGTTCATTCATAATAATGGTAAAACTCCTTTAGGAAAATTTGATCCAAAATCTGATGAAAGAAGTTTTCTTGAATATTCTAGTGTTGTAAAATCTTATAGAGTTTTTAACAAGAGAGCTTTGGCAGTTGAGAAGACCACATATGTAGTTTTTGATGAATCTAGCATTTTGAAAGAGCCAAGGTTGGAAGAAGATAATATTGAAATTATCTCCCAAGAAATTGAAAAGACAAAGTTGGAAGAAAATGTTGAGATGGAAAACCCTTTTGCCTAAAGAATGGAGATTTTCTAAGAATCACCCTATGGAATTGATTTTAGGTGAATCTAGTGAGGGTGTTAGGAGTAGGCATGGACTTAGCAAAGAAGTAAATCATTCTTCTTTTATATCGATGGTTGAACCCACTAATATAAATCAAGCACTTTTAGATGAATTTTCAATTTTGGCCATGCAAGAAGAATTGAATCAATTTATAAGAAATAATGTTTGGGAGTTGATTGAAAGGCCTAAGGATCAAAGTATTATTGGAACTAAGTGGGTGTTCAAAAATAAAATGAATGATTCAGGAGTTGTGATTAGAAATAAGGTTAGATTGATGGCCAAGGGGTATAACTAAATAGAAGGGATTGATTTTGAAAAAATATTTGCCCCTGTAGTTAAACTTGAAGCTATTAGGGTTTTGTTAGCCTTTACCTATTTTAAAGGTTTTAAATTGTATCAAATAGATGTTAAGAGTGTCTTTCTGAATGGGATAATATAAGAGGATATTTATGTTGAGCAGCCTCCACATTTTGAAAATTTTAAATTCCCTAATCATATTTTTAAATTTAAAAAGGTATTGTATGGATTGAAACAGGAACCTAGGGTTTGGTATGAGAGGTTAAGCACTTTCCTATTAGAGAGATCATTTGTTAACGTAAGTGTGGACACCACTCTCTTTTTGAAAAGGTTAGGAGAAGATATACTCATTGTTCAAATATATGTTGATAACAAATCTACCAATAAAAATCTTTGTGATGAGTTTTCAAAAATAATGAGTAGTGAATTCAAAATGAGTTTGATGGGAGACTTGAGTTATTTTTTTGGTTTTAGCATAAAGCAAAGTGAGGAAGGAACATTTCTTAGCCAGTCCAAGTATGTTAAGGATATCCTCAAAAAGTATGAAATGGATAATGCTAAACCAGTAACTATACCAATGAGTTCCTCAATATAGTTAGATAAGGACCCTAAGGGAAAATCTATTGATCAAAAGAAATTTAGAGAGATAATTAAATCATTACTTTACTTAACTGCTAGTAAAACAGATATCATATTTAGTGCTTCTTGGTGTGCTTGATTTTAATTTGATCCAAAGAAATCACATTTGACAGCAGTTAAAAGAATACTGAGATATCTTTTTGGAACTTAAAACTTAGGGATTTGGTATCCTAAGCACAACTCTTCTTTTGAAATAATTGAATATTCTAATTCAAATTTTGCAGGATGCCTGGTAGATCAGAAAAGTACTTTCTAAACTTGTCAATTTATTAGAAATTCTCTAGTTTCTTGATCCAGTAGGAAATAAAATTCAATAGCCCTTTCTACTATTGAAGTAGAATACACTGCCTTAGGTAGTTTTGGGGCACAGGTTCTTTGGTTAAAATAATAGTTGATCTACTTAAGATTTTTTATTGGCATAATTTTAATTTTTGGTGATAATACTAGTACCATATGCATTTCAAAGAATCCTATTCAACATTCTAGAACCAAGCATATAGACATAAGGCATCACTTCATTAAAGATCATATAGCTAAGGGAGAGATTGAATTGCATCATATTGCCACAGAAAATGAACTTGCAGCCATTTTCACAAAACTATTAGCTTTTGACACATTTAGCACTTTAAGGACTAGATTAGGTGTGATTGATCTTAATGCTTAAATTGAAATTCTGCAAACGTGACTTGTTGTATAATTATGTTTTTGTTTATTTTCATTATTGATTTGTTATAGTTTGTATGTTTGATTATGTGTTTATTTTTGGTCTTTACTTATCTTTCATTTAGTATTTTATTATTGGTCTTGTTTTAAAATTTTTACATGTCATTGGATTTCAAGTGGTTGGTTTCGAAAATTTTTTCTGATCACCATATCTTATTTTAAGTGTTCTTTTCGTACTGAATAAAATTTTTTTTGTGCTATATAAATTCTGCAGCATGTACATGATAAGTTTGTAGATTGAGAACATAGAACTTAGTTTTTTATAGCAGTTCATACTATACGATGATGTTATCGTACTGTACAGTATGTGTTATTTCGTTTGTATGATTGGGGACAAATCTTCAAGCATTTTAGTTATTTGTTAGATTGTATGTATGAAATCATATTTTATCTGTACGATCCCTTTTATCAATTTCGGATAAGGACAAACCCAACCGTTATTAAAATGATCTTTAATATTTTGATTGTCCCGTATGAACAAGTGTTCGTCTGTATAATCGCTTGGTCAAAATGTCTATATGAAAGTATGCCTCGGGAAGGGCAGTTTATGCAAAGTCGTTTCATTTTTTGGCTGTTTCTATTCATCTGTATGAAACATTATTTATCTCGTATGATTTTAAAATCGTATGTATGAAAATATGATTGTACTGTACGATCAACAATTTTCTTTAAATAACAGGACATTTGATGTTTAATATTCACAATCACTTTTAATCTTCAAACCCTCTCAAGTCCAAATGGTAGAATGGCCAGTAGTAGCAAACACACATTAATTTCTAGGGGATCTTCCTCTAAAGGTGATAGTGATGATAACTTCTTGTCCAAGGAAAATGAGGAAGCGTATGATAGGTATTGACAGTAAAAATCACTTCTTCTTGAATTCTCATTCAAGGAGATATCAACTTTTTTGTCACGCCCTTATTCGCCTCGACTCAATTTTTCTTTATCTTGACCCTAATCCATACCTATCATAAATAGACCTTTCAAATATTTTTGGTAAATATGAAAGTAAATGAGGATCACACTAGGTTGTCTTCCTATGTTCTTAAGCAAAGAGTCCAATAGACTAAGGAAGATTTAGGGAACTTCCTCTATCTTAAAACTCAAGGGGTTAGGGCACACTCGATGACCTCTAGATCTGACTTTAACTGGACTGAAGTTAGCCAAACTCTTAGAGGTTTTTGACAAGTCAGTCACCTACCTCATGTGTATACCCTGAATCAGAATGTCAGGATCATCCAGCATGTTTTGAGAACCTCTATCATTCCCAAAGCTGGTGATCGCATAAATATGACTCCTCTTTTGTTCGATGTCACTTACTTGATAATGACTAAAACTCCTTTTGATGAAGCCCAACTTATTATGGTCTACATTCACAATCTTTCTGATATTGGACATCCTCACAGTAAGAGAAAGAAAAATGTGGCTTTAGGACATTTAATCACTTACATTGTGGAGAAGAAATTCAACTTAATCCATCTTGATCCCCTCACTGAACTTCCTACTTATTTTACCAACTCCTCTTTTCGAGCACTTTTTAATCAAGATCAAGGATCAGAGGGAGATGATTTAGAGGGAGAAGGAGCTCCTGCTCCAGCACCTGCACCTGGATCTGGACCCGACCCGAACTACTATCAAGAAATGGCCCAGCGCTTTGATAGACTTAAAACTCACTTTGATCAATATTTTGATCAAATTGAGAATCATTTAAATCAGTAGCATGTAAGGTATCAGGAAGATATGGGTTGGATTCATGGCCATTTTGACTATGTTAACACTAGTGTAGCTACGATCAATAGCTACTTCACTGCATTCAACCCTCAGTCACCTCCTGACCAGGGTCCTTCAGAGTTTTAATAGTGATCTTCTTATGTTTTAGTTTTATTTCTTTGATGCACTTATACTTGAGATGTTTGAGAATAGTTGTTCTTTTGTTAGGATGTGGTTTTATGATTTCAGTAATTTCAGGTGTTAGTCCTGCATGCTATTGTTTTTTCTCTAGTTCACGAGGGAGGATGTTTGTAGATGGCTATTTGTTTAATGAAATGATGGAATGATGTTTTGTTATAGTTTGAATTTTCTCTTCTTAAATTATTTATAATTATGGATTCAAATCTTTTGTGTTTGATCTTTAGAATGGGATTTTAAATTTCATTGCTCTACAAATTAATTTTCTTACAAAATTTAATCTCTCAAAATTTTAAATTATAGTATGACTGAATGAAGATAAGAAGATCAAGTTCATGTTTCTATAGATAAATATTACTTTGTGATAGTTGTTGCAAAATAGATGTCTTATTTTTATTTTTTTTTCTTTTCAATATGTTTATTTTTGTTAATTATTAGAATGTGTATTTTAGATTTATTAATATTTGGAAAGACAGAAAATGTAAAAATATACACAAAGTGCTAAACTTGAAAAGATGCACAAAGTGTGTCACATGTTTGAAAAAATACGCAATATACACTAAAGTCAAAAGAGGCACAAAATTACCCCAAACTAAAAAGATACACAAAGTGTGCCACAAATTATTGAAAAGATGTGCAATATCGCCAACAGATACTGGTCTTTCCTTTATTATCTATCTCTCTTACATATCCAAATAATCGTCAATAATCTTCACTATTGAATTGGAAAATAATTAATCTTTAATTCATCATTTTTGCAATAATTATTTTTATTTGATATGTCTAGAACGAGCAGTGAACTTGGTTGACTTTTCTTTTTCAAGTTGTTCTTTGATTTAAAATTTGAATTTTTCTTTTTAGCATTAGGAAATTAATGTTGAGCTTTGTAATCACTTTAAAATCTTCTTCTTCTTCATCTCGATTGATTTATTCATAGCCACTCATTCATTCAAGAAGTTTTTCCCTTTTTTTGTCAAAAAGGGGGAGTCGTAAGGTATTGTTTGTTGTTATATTATTTTGTTATTATTTTTGGGAGAAAAATTGGCTTAAGTGTTAACTCAAATAATATTTTGTCATCATAAAAAAGGGGGAGATTATTGCATCTTAGATTTCAAATCTATTTTTGTATATCATATGAGTTTTTGATGATACCAAAATATTATTATATTGATTATTATTTTCTCTTAACATATATTGGATATATTTGGTCTGTGCTGTTTGTGTGTACTAATGTTTCAGGAAAATCATATTCTAGACTAACAAAAACTTTAAGATGAATTAAATTATTATTCCTTGTAAGTGAAGTATGTAATTTTTCATTTTTTTCTCTGAGAGAGTGTGATTGTAATTGGGTAACCATGCACTCACACACTGCAGGAGTGAGATAAAATTTGTATTTTTGAACTAATCGTACTGTATAATCCTTTATCATACTGTACGATCCGTTATGGTACGGGATAATTTGACTTGTTAATTCCTTCAGAATGGCATTTATAGAGTATGAAATCAAGTTTGTACTTGATCGTATCAGATGAACCTGTTCATTTTTAAATAGTTTGTATAGTACGATGTTATTTCATATAGACCATTCTAGAGTAGGAAATCAAGTTTGTACTAGATTGTACCAGATGAACTTTTTCATTTTTGAACATTTTGTACAGTATGATGTCATTTCATACAGACCATTTATAGAGTATGAAATTATGTTCGTACAGGATCATACATAAATTTTTGAACTATTCATACGTATGAAGTACGATCATACTATACGATCCACATCTGTCAAACTAGAAATTTTTAGTTTTTGGATGGTTTTTCTTATCCTTTATATGTAAGAATTCTAAAAATTGATTGCTTAAATTCTTCTTGCTTTGAAATTCTCTTATGTGTACCTTAGGAGTGAGTTTAAGAGAGTGTTTAGAGATTGAAAAGTGAGAGATCTTGTGAGAAGGATTTGTGAAGGGATTCACAAAGGTGCCCAAATAGGATATGTTGTTCGTTCATCAAAATTCTTCTCTACTTCCTTGAACGTTCTTGAGGGAGGAATTTCAAAGAAGATCTGGTACTCTGCCGTCACTAGGAGGGTGAGAAAGGATATTGGTACTCTGCCATCACTAAAAGGGTGAGAAAGGATGTTGGTACTCTACCATCACCAAAAGGGTGAGAAATGATGTTGGTACTTTGCCATCACCAGGAGGGTGAGGAAGGATGGTGGGTTCTCTGCCATCATCAGGAGGGTTTAAAAGGATGATAGTTCTCTGCCCACTGGGTTGGTGGAAGAGAGGTTTTGTAAGGGCTTCTCCGCCTTGCTGTGGGGGCTAAAGGAGAGTCACTTTGGTATAGTGCAATACATGGAGAGGGAGTCTCCACGGAGTGGATGTAGGTCTTGTTGGACTAAACAACTATAAAATCTGGTATCTTCTATTCTTCACTTTTTACTGCATTTTATTTTGCGCATTTGTCATTTTCTGTCGTTGAAAATCTAATTTTAGAAAATCTATTATTGTTATAAATTTTATTTATTAAAATTAGTTTTCTAAAATACTAAGAGATAATTTTTAAATATACCAATTCACTCGCCCTCTTGGTTAGCCTTAGGACAATTATATTAGGTTTAACAACCTACTCAAACTTTCAAGAGAGACAGAGGATAGAGGAGAGAGAAGGCTGCTTGGGCCTTTTCATCCTTCTATTATATTCCATGATTTTGTTCTAATCATGGTATGTAATCCAAATCTTATATTTATTTTTCAGTGATTTTATGTTTTATGAGGTTAATATCCCATAAATTGATAAAATGCATTTTCTCCTAATTTATCAAATGTTTATCATGTAAATATTTATATATTATATATGTCATTATCATGAGCATTTTAACTGTAATATTATTAAATTTCATCAATAAATTAATAGCTATGATTTTTGAAGTTAATGTATAATATATAAATTTCATTATATTTCATAGATTATTATATTTTATATATAATATTAACTTGCATAAATAAAAAGATATAACTTATAAAAGATAAATATGACATTTATATTGAATAAGTGGAAGCTATTTATGAATACTATAACTAATACAAGTTAGCCATTAAAATGATAGTACCCTACACAGGGGGTGGGCTGATGGGCTTTCCTTAAAATACATTTTTGTGGTATAATCCTAGATGTTAGCCTGTAACTATATGATTGATTATGCCAACGAGTAGCGAGTGATGACTCTTCAATGATTTTTAAAAAGCTACCTTTTAAAATAAATGATTGATAAAAATAATTAAAAAATGTGATTGATATATAATGATGGATTTATATAATAGATGGATGACAAGTGGAAGGATGAAAAAACCACACTAAACCTGGATGCCTTGCTCTACTATTCATAATCATATTCATGTTTGCATTAACATGATAGTATATATAGGATTGATATAAGCATTGAGAATCATATAACATGACATAAATATGACATATATATTGTTAGACATTAATAGTTGTGTAGGTATAATGTATTGATAAAAATATTAATATGGCATATTGATAAATAGTTATATATAGTGTGATATTTGACATAAGTATATAATAAAATTATCAACATAGATATAACTAATAGATAATCGATATTTATTTTACTGTATAGTATCTATTATTGATTTAAAGATGTTTTACCAAATTTTTTATGGAGTGATAGACTCCTTTTGCTTATTGAGATAGACTAGTTTTACTTATCATATTGATTTCTACTTGTGATTAATAAGTATTGCATAGATTGTTTAATATTAATATTAATAGTATAATAATTGATATAGATTAGGATTTGGCATACATATTGATTCTTTTATCTTGCATTAAATTTAATGGTATATTTTGGTTGCTTGCTGGGCTATGTGCTTATTATGTGGTTTTTATTGATTTCATGTATAGGAAGAGGTTAAAGACCCTATAGAGTGAGGCTAATGCCATAAAAGGATAGATTGATGTTTGATGTGATCACCTAACATTTGTAAATCAAATTTTGAGGGAATGTATATAAAAATCTTTTTATGTATATTATTGATTTTTTTTGTTAGATTTATTTATATTGATGGAAATTTAGAGACTCTAGCAAATAAATTAAGAGACAAAATAGACAATTCTTCTAAATTTAGATCATGGGGCATTACAATTGGTATGAGAGTAATAGTTATTGAAAGAGTTAAAAGGTCACCAGGGTTATAGTATTGATTATGAGTGGGGTAGAGGTTGGGTAGTATAGATTTTATTATTTACACATTTCATTAATATTTTTTGTATTTATATGTATATTGAGTTTGTATACTTTGATTGATTAGAAAAAAGAATTATATCAGTGGGCATTTACTTGACTGAGGAAAATGTACAATTGAGGAAAGTGTAGTAGTATGTCTAATGTCATCTGATAGTGTGTTGCAACATGCCAGCATGGTTGCTTAGATTGTATGTGATACTTAGAGTAGATAATATGGGATCCGAGATAATGATAAAGATAAGTATTTATAGATGTTTCATAAGTTAAAGCATCCATTATTTAAGGGTGTTATAAAACTATAGATAGTAGGAGATTGGTTATTGTAGATAAAGAAAATATTTGATAGCATGCACTGCCCTTAGAGTAGAAAAGTGTCACTAGTAATATTTTGGTTTAAGGGTGAAGCAAAGAGAAGGTAAATAGGATAGTAGGAGGAGAAATTCCAATGAAAATGAACGAATAGATTATTTGGGTATAGCATTTTGCTAGTTTTAGGAACTAGTTTATGTCTCCATCAGCTTGATAGCAAATATAAGAGGCTTTTATGAGATTGGAGCAAAGAGAAAAGATATTCTTGCAGTATGAAGCTGAATTTACTGCACTAGCTATGTTTACCTATAGTTAAGTAGTATGATAGAAGCTAAATGTTATAGATTTCTTACAGGATTAGAAGATGAGATGAGACACCTATTGTTACCATTAAGAATCCAAGAGCTTTCAAAATTGCTTGAGAACCATTTTACTATTTAGATAAGATTTGATGAGAAAGAAGGTAGCTAAGAAATTTAGTATAAGTGGGATTGAAACTTCTAAGAATAAGATTAAGGTAATAGATGACAGGATACCCAATTATCTTAGATGTGGAAATAGGCATGTTGGGAAATTTTTCTTGATCATTAGGTAGCACTTTAGTTGTGGCTAGCCAAGAAACCAAATTATTGATTACCAAGAGAAGTGATAGGGAAAAAGGATTTATATTAAGGTCAAAACAATCTAGATAGGCTTATGGACAAAGAAAGGCTGGTCCTAGAATGTATAATGAAGGATCAATGAATAACACTGAAGATTCTAGGAGTAGGATGGATGAGAGAGGAGTGACTGGGAGTTAAAGAGTGCCTACTAATTCTACAATGATAGTGCCAATACAATCGTGAGTCTATAATTTATTCCAGCAAGTGAATAAGGATTTGTCAAAGATATACATTGGTAGAATTCTCTACCCAAAGAATTTATTTTATTTAATATTGATTGATGTTTAATGCATAACTGATTGATACCATTGTATAGTAAATTGAATGACATATTGATTGATAAGCATGGCTGTGTCAATGAGTTACTTTTTTGAAATTATTATTTATTGAATGATATTATTGATAGGATTAATGATTCCATGGTCAATATTTATTTGATTTGCTAATTATTATGTTGATTTGGGGCTTCTGAATTATTTGTAACTTATTTCCCTTTATTCTGTGGCTGGAGTTTGCAGAAAAAGAACTTTACCACTACGAAGGTTAATTTTGACCACCTCTTTGGGAGAAGAAGTGTTGGGTTGCTTTATCTTTTGCTTATCAACTGTCTTGGCATTCTCTTTTAATGGATTATCTAAATCACACATTTCTAATTTGATATTGATAGGATCACCTTGAAGATTGAGAATAGGGGAGTCATTATCAAAAAAATATTGATAATATTCTTCTAATTAATTTATAGATGTTTCTTGAGAATTATTTTCTTGTTTTTTTATATTTTGATTAGGATATTCTTAGGAATTTAGAAGGTTTCTTAGGAGCATAGTGTCTCTAAGAAAGTGACTGCCATTGTGCTAGGCCAAAATTATGGTTTTTGGTAAATTAATAAAATATCTAAATCCATTTCATTAGCTCGTCACCCTAGCCATTGTACCTTTCTTACATGCCATGTCAGGGATGAAAGATGAGTAAAGGGAGAGAGAGAGAGAGAGAGAGAGAGAGAGAGAGAGAGAGAGAGAGGAGAGAAGGTTGCTCAGGGCATTTTCATCCATCAGTTCTAATGAAGTAGCTAAAATTAATTATTTAAGTCAAAGTCTTACTTGAAGCTTGGAGTTATTATGCAACTTTGGAGCTTTGGCTACCAACCAAGAGATCTTTGGTTCTAGTCTTGCATATGTGATGTGTGTGTGAGTTTTCCTTAATTGACCTAAATGTCTAAAAAGAACTTAGAGTTAGTAGCTCAGCTATTCCCTCCAACACCTCTTATCATATGAAGAATCTGCTCTACCTTCAAACTTTTTGAACTATTGCAAATAACTATACCCTATTTTAATTAGATTCTCTCACACATTGAAGAAGCTAGAACTCAATTTATAAGACCACCTTAATGGCCCAAAATATCTAATACGGTGATGTTATAAGTGAACAGACTATAAAGTTTAACATTTTATACCACATATGCATGGTGATGTTATAAGTCAGTTATATATATGTTGATGCAACATGTGAATCTATAAAGTTTTCGAAAAAGAAGGTTGGTGCCATAATAAAACTGACATAAAAAATAAGCAATAAATATTTCCAAACTTTAATTTTATTAAAAACTATTATTATCATGAATTTTATAATAATTTTATTTTCAAAATTATTTTCTTCATTTATTTTATTTAGTATTTTATATCAAAATTAGAGTTGGATATGAACCACTAGACTAAAGATCTATTTGGGCCAGCTGTGGCATTTTATAAAATTGGTTGTGAAGAGTAGTTAAAAATGATATAGCATTAATTATTGTTTCAAGAAATCTCTAAATCTTGCATATTTATAGTTAAATAGAGCATCTCATCAAGGAAATTCAATGAGCTCAAGATCAATTAATTTTTAGATCATTAAGACACTTAAATATTGAAAGAATGAATTACAATAAAGGGAATTAATATAGGTAATACAATGAAATTCTTTGGTATTTTTATTAAATTTGTTTAAATATCATCGAAAAATTATAAATAGAATTTTATTCTCCATATGACAGGGAAGAAAAGGATGAATAAGTTATTTTATTGAAGATTCCTAGTATTCTACCGCACCATTGCCATTAGATCTCCATCGCCCCACCATCACCATGAGACCACCGACAACTGACCTCGGTTGTTGGACTGTCGCCACCCGACCTTCACCATTTGACTACCATCACCCAAGCCCTATCGCTAGATAGCCATTTCCTAACCACCAACATCAAACCACTACCACCCAACTTGTAACACCAATAAAAATTTGTGTATAGTTGCACCTATTATGAATAGTTCTGCTAAAGGTAACTCATATTTTTTTTTGTAAATGTACCCCTTTGCCTATTTCTAAGAGTGTTTTGCATGCGTGAAAATATCTCAATATTCTCTTAAGTAGGTCTCAGGGGTCTGTGTGCATGATTTAGAAATTTGAAAAAAAATTTTCCTACGGCACCACGACATTAGGATTGGTGGCATCATGATGTTGAGCTCTCTATCTTTTAGCCAAAATAGTTCCAAGCTGTGGTGCTAGGGGGCACCACTATGGTGTAGTGTCTCCTAATAGGGAGAGTTGTAATTTGCAGGATTGGGCATCGAGGCACCAGTAAAATAATTTAGTAAACTATCTATTTCAACCATTTCAAAACCATTTTTCTCATTTAAGATAGTGAGCTACAAAGTGAGGAGGATTCTAGTGAGAGAAAGCTAATGTTTGGGTGACTCTGATCCATTTTCTACTATTGACCAAGTTTTGAAAGTTGTCTGGTTTGTGGTAGGTGATATTTAACCTATCTTAGTTTCCAAGAATAGAAAATTATTGGGATTTTTCTAATTTAAATTATAATTCCATTAAGGAAAATTGGGTTATCTTTGTACCCATAGAATGTTCACCGCATAACATTCTTTATGCTATAGATATAATAATTCTAAACATTTAGGAATTATTCTAATAATTTTCCATCAGGTAATTTGAAAATGTGCTATTTTATTTAATTAAAAAATAATTATGATCCTAAAAAATAATACTATTATATAACTAGAGCTACAAAATAATGTTCTCAATAATCCACAATAATCTGGTGAGTTTCTAAAATATTGAATGTATGCTTAGTTATTCAAATAGTAGGCTATTGATATAGCTCACTATGAATTTCTGGAAGTTAATTTATTTATATTTCATGTGTTGAATTGCAATGATATATTTACTAATCTACTTGTATTGTGTGATTTTGACAAAATCTGATTTGTATGGGAAGTTTTATTTTGGAAATTTTATTATAATGCTGAAATGCATAGGGTGGCATAAGGGCCTAAATTTTTGAACATCAGATATGCGTTATGCATTAAGAGTCATAAGGGCTTATTTTCTATTTTGCTAGCACAAGGAGTCATAAGGGTCTATTTATGATGGGATGTATAAGGGTTTAGAGAAATATATTATTTTTTTATTCTAATGTATGAAGTTCTTATTCATTTACTTTTAATATACTATTTGCCCTTTTTTTCAGTTATCTTTAATTATTATTATGCCCATTAAGGTAAATTTTGGATGAACTACTTTTAAATTTAGTTAAATACATAACAAGAAAAATTATTAGAAATTCAGATAAGTAGGTTAAGCTCTTGAGATGTGTTTGATTACACCTAGTCTACCATTTATTTTAGGCCAGGGGAAAGTGAAAGAGGTCATTGAGTAGCAGAGTTTAAGATTTGATCTGTCTAAGTTTGTATGTGTTTTTTCTTGATTTTTTGGTACAATCATGAGTATTTATTTAATTGCTCTATTTTGGGTTTATGTATTCATATATTATAGTATCATTGTAGTATATATATTTTATGAAATGAAATAAAATTTGTGGATGAGTTTATTCATTCTATTTGCTAAAGTTAATTAGAAGCTATATAGTCTGAGGGTAAATTAATAGAAGATATCTAAACAGCCCACAAAACTTAAATCTTAGGCTGGTCTATCCTAATTTAACAGGATATAACTTTTCTATTTGTAGCAATATCAGGTTTGGTTGTGTAGGTCACTTTTTGGTATCAAAGTAGTGGTTTTAAGGGAACTTATTGTAAAATAGAGCAATATGTAATGATATATAGTCATGTGAGATGATTTTGGGTAATATTTAGGCATTCATTTCTACTTTTTTCATATGCATGTTTGTTCAGCTGTGTGTTCTGTGTGGCTATTTGATGAATCTACTAGACCTCAATATGATAGATGGTAGAGTGTTAGTCAGGCAGCACCAGGGCAGAGTACTATTCTTATTATTAGTTCTAATTCTATTTCATAATTTGCAAGGCTGGTAACTTAGCTGATGAGCAAGGCTTAGAGCATGATTTTCTCTATTCTGCCTAATAATGTGGATAGACCCATATAGATATTTTTAAGGTTGATACATTCAAGGTTTGAGGGTACAGTGGAGACCAGAGCGGTAGAGGACTGGTTGATGATACTAGAAATGACCTTCAATGAGATGCAGTATCTTCCTGAGAGAAAGGTACTATTAGCTCTTTTTTAGTTAGATGGGGAGGCTGAGAGCTAGTGGTTGGGGCAACAAAAGGAGAAGTTTTAGGGGAGGCTAAACTCCTTGATCTAATGGGAAGAGTTTATAGATGTTTTTAGAGTATGGTTTATACCTATGTCACACATCAATATATGTAGGAGACTTTTTTTTGGCGAGCTTAGGGGAGCAAGATAGTCATGCAGTATGAGGTAGAGTTTACTACATTAGCCATGTATACTCCAGAGTTTATTAGCTCTTGTTTTAAAAAGTTCTAAAGATTTTTAAGAGGTCTCCAAGATAGTTTGAGGCAGGTGTTAGTTTTATTTCATATTTTTTATTTTTTTTAGTTTATTAGAGAGATTCTATTTAAAAAATAATGATCTATTGGCTACATATTAATGATGGATTGATAGTAGGAAGAGATTTGGTAGCGAGGCATCTAGTAGTATATTTTTTGGGAAGAGGAGCAAGTTTGGATCTAAAGATTTCAGTTGGGTTGGGCCCTCTATACCAGTTCCAGTTGGTGGTAGTATGACTAGTTCTGGTGGTTCTATTAGTGGGGCACTTATGTGCTAGAGTGGTCATAGGAGATATTTTTGATAGTGCTACAGGAGGTAGTGACAATGCTTAAGGTGCAGTCAGACTGGTTAAAGGATAGCTAAGCGTTTGCAAGCAGGGCCACACCAACATTCTGAGTCAAGGTTTAAAAGCTTTATTAGAGTAGAAGGGCGATTGAGGATAATTCTACCCTATATATTTACTAAGGGATTAATTAGCCCTTCTAGTTTTATCACAGGTTTTTTAGTTGAGAGACCGTATGAGAGAGCATGTTAGGTCTATTTCTCCAACTCTAACTCAAGCACACATATATAATTGACATATCATGAGGCTAGAGATGCTCCACACATGGCTATAGGCTCATAACCTATATTTTTATATGCCATGTCATATTTTATTTTATTTCAAAGCTAGTCTCTTATTTATTTTTGAGAGATATTTGATTTACTACACTTTCCTTTCATATTATTATCTTTTTTTTATCTAATATTTTATTGATTGGGGATGGTATGGTTGCTAGTATAGTGTGTTTCTGTGATATTAAAATATTTGGCCAAACGTTGGAGATCTAGAGTGATTTTGGGTCCTTATCTCTAAGTTTGACATCATTTTTGCTATGTACTAGCTGAGTCGATATAAAGCCCAAATTGATTATTTCAAAAAGGGAGTTATAATATATTTGGGTAGTTAGAATTCTATATTCCAGGGAGTTTACCTTAAGATAGGGAGATTGAATTCTATATTGACTATTCCTAGGTACTGCTATGACATCTAAAGCTCTGTATAGGATGGAACCTAAAGAGCTTCATAAGTTGAATGTTTAGCTCAGGAGTTAGTTGGCAGAGATTTTGTCCATATTAGTGTGTCTTCGTGGGGAACACATATTCTATAAAGAACAAGGATGGTATGATACATATGTGTATCGATTATAGGGAATTGAATAAGGTTATAATTAAGAGAAAATATCCTCTACCAATGATTGATGATTTATTTGACTAGCTTATATCATATTCTGTGTTCTCCAGTAATGATTTAAGATTTATATGTTATCAAGTAAATGTAAAAGAGTTAGATGTGATTTAGATTGAATTTAACACTCGATACTGGCATTATGAGTTCTTAGTCATACCTTTTGGGGTGACTAATGTGCATGTAGTATTCAGGGATCTGATGAACATGATATTCAAGAAATATCAAGATTAGTTTATTATTGTGTTTATAGAAGATATTCATGTTTATTCATCTTCTTAAGAGGATTATTTAGCCTATTTGAGTATTATTCTGGAGACTCTGAAGTAGCTTTAGCTGTATGCAAAAAATTCTAAGTGTAAATCCTAGTTGAAGAGTATCTCATTTCCAGGTAATATTTTGAGTAGTGTAGGTATCTTCATAAACCCTCAAAGAGTCAAAGGGATTTAAGGCCTACTATTATATTTGAGGTATGTAGCTTTCTCTAAATGTCTAAGAGGATTTCTCATATTTCTGCACCCATTGGTGAAACTGACAAAAAAGTCTGTGGCTTTCAAGTGGATTCTAATTGTGAGGTGAGCTTTTAGGAGTTGAAGATTTTTTTGACATCTCCTCCAATTCTGACAATTCCATCAAGTTCAGAGGGATTTAAGGCAACCAGTTATGCTTCATGTAAGGGATTGGGATGTGTTTTTGTAGCATGGGAAAGTTATAACATATGCTTCTAGATAGTTGAAGCCACAGGAGAAGAACCATTTGACGCATGATTTAGAACTTGTTGCTATATTTGAATTGAAGATCTGGAGGCAGTATTTATATTCGATCAGGTGTAAGATTTTCATTGATCATCAAAGTTTAAAGTATACACTGACTCAGAAGGATATGATTCTTAGATAGAGAATATATCTTAAGCTAGTCAAAGATTATGATATGATTATTTAGTATCATTCCAGATAAGGTGAATATAGTAGCAAATGCTTTAAGTAGGAAGTCTTCTAGATTATTAAGCCTTTGAATTACTTTTGATGATTTTTTTATTCAGGATATGGAAAGATTACAGTTTCACGTGATTAACCCTATTGATCAAGATTGTGTCAATTTGGCTCAGATGACTATTCAACTATCTTTATAGGAAAAGATTTAGGAAGCTCAAAAGTCTAGCCTAAAGTATCTGAAGTTGATCATTAAAATAAAATCAACCAAACTATGAATATCTAAATCTTGAATTATATTATGGAAGAATAGGATATGGGTTGCTAATTCTGAAAATCTAAAACAAGTGATTCTACACTAAGTGCACTGTTTATGATATACTATTTGCCAGGGAAATAGTAAAATGTACAGTGATCTGAAAAGTTTTGGTGGCCTAGATTGAAGAAGGATGTGATTGATTTTGTTTCAAGCTATGAGGCATGTTAGTTAGAGAAGGTAGAGCATCAATGACCATTTGATTTTTTGCAATTGTTATCTATTTCACAATGGAAATAGGAAGAAGTAATGATGGAATTTTTCTATGGGATTTCCTTGATCAAGATAAGGACATGTTTACTTCCATGCTATGGAGAGGCATTTAACAAGGTTTGGGTATTAAATTGCATTTAAGTATAGCTTTTCATCCACAGATTGATGGATAATCTGAGTGTACTATTCAGACATTAGAAGATCTTTTGAGGTTATGTGTCTTGGATTTTGGCGATAGCTAGGAGGATCACATACATTTGATTGAATTTGCCTATAATGATAATATTCGGTCATGTATAGGTATGGTCCTATACGAAGCTCTATATAATAGGAAGTGTAGAACCCCTCTTTCATGGACAGAGGAAGGAGAGAGTAGTTTGATTAGGCTAGCCTTAGTCGATGATGCTATTGAAATGATTCATTTGATCAAAGATAAATTAAAAGCCGTGCAAGATAGACATAAGTAATATTATGATGCCAAGCATTGAGCTATAGAATTTAAAGTTGGAGATTTCATATATGTCAAAATTAAGCCGATGATAAGCATCAGTAGGTTTGGAAAGGAAGGTAAGTTCAATATAAGGTATATTGGGCCATTTGAAAAAATTGGAAGGATTAAAAAATTTGCAAATAGGTTACAGTTGTTAGAGCATATATATGATATTCATATTGTGTTCTATGTGTTGTCTTTAAAGAAATGGGTATTTAATTTTGAACTTCAAATGTCTGCAAAAGAATTTGAAGTACATTCAAATCTAAGCTATAAAGAAGAACCAGAAGGCTTCTGGAGTATGATGTTAGATGATTAAGCAACAAAAAAAAAAATCAAATGGTTAAAGTACAATGGCATAAAATAATAGAAAGAGAAGCTACATATGAGAAGGAATATGAGATGAGACAATTATAATCTTATCTATTCCATTTGTCTAAGTTTTAAAATGTCAAGGATAACATTTTCTGGGGAGTGGAGGATAGTAACACCTAATAAATCTGTCTACAGTTACACCTATTTTTATCTAGTCTAGTAAAGGTAACTCTTAAATTTTTTGTAATTAAACCCCTTTGCATGTGTCTGGAAATATTCTATATGCATGTGAATATATATATATATATATGTGTGTGTGTGTGTGTGTATAAAATATGCACGTGAATATATAAATCTGCTTTGAAGTGGGTTTTAGGGGTCCATGTGCATGATTTGGAAATCTAAATTTCTTTCCTTGGGACATCAAATTACAAGATTAGTAGCACTACAACATTGAGCTCTCTGTCATTTGGCCAAAATAATTTCAAGCTAAGACACATTATCTCTGTATAAGTAATGCGATGCATAAAATTGGGTGTTATGGCACCATGCAAAATACTTATAATAAAATATCCATTTTCACCATTTGAAAACTAACTTTCTCATTTAAGGTAGCCGACTAGAGAGTAAGAGGGGATTTTAGTGAGAGGAAGCTAGGGTTTGGGTGACTCCAATCCATTTTTTGATGTTAGACCAATTTTAAAAGTTATCTAGATCGAGGTGGGTGACATTCCACTTATCTTAGTTTTAAGAAAATATGAAATTTTTTGGATTTTCTATATTTCAATTATAATTTGGTCAAGGAAAAATTGGAATATCTTGTACAGGTAAGACTTTAACTATGTAACCTTTTTTATGATGTTGATATGATAATTCTAAATATTAACTAGGTAATTTGAAAAGTGTGCTATTTTATTTAATTAAAAAATAGATATGATCCAAAATATAATGTTTAATACAATTAAAGTTTCAAAAGAATATTCTAAATAATTCCTAGTAATCTAACAAGTTTTTGAGATATTAAATTTCTTCTAGTCTTTGAAATTGTAGGCAACTAATATAGCACACTTTAAATTTTTGCAAGTTCATTTATGTACATTTAATGTGTTGAATTATAATGATATATGTTCTTATTTGCATGCATTATGTGATTACTAAGAGATATGATATGTTGGCGATGTTCTATTCTGAAAGTTTTATTTTACTATTGAATGCATGGGGAGGCATAAGAGCCTAAATTTCTAAATATCATATATGTGCTAAGCATTAGGAATTACAAGGGCCTATTTTTTGTTATGCTAGCATAGTGAATCATAAGGGTTTATTTTTGATGAGAGGTATAAGGGCATGAGGGAAATATATCATTTTTTAGTTATGATATGTAATTCAATATTTATTTACTTTTAGTGCATAGTATACTCTTTTTTGTTTTTTTGTAATTTTTATTATGCTTAATACAATAAAATTTTGGATGAACTAATTTTAAATTTAGTTAAATGCAAATA